>CM061921.1:99363393-99443016 GCA_031002005.1 Vandiemenella viatica | reverse complement strand
TAAAACACAACCACAGATGTAATTATTTTTATTTGAGCAATTATGTTTTGCTTCTAGCTTTACATCTAATCGAGGTCATTAGAGGCAGGAAAGGACTGGGGACAAGTAATGGGGAGGAATTCGTCCATGGCCTTTTGAAGGAACAATCCCGGCATTCGCCTGGAGTGATTTGGGGAAACCATCTAAAACGTTTACCTGGATGGCTAGATGGGTATTCGAACCCACGACCTCCCGAAAGCCGGATACCACATACCCACCACGTTTTTTTTTTTTTTTTTTTTGTCTTCGTCATATCTTCGGCGGCAATGTGATATGAATCCTGATAGTATTGGAAACTAGGATCGGGTAAGAATTTCAGCCACCGCTTTTTGAAGGAACTTTTCTGGAGTTCAGCTGGAGAGATTTACGAAAATCATGGAATACTGAAACTGGATCCCCGACGGGGTTTGAATTCGCGTCCTCCCGAATGCCAGGCAACAGTGTTACCTATAACCCATCGGGCTTGGACGGCAGGAAATAAAGCTTGACAGAAAATTTTATAGAAGTATCAGTGTTAGTTAGAAACAAAGAGAGAGATGATAGTTTTACTACTTCCATCTTCCAGATTTAAAATGTGGAACCGCTAATTCACATTGCAGACGGATTTATTTATTGTTCTTAATGATTATTATTACTACTAAAACTGTTGCTACTGCGTTCAAGTTTAGCTTACCTTCTAAATATGGTATGATGAAAACAAAATTAAGGTGTTAATATTCCGCACCATTTATTTTTTTATTTATATTTCGTGACTTAGTTTACCATTATAGTTCTTTCGTGAATGCTCTTTCTACTTACCCTTAACCTTTGTGTGTATTTGTCACACGCACAGTTCTATAACGCTGCAGCGTTAGAAAGTGTAACTAAGTCCATTCAAACTCTCTTATTGGTTTTCCGTGCGTAATTTAGCGATTCTTTTTTCTGTATTCGCCATATAATTGCGTTTGCTACCGAATTGTTAACTGTTTATACGAGGAAAAAAAATACGCAACGGTTATCAAAATTACGAAAAAAGTGTTACCATCTCTCTATAATTAATCAATTTGGTTATTTAAATAATTATTATGACTAAAATGGTGATATTAGTTATTGTTTTTACTGCAGAACTCCGAACTTTCCCTCTGAGCGTCTGCGAGTTTCTTGCTGCGCGGGCTCATTATTTTAGTCTTGGGTAAAGTGCTGGGTATGAGAGGTCTATTTTATCATGAATTTAGTGTACCACCTACCAGTTATGCTGTCCCATGCGGTATTCGTGTCTAGAACGAAGCATAATCGAAAGGCGAGGGGTCTCTCGAATTCTGTCCCCGACTGTACCTTCTGCTACTCGGATGTAAGCCACGCCTCACCTACCTATGGAGTCCACAGGCATATGCCTTTCCCTAGTAGCGCGTGGGATTGCAGGTTTACCCGCCTCACAGTTGGATTATACCGACTTATATCAATTCATCCTGCTACGCTGTACCTCCTTCACCATGTTTCGGTCACTCTTATTACTTGCGAGGGCAGAGTAGAATGTAGGAGAGACGGAGGTACCCACACCATACTCTCTGACACGGGGGCTGACTCTCTCTTTTCACACAAACGTTCACTAAAATTACCTTCAATTTCATGGTGTGAAGAACTGCTTCCCTTGGCTCTTACGTTTAGATACAAACCTGTGATCATATTCAGTTAACCTGGTGTATTTGCTGAGTGCTTTTGACAGTCACCATTGATATTTCAGATCGTTCCGCCTGCCTGCGATATTGATGCCACTTCAAAGCTTAGCCTAAAGTGCTCCGGCAGGATGGAAAAAGATAAATTTTTTCATTTTCGTTTTTTTGCCGATTATTGATCTTTTGAACGTCTTTTTTAATTTGGTGTATAATACATGCATATTTATAACGTAGAAATGCTTTAAAAAAGTTTTTTTTGGCGTTGCAGTCTTCGCATCGTCAAATTGGAAGGGGTAAAAGGATTTTTGAGAGGTAAGCAGCTGATGGAGTACAGTATATATATTACCTGGGGGATGGGGATTCAAAGGCATTCAAGGCAATTGAAGATCTGAAACCTTATGGGCCAGATGTCACAATAAATAAGCTAGAATGTGTTACACATGTGCAAAAAAGAATGGGTACCCGCTTGCGACGCTTGGTATCAGGATGGAGGGGTAAAAAGATGGATGACGGTAAAGGGTTACTGGGGAAGAACAGACTTACAGACGGCGTAATTAATAAATAACAAAAGTATTATGGAATGGCTATTAGACATAGCAGCAACATTGTCGAAGAAATGAAACGATCTGTTTGGGCTGTCTTATTTCACGTTTCTTCAACTGATCCTGCTCCCAACCACGGACTCTGCCCCAAAGGAACTGATACATGGTGCAAGTACAACAAAGCACAAGCAGCAGGCCAAACATTTGTGCACAAGGATGGTTTACAATATGCTGTCATTGAGGAACTTAAGCCTGTATTCAGTGATCTATCTGATGCACAGCTATTGAAGAAGTGTTTACATGGTCGTACCAAAAATCCAAATGAGTGCTTCAACAGTGTTATTTGGTCAAGAATTCCAAAAGCTGTTTCTAAATCAATTAATGCTCTTCATTTTGGTGTTTATGACGCTGTAATGACTTTTAACAATGGAAATTTGTCATGGTGTGAGGCATTGAAGAAACTGAGTATTAGCGTTGGGTATCACACCATACGAGCTATATACGGTACAGGCTTGACCAGGAAAGGGTTAGTGCGTCAGAGAAAACATTGAGGGAACTGGAAGAAAAGGCAGCAGAGAAGAGAAGAAGACTAAGGAGAAGGTTGGAAGAAAGCTATCAGGACGATCCAGATCACCCTAGTTATGGTTCTGGGATGCACTGAAACTTTGACAGAATTTTCCCGTAAGTTTACTTTTTGATAGTTTTAGTGTGCCTTTACTTGGAAACTACGTGCTAGAATTTCCTGAAACTTTTAGTTGGGAAATCCCTGTGTTAAAGTACTGGAAAACCATCATAGATTCACCCTATTTTGTTTCAGATATGTATCACAATTAGTTGTTGAGGAAAGGTAAAATGAAGTTCGCAAGAAATACATGGGAAAGATACACCCTACCGGAGCCCCTTAAGCCGTAATTATTATCTATGTTAACGTTATTTCGATGTTATAAAATTCAACTGCTTTTGTTACCTTAATTACAAAGCGAATTTTTGTAAAAGAAATACCGAGCGTGGTTATTGAGCTGTAACTTTGGGGCTCGCATTAGGGAGGACGTGGGTTCGAATGCTCGTCCGGGCATCCAGATTTGAGTTTTCTATGGTTTCTCGAAATTACGAGGATGCCGGGATGCTTCCTTCAAAATTCCATGGCCAAATTCTTTCCCGTTCCCTGCCATTAATCCTTTTTTGCCTCTAATGACCTCGGCGTCGACGAGGCGTAAAGTTATATATAAAATCAATTTTTCTTAATGTACAGACAAAACTCCGATTTTCGACGTCTGTATCTTGGCAGTTTTAATTCTAATTTAACACTTCATACCCCCGCCAATTACACCATACAGTGTCATGAAATATTTTTCGTCTTGCTTTACTGAAGGCAGCAACTACAAAACGAACAGCTGGTTGGTTGAACTTAACATCCTTTTTCCTCAGTAATTCATCTTCAATTAGCTGAGTTCTTCTTCAGTAGCTTCATCGCTGGTGAGCTTGGTTCGCGTGGCAGGGCTCGACCTTGGATGTGGGTAATAAGAGCTGTGTTCGTCTTGTGCTGTCGTTGGAAGAGATAAAAAAAAGTAATGAAGCTGAAATGAAAAGCACTGAGATGGCTGTATTGCTAACATGCTCAAACGCCAATAAAAAACGCTATATCACTGTTATCTTCGAGGGCTATGAGTAATTAATGAAG
Source organism: Vandiemenella viatica (assembly GCA_031002005.1). Classification (NCBI taxonomy): domain Eukaryota; kingdom Metazoa; phylum Arthropoda; class Insecta; order Orthoptera; family Morabidae; genus Vandiemenella; species Vandiemenella viatica. The sequence continues at coordinate 99,439,099 of CM061921.1, read as the reverse complement.
AAACAAGGGCAACCAACGTATGTGAGGTTGAGACATAGAGCTGTGCCAACAGCAAGGATGCACACACGGACAGCTGGCATAAATTGATTGGAGATGCAGAACGTGATGAATATGGAAGACAGGATTTTGCTTTAAGACTATTAAAATAGCTGAATGGAACCGAAAATGACACGGCAGGAATAACTACGATATTCCAAGAAGAATGGACAGAACACTACAAAAAACTGCAGTGCAATTCTGAAACCACTAAGCACAATGAACAGTATTCCAGCTACTTTAATGTACATTTAATCACCTTAGAAGAAAAGGTTGTAGTAATGAAGTTACAAAAATAGAAAAAAATGTCCTCGACCTGACTATTTAAATATAGATTTACATTTAATTCTTACTTGGTAGCTAAATTTAACTCTTCCTGAATTCTGGTTAACTTCAAAAGTATCATCTTTTTCCGTGAAAGGAGACCGTAGGAAAACTCCAAACAATAGAGACATCGATATGCAACTACCAAATATATGCAGGTATTTTAAATAACAGATTGAATGTAATTACAGATAATAAATTGTCCCAAGAAAAAAGTTTCTTCATAAAGAGCAGATCATGTAGCAACAATGTACTCAGCTTATAGAGAAACGGGGAACATTTATTTTCCCATCACATCTGGAGTTTATAGACTTTGGAAAGATTTTGGCGGTATTGATACAGACCCAGTACCGGATTAACCACGTAGCAGGAGGTAGCAAATGCTACGGGCCTCGCGCCTTCTAGGGGGCCTCGCGCCTCCTAGGAGGGCCCCCGCACCTAGGCTAGATGGGCGACCTTTTTTTTTTTAGTTCTACAATTTTCCCCCGGACGGCAAAAATCAAGGGCCTCTTCTTCACATTTGCTACGGGCCTCGCGCTGTCTTAATCCGGCCCTGTACAGACCATCTCTGTAAAATAATGTCAGACATGGTATCCAAATCATATAATAAATTTTATTGGATGTTTATATAATGGCACTAATTTTGTTCTTGATGTTACCAATTATCATGGGAAAAATATCTATAAACCACGATATAGGACGCGGGTGTACATTTTCACCGACTATTTTTATACAGGTATGTTTATAATGATATCAGTAAATGTAAAGCAAAGGCACCAGTGGGGCTAAAAATTAGCGGGATGAAACAACTGTGTGCAACGGTTGCCGCTTAGGTCACTAAATTTACCCAATAAATTGCTTTCAGTTAGTGCAGAGAGAGCTTTTTCTCTTAGTAAGGAAAACGTTCTATTACAATCTCCAGAGTCAATGTCCAAACTAGAACGGCAAACAGAAAATATTTTCCCGTTGTAATAAATTTCTTCATTTCATCAAGCCACAAAGAAGTAGGAACGGAGAAGAGAGGAATCGATCTTTCTTGGCAAGGCGAGCGGCGTGATAAGCGCCGGGAACGATAACAGAGGTTCCATGAAATGACGGGAGAGGGCAGCAGCTGCCACAACCACGACAATTCTCAAACGTCAAATCAGTAATGACGCTACTGTTTGACATCGCCAGAAAAATCTTGAATAAAGTGCGAAGTGAATGAGGCGAAAAAACCCTTGTCAGAAGTGTTGAAATTAATTGCCATTTCATTTTGTGGGGGAAAAAGTTACAGCTTATTTACAACATATTTTCACTAGTTTATGTGAATGGTCATGATGTATTATTCATGAATTTTTTTCAGGTCAGAAATAATTGAAACTCTCGTAGTAAGATTCTGGATCGTGCATGAAATGATGAAAGAATGTTTCAATTAAAAATTATACAGAAAGGCATAAAATTGTTTACTATGTCTGTCAGACGTTTGCCGCTCGTCAACATAAATCAAAAGTGTTGCGGAATCGCGTAGTGACAGATTAATTTATTATTTCAGACATGAAAATCGAAAATTCGGCAAATCAAAGCTGTAGGTTGGGTTCGTTGGCAGACAAAAACTTTCATGTACCCCTGCTAACTGGCTTTAGCCGAAGGATCAGCACATACACTGGCGATAGTTGAAAGTGATACACCCAGGCAGGAATGGCGAAATTTTAGGGAACTTTGTAGATATATCCAGGATCATACCCAGAAGAAATGACGACAAATTGAAACTGATCAGGCTAAATTTGCTATTTTTAGATATAGTTGTCAGTAAGAAATGCGCCCACCTTGAGCACCCATACATTTGTGGATCCTTGCCGGCACTGAATCCATAAGTGTTCAGATGTCTTCTTGGGGTAAGTCTCTCTACGCTGCATGTCTTATGCGGTAAGTAGTTGCACAGTTTGTGCCGGGTGACCATGTGATCTAATGTGTCTACTCCTGGAACCCCAGATATGTTCTATTGGGGACAAAACAAGAGACCGTGCAGTCCAAACTGTGATCGTAACCCCTTGCAAGGCTTGTATTGTGACCGTCACAGTGCACAGGGCACAGGGCATTATCCTTTTGGAAGATGCTATTTTAATGGTTGAAATGAAGGGTATCTCAATAGGGTGCAGCACCCCGTCCACATAGTAACGGGCTGTCATTGTGCCTTCAACAACAACCAACTGCTGCCGAAACTGATTGCCCCAGAACTATGACACGAGTAACTGGACCCGTGTGACGTTCTGAAATCACAGCATGGTAAGCCGTTTCTCCACTACACCTGTTGTCGATTATCACTTTGCCACAGACAGAATCGAGACTCGTCTTTAAACAAAAATGTACGCCATTCGCGTGTCCATTTGCGTTTTGCATTACACTAGGTTAATCGATGCCGGCAATGAAATCAGGTTAATGGAACACATTGCATAGGGGTCAGAGAGTGTAACCCATCTTCAAGCAATTGGTTTACAATCGTCTGGAGGGTGACTTTCTCTCTGTAACCACTGCTTGGATCTGGCCTGCAGTCACCCGACTGCTAGCAACAGCCGCCCACACAACTTGGCGGTCTTCACACGCTGTTATCCTACTCTATGGACCTGTGCCTGCTCTATGAGTACTAGAGTTTCTTTCATCCACTGTGTAAAAGTCTGTATACTGACATTGCACTACGGCCAATCCTTCGGGAGATTTCACGATATGATGCACCCATTTCAAACACGCCAGTTCTCCGACCTCTCTCACAGTTAGACCTTTGGTTGTAGAGGGTCGTCACTCTTCACCTTGGCATACTTGGTCAACAAGAACGTGTGGGCAGATAAGTGTCATGTTACACCACACTGGTCACCAATTATACGCTAAAAAACATAGCAATTTCGCAAATAACCCCGTAACTCTCTCAAATGTAAAACAGACTATTACATGTATAACATTCAATTTTTATTCATTTAATACTCCTAAAATGGGGATACTTACAACTTCAATATGACAGATTTTTTTAATTTGCGCGCGGAAACAAAGGCAGCAAAAAATATAGTTTCATTAAAATGTCATTTGCATAGACTAACAGATCACGTCGCTAGGTATTGCTCAAGTTGTGTACACTCTTAGTCAATGAAATTGCCCGCCTCGCTACAGTCCCAGTCCCTGATTTGGTACGACATAGTAACATTGCGCACTTTACGTCATTTGTTGAAACAATGAAGCACTTCGACTCTGCTCACGAAGAATGTGATTAGAGGAATATACCAACCAGTGCCTCTCGTATATCAATTAGTTGTTTCCCTAACTTTACGTTTTCTGCCATGTACAGAAAATAATGGCTTCGTTACCGTAATTTGTTTGAATTTATGATTCTGGGACTTCAACTCGTTCAAGATTCCATTAATACTACACTTCGTATTTTTATTTACCTGCTGTGTACAGTGGCAATAGGTTTGTCAGGTAATCATGAATTAGAACATCTGAAAGTTTATAAATTGCGAAAAGCTCATTTGTACATTATTTTGGAAAACTAATATTTCAGACGGTTTCAAGGAAACTTACATTGCACATCTCCTGCTTTCGGGTCGCTAGAGTAAACGGCAATGCTCTCGCAATACACTTCTTTCACTAGCGGGCTCCAGATACTGTATCATAATAGTTAAAGTATTTAATAGAAAAAAGAACATCTTACTTCCTTAAACGTAGTGTACGGATAAATCATAGAAGTTATTCGATAATAGTGATTTCTAAGTTCAAGAATTTCTGAATTATCTCAGAAACATGTCTCTCTTGCGTTGATTGAAGCTTGGCAATTGAACTAAGTTGTCAGAGGAAAATATCTACCACTGAAGTTTCACAGAGTTTTCCTTCGATGAAGTTTACCAGTTGTGTATTTATTGCTTTGAGTTAGATTTGCTATGCAACTTTTATATGTTTCAATAACTGATGTTATAAGCTATGGTTGCCACTATACGTATTTAAACATCATAACAACATTTTTGAACGGCCAGTGATTGATTTTTTGCTTCCCTCATCGTGTGTACGAAATAGACGGAAACAACCAGAAATCTTCTGTGTCTGTCTTAAGAACACTAGAACCGTGACCAGCATTACAGGACACTTAAGCGGCTGTTTTTGATTCATACAGCTAATTACGAGGAGGTGCGGAATCATGTATCACGGTATCCGTAAACGAACGTCTGATAAGCACCATTGACATTCTCCATCAACTCAAAGGAGATTATGGATTTATTAGTTTCGGTGATTGTAAATACGCAAAAAGTTTTAGCCTACTAGAACGTCACATTTTCAACACTGCTCTAGTTGGCAGTTATCTTGTTACAGCTGATATAAAGGAAACGATATTTCAGTTCCCTTAATAGAAGAAAACCGATATCTAAAGAAGAAAGAATGGAGGCTTTTCATATTTGCAAACTTCATTAAAGGATCTCGGTATATACAAGGACACATTTGACAGGAGCCCGAAACAGGAAGTCACACCGCCTTCAGAAATTCGGATCTTTTTTACATACATCCTGAAAACGTTTTACACTGTCTACCAACTTCTAAATGTCGCCTATCTTGATGTGGTAAAGTCTGGAAATATTTTCAGTTATTTTCTTGAGTTCCATTACTGGAAAATAATATGTTTAATTTCTACATTGTTGTTTATTTATACTAAAAGTCGTTAACGTTATTAATAAGTATTTGCTTACGTCTCCTGAGAAAGGAATCTTGTCGATTGATGATTTTAAAACGTGTATTTTAAAATTAAGTAATTCTCAGCTTAAATGCAAGTAACCATAACCAAACCCTAGCATTTGTAAATAAAATTTTGTACTACTAGCAGCCTACAATAATACACAATGGAGACCAATATTATTATATCCGGATAGATCAGTTCCTAACAATTCTGTCAGAAAATGAGTAGCTCTGTTGGAAAGTATTTTAACTATTTAAAGTACGCGTGAATGACTTTCTGTAGCGTTCCAAGAAAGGGTAGTCGCCATCCTTTCTAACTGGGGACAATATACTTGAAGTGAACTACACTTAATGGTTCCTTGAGGTTTATTACTATGTACACAAAACACTGGTAAACAATAACAATTGTGGTACAGTTAGCGGATGACCGTCGAGAAATTTAGCCTGGTCCTGATCCGGGGTAGAGAGAGACGGCTTCTACTTCTCGCGAACTTCCGGTGGTCTTCTGTAGTTGAAGCTGGTTCCGCGGTCAGGCCGGAACTGGCGGTGGAGCGGCCGGCTACGCTTATATAGGCGGCCTGGCGCAGGAATTCCGTTGTGTGGTAGTACGGCGACCTCTGTAAGAAATAGTCCCACTTAGCTTCTAGATGATTCTATTTGTTTTCCTGGTTTGTTTTGATGTCTCTGCGCCTGTTTGGAGTCGTATATGTATCCCGGCGTGCAGGCGCGTTGTGTGTGAGGTCTGCCTGGCAGGGGCCTTTACTGGCAGACTGAACATACCTCCCTCCCGGGGGGGGGGGAGGGGGGCAAGCGATGTCTGCGACGTCTGCGAGGTCGTCTGCCGCGGCGCCCTGGAGCAGACTATGAAGGCTACCTCCAGGGGAGTACGGAGCTGTTCCCCTGGCGATGCGAGCCGACCTGCGTCGTGGTGCAGGTTGTGGTGGAGGTACTTGTGGAGCTAACGGCATCGGTTCGTCGGCGTCGATGGCCGGGGGCTGTACGGGGGGCGCTGAAGATGGTCCCCGCAGGTGGTCGAGAGGCTGCGGCTGAAGGGTGTCGGAGCGACCGACAGGTTGTGGCGTCGTTGGTGGCGCTGTAACTGTCCCTGAGCAACGGTTAGACGGCAGGAGTGGTGGAGGTGGCAGGGAAGGAGAGGAAGAAGTGGATGGCCGTGCCGTGGTGGAAGAGGACGGTGCCGTGGGGTAGCGGGGACGTAGTTGGTTTCGATGGCGTCGCACTATCCGGCCATCCAGGCTGACGTCGAACAGTTGGCGGCCCCGGGGCCGCTGGATGACCCCCGGAAGCCAACCGGCCCGGGAGCCAAACCCGCGGGCCCAGACTAGGGAGCCCGGGGTGAAACGGAATGGGCCCGAAGGTACCTTGGGCGGGGGTAAGAGGAGATGGAGGAGAGTGCGAGGTTGGCGGCCATGTAGCAATTCCGCCGGGCTTTTGGCCCCCACTGGAGTGGTTCGATAGGAACTGAGGAAGAGTGTCAATGCCTCTTCGAGTTTGTGTATTTGGTCATTTGGGTTTTGAATGTTCTGACTAGCCGTTCCGCCTCCCCGTTAGATTGGGGGTGGAAGGGCGGGGTGAGGAGGTGTTGGATATTGTTGGCGGTACAGAAGGATAGGAATTCCCGACTTCGAAATTGCGGTCCGTTATCTGTGACGATAGCGTATGGTAATCCTTCGATGGAAAAGATCTTCGTGAGGGCTGAAATGGTGACCTCTGTGGTGATTGTGGAGCAACGGACGACATATGGGAAGTGGGAAAAGGCATCCGTCACTAGGAGCCACTGGTGGCCTAGGAATGGGCCAGCGAAGTCGAGGTGAATGCGTTCCCAGGGTCCGGACGGTGCCGGCCAGGAAAGGAACTTTTGAGGGGGGCGGGGCAGTTGTTGGGCACAGATGGTACAGCGTCGCACCATCTTCGTGACATCCGTGGTAAGGCCGATCCAGAATACATGGCGTCTGGCAAGGGATTTGGTGCGGGCAATTCCCCAGTGTCCTTGGTGGAGAGTTTGGAGGATTGTCGGTTGTAGGGATCTCGGAACGACGACCCTCGGGGTGGAATTTGGTTCTGTGCGGAGGAGCACTCCCTCTACTACTGAGAGCTGGTGGCGGATGGAGTAGTAGAACTTGAGGTCTTGATGATGGCGTGGAGGGGAACGTGTTTGCCACCCGTGTTGGATGTGGTGTCGGATGACACGGAGGAGGGGGTCCTCCCCTGTGGCTGCCGCGACTTTTGAGGCCGTGACTGGAAATGTCTTCAGTGCTTCTTGTATGTCATCGTCGATCTGGAACACCAGAAGTTCCGACTTGTCGAAGGCAAGGTCTGGTCCCTGCGGTAGTCTGGATAAGGCGTCTGCATTGGCATGCCTGGAGGTGGTACGGAAATGCATGGTATATCTGAACTGGGACAGGAATAGTGCCCAACGCTGGATGCGGTGGGATGTTTTGGTAGGCAGACGTGTGGACGGATCAAATAGTGATAGGAGTGGCTTGTGGTCGGTAATGAGATGAAAAGAAATCCCATATAAAAGGGAATAGAATTTGGAGCAGGCAAAAACAATAGCTAGCGCCTCTTTCTCGATTTGAGAATATTTAAGCTGAGCAGCCGATAGGGCTTTGGAGATGTAGGCTACGGGGCGTTCCGTGCCATCTGGTAATTTATGAGACAGAACTGCCCCCACACCGTAATCGGATGCATCTGTGGCAAGTATCAAGGGGAGGTTTGGAGTGTATGGCATGAGGCATGCTGCGGACTTGAGCTGCTGTTTAAGGGTGTGGAATGCGGTCTCGCAAGCTGGGGTCCGACGGAACGGGACATTCTTGCGACAGAGGTGGTACAGGGGTGCTGCCACTTGTGCTGCTGAGGGTATAAATTTTCTGTAGTATGAAATTTTGCCTAAAAAAGATTTCAACTGATGTAGATCCTGAGGCCGAGGTAAGTTGGAAATAGCGTCCACATAGGAAAATGCTGGGGAGATGCCTTCCTGAGCGATGATGTGACCCAGGTAGGAAATGGATTGTTGAAAAAATTGACACTTGGAAAGGTTGCATTTTAATCCTGCTGCACGGAGGCGGAGGAAGAGTAGGCGGAGGTTGGTCATGTGTTCGGCAGCGGAGGGTCCCGTGACGACTATGTCGTCGAGATAGTTGATGCATCCCGGAATATCCTGGAGAAGTTGTTCGAGATACCGTTGAAAAATCGCTGGAGCACTGGCCAAGCCGAACATGAGCCGGTTGAGTTGGAAGAGGCCAGAGGGAGTGTTGATGACTGTGTATTGTCGGGACTGGATATCCAAAGGGATTTGAAGGTATGCTTCTGCCAGGTCAATTTTTGTAAAGTAGGTACCTCCTGCTAGTTTACGGAAGAGGTCGTCCGGTCTCGGAAGTGGATAGTCGTCTACCAGCAGATGCGGGTTGACGGTGGTCTTAAAGTCACCACAGAGACGTAAGCGGCGTCCTGGCTTCTGAACTATGACCAACGGCGTGGCCCAGGGGCTGAACCGCACCGGCTGGAGGATCCCTTCGTCTTGGAGACGTTGAAGTTCTTCCTGAAGTGGTTGTTGAAGCGCTACGGGTACCTGGCGTGCCCGGAAGTATCGAGGCCGTACGTCCGGCCGGAGTTGGAGTGATGCTTCGAAGTCCTTTGCACAGCCGACGCCTGGTGAGAACAGGTCCTGAAACTCGGTGCAAAGGGCGTCCACTTCAGGAAAAGGAACATGCTGAGATACGAGGTGTATGTTATCCTCAATTGAAAATCCGAATAAGCGGAAAGCGTCCAGTCCAAATAAGTCTGCTGTGAGAGAACTGTTAACTACTAAAAAGGGGACTGAACGATGTACAGACTTATACATGACGTTTGCTGTGAACTGTCCCAGGAGTGCTATTTCCTGTTTGTTGTATGTCAGGAGGCGCTTGGGGGCCGGCGAGAGGGGGGGCGAGCCAATTTGCACATAAGTAGTATAATTAAGCAATGAGACTGCTGCTCCTGTGTCGACTTGTAGGCGCAGGGGCTTGCCATTGACCGTAACGTCAATAAAAAGTTTGGATGCTGTGGAAGTGTCTACCTGATTGATATCCATAGGTGCGCCGCTCAACCTGTCTTGGTAAGACCCTGGGCGGCGAGAGCCGGGATTGGCATTGGTGGTGTTGGTGCGGCAGACGGACGCCAGGTGTCCTTCCTTGCCGCAACGTGAGCATTCAGCCCAACGATCCGGACAATTTTCTCTCTCATGTGCTGAATAACAGGCGGGGCAGGAGGGTAGGCGGAGCGGGCTGCGGCGTCGGCGCTGCGGGATCCGCTGCTGCTGCCGAGACTTGGTGCCCCTGCCGGCACGGGCCGGTTCGATGTCCTTCTGAGGAAGCGGTCCCCGGTTGTGGTGTCGGGAGGAGCGCGACTGGGAGCTCTGGATGGCGGCGACGTCCTGTGTGTCCTCTACGTCGGTTCGGATTGCGGCCACATCCGCCCAGGACTCCAGGCGGCGATCTGCGGCCGTAGATATTTCGAATTTGTAGGCAAGTTCGATGACCTGCTCCAGGGATGGGTCCTCTAACTTGAGGGCGTCATGCCGGAGTGCGGCATCTGGTGCAGCCTGTATGATGTGATCACGCACCATGTCGTCGGCGTAGGATTCGTGGGAACAACGAGTTTGAAACTTACATTTTCTGCTAAGGCCTTGGAGTTCGGCCGCCCACTGGCGATACGTCTGATCGGGCTTCTTCCGGCATTGATAGAATTCGACGCGGGCCGCGACGACATGGTACCGGCGTCTGTAGTATGCATTCAGTGTCGTACAGATGGTCGTGAAGGTGAGGGTGTCGGGGTCTTGTGGCTGTAGTTTGGTGAGCAAGACATACATCTTTGATTGGTTCCAGGAAAGGAAATATGCACGCTGGTCTTCTTCTTTGGATATGTGATGAATTGCGAAGTGTTGTTTTATGCGCTTCTCGTAGGTCTCCCATTCTTCGACGTCGTCGTTGAATGCTGGGAACGGAGGCGGGGCCGTGGGTTGGCGGAGATTCCTGACTTCCGCAATCAGTTGTCTCTGAGATTCGAAGAACTGATGTAGGAGTCCTTGGAGGAACTGTTGTCATTCCGTAGGTGCTGCTGGCGTAGCCATGATGGTCGAGAGTTCTTATCCCAACCTTGTCGCCACTGAAGTGAACTACACTTAAAGGTTCTTTGAGGTTTATTACTATGTACACAAAACACTGGTAAACAATAACAATTGTGGTACAGTTAGCGGATGACCGTCGAGAAATTTAGCCTGGTCCTGATCCGGGGTAGAGAGAGACGGCTTCTACTTCTCACGAACTTCCGGTGGTCTTCTGTAGTTGAAGCTGGTTCCGCGGTCAGACCGGAACTGGCGGTGGAGCGGCCGGCTACGCTTATATAGGCGGCCTGGCGCAGGAATTCCGTTGTGTGGTAGTACGGCGACCTCTGTAAGAAATAGTCCCACTTAGCTTCTAGATGATTCTATTTGTTTTCCTGGTTTGTTTTGATGTCTCTGCGCCTGTTTGGAGTCGTATATGTATCCCGGCGTGCAGGCGCGTTGTGTGTGAGGTCTGCCTGGCAGGGGCCTTTACTGGCAGACTGAACAATACTGATACTATTTTCAAAGTTACTGGTGAATTAAATATTTTTCATAAAGCGCGCTGCCCAGCAAATAGAAACTTAAAACGACACAAAAAACAGAGTTAGAGTTACAAATTCATTATGTCAACAAAGTATCGACTGGTAAAAGACCAAGCAGTATACTTTCCTAGAGATAGTTGCTTTAAATTCCTGGCATTTTAACTCTTTTCTGTTATTTTCTCTTGCTGCCACTGTAATCTTAAAAATATCTCCATTTCTATCGCCGTCTGCCCTCAGTTTAAAACTAAAACCTTAGTGCAGCTTAATTAAGTCAGTTCGGGTACAGCACATCTTTTTCATGTGTTTCTGCAAATAATCTTCGTAGCCCCACAGTGCACGGAACCCAATTCTCGTACCTCTTGCGTCTGGCGAATCATCAACCGGGAGGAGGGTATGGGGGGGGGGGGGGAAGAGTCTTTAAAACTTACATAGATGGCTTTATCAATGGACAATTTAAAATTTTCCTTCCGCGCCGTCTGAAAGTATTCCAGAAAGTCGGCATTAATTCTGATTATTTTAGTGTAGCAATTTAAAATTTTACTCATGAAGTGGTCTTTTATCAGATGGCCGTATAATTTTCTGTACCGTTGCCTGCTGCCTTTTACAAGTGTGTAACAAACCTAGAATTCACCTTTCCACTTGGATATTATTCTAATACATTCCTTACAATCACTTTTTATATCTCTCTCTCCGATGGTTGTATTTTTTTGGCATAGAAAAGATTCCATACTTTTAAACTTCATTTATTCTGATGTGAACTTGTATATTTAACTTATTAAATTAATTAATATTCGCGTTTTACCACATTTATTAACCTGAAATCGCTACTTTTAATAACCTCGTGGAAGAATGGTAAATCTAAAATATTTGTTCTTCCGCTTGGAGTCATTCTCTAGTTCTTGTTAGCATTATTTGTTCTCTGTCCTAGCTGATAAACAGACTCGAAAATACAATAAACGCATACATCAAAATGCAGTAAACATATACGCTTTTCTTCCTCCCCGCCCCCACTTACCACCCCTGGTTAAAAAAACAACGAGCTATATATGAGTTGTGCTGTCTTGTTGAAAACACAGATGCCACAGTCAGTGTTGACCAATTTCAGACAAGAAGGAATTTCCATCATCGTTCTATGTCGAGCGTCAGTGACAGTATGTACAATTTTATATGGAAAGTACTCTGTTGTATAGCGTATGATGATCAGTGAAGTAATTTGAGTTTATAATAGCGATATTATTGTTTATTTACCTCATTTACTTAAATGAACACAAACTTTGTTTTGTACGATTTAATTTTCAAAGAAATGTGGTTTCTAAACACTCTCCTGTAATTCTAATTCCCTTCGTTGATTGAATTTTCGAGGGATCAACATACAAGTTCATCCTTAGAGCTTCCCACACTCTTTTTCTTGTGCACGACCAGCCTCATACTTTCTCTTACAGTTGTGATGTTTTGTGGGGTTCGTGTCACTTGATGTCTTCCAGTCTTGAGTAAATTTTGCGGAGTATTCAACGTAAAAAAATATTAATTGTCTTTGAAGGGAAATACCATAACAATCTCAAGACCAACCACTTCCATAAAATTAATTACTTTTATCATTTTGATCAAATGTTTTGACACCAATAACATTTTTTGCCTGCGTGAAATGCTGTCTCTAATATGCCAGCGTCTGTAGAACACAACAGTTATATTACAGCTGGCTGCAACACACACCGACAAAATAATTATAAAACAAACTGGAAACGTTCTGATCAGTCTCAAAATATAATGCATAGAGGACCCACACAACGGTCTTAACATGTGATTCTTTTTGTCTGTTAGCAGAAATGTTTTCATCTTGTTTTTCACTGTTTTCAGTTTTCATATATCTTTTTTTCTAAAGCTTTGGTAAATGTTGCGGCTGTTCTCTACGTCCTTTTCCGGATATTTCCTTATGGGATTTTCTCCTCTTTGGGAAATTCACTTTTATAAAACTACTAGTAGTACGGTTAGTACTTGTAACTGTAATTCTATCAACTGGATAATCTGTATTTTTCCAGTCATTTGCGTGTATTCCTCCACATGCACTAACGAAATCAACTGAATTTCTCATTCCACAATTTGCTTCCGCAATTTGCCTTTTAATCTCAAGTTATTTCTTCACACCCTTAATACTTAACCTTAGTAACTTCCTTCGTTTGTCTACGGTAATGATATACCGGTTGGATTCAATAGGGTTTCGTCAAAACTAAACAGCAACAACGGCAACTTAATTTTTTATGACCTCATGATTAATGAACTCTTCATATTTTTACAAGACCTTGGCTATTATTCGATTTCTTTAATTGAAATTACGCGATTAGAAATATTGATTCTGTAGTTATTTTTGCTATTTTCTATCAATCAGTAATTCATTTCTTCTCTCGATCTCACTTCTTTAATGCATTTAAAAAGTAGTTAATTGATGAATACCGGGATGCTTCCTTCAATAGGCCATGGCAGAATTCCTTCCCGTTCACTGTCCCCAGTTCCATCCCGCCTCTAATGATCTCTACGTAGACGAGGCGTAAAGCCATAAGTAAAAAAAAAATAGTTAATCGAAGATGCGTGACTAAGTTAACACAAACTATGGAAAAAGGGGAGAGATATAACTAACTCTGTTTTTTTCCCCTCGTGCTTTGATAAATAAATGGCATCATGCAGCAGTAATTTATTATAGCTGCCCTGAAGATCAGAGGCTTTCTTTTATCGATGAAGATAAAGCTGTGACATCACAGTTGAGGTTATGGTGCAATTATTTTACTGTAGAAACTGCAAATAATGCGCGTTAGAAAAGCAACCGTTGAAACATTTTGGATTTTCATAGTAAGTATAACGGTTCCACATTAAGGATAAGGAAATTATAGTGTTCTTTGAAATAACTACAGTCATTATAAAGTGTTCTTACCTTGCTGAGATAGCATATCCTGATTTGTTTCGTCAGAAGAAATCTAATTCAAAGAGAGACGTCGGCAAACTCTAGATTAACACACTCAATTGAATACGTAGATAGCAAGGATACCGTTTGCTATAATTATGCTAACGGTAGAAAGAGATGGAATCACATACAAAGACAAAGGGTTGACGGCGACGGAATAGACATAATACACATGACACGGAAAGAAAAATTGCATCTGTCTGATGGCTGAGTGATTATCGCTTCGATCCCCCCTCCAGCCATCCAGAGTACGGTTTTCCGTTGTTTTCAGAAATCACTTCGCACCAATTACGGAGTAGTTTCTTGAAAATCCAATGTTATTATGGACGTTCGCTATTAACGGCAACCTAATGTGTACACGAAAACTCATATAGTCATGGTCCGATTGGCATAAAATTTCATATACCAATATACAAAAATTTCCTCTCCACCCCCACCCAACACCTAAAAAATCCCACAGGTCCGTAGGGGTGGTGAAACTTCGTTGTAGGATATCCCTATGTAGCACTAGCACCCTGGAGTATAACAGCACACAGGGTAAGAATTCTGATAAGACACAGCTTGATAGCTTAGGGATGGAGTTCATTGCTGCTTTAGCTCATCCAGTATAGAAAAAGGGTGTGGATATTATAGAAGATGCCGATTTACCATACATTGCACGTGTGCTACCGTTTCCTTATCTGCAAACGATTTGGCCATTGAAGTAGTGGATGTGCATCCAAGTATTGAAGACTTATACCAGGGCTACAGTATGCAGAAAAGCACTAACCTGCTAAAATGTGTTAGCTGCGAGTCGTCCCATCACAAGGAGCAAGAATTCTGCAAGACACAGAGGGCCTTTCAAAATAACCTGCAGGAAATGTCACTCATACATATTTCTCCTTTCGGGAGGCGTTTGTGGTACGGCTTAATACATCCTTATTGTAAACGTTTCCCCGGGATGCCATTGTGTTCAGTCTAGTTGTCAATAGATTTCCCAGTGCCTCCTTGACAGTGGTGAAACTAACGACTCGCCATTGGCCTCTATCTGCCGCTGACCTGTACTGTTGTCCTCTGCGAGGTTGGTAACGGAAGAATTCGAAGCCCGGATCAACTGCCTAGGCTGTGCCTAGTCACATCCTTCTGCTATCAAGGTACGACGTGCAATCAAGATCTGTAACCTTATTGCGAGACAGTACGAACAACGATGTTGAATTCCGACAGTTGGAGGTACGTCATTCTTGACTGGTGTTACCTTCACAGCTCCCCCGTAGTTGCTGCGCATGCATTTGTCACACCGTAATTAAAATTTTGTAGTTACTTATGCCATGGATGGACAATAGATTGTGATTCCCTATTTGTGTACTCAATACCGTAAGTCTAATAGAGCGGGTAATCTTTTCCCAGACGATGCTCTTATTTGCTTCTACGTATGCTTTTGTTGTGATTAATAATTTCAGTAAATTTTATATTTAAAGTCCTAGTTCATTATTAACATTTTTACTTCGTACTATCTCGATAATTCACAAAGTTATGTTATAGTGAAAGTCGATAATTAGTCGTTGTCAGAATCACAACGAATTTTGAGAGTGAGAAGTCATGTACTAGCATTGTTTCTGACGTCGTTGACAGTGTTGGTGCGTTAAGGTGTTTGTGCCGTGAGATATACAGTAGTATATGGACCAACATGACTAAATCTGTATATACTACAATGTACTTGAAGTAGAACGTAAACAATCCAAAGTGGGTAACGTGTCCGAAATATTAATCACTTATGGAGAGAGTTTAGTCTCTGAATTCACAAACATGGAATCATCCCAGCGGCTACAAGTTTTTGAAAAGGTGTGCCGTGTTAGATATAGATGGTACTATTAAATTAATTGCTGCAGTTACTGATCATAAGGATGAAGAGTTATTTAGAATTTTAATAGCCGTCCGGACCAAATGATGAAATATTTTAAGGGTAAATACAAAATCATTACTTACAAGGATGTGCGGATTTTTATTTCAGTTTATGCCAGCAGCAAAAGAGCCAAAATGGAGTGTGTTGTAAAGCCAATGCTTTTCAAATGTGTGTTTTCTAGACGTCGGGTTGATCGATTAATTTTCAGTCTCAGCCAGATGCAGATTGCAGATGTGTTCTGATGTATCACAATAATCTTACTTGCCAAAACAAAATGCCAGACTTTAAAATGTGTATGTAAAGAAATGTATTCTGTAATTCTAAGTGCCATGGTTCATTACCGTATTGTAATAAATGATATATTTATTCAATACATTCTCTAGTCGACATATATAATTATAAAAATTATTTACCCTGGGCGTTCATTTAAGTAAATTTTCCTATCGACTACTTCTTTCTGGGATTGCTGACAATCACTAGGAATTGTTAACAACAGGAAATAGATGTAAATACAGGCCTTTGAGTGCTCGTTATTAAAACCTAAGCGCTGGCTGTGTTTTTGAGGATTGTTCATTTTGGTCTTTCAGATTTTACATTTTAAAATAGATAAAGAATTTCGGGGCAGAAAACACACAAGTGTTACTATCGTGACACGGAAAATAACATGTTTGAGATGACTAAATTGAATCCAGGTGAGTTGAACGGGTAACAAAATGTCCACAACTATAGCAGGTTCTATTTTGTGGTGACGAATAAAACTTCCTGTCAAAATTGTCGTGTTGGATTTACGGATCTGAAGTCTTGGATTTAAGTGCTGCAGTTCCTGAGTCAGGCACGTATAGAGATTCTATTATCCTGGCTCGAAGAACCTTTTGGTTGAGCTGTCTGGTTCCTTTTCACCTTTCCTGCCGAGTGCGGTGGGTGAGCTGTTAACGCTCTGGACTCGCATTCGGGGGGACGGCGGTTCGAGTCCCCGTCCGGGCATCCAGATTTGAGTTTTCCATGGTTTCCCCAAATCACTCCAGGTGAATGCCAGGATGCTTCCTTGAAAATGCCATGGCCGAATTCCTTCCCGTTACTTGTCCCCAATCCCACCCCGCCTCTAATGACCTCGACGTCGACGAAGCGTAAAGCCATAAGTAAAAAAAAAAGTGTCCACCTTTCCCAACGTCTCACAAAGCCGAATTTAAGGCTTAGGAAGTTACTATTCATCGGACAGAAGGAAATCTATATTCATAGTCGTTAATGTAAGTATACTACAAACCATTTTTAGTACCTTTGTAGCCTATGTAGATTTTGGTGTGTGCATAATAACCTGGAATATGTCAATTACAGATAATTAATCTTTGAATCCATTTAATATTTGCTTGAAGTATGTTTAGAGTTTTAGAGAAAATATATAACTGAATTGCATAAAAGCAATTATTTATTCATGTGTCAAAAAACATGTGCAATAAACAATATAAAACATTCTTTAATACGTATTATAATCATTCAGACTCTATTACATTACCTATAATGTTCATACAGATAATCAGGACTAAGGAATACTCACAATATTAATTGTTATAGGAAACCAAAGTATTCGTAAAAAATTTCTGCAAAGATGGTGAGCATAAACTCAACATCCTAACCAGACTTGTACCCTAGTGTAGGAACAACTGTTCATAATACTCAGACACAGCAAATAATACTGTTATTATCACATTCTTTTAAATACTGTAAATGTCGCACTTCTTTTGAATACTCCCGCAAATGGAAGATACTCACCCGTCTGTACACTTTTCTGCACTTTTACGGCACACCAAGTAAAAACCAGTTCCTTTGTCATGGACGATGCAAAAACACCCTGAATAGGACAGGCTCACAGAGCCAGCCAGCCATCTGCTTTTAAATAAGCTCTGCTAGAGCTCTGCTAGACGTCACGTGCCTCAGATATCCACTCCAGCCATCTCCTTCATGATCTGCTCTCGAGATTTACCTTTCGTCTCCGGCACAAAAGGTGCGACGAAACCTATTGCCACCACGTTGATAACGAGAAAGAACAGGTACGTCGGTATGCAACCGAAAGTATCGACAGCGTCGCTGAAGAAATATGTTATAAGGAACGAGAGGAACCAGGTGAGCGATACGTATAGCGCCGATCCCTTCTTATTGTCTACTGGGAGCAGTTCTGCCATGATGAGCCACGGCAGGGGACCCATGCCGAGTGAGAATGAGATGACGAAAAGAATGACGGAGACCAGCGGCAACCACGTGAACGCCACGGCGAGTCCTGGGTGCATTTCCTTGAGGTAGAAGTAGGCGACGAACATTACGTAGGAAAACACGATGCCGGTCAAAGAGGCAAGCAGCAGCGCGCGACGCCCAACTCGATCCACCAGACGAGATGCGGTGATGTTGGACAGCATCAGCACCAGGCCGATCACAATGCTCGACATGTTGGGCGACAGTGGGCTGCCCGCTTCCTGCAACATACAATTAATTAAACTTAGTATGCGAAGATCAGCAACTTGATCTGACAAGGGGACCTTACAGGATAAGACTTCGCAGGTCACTAGTATTCCTTAAGAGGGTCCACCCAGAGATGTAGTAAAGCGCACTAGCCAAAAGATTCCGATAGAAAGTGCTCCAAAGTTTTACGCGCATCTTATATACTAACTGATTTCTACACCTTACTACCACAACGAAAGTGGCTGAGTTTATAGTGAACTCGCTTGCTAGTCTTGCAATTCGGGGTCGATGCTACCTCGCGCAGCTCATTGTGTTTGTCTCTCTTACAATGTATAGATTTTTCGTTTTTTGCAAGGACGACACAAAACGGACACAAGACGAACACAACACTCATCTATAGAAATGGCTATATATTAATTTTTAAATAACACATTTAAGGAGCTGAATAATAAAATGAGCCCTGTAGGAATATTTTGTGATCTTGCAAAAACATTTGACTGTGTAAATCATGAATTACTTTTGAAGAAAATGGAATACTATGGTATTTATGGAATTGCTGGTAAATGGTTTAAATCATACATGGAAAGTTGAATGCAAAAAGTTTCCATTTTTGATCCTAAAATAAGTAAAGATGCTTCATCAAACTGGGAGAAAATAAAACATGGAATTCCACAAGGTTCTGTCCTAGGACACCTCCTCTTTTTGTTGTACATCAATGACCTTCCCGGAAACTTATCTGACAAAGTTAAGAGTGTTTTATTTGCAGATGACACTAACCTGACTGTGAGAAAAACACCAAACAGCAATCTAGAATTTAATGTAAATGAAGTACTTAGTGAAGTAGCAAATTGGTTTGAGGCAAATTCATTAAAATTAAATTTTGAAAAAAAAAACCAACACATTTCATTAGGTTTAAAACAAAAAATTATGCACAGCCAGATTTACAAGTAAGCTATAAAAATAACACAATATTAGAAACACAGAGTATAAAATTCCTTGGTATTAAAATAGATGAGAAACTCTGTTGGCATGAACATATCACTTCACTACTGAAGAAGTTAAGTAGTGCCCCCTTTGCAGTACGAAAACTTTCTCTAACAGCAGATCTAGAATTAAAGAAACAGGTTTACTCCTCATATTTTCATTCAGTAATGTTATATGGCATAATTTTTTTGGGGAAACTCTTAACAAAGTAAAAAAGTTTTCATAGTACAGAAAAGAGCTATTAGAATGTTGTGTAGGGTAAAACCAAGAACTTCTTGCAGACAACTTTTTAAAAAACTCAATGTTCTTACAATGACTTCTCAGTATATATATTCTCTAATGTGCTTCGTCATAGATCATTTTAACCTGTTTACTTCTAATTCACAGGTACACAATTTCAATACAAGAAGCAGAAATAACTTGCACAAACCACAAACATCTTTGTCATTAATACAAAGAGGAGTTAATTATTCTGGTATATATCTGTTTAATAAACTTCCCAAGGGTATAAAACAGTTTGCAGAAAATAAAGATATATTTAAAGAAAAACTGAGAGATTATCTTATTGGCAACTCCTTCTACTCCATTCAAGAATTTGAACAAAATAATTAATTGTATTCAATATGACTTTTTCAAAACTCAGTTGTAAAAATTTATGTCTATTTTATTCTCTTTATTTTTCTTTGTAACATATAATTGTTTTTACTATGATTATGACTCATATTGTATGTATGTGTATTAACCATGACATGTTTCACATCCCAGGGGTGCTTCCTCAGCAGGGATCCATGAAACAAGATTGATAAATAAAAATAAATAAATAATTAAAACCACCCACTCTCTAGGCCGGACTCTAGCCAGCTACCCCTACGCTGCCGGAGTAGTTGGAAATCTGTTTTTTTTTTTTTAAATCTGCTTAACGTCTCTCTAACCCCGGGCGCACATTGAGCTGCGTGGCGCAGTAGGGGCAACGCAGAGCAGGGCAGGGCAGCACAGACTGGCAGTTACTCGCGCATATTAGAGCGCAGTTTCGTGCGGCAGTTTACAAAGCATTGTGTTGTGCGAAAAACCGACAATAAAACGTAACCAAAAACATGGCGATGCAAAAACTCGATTTTTGATTTCTGAATCAGATTGGGATGCCGAGCTTGGAAAATTGTTATAACTTTAACAGTAGCTGAGTTAGATAAAACTATGCAAAAGTGAGTATATGAAAAGAAGAAACTCTCATCTGGCTTTTGCAGTGATAAGAGAATTCTCAAAAGATAATTTCTGGATGACTCGAGCGGAGATTCACGGCATAATGCAACCTGTTATTTTCTCGACAAAGCTCAAATATCTATTAGAACTGAAGAAAATCTCGCTGTATTTTCGTGGTTATTTATTTAATTATTTAGCGTTTGACGGTACATGACATTTATAAGAATGTTTTTCTCTTTTATTTCATATTATATTTTTAAGAAAACTATATAACAGAACATAAACACGTGAAACTAAAAAAGCAGTGTCAACATAAGTGTTTCTCGGGGACACTATTGAATGATGTAGTACAAATAATAAGAAAACAAATAATGTGATAATAGCCTATATATATCAATCTTTTTCGAAGTTTTATTAAAAATGAATTCAAAAAAATAAAATTGTAAGTGGACAGTTGTATGATAAATAAATGCTGAATTTACTCTCCACTTGTTGGGCTCATTGTCCAAATCTCTTGTTTAAATTTAATTTTTATGTATTTTTTTATGACTGATATTGTGAATCGCAGGTTGGTTACGCACCAGATTAATCAATTTTTCTTATTCCATAGTTGAAAATGATTATAAGTAAAGCAAGATTATAAATAACGCAAGAAGTGTTACGGCAAAAACCGGCACGAGTGAGCTGCGTGGCACAGTTTCTGTGTCGTGATCACAACGTCGCGCAGGCCACGTGCGGCGCAGTACTGCGCTGCCCTGCTCTGCGTCTCAATAAGCGCTGTTCCGCCCCAAAACATAGAGACACAGAAACTGTGCTTCGCTGCGCTGCGTCGACTGTGCGTCAATGTGCGCCCGTTCTAACAGCGAGGTCTTTAGAGACGGGAAAGGATGGGGGGCAAGGAATGGGAAGGAATTCGGCCATGGCCTTTTGAAGGAAGCATCCCGGCATTTGCCTGGAGTGATTTGGGAAACCATGTAAAACCCAAATCTGGATGCCCGGACGGGGATTCGAACCGCCGTCTTCCCGAATGCGAGGCCAGAACGCTAACCGTTACACCACCACGCTTGGTGGAAATCTGTTGCTGTATCCTACAGCGCTAGAAGTCTCTTCGCTTATCTGGTGCGGCCCTTATTTACTATGACAGTCAGTTCATGTAGAGTTACTCGTCTGTTGGAACTGTAGCATCTACTCATCCGTCGCAAGTCTCGATCTATTAATAGACGTGGCCAGGCACTGTGCTGTGCTATGTGGGAGGTAATACCGTTGATGAAGCTCTCAAATTCTATGCCCAATGCGTTGGCAACCATTAAGCTGCGATCAAATTCCGATAATTCTAGTCGTGTAACTATTATTACGTTGGTAAACGTGTCATAGTAAACTCGTAAGCCTTATAACACTGACAACTATATAAATATTTTTGAAGCGATGCAAGCTCCAACTGTAGTTTGCATTTTAATATTCTATGAGGTTTGGCTTGATGCAATTTTAGTGGGACATCTAGCTGTTTTTGGTGATCAGTTGAGCACTTAAGACAGACTGTTTTCACGACAGCGATATACATTATCTGTCTTTCTCAAACCCTAACACAAATCAAGAAATCGATATGGTGGTTGCTTGACGTAATTTTTGGCCTATCACATTGGTGAAATCAGTGTCATTAGAGACAGGGAGGGTTTTAGAAACCGTCTCAAGATTCGTGTGAATTGTCTTTAGGAGACAACAGAAAACTGAATTGCTTCCGTGTGGACTCGATATCTCTGACTGTGAATCCTATGTATAACATTGTTTAAAAGGAGTCAATATACAGAGAACTTATGATAATAATTTAACTGATCTATTCAGATTTCGAAGGTTATTTTCAATAAAACGAAACTGATAGCTCGCGTTAATCTCTTTTGCACAAAACTTCAAAACTTGGCCCAGATTATTTCTTGTAGACACTATCTGTTCGTGCATTTCAGTGTAGGGGTAAGAGACTAAAATTCGATTTCCGGATGTGGCCGAAATTCTGAGAGCTATTAATGTGATACCCACCAATCCAATGGCGTATCAGCTTTCTGGATTATTGGTTCTTAGGAGATTCTCCATAACCACCTAAGCTAACAGGACGGTTCGTAATGTTCGCATAAATAACTACATATTTCAGAAACAAATTAACACTGTTTGCGTGGTTCTCAGACGTCTCCCCACCTTTAAACATGGCAGTGAGGTATGCCTGCACTAAAAAAACTGGCCAGCAGCTCAGAAGCACATACGTCCAATTGATGTTATACCAACGTTCTGGCCTCGCTTTCTGGAGGACGCGGGTTCGAATCCCCTTCCGGGCATCCAGATTTGGGTTTTCCATGGTTTCCCCAAATCACTCCAGGCGAATTCCGGGATGCTTCCTTCAAAAGGCTATGGCCAAATTCCTCCCCGTTCCTTGTCCACAGTCCCATCCCGCCTCTAATGACCTAGACGTCGATGAGACGTAAAGCCATCAGTAAAAAAAAAAATGTTATACCAAACGCACCGAGCTTACAACTGTAATCGTTGCGAAGAAAGATGATTGGAAAAGCCATGGCACAAACTGCATTTAAGTAAGCAGCCATCAGTGTATCGCATACGTTTTGGAACATCGTAATTATAAGGATCGTTAGATATGGAATCTGTAATATCAGAGGTCCTTTCGCCTGGAATAACCCCACGCTAGCTGAAGCTAGCGCACAGAAATTTAGCTTAAAATCAGTTTCTTTATATGGAAAAATTTAACCACTTTTATACAAGCACTGGTTTTACATTTTCTTCTTCTCAGTCCACGTCGGTGCTTGGAAGGATTCCTGAAGCAATCCCCCAAATACCTCAGCTAAAGGCAGCGAGAGATTTTTTCTACGGGAACTGAACGACAACAATGGTGTTGATATGACAGACGAAATAATCTACCTGTTTGTCATACAACGCGCAAACCGCCCCAAAGTACTTGACGTGCGTGACGGAGAGCCTGCGTTACCTAAGAGCAATTTCGGTCCTTAGTTTAGATCACAACACTTCTCATTCCTACTGGCGTTAGATATTCCGAAAGCACATAAACAAACTTTCCGGAACAAACTGATATGGATCTTACATGTTTCTCTAAAGACCTTAAAAGTGTGCTGTAAATAAGTAACCTTGAGGTGTGACACACGAACGAATGAAATATCCCAAGAAACCTAATAAATCTCAAAATCAGCCTGTGAAGTGATGGCAGCGATGAGGTAGTGCAGATGAGAAGAATAGGATTATTCACATAACTGACGAAATCAGAAAAGTGTATAGCGATTATTTAAAACAAATAACATTGATCGTGATGAGAACTACAATCAGGAATTGCGGGATTTTCCCATATCAATATGACACACAATCCCAGAAACAAGAGCATTAAACCAACACAGGGGAGATAAATCCAGAGTACAAACCAACAGCCCTTGAAATCAGAATCCTACCTCCGTTGGCCAATTGAAGTCTAGAAAATATTTTAAGCCCTTGTCTAAGATACAGTCACTTTATAAAAGCTTGCATCAGTGGTAAGGTTATAGCGCTGCCCAAACAAGGAGAAAAGTTATTCCCACAAAAAATTTCAAACTCGCATATTCACTGTCTATTTTTGCCAAGCTATTCAAACATTTCAATAATTTTTCCGAGCTAGTGGACCGAGGGTGGTGGGTGAGCGGTAACGCTCTGGCCTCGCATTCGGGAGGACGTGAGTTCGAATCAACATCCGGCCATTCATTTTCCATGGTTTCCCCAAATCACTACAGGCGAATGCCGGGATGGTTCCTTCAAACGGCTACTGCCGAATTCCTTCCCGTTCCTTGCCATAGTCCTTTCTTGCCTCTAATGACATCGACGTCGATGAGGAGTAAAGCAATAAGCAAAAATAAAAAAAATACAGAGAAAAAATCCATGCTGATGCAGTCAGAATAGGAAACGGGAAAGAATGCAGTAGAATTATTTCGCGATATAGAGAAAAGCTTTCGACCGGATGTGGCATTTCAAAGAGATAAAGGGAAAAACGTTGAGTTGTTTCTCTGACCTGTACCTTTCACAATACGGGTTGCTGCGACATGAGCGTTGTAAAAATACCTGTTTTGCATTTTATTCTCTGACGATAGTCGTGGAGAGTGGAATACCTTCCTTAAGGATCCATCGAATGTAAAAGAGAGAGAGATTCATAGCCCCGTCCAGGCAGTGTTCTTGCAAGTGTCGCCTTAACCAGCTTATATTATCTGCTAAAGAGCTATCCTACCACTGACAAACTCGCTTAATATCTCAGCTAAAGTTTATCAACAGTTTCACTATTCACAGTTGACTGCTATAATCTACCAAAAAACTCTAACTCTGCTTCAGATTCTCATTTAATCCTGCCCTGGTTCACTGATAATAATACATTAGTGTGATATTTCGCTGTCTATATTAGCTTTCTCTTTGCTGCAAATGAGTATGGGGGAGAGAAAGTCGAATTTAAAATCCATGCAAACAAGAAACAGCTTCGTATACAGACGACCACCATGGCAGCAACCACTATTTGCCACAAAGGGGAGATGGATGTCGCACCAGCTACTTTTTTATTGTTTTACGTTTCGTCGACCTTGGGGTCATTAACGGCATGAAAGTTATGGGGGCTAAGAACTGGAGGGTATTTGGCCATGGCCGTTTTTGAATGATCTTCCTGGCATTCTACTGAAGCGATATCGGGAAACCGGGTGTAATGGATTAGGTCTCCGTTACATTTTTACCGAAATGATAACCATGCAACGGGTCCTGATACTTCATTTTTAGTTTATTATATCATACATTTTTATAGCCAGAGCGAGCCGGCTGCTAACAAAGGCAGGTATGCAGATTTAGCTATAGGGGCCCAAAATCTGTGAGTTAATGGTACTAGCAGGATGCTTTTACAGGAAAAATACTGACACAGTTGCAATACTTAATAGTAATAACTTGAGCTGTACTTTCGGCTTTACACCATGCTAGCAGTTAGGTCTTAACTGGTTGCATAGTAAGTATGCGTGTTATTCTGTTCTTGAAGTTTCATACAGTGACGATGTGTTTTTTTTATTGCATTTTTTCTTAAAGCCTTTTGTCATCCGTGCAACTCATTAAAAAAGTTATTACTATAAAGGCAAGACAATGAATGTAACTGTGCATCCCTGTGTGGTAGGAGTCAACGTTTATTCAGTTGCTCTGACGCTTTTGAGAAGAATACGGGAAGTTATCCTCCATTAAAACCACGGAGGACGATTAATTGAAAGCATTATTTTTATTTGTTCTTTTCACTAAAATATGAAATCTTTTCTGTCATATTAGACAACAGCTCTTTTGTGTCGCGTTTCATAACTGAAACAGTCTGGTTGTTTACTGGACAAGCAACTCGATGAGGAATCAAGACAGCCTAAGTCTGAACTTTTTTCACTCATAAGTGCAAATTTAATTTTTAATAACTGATTTAATAAAGAATCAATATGGCTTGCCGATTGGCCCTGACGCACCTCAATTAGGGAGTATCGGAATATCGCTGTAATTTTGTAGTTTCTAATTGACCTGCAGCTAAATTCATCCTCAAGCCTGAACAAATAGTTTGACAAGAGCTTCGTTCTGTCCTCGCATTCGGGAGGACGGCAGTTCGAATCCCCGTCCGGGCATCCAGATTTGGGTTTTCCATGGTTTCCCAAATCACTCCAGGCAAATGCCGGGATGCTTCCTTAAAAAGGCCACGGCCGATTTCCTTCCCATTCCTTGCCCCCCCCCCCATCCTTTCCTATCTCTAAAAACCTTGATGTTAAGAGAATTTAAGCAGTTTAAAAAAAAAGACAAGAACTTGCGCCGCCAATCGGAACCAAATAAAGCCAAAACGTATATGTATTAAATAACGGTTGTGCGGCTACCTTGAAGATGGACGCGCTGTAGAAGGTGACGGTGTTGATCCCGCTGAGTGGCCTGAAGAACATGAGTCCCAGGATGATGGAGGCGGACACCCACTTGACTCGCTTCCTCAGCTCGTCCGTCAGCTCTGCTATCACTGGCTGCTCGATGTCCTTCTTGTCACTGCACGTCGTCGTCTTCATGCTATTCAGCTCATCCTCCACGTCGCAGTCTCCGTCCCATTTACCTGCAGACACAACAAATACTTTGCCTTACTATGAATCCAAGTCCACGGGTCAAAAACATATGCAGAATGGAATAAAAACATTTTGTTGATCAGTAGAGGAAAAAATCGCCCCAGGTAACAATATCAGGCATAAAACGGGACTGTGAGTGATTTAAGCTAGAGAATTGTGTAATAAATTCCGAAGTAATTGGCTAAAGGAGAGAAAAATAGCCATTTACAATGAGGGCTGGTTCTAAATACTCTCGTAAGGTAACCTTCGAAAAATTATACTCGAACGTATTTTCTTTCTGGCCTTAAAATGTGTTTGTCCTCCCGAAGATTACTTAGTGCTGGGTCTTGACATTCGGGAATTCACTGGTTCATATTCCTCTTCGGGTATGGTTGAAATATTTCGCTTCATTTGTGGTAACTGCAAGTGGTGTACAGCGTCGTTTAGAGGAAGTTATCATTAAATAAGACAGAAAAAAGACAAAAGAAACAGAAACTTAACTTTAAAAAATCTGGTCATATCAATAGCCTCTCATAATTTTCACCACTGAGGTTATGCAGTTATTAGGCTATGAAAATTGTCAGATTTACAATTACTTGAAACACAGTAGTGATATGGTTTTTACAAATGCATAAGTCATAAAATTTTTAGAAAGGATTTTAAGCTTACTGAATCCGAATTGATTGAATATGCGCTAAGATATTAAAAGTTAATCAAATGTGGGTCAATATTAAGCGCATAACCTCTTTGTGCAGGAATTAATAAAACGTCTGTGAAACCGATATTTGTTTAATTTATTCTCTTCATGATAAAGATTTGGAATGAGTTTTATGGTTCTTTAAGATAGGTTTGATATTATAATGTATGGAGCACAGAATTTTGTGGGAGTAAAGTTTAGATCTTGGCAATACCGGAAATAAGAAAAAATGAAGCATTTAAAATTTGGTGTTTTAGAAGGATGATGAAAAAAAAAATTAAGTGGACAGATAAATAAAGAAATGAAATAAATTGAGAAATTATGGCTGAAGAAAGAAGTTTATAGAAGAATCTCACAGAAAGAAGATAAAGAGTGGTGGTTACATTATAAGAGATGGGGGATTTGTAGGTTTTTCAGTGAAGGAAAGAAAAGTAGATGAATAGCTGAGGACCTAGGTTGTAATGGTATGCTGACAGCAAGAGACCAGGAGAGAGAAAGATGACAAACCAAGAGATATATTTCTGATCGACAGGATCGAAATAAAAGGCATTGTAAGGAAACACCTTACGTTTGCTGTTTATTTTAAATTGAATGTTTTTAACCTTTTTTTGTAATAAATTTCCTTTTGAGTAAATAGCAGCCACGCGAGATCTGTGGAAACCAAAGAGTAAGGTTGGCAGTGCCAGATCGGCTGAAGGAAGCTCTTTGGAAATTGCACAGAGAGCTTACGCGCAAATTGCGTAACATACTGAACCAGAATCAAAACAAGCGGGTTGTGGAATGACTTTACGGATTAAGATATTTTGCTTTACAATACAACTCCATGAAAGGAATTGTACGATTCATTAATGTATATGGTTGAAAACTGCAGCGAAATAAAAAAAAGTTATTTTCAATTAAAATTGTTTACTCTGTCAGTAAAGTAACAGCATGTATAAATCTGTGTACACGGAAATTAGAAACAAAACAAGAGCGCAAGTAAGTTCGCTTGGTTCCATAAATAAATTCTCTAAGTATCTCTTACAGATCGATAAATTTAATACAGGATTAATTATAAATTAATTAAAATCACGAAACCAAAATCTTTCACATTTCTTTTTTAATTTATTTTCGCTTAGTATCCTTTCATCACAAGAAAAACTATCATTTTACATCTGGACTCATTCAGCTGTGTCTGGGTTCTGTATTTCTTGTTTTTGTTCGTTTAGTCTTCTGCATTTTAATTTTATTTTGTGACAATTGTGAGCATGATAACTATAGTGCTGATGAGTGGATGTACGCTTATACTTTTATGAAACTGCGCAGTGAATTAGGGGTACGCTTAATTTTATTGAAATGTACAGATTAGGTAGAGGTGTAGTACAGCTCCTGAAGAGAGTCGTGAGGTCACCTCCACTCCCTCTCATAAAGCCTTTCTTTATTGAATACAAACATTATTTTAAATTTAAAATCTACAAACGCAATAACAGTAATGTTTATTGTATCATGAAAGGCACTTATTGGCTAGATTTTCAACTTTAAACAAATAATCATGTCATAATAAGGTGGGTTCTCCCCCTTTCTCCTAGAACGCCCTATTGAATGCATGTGTGGGAAACGTAAGATGAGAACCAATACTACATAGTCTTCAAGGGTATTTTTTTTTTCAAAATACAACGTTTTTACAGTGGTCGGAGACATCTTCCCAAACGTCGTGTTTTAATGAAATTATTTGGCCGAATACCCGTGAACAATATGTAGTAGCACTACGCTGAGAGAGACTTTTCTCATAAAAACCAGTGTTTTCAATCTCTGAGTAGAATATTATCCGAAGATGTTGGATGCCCTGTTGTTAATTGTTTGAATAACCAATATTAGTGTACATCCAAACTATGATTTGCAGTTTGGTTTCGGGCACTCCGATGCTACCAGCCTGCCATTTCGAATTTCTTCACCAAGTGTTCTCTACCCACACATGATAAAGAAATTGTGGCCAATTCTGTTGGTTCCTTCTTTACTGCCATGGCACTTTAAAGATTTGGAACAGTGCTAAATTGGAACATAGCGTTTTCTTAGAAGGCAAAATCTAAAATACAATTAAATTTAGAGGAAACAGTTGATAAGATTGGGAACCTTATCTTATCGCAAGAGTTAATATTTATCAAAACCGGAAAAAACTACTTAGCTGATTATGGCGACGTTTCGTTTAACGCAAAGCCTATGGCCTCGCGGGTAAAAACAGGATGTGTTTCATTATGATGTGATGTCGAAAAGCTGAGAAATTAAAAAAAAAAAGTATTGAACGCAATTTACTCAAAAACTACTGGTCGAATTTTGTTGGTTTTTGATTAATTATGAATATTGGTTCCAAGAGTAAAACAGGGTACGATTCATTTTGATGTAACGTTAAAAAAGTGAGAAATATACAAGACTGTAGGTTTTCTCGGCGTTGAAAATGAATCTACTTGCCCGGGAAAATTTTATTCGAAAGTGGAAAATGTAGGATAAATTTTCGCTGAACACGATTTACGCAGAAACTGTTGGTTGGAGTTTGATGGGGTTTCGATTATTTTATATAATCTTTGGTCTCACGTGTAAAGTAGGGTATGTTTGAATTTGATGTGACTTCGTAAAGTGATAAATTTAAGATAGTCTAAAAAAATCTTGTTTGATATTGATAAGGTTTCGGTTAATGCAGATCCCTTTGTCCCACCGCTGAAATAGTGTTTCAATCTGCTGCGACATCTTAAAGTGATAAATTTAAGATAATTCTTCATTGAACGATATTTTTACGGGGTTTCGTTTAATTGACAGTCTGTTGTGACGCGGATTAAATAGCGTATGTTGCGTATTGATGTGATGTCGGAAATTTGTGAAATTTACGAAATTAGTATTAATTTTTCGTTGAACACGAAACTAGTCGTATATAACGGGTTCGGTTAATGTGCAGCGCATTGTCTCGTAGGTAAAATAGGGGTTGAAAAAATAAGAAATTTATACTAATGTTTCATCGAACGCGATTCATGCAAAAACTACTGGTTGTTTTGATTGATATACAGCCCGTTGCTTCGCGTGTGAAATAGGGTATTTTTCGTTTTGATATGTTGTCGATAACCTTAGGAATTAAATGGAAGAGACCACAAATTAGTGTCCATTTAAATGCATGTTACGTCTTGCGGTCAAAATGTTTTTTTGTCAATAGGTAATATTGAGATTAAGAATAAGTCGTATATAACAATTTCTCTGGTAATTCAAGTACTGAATGAATTACAGTGGCGAATCATGTGAATGTTTAGTGGGATAAGCTCTGAAATGTGTCGTCGTATTTGAGACCCGTGTAAGTGATACATTCATTCATTAAAAGCTACGTAGCAACAAATTTTATCATATTTTAAACACGTAGTACAAAGCGCAAATATAGCAGTAGAAATAACCCTTTAAAATCGGGTAATTCAACAATAATTTACAAGAAAAGCGTCCACTATTCAAATATACGCAATATACATAGTCAGTAGCTGTTACCTGCGACTTCGTACGCGTGGAGTTAGACTTTTTATTGCCAGAATAGGATATACAAAGATGTCAGTTACGTAACAGGTTTCCGAAAAAGCAGGGAGTCCTGAGAATATGACGGCTCTACCATTGAACCTGTCTAATGAAACCGAGCGTGGTGGTGTAACGGCTAGTGTTCTGGCCTCGCATTCGGGAGGACGCTGGTTCGAATCCCCGTCCGGGCATCCAGATTTGGGTTTTCCATGGTTTCCCAAATCACTCCAGGCAAATACCGGGATGCTTCCTTCAAAATGGCCATGGCCGAATTCCTTCCCATTCCTGGCCCCCCCATCCTTTCCCGTCTCTAAAGACCTCGCTGTTAGAGAGACGTAAAGCAGATAAAAAAAAGTCTAATGAAGAGAACCTATTTACAAGATGTTTAAAAATAGCAACAGTCTTAGGGAGGGGGTAATTGTGGGTGACTACCTAACACTGTTCCTCAGGCAGATTCTTGTTTATGGTTCCTGGGGACATCTTATGTCAATATCGGTTTGTTCACAACATTTTTGGTTTTGCTGCGATTTTCTAAGATACATAGCGTTTGGGGATTGTATACACTGCTCTCGGGTGACTAGCCGAGTCAAGAGTGCGTTGTCACACGATATTTCGGCGACTAGATACATTGCCGCCATCTTCTGGTGAAGAGAAAGACTTCGTTCGTTTGGGGATTGTAAATCTCTAAGATAGCTCCATATGAACACAAATAATAGTCTGGTACATTGGAAATCCTCATCTATGCCATCATATAAGTTGTGTCTGTACATTAACAGCTCGTACACAAACAAGAGAAACAAAGCCAATGTGACCGATATGACATTACAGAGACTTACACATGCTGTGGGTCTAACTGTCACCGTTCGGTTAGTTTTAAAAATTTCATGACAAAATGTGTTATTTATCCAAAGAAAGTACCCTATATTCTTCCCAATGATACGTGGTATTTACTTGTCAAATTTCATCAAAATTGGTTGTAATGAAAACGTAACAGAGAGAGAGACAGAGCTACTTTTGCATTTATAATATTAGTGTAGATGCATGCTGTTAACTATGTAGGAGCAATTTAAAATGTGTGTTTAAACAAGATTTTATTATTTTTTATAGTGTTGTTATTAAAATCGGGTGACAAATGTTGAAAAGGAACTCTGAGGAGATAAGCAATGGCGCTACATTTAGAAACTATCGTGATTACGGTAACTAAGACCTTTCTCACACGGCGCTACTGAAAAGAAACCATTTACTAACTCGGATCACCCATCAGTTTCTGTTCAGTCACTGCACTAGTATTTGTATGGAGGCTCGCGCACGGGTTGGTGATCAGTCCGTAACTCGTCCATGATTAGTTCAAATGACGCTGCGTTCCGGTTGCCGCGCTACTAGTTACCAATTAGTTTTTCAACAAAAATGGCGGATCAGACAATGAGTTTAAAGCTTGTTACTGAAATCGAGAAGCATCCGTGTTTGTATAACTACAAATCGAATGAATATTCACGGAAAGATGCCACAGAACAAGCATGGAATGTCCTTGGACAGAAAGTTAATTTATTAGTTATGTAAACGTATTTTTTCAAATAAATAATCACGAACAATATTGTACGTAAACACTTCATATTTATTTTTCTTAAATTTAGTATACAATATAATTCCAATACCAAGGAAGAGTTCCTTGTGGAGTAATAAAGTAATTTGCCAAATAATTTATGGTGTCATAAGCTGATGAATGAGAATTTAAGTTGTTGTGAGAGCGGTATTATGTGTGGTGTTAAAGTTATATTATTTTCAAATATAGACTGTACGGGACTCCTTCTCCGCTCCTGAAATAATTATGCAGTATGAAAGCTGATTTTATTACATTAATTACTTTTTGTGGGTCATAATATCATGCGGGACTGTCATAAAATTTTTCCGCCATCATGACAAATGTGCATTCTATAGTTTTGCTTTCTCTAGTATATAATTAAACACTCTTTTTGTGTTATCGAGAGTTCTTTGTGGACATGGTCTCGTTAAAGAGGGAACGCTTCATCGGCTAAGAAATAGAACGGGAAATCGTTGGTATTTTTATCACTTGGGGGGCATCCATAAATTACGTGAGGTCAAATGGGGGAGGGGGCGTCCGGCGAAATCTTACCCCGGGGGGAGGGGGGGAGGCTACGGAAATCTCACGTGAGGTTTTGAAATTTTTTTTCACATAGTAGAGCTAAACAAAAAAAGGTCTACATTGCGCGAAAAAACGATTTTAGGGAGGAATTATGTCAAAAAAAAACGGATTTTGAAGGGTGAGACCTAAAAAAATGGGGGGGGGGGGTTCTCACGGAACAAATCTCACCAGAGGGGGGGGGGGTCCGGCCATATCTCACGAAATCTCACCAGAGGGAAAAAGGGGGGGGGTCCGGAAATCCGGAAAAACACCTCACGTAATTTATGGTTGCGCCCTCAAGTTGTCTTGCTGGAAAATGCTTTAATCTCCTTTTCCTTCTTATAATATGATGTAATATAATATCCTGGTCTGAATTGGAAGAAATCGTCGCTACACTCAAATCACACGGCGTCGTGTGCAAACATTGGTCAGTAACTAGTTAGTAATTTCAGTGTCCTTTGAGTAGCGTCGTGTAATCGCACCTGATCGCAGCCAGCGCAGAGCTCGACGTGCTTGTTCGTGGCGCCCCTTCTTGAGGAGGAAGACGGGAGACTCGGGCATCCTGTAGAACAGAACCATGTGGAGCAGAGGCACCGCAGCGCCCGCTACAGCCAGCCAGGGCTGTGGAGCAGGCAGCAGGGCGCCAGCCATGTACGACATCATGATGCCCACGTTGACGCTCAGGTCGAAGAAGACGCCGACGCGGCCTCGCACCTCCTTCACAGTCACCTCCTCGTTGTATACAGGCACCGCCACTGTCAACCCACCAGCCGCCAGGCCTCCCACGAAGCGAGCCACGTACATCACGATAGCCTGAAAATAATATTACGCCATCATCAGGGCCGGATTTAAACTCTTTTTTAGTGTAGGCTGTTCATTTGGTGCCGCCATTTTCTCCTTCATACTTATACTAATCACTAATTTGTATTACCTTTATTAGGTATCAAACGATTGATTATATGCATATGTGAATGGATATAGATTAAGAGTGACTTCATTACTTGAAAGTATTCAGATTTAGTCATAAAATAGAAACAAGAAAAATGAATGTTTATTATGAAACAAGAATACAAACAAGAAAATAAAAAATGTAATACATAATTGCAGTTTTCTACGGGAGTTTTGATTGGCGAAGTCATCTATAAGGTCATCATAGTTTATGGTGTTCCTTATCTCTGCTTCTATATATAGAAGAGCCAAAGAGTTTAGTTTTTCTTGAGATAATGAAGACCTCTGGTAATTCTTCACTCGTTTTAAGCAGGAAAAGCTTCTTTCTCCAGAACAATTTGTGGCTGGAGTGCAAAGTGCTATGCGGAGAGCTATATCCAAGTTCGGGTAAATGTTACACAGAGATTGCTTCCTCATTATTAGCTGAGAAATTGACTTTTCAATGATTTTTCAATAAAATTAGAACTTTCGATTGCTCGGGGACTTTCAACATCCAGATACTCAATTAATGAAATCTTAGATCATACTTAAGTATTTTTATCATAGAAATCATGAAATTTAAGTCTGTCAGCAGAAACTTACCTCTGTCTATAGAGTCTTCCTTCGGAAATATACGACATGCTACAGACTGCGTTGAACAAGATAGAAAGTCGGGAAACTAATGAAGAATCAAATTAATAATTTAGCTAATTGTTTGCTGTCATCACTTACCTAAATGAAAATTGATAGTAAACGTATTTTTCTTTTCTATTAATTGTTCCGAGTTTGTCACTTCACTACTAGATGTCACCACTTAAATGAAAATTTATAGTAGACGTATTTCTATTAAGTTTATAATCACACACAAATTTGACGGGTTGCTAAAGTGGGCACCCTAGGAAATTTGCCGCCCGCCCCTAAACCGCTGCCGCCCCTAGGCTGGAGCCTATACAGAATAATGGGAAATCCAGCACTGGCCATCATTAATAGATTTTCAGGGTATGCCGCGTTGTTTACTTCATAATCTGAGCTTTCGGCTGCCAACCTACAACCTTCATGTGGTGGCCCTTTTTTTTTTTTGTAGAGAATAATGGGCTACATAAGATTTCACAAAGTACTACAGCTAGCTAGGTCAGTTGCGACAGCAGAGGTAAAAACAGTTGAAACACAAGGAATGTGTACACTCAGGAGGCAGCGATCTGCAGAGTGGGTCACCAGAATTGCGCGTGATAACCGCATCAACGGGCTCAATGGTTGGCTAGTAAATCTCCCCACCAGGTGCAATGGGGGGGGGGGAGTAATGATCAAAACTAGACTGCAGAGAGCGAAGAGGGTTTGTCTCAAGGCCGTCTACACCCAAGCCTCAAGATGGCACGCCACCCTCATCTGAAATCAAGAAGACACCTGAAGCGATGGTGGTTGACAACTATCATCTCGAAGCGCAAGAAACCACTGAGGTTCAACAGGATGAAAAGGGTCCCGTGCTTCCGCTTACTGCATTTTACGAAGGAAACTTCACAGAATTGCTGATCGCCTTCTCCAGGGAAACAGAACTGATTCCCAGTCAATGAGGGGCTGCGCTTCCTACCGCAGCACCCAACGCAACTCCGTCGCCTGATGAAATTCCTGAACGGGCGCGGCGTTCGTCACTCCCCACAGTTCCCTCGGCGGCCAAGGAGACTGGTCGTCCGCGGGCTTCCAGCTGATGTGCCTGAGGAGACGGTGGCCGCAGAGCTCAACAGCGGTGGTATCGTCGCCTTGGACGTGCATTAGATGCGTCGCCCGGGCGCTGAAGATCGTCTCCCGCTGTAAACGTTTCAGCCAGCGGAACGTGTACCGCGGGTGAAGAAGACCACAACTCTCCTCGGACATAAAGTTCAACTGGAAATAAAGAAGAGACCACCGCTTGCCCTGGCTCAGTGCTTTCGCTGTCAGCGCCATGGTCACCTGGCCCACAACTGCTCGGGACAGGAGCGCTGCGTGAGATGCGTGGGGACTCACAATGTTGCAAATTGCAACATTCCAAGGGATGGAACACCTACATGCTGCAACTGTAGTGGCAACCACCCAGCCTGCTACAGTGGGTGCCCAATGAATAGATACCTACTCGTCGACAAGCCGACGCCCTGTCAACTTGAGTCACATATCGACCCTCGACTCCGGCACAAACCTACGCCTTCGTGCCAACAGCCCATCCTGCGGCAGCAACACCACCAACGTGCTACACCGAGCAGCGACAGTAGATGCAAGCTAGACACCATGATGCAGCTACTGCAGCAACAAAACTTGCTAATGACCCAGGTTATACCAAAATATGCCATCAATCCGGAAGTGACAAAGCAACATAATCAGTGAAGACAACACTAGATGAATTGGAAGGAGATGCAATTGATTTTGCAAGAACTTCCCCATACTCTGGGACTGAAGACATCCCAGATGATTGTGTCTAAGCGAAGAGGGTTTGTCTGGCAGGGTCAAGCTGGGCGGGTAAGGAGCACAGCGATCGAGCTGAGGCTGCACTGCGGCAATGGTAGCACAGCACGGCGTCAACATAGATACAGGTGGAAATGAACCTGCTTAGACGCCGACAGCTATTTTGGGATGGTATAGCCTAATGGGAAGCTAAGGAAGAGTTATTGGTCTCTGGCATTAGTCGCAAGGATAACTGACCTGGCTAGAAGAATTAGAGAGAGCTAAAGGTGTTATTGTTGTTGTTACTAAATGTAAATATTGTACATATTCTACTGGAGTGTTATTAATTTGTTCTACTGCTCACATGACAGAGAAGTCTTACCCACTTTACCGAACGTGGTGGTGTAACGGTTAGCGTTCTGGCCTCGCATCCGGGAGGACGGTGGTTCGAATCCCCGTCCGGGCATCCAGATTTGGGTTTTCCATGGTTTCCCAAATCACTCCAGGCAAATGCCAGGATGCTTCCTTCAAAAGGCCATGGCCGAATTCCTTCCCATTCCTTTCCTCCCATTCCTTTCCTCTCATCCTTTCCCGTCTCTAAAGACCTCGCTGTTAAGAGACGTTTAGCAGTTAAAAAAAAAATCTTACCCACTTATTAATGTTCCTCTCAAGGATGGCACAGCGAAAAAAAAACAAAAAAAAAAAAGCAAGTACACCACAATCAGGGATACTGTTTATGCTGACTTAGCAACGAGCGCCAAGCATCGCAGAGTAAAAGGCCGCTATCTACGTTGATGTTGGTATTGTTTAAAATTTCCGCTGCCTCTGTCACATGTCGAGGCCACCACTGGTATTCTCTCCACAGCAGCCTAGTGTCTTCATATTTTATTTCGTGCCTGGTGTTAATGGCATGGCGAAATACGACGGATTTGAAAATCTACTAATCATGAACAAAGACTGCCTCTAAAACCTTAGGAATAATTTAATATTCCACCAGTTTGTAATTGAAATCTATTAATTAATCACAGATTGTTTCTTAGAAACTAAGGCAGGGTGTTTCAAAATGAATATCCAGATTTATTATTTATTTACAATTATAAATGATACATCAGATGAAAAAGCAAATCAAACTTTTTTTTTTTGGGGGGGGGGGCATCTGAGACCACACAGCTACTATCTCAACAGTGATTATTTGTGATTCATTGGTTTTCAGTTTCTTCCAGTATGCATTTTTCCAACCAGTCGTAGACACCACAGGACGGACATGACATTCACAGACACAAAACTTAAACACTGATGCCCGCGGCCGCACTCTAACCGGCGACCTTTGGCACGCGGAACTAGTACTCCAGCCCCTACGCAATCGAGACCGGCAAAAGTTTCTTTGTACGCGTGCGCTTGCAGGGTTTCCTTTATCATTCCCCATAAAGCGCTAGTAGCGAAGATGGCAACTGCTGAACAGAAAGGATTGTGTTCTACAGTTTGCAAGGAGTGAATCTGTAGTTACAATTAGTAAGCGTTCCGTATTAAATTCCACTGCAGTCCTCCAAGTGATAATAACACCCGTAGATGGTATCATCAGGCTGTTCGGGACGACCAAACCTGACTGAAGAACATGTTAAACGAGTGAGAAATTTTTCGCACTTAGCCCTAAGACAGCTGTCAGCAAGGCTAGTCGTGATTTTTTATTTTTTTAATGGCCTTCGGTCTTTTCGACCATTTAGCCAGCTTCAATTTGTTTACGTTGCAACTGCTGTATCAGAATTTCACTATGATATTGTGGACACTACAGTGAGGACAACACATGACGAACACAACACTTATTAAAACCACCCATGCCCGAGGCCGGACTCGAACCGGCGGCCCTTGCAATGCGAAGCCAGCGCGCTAGCCACTACACTGCCAGGACCGGCTAGTCGTGAATTAGGAATTCCCCTTGACGTCTGTGGAGAGTTTTAAGGAAACGCGTACATCTTCGTCGCTATCGTTTACGGTTATTACAAGGCATAAAGCCTACCGACTACCGTTTAGGTGGCAACTTCGCAAACGAAATTTTGCTGCATGACAATGAGTATTTCCTTGATCGTGTCTTTTCAGTGATGAATCCTCATTTCACCTAAGTGGAAATGCTAACTCATTATGTGCGCATCTGGAGGTCAGAAAATTGGCGCAAGGTGGTACATCTACAACGAGACTCGGCAAAATTGAATTTTTTTTTGCGCCATAGCTTGGCAGGAAGTTAATGGGCCTTTAGTTTATCTTAATCATCATCATTATCGTTGGGG
Organism: Vandiemenella viatica; assembly: GCA_031002005.1. Classification (NCBI taxonomy): domain Eukaryota; kingdom Metazoa; phylum Arthropoda; class Insecta; order Orthoptera; family Morabidae; genus Vandiemenella; species Vandiemenella viatica. Next base: position 99,400,823 of record CM061921.1, on the reverse strand, counting down.
ACCATCTCCAGTTTCACGGGTGTGGTTTACGAGCCTTGGTTGTTATAGACGATTGTTTTCCACCTTTTCCTGTCCAGAAAGGTTTCTCTGTCTGTGATGTACTCCCAATTCCAGCCTCTTCTCTCTACGTCCTCCTTCAGTTGGTCTGTCCATCTTCTTCTTGGTCTTCCCACTGGTCTTTTACCCACTATCCTTTTTTCCAAATAAATTTTTGGCAGTCTTTTACTAGTCATTCTCTTCACATGCCAAAACCACCGAAGTCTTGATGACCTAAGTCTCTCTTCCATGGATACCTTTAGCTCTAGGTTTGATCTAACTTCATCATTCTTTATGTGGTCAAGTCTAGTTTTCTAGAGGGCCTTTTATCTTAATGCACTACAAAAATGGCTCTTTCCTCAACTGCAAGATAATGAACCAGAGAACTTCATTTGGCAGCAAGATGGTGCGCTGTCTTAGTGGAATAACTTAGTAAGCGATTGGTTAAACGAGGTTGTACCCAACAGATGAAATGGCTACAATGGGACGGATAACAGGGCCTCCACGTTCACCTTTATCCAATTCCACGCGATTTTTATATTTGGGGGGTTCATAAAGGATCATGTGTATGTACCACCGCTACCAGCTGACCTACCCGACTTAAGAAACAGGATTGAACCAGTTGTTGTATCAGTTATTCCAGACACTCAGATCAAGGTGTGGGAAGAACTCGTCTATCGACTGGATGTGTACCGTGTGACGAATGGTAATCACCTTGAACTGTTTGGTCTGCTCTTTCATTTTATGTATGATTTACAATTGTGTTTGGGTGGGTTGAATGTTGATGGTGTTACCGGCAAGCGCGTGAGCTGGGCGCAGGACAGGAGCAGCCAGCTGACGTGGAAGAGCACGCCCATGGCCAGGATGCTGCCCTTGCGGCCGAACGTCTCGACCAGGAAGAGCGCGGCGACCAGGGAACCCAACGTGGCTCCCAGGGGCAGCATGGACGCTATCCAGGCCGCCTCCGCCGCCGTCACCAAGCCAGCTGGCCGCTCGCTGCTAACTCTGCTGAGAAATAAACACACACACCACTTCAAAATACTTAGCCCACTATTTAAAATCTTTCTTGTATTAGTACTTTCATAGCGGCATCGTGGTTAATTGGTCAAGGCGCCTGACTAGAGATCGTTCCCGGTTAGAACCCCTAGTCAGAATATTCTGTAAATTTAATTAAATTGTGATACTCCGATAGACAGCAGTTCTGAAGACGAAGCCATATTGAAATTTTATGACCACACATATAAAATTATCTAGTCTTATCACTACTGCCTCTGAGCAATCGGAACTTATATTTATAATTAACTAGCAGATACCCGCGACTTCGTACGCGTGGATTAATAATTTCTTTGCCAGAATGGAATATGGAAAGTTGTTGGTAACGAAGGATTGGTCCCAAACAACACCGAGTCAGCATAATATGACTGAAAAACCATTAATATATCATTCTACCATCGAACCTGTCTCTTGAAGTGAATCAATTTCCAACATATTTAAAAACAGAAAACCAAAAGAAGGTGGGGGGATGTGGGATAGGGGGGAGGTTGTTAACTAAGGGCAGGTTTATTTCAGCTTGGTATTTTCCTCTTTCTTCAGCATGAGCATCCGATTCTTGGGTTCTAATAACTTTAGCTGCTCGTGCTCTGCATAGAGCTACAACTTAGGCCAGTTTACGCCCGCAAGGCATGTCAAAACAGAAGGCAAAATAAATTGGTGCAAGAAACATTTAAGCAGACACAAATTAATAGGACAGAGAAAATCGACATCTATACTAGATAATATGTTTTTTCTCTAAACGAAATTTATTAACAAATTATACACTAACATAATGCGCAAGAAACTCTCCTTGAGCAACCAACGTAACATTACAGACTAACACACACATACGTCACTCTGTCACCATTCGATAAGTTCTCAAAATTTCGTGACTACAATAGTTAATCATACCGAAAAAAAATGTCCTGTGCCCTCCCCACAGATTTTCTAGTCAAATTCCGTTAATATCGGCATAGGAATTTAGTCGTAAAAACGTAACAACAGCTTTCCTGTCATATTATTCCGACTCGATATTGTTTAGGACCAATCTTTCGTTACCAACAACTTTCTATATTTAATTCTGGCAAAAAATTCTTAATCCACGCGTACGAAGGTCTCAAAATTTCGTATCTACAACTGTTAATCATACTGGAAAAAACATCCTGTGCCATTCATACAGATTTCCTTATAAAATTCCATCACAACGATATAGCCATTTAGTCGTCAAAACGTAACAAAAAGACACAGACTTACTTCCGTATTTATAATAATATTACTGTGGTTCACACTCACACACTGACTGCGAACAATACCTGAGGGATCATTATAACGTAAAAAAGTGTACACCTACATTGCAAGACTACCTACGATTTGCCTCGCATTGCAACCCTAACTTTCTAATACACTCCTGGAAATTGAAATAAGAACACCGTGAATTCATTGTCCCAGGAATGGGAAACTTTATATACACATTCCTGGGGTCAGATACAACACATGATCCACACAGACAGAACCATAGGTACATAGACACACAGGCAACAGAGCATGCACAATGTCGGCACTAGTACCGTGTATATCCTCCTTTCGCAGCAATGCAGGCTGCAATTCTCCCATGGAGATGATCGTAGAGGTGCTGGATGTAGTCCTGTGGAACGGCATGCCAAGCCATTTCCACCTGGCGCCTCAGCTGGACCAGCGTTTGTGCTGGACGTGCAGACCGCATGAGACGACGTTTCATCCAGTCCCAAACATGCTCAATGGGGGACATCTCCGGAGATCTCGCTGGCCGGGGTAGTTGACTTACACCTTCTAGAGCACGTTGGGTGGCACGGGATACATGTGGACGTGCATTGTCCTGTTGGAACAGCATGTTCCCTTGCCGGTCTAGGAACGGTAGAACGATGGGTTCGATGACGGTTTGAATGTACCGTGCACTGTTCAGTGTCCCCTCGACGATCACCAGAAGTGTACGGCCAGTGTAGGAGATCGCTCCCCACACCATGATGCCGGGTGTTGACCCTGTGTGCCTCGGTCGTATGCAGTCCTGATTGTGGCGCTCACCTGCACGGCGCCAAACACGCATACGACCATCATTGGCACCAAGGCAGAAGCGAATCTCATCACTGAAGACGACACGTCTCCATTCGTCCCTCCATACACGCCTGTCGCGACACCACTGGAGGCGGGCTGCACGATGTTGGGGCGTGAGCGGAAGACGACCTAACGGTGCACGGGACCGTAGCCCAGCTTCATGGAGACGGTTGCGAATGATCCTCTCTGATACCCCAGGAGCACCAGTGTCCCTAATTTGCCGGGAAGTGGCGGTGCGGTCCCCTACGGCACTGCGTAGGATGCGACGGTCTTGGCGTGCGTTCGTGCGTTGCTGCTGTCCGGACCCAGGTCGACGGGCACGTGCACCTTCCGCCGACCACTGGCGACAACATCGATGTACTGTGGAGACCTCGCGCCCCATATGTTGAGAAATTTGGCGGTACGTCCACCCGGCCTCCCGCATGCCCACTATACGCCCTCGCTCAAAGTCCGTCAACTGCACATACGGTTCACGTACACGCTGTCGCGGCATACTACCAGTGTTAAAGACTGAGATGGAGCTCCGTATGCCACGGCAAACTGGCTGACACTGACTGCGGCGGTGCCCAACCGCTGCGCAGCTAGCGCCCTTCGACGGCCAACACTGCTGTTCCTGGAGTGTCCGCTGTGCCGTGCGTTTGATCATTGCTTGTACAGCCCTCTCGTAGTGTCCGGAGCAAGTATGGTGGGTCTTACACACCGGCGTCAATGTGTTCTTATTTCAATTTCCAGGAGTGTATCTACAGTTTAACATTCAATCCGAATAACCTACGGCCCAGGCCTGACTCTTACGATGAAAAACAATTTTTAAAAATCTTAGCCTCCACGGAGATTTTAACCGGAGACCACGACGTTCGTAAGCAAGCGCTTTAGCCACTGAGCTGGCAGTCCACTACACGGAAACACGGTACGGAGACGTCCATATCCAACGTGTCTGTCTATCGCCGTATTTCGAAGTTATGAGACAACATGTGTTATTTATACAGATAATTTTTCAACCAAATGTAGACAGTATTTTTCTCCTTGTTTCAAAGGATAAGTGTGCAAAGTTTCATCGAGATCGGATGAAAACTGTGGATTTGTATGAAGAACAAACAAACATACATACATTAATCTTAATGTATAAAGATAAGGAACACAGTGGCCTCAGTCTAGTGGTTAGTAAGGCAAACACAAAACATAGTCCAACCACCGACTGATACTTATAGTAACATCTGGTACTTCACAAATACATAGATATCCGAAGATTGCAGATTCTTTAACTCAGTGAAAAATATACACATGAATCAACCACTTTTTCTTCATTTCTGCAAATTAGTCAGTTTGTAACAGCTCTACACAGTCACAACAATGCAGTTCCTCACACGTGAAGATAATGTCATCTTCACATCACTCACAGTTTCTATTTCATGACGCGGATGGCCGACATTAGCTTACAGTTGCGCATTTACGAGTCCACACATTGTGCCATACAGTGCTTTATTACTGTACCATTTCGTAGAAAACAGTTCCCGCTACACACGCGTACATTTCACGGCACTGTATGGCAAAGACTCTACTCTCTCGATCCAAGTCGGTATACGCGTACATCGATCTGCTACTATCGATATCGCTTCTATGCATCATTAAGCGATATTGAGTGTTAGTTAACTAAATAATAAAAAAAGGTGGGCCTCGATTCTGTAATGCGGCACCTGTCTCGGCGGGGATTTAACCTGACCTTCACCACTGGCATAGCTTGCTGTGTAATGTTAAGTACATCAGAAAGCTTCTGTGGTTCGAATTCCACGTTAAACTGCAGGTCCCCTTTAACCGTTAGGATTACCGGCTTAGGTTAGGTTTGGAAGAAAGGAACTTCCACACCCAACCTCGAATACCAGGCTACCTCCTACCGCAGGTTCCAACCAGTCTTCGGGTTTAACACCAAGCTTAACCTAAGTACTTTCATAAAACCACTTCAACATTAGTTGTTCAACTATGGTAATGAGGAAATCAACCAATCTTCTGAAAGTACGTATTATTTTAAGTTTATTTTTTTTGGGGGGGGGGATGGAGGATAGCTCACGGATAAGAAATGTGAAAGAAATATCTCACGACCTATGAGAGAGACAACAATGCACACCAGTCAGAAATGACGGGTATCACCTATGGTGGTAGTAGGATTTTTTTCTGGAAATGTTCCTTCGGAAAAACAAAAAACGATTAATCATTATACTTTTTACTAAAAATTTTCATGGCGTAAACTTTCTCTGAATAGATTCTTGGAGTATTTAGCTACGATATTTTTAAATGACTCCATTTGATTTTAAATTACGGAAATGTATTGCTATGTAAAAGTTTATAAATAAAATGTAATTTCAAAAATGAACAACTATTATTTATATGATTGATATATTTCGTGATTACCTACGTTTCGTGTAAACTTTCTCCGAGTTTTTAATAAACTTCTCCGTATCATCTTACGTTATGTTGTGACCTGGTTATAATAACTGCTACAGAGTAGAGCATGCTCTTTCCTTACATGATTTTCTGCATCTAGTAGTCGAAAATAAACCAAAAAGCAACATGTAAATTTAAACACCGTCGAATTTCAATTTTTTTATTTTATTTGTGCTCTTCGTATTTCTGTGCAGTTACTTCCACAACATACAATTACCTTATTGTTGGCATCGCTGTTACACTTCATTTTAAAAACATAGGCTCCAATAAAATCGAATTCGGTTATTTATTTGAAATTTTCTGGTTAATAAAGTAGCACTGTGTTGGCAACCAGTGCATCTAACACTTCGGGTATTGAGACTACAATCCATACAGATAACATGCAGTTGCTGAACGCATTTCATTATAAGGGGACACCGATCTTCTTGTGTGATATCTTCTTGATTTTAGTCCTGGGACTTTCTGGATGTATAAATAATATATCTAAACTAACCTTCTTTGAACTTAATTTGATGTAAGGTTAACGTTCTGGCCTCGAATTTTGGAGGATGTGGGTTCGAATCCCCGTCCGGCTATCCAGATTTTGGTTTTCCATGGTTTCCTCAAATCACTCCAGGCGGCTACTTCAAAAGGCCGTGGCCAAATTCTTTCCCGTTCCTTGCCCCCAGTCCTTTCCCGCCTCTAATGACCTCGACGTCGACGAGGCGTAAAGCCATAAGCATAAATAGAAAAGAGGAATGATGATTTGGAGGAGATGGATTTTAGTTCTGTCATTGATATTTATATTTCGATATTCTAAAATCGAACCTGACAAACGGTGGGACGATTTCTTAATATAAATCAGGACGTGATTTCTCCCCATTGTTCTGTAACAAACCACTGGAGCTCAATAAGTTATCAAATTTCTTGTTCTGTTAAAACAAAAGAAGGAAAAAATCCTGAAGTAATTAATTCCTCGGTAATTCGAATATATAAATAATACCAACATGTAATAGAATGTTTTATTTCTCCGCACTTCGTATCCTGCAGCAGTTTATTGTTTTGACGTCAAATTTTGATTTGGAAACATAATGTTAATTATTTTTACACATCTGGATCGCCTTTGTGTCACATTTCCACAAGAATCATTCTTACTGCATTAATGATATCATAACCATTGTCCAATTTCGTTGGAAAATTGCTTTTTCCTGCGGCTTCGTCCCCGTGGATGTGTTTGAGTTTTTTTGTTTCCCTCCCCTAACCTGTTATTAACTCCAAGCAACAGGAAACCTTCAAAGCACAGATGTCTAATAAACAGAAAAATCGAATGTTCTATAATGTAAGGAATTTCTTCCCTTCTAGCAATTTTCTTATCTCGAAGGTGTCTTAAGCTGTGTAAAATTTTTGATTTACATTTAGTGGCCATTTTGAAGTACTATATTTCCAAAATCTGAAAAAATGTTAAACTTACCTATAAGTACGTGCTAGTTAATCTAAGGCATACGTACAAATCTAATATCCGTTATCTAAAAACCCAAAGACAATATTAAAAGAGTGTGTTAATACTAAAATTGAATAAACATTTGGAAAAAGAATGTACCGCAACGATGCAGTTTAGGTTTGTTACGATATCTCGACCGAAAAAATTTCCCCTCGTCTATCTTTTGTAGTGATGTCACCAAACAGCAATCTTTTTTCAACTTGCTTCTGAACTATTAAGTCCCACTTAAGTACCTTCTGCGGTTACTAATAGCACGCCTGGTGTGCTGATTAACATATTGAAGGAATGTAGGCAGATTTCATTCTAGTTAACTCAGCTATTTCGGCATGATTGATCAGGAACATATTAGGAATTTTTGTCTATGGTACTACATTTGTTTACAGGATAAAACACTGGCATGTTATTACAGGCTATGGACTGTTCACGTCCCTTATTTCACCTAATGGGTTGAGCCATTTCGGAGGGATTGAAGCACAAAACAAACAAATGTTTGGATTTATAATATTAGTTAGGATGAAAGTATCGAGATGATACGTAACTAAAATATCATGCGAAATCCTAACCTTTCAATATGTGAAAATTGCGTCAAATTCTGTCCAGCAATTTTTAAATTATTCCAGATAATAGGTAATAGAATCTGATGTTCAGGAAGAGATTTTAATTACCTATTACAGAGCCAGGTGACGTTACGTGATCTCTTATCGTAAGTTGGAAACTTTGATTTCAAACAGTGAAAATCTAGTCAATAGCGACTCCGTAGATTATATGTAAAAATTACGAGCTACTCTTATGCTATCATAATACGTACCTCCATTTTCAAGTTAGAACTAAAAGTTTCGAACTGTGAAAGCTCCGTTAAAATCGGCTGAGTAGTTTTCACTTTATAAGTAGATGCGTATTGTCAAGTAGATTCAGACGCCTTATTCGGCCGCCAAGTGACAGAGCTTCAATTTGCCGCGCAGTCCGCCTGTGTTATTATTACCGTAACCTGACTGCTGGTAGGAATCCGAACCACGGAGCGTCCTAGCATATTCCACATGAACAAAGAACACCTTTGCCAGTTTAAGGGCCTGTAAAAATTCCAGCCGAGACAGTGATTCGAACCAGGAATCTTTCAATCCACATATAAGTGCCTGAAACAACATATGCACTAGACCGCTCTGGTTGTGCCATATGGTAGGTAAAATTGTTTGTACTTCAGATTTTCATCTTCTGCTCCGGTGACGTCATGAAACATAGCTCATATTTTAATTCATATCCCACGCTTTCAGCTTTTAAAAAAATGCACAAAATCTGTTCCGTAGCTTCTACAGTATATATATTTTTAACTGCTTAACGTCTCTTAGCAGACGGGAAAGGATGTGGGGCAAGAGTTGGGAAGGAATTCTGCCATGGCCTTTTGAAGGAAGCATCCCGGCATTTGCCTGGAGTGATTTGGGAAACCATGGAAAACCCAACTATGGATGCCCGGACGGGGATTCGAACCGCCGTCCTCCCGAATGTGAGGCCAGAACGCTAACCGTTACACCACCACACTCGGTTTCTACAGTACAGAGGCACTGCACTGAACCAATAACTTTCTTACTATCCCGACACGAATCCTGTTGTTACTGCACGAGATGTCACTTCACATCCAACATAAAGCATTTTCTCTCTCACACATTTGCTGAATTCCGGACAGTTCTAGTTTTATGTCTACTCCTACTTAAGGCCAATCTGTCGGCGATGACTTAATTATTATGATCACATGTTCACTGTTATCTGTTATTTTACGAGACCTGTATTCGGGTTTAGAAGTAAGAGGTACGTGAGATCGTCTAATTTAACACACCTAAGTCAGCGGCCCCTTCATGACTGGAAGTTTCGCAGAAGAATCCATTGGGAACGGCTGTCAGCGCCATCGTCATGGAACAAAATAACTTCAAATGTTTTTGCGTTTGTTGCACTGCTAGACTTGTGATAGAACAATGTTTCTGAAGTAATAAGTATTGTGAACTACCGCAGGGCAAGAAAACCGCTGATCGATTACATCGTTCCGACATGCGACGTGCCAAGCACCTACCGCCTGCCAAACACGGTTATTGGGAACGGGTCTGGGGCGCTAGTGGAAACTTACGAGCATGGCGTTGATTCCAGTTCGAACATCAAGTTATTCCAGGCGAATACCGGTGTGGCTTCTTCCTAAAAACTATTGCCTGTTTGTTTCGCGTTCCTGCCACCATCACATTTGTAACGACTCACAGTATATGAGCCGAAAAATCCTATTTTAAAAAAGAAATTTGCGAGAAACTTCTGAGACTAGCGTATAGAATCGCCACTACAATGTTATTACAAGAGTGGGATTGGTCAGAATCTTATGTTAGTTATCTCACTGATTATTGAGCTGGAGACTTACGTTGATGCACTCAGCAGAGAAGATCTGTTGCCGTTTCGTATTGCAATCGAGGGAAGTGTTGGAGACGTCCATCCTAGGTGATTCCCACTGCAAAGCCCTCCAACGGTAGCTGAAAACAGAATAGATAGATAAAGAGTGCGTGTGAATGGATCTCGTGCCTTCTCTTAACTTATTTATCATCGCTAAAGAAAAATACATGGCGTGAGTTTAGGAAACAAACAATATCTCTCTTACATGATACACATGCTAGTGCTATGATTAGTCTGTGATGCAATGAGGAGCGTTATTGCCTTGAATTATAAGCCACGCTTACTATAATCGCATTAGCAGTGAACATAATCAGCTTATGCAACCTAAGAGCCAAACGGCTGTATACTAGTTACATCTCTGTTGGTAACATTGCAAATATAAGGTTTCCAAATAAAACCTACGAATTTGATATAGCTAATTGCTGTTGAAAATACTAACAAGTTTCACAAAATTCTTCTAATCACCCAGGCAATGACAAATATAAAATGAACCAGTCCCGAGTGAAGCAGTTCTATCAAAATTGTTTTCTTGTTTTACTTTTTGTTTTTCTGAATTATTCAATTTTTTTTCAGGCTAATGTATCATGATTTGGTTTACGTACATTACTGGTATGAATTATTTAACACGGAATGGAGATCATAATTAGCAAAGATAAAAATAGCTCACAGTCAAATTTTAATTAGAGGTTTCTTTGAGATTGTCCTCGACGTTTTAGATACAATCTCTCATAATTTTAAATAAATGTGTAATAAGTGTATTGATAGTTTAATTACAATAAACCTCTACGAAAATAGTACTGTTTAACTTCTTGGAGATGTTTCAGTGGTTCTATACAGGTAATTAGTCTGTTCTGAACTACATTCGCCCTGTTCTACCAGCTAATGAATGATCAACATGAAAAATACTTTGTTTTTTTATCTGGCAGGAAGAAACAACGGAAATGCTTGCGCACTGTAAAACGTTTGTCATTCTTAGTAAATAAACTATTTTAGTCAAGTGGTTCGGTAATCTTGATTCTGTATTTTCATATCCCCACTAGGGTGTAACGAAAAACGATACAAATGAAGTACGTAACACCTTGTTACAAATTCACTGGTTTCGTATTTGTTACTGAATCCGATGATAGCTTGTTAGATTTGCTCCAGATGACTGCTGCAGTGCATATTGTGCAAGGTTGTGGCCATTGTGGCCCATCACGATTATTTGTACTATATCGGTTAATTAACTTCGTGCACAATACAACATTCAATGATTACTGTCATCTTCATATACACTGTAAGCTAGCAAAACCCTCGGAATTACGATCTAACCAACCTTGAACCATCTGGAGATTTTAAACGCGAAGGATAGGAATGAGTCGTATTTATTATGTAGTGCTCACCGAGGATAGTGGCCAGGTACTGAGGCCAAAGAATCGCCCTGGGGTCTCGTACCGGCTTCTTGAAGTCCAGCTCCTGTAACAGAAAGAGCGGCTGAATGCGCATGTTGGCACTGAACTCCAACCTGCCCGACGAGCCTTTATGTAACGCCTTCCAGAAACACGAAGGCCATCCAGGGAACGAGTTCTTCCTCTTTCTGCGGGTTTTCCACTCGAGCGAAGTGGATTTCGCGTCTGTTGGCATACTAGGCCGTTCGTTGCCTCTTAATGAGCCGTCCAGGAAAACAGTTCAGATCCGTCGCTAAACGAGATCATCTTCAGACATTACACTCTGAGCTCAGAACACAAGCCTTCAACGCACGCAACGTTGAAAAGCCGTTATATAAAAGGTCACACAGGTCAATGTACTTCGTTCTACCATTTTTTCTTAAATCAAACGCCCCTAGTTTGATCTGACTAATCAAACAGGTTATATAAAGCTAGTAATCAGCTGAAACATGTCCTGTATCGCTAATGCCATTTCTCTGCTCACATTTCCACGAGCGGAGACAGAAAACAACAACATGAACACTTAGAAGTGCTACAAAAACAAAAGTCACGCCACCGGTAAAAGAAAAATAGTGGTGGTAAAATAGTAAGGTAAATATAACCACCCAGTGAAATTATCGCTGTTATTATTGCAGAAACAATATGTTTGAACCGAGAGCTCTACTTTCATGGTTATGTTTCCGGTTCGATAGACATAAACCAGATGGAAGCTGCAAAGTTCGCAGCTGAATTTTCCTGTTTCATTAACGCCAGCCGGCTGTATAACTTCAAAGATTTTGTACAAACGTATGAATTGTTTTGCTGTCTATAATTATGATGAATGTTAGAAGATTTGATTCGCTGTTAATTCTTCCAGAGAGCATGCAAAAACTTCCAGCCAATGGAAAGAATTAACGATTGTTCATCGCGTCTGTTCCAATAATACGAAGCAATAAATTTGACCAAGCCTTGCAGACGACCGACAATGTTTGCGTATTTTTGCATGCCGATCAAATTATCATCACTGCATATTGATGCTATGATATTTTCTTGATTCAGACAACAGTCGACTGTTTCTGTAATTCCCTACGGTGGCGTCAATTAATTACGTGAGGTGAAACGGGGGGGGGGGTCAAGGTCCGTCGAAATCTCACCAAATCTCATAAAAGAGGCGGGGGAGGTGGTTGACAGAAATCATCTTTTTAATTTCTTGAAGAACATAACAGCTATAAAAGAAAGGTCTACAAACACCGACACTGCCTATAGGGGGTGTCAGTAGGGGGGGATCGCCTCAAGATCTCACGCCATCATGTGTGGGGGGGGGGGGTGTTCAGAAAAACACCTTCCATAATTAATGATCGCCAGGTAACCGCTAGCGTATAAGTCATGCATTTATTCCAGTGAAAATTATTTCTTCTTTGTATGGTCTTGCTATTTTTTTCCTGAAAATAACTTTAAAAGTATTTTTCTCATTAAACTATTTTTTTTTATGCAATACCCTACTAGATAATTTGGAGAATTTCTCTTGATGACTGTTATTAATTCTTTTTAATTAAAGACAAATATTCCTTTTTAACTGTCCATAAATTGTTCGATCGCTGTCTTCCATCAGTCGGCCATACTGACAGTATTATGGTAATTTTTTAAGTAGCATTGCTCAGTTGGCTGTTGTTAGGGTGCTAATGACCCTGCTGTTGACGCTCCCTTAAGCCCCAATAACAACAAAATCCTACTTTATAGCTGAAAGAGGAATACGTAAATATTTCACTTTCTCATATAGTAAAAATGTGCGCAAAAGAAATACTTTTAATCCTGAGAATGTTGGCCTTGTTCTCAAAATGGGTGCAACTATTGTTGAAATGAAAAATGTTGAAGCATTATGGACACATCAGGTCCCTCAGACAATTTGCCGTCAATGCTCTGTTACTTTTGCACGTTCGGAAACATTTTGGTTAACACATTAACCAAGAAAAAAACGCTTCCACTGGGCTTCAAAGCGGACGATCAGAAATGTACTTCGGCAATTTTTATCGAATTTTACCCAGTAAAAATTAGTTCCCAAAACTATCCGTTGCGACTCTCCATATTTTATGAAACATCCCGTATTCTGTTATTAGTACGGAGACATTTCGGCTGCACCAAATCAACACAGACGATAATTTTCATTAAGCTATGTAAGGTCCAGGAAACTAAATTTTCAAGAAAAGTTTTTTTTGTTAAATTATTCTTTGTTATTTGTAAGATACCGCTTGATTCAATAAACCATGATGGATAACGGTCAACGCACTCCGCTTCCAGATTTTCAACTCAGTGGCATACAGGTTTCCTGAATTCACTTGAGGCAAATGCCGGGACAGTACCTTCAAAATTCCATGGCGGAATTCCTTGCCGTTCCTTGCTCCCAATCCTCTCGATGAGGCGTAAAATTCGAAATAAAACATTAAAGAATAAAATCAGTTTCGGCTAATGACATATATTTTTGCTTTAGTTTTTATCAGTATTAATTTCTTGATTAAAAAAATAGTAATTGGGAATTGTATATTTTAAGCTGCGATTGTTACCGAGAGTGGTGGGTGAGCGGTAACGCTCTGGCCTCGCATTCGGGAGGACGCAGGTTCGAATCCCCATCCAGGTATCCAGATTTGGGTTTTCCATGGTTTCCCCAAATAACTCCAGGTGAATGCCGGGATGCTTCCTTCAAAAGGCTATGGCCGAACTCCTTCCCGTTCCTTGTCCCCAGTCCTATCCCGTCTCTAATGACGTTGACGAGGCGTAAAGCCATAAGTACAAAAAAAAAGCTGCAATTGGAAAAACAGTGAACACTCTACGGTATCATTTTCCAATTTCATTCAAAAAATTCAAAATCTTCCTTCGCTGCTTACAAAGTTAAATCTGGCAGACTCAATTACAATTGATTCACTGATCTGTAATCTACTATTAAAACAAACATTTGCAGCCATGTTATCTGTATAGTATGAGCTGTCAAATTAATTGAATTTATTTCAAGGAAAAAACTGTGGAACATGCACATGGAATGCCTCTCCAATGTGTACTCCTTGTAAATTACTTTTTTTCCTCTACGATTCGTCCACCAAGGACTACGTAGCCAGGTGTTCAGTGTGAGTCATGTGGCGTTCCCTATGTATTGGAGGAATGTCTTGTGCTGCCATCTGTCTACGAAACGTATAACTTTGTGTGTTCTGTATGATACGTGCATTTTTTGTTTGTGAAATGTATAGTTTTTGAAGCGGAGATGGGGGACTGTCCCAGATATTTGTGGGAGCACAACAATTCGGACGACAGGTATGCGGGGGCGTGGGCTCGTGCCAGGTCCCGTTGTATCTCCCCGATCCAATGTGCAGTGCCTTGACGCACTTTACTTTATGCGATATTAACAATATTATCATTCATCCGCATGGGACCAGGTTAGCAAATGCAATGAATGTGATGCAGATTAACTATAAGACGAAAATTAAATCTGTAAGATTTGTGCTAGAACTACATTATCTGCTTTCAAACTACTCGGAATTGTTCAAAAATTGATATTGTAATGAAATTCTTAGTTCTGACGGTTGAAGTAAAGGGAGTCGTTTAGGTGCTAGTAAAAAAGCTTTACTTATAAAAAGCTCCCCCAAAAAACAAAGAACAAGCTTTTAGTTTCCGAGCTATATATGCAATAAAGAAATGTACTTGTTTCTTCATTCCCTACCAATGCGATCTCACCAAAAAATTCCCTGAAGTCATAATATAAGAACCAGAATTTTTTTTTAAAGCTCTTAGACTTCACGAAACAGTTTTTTACAGTCAAGAACAACTGTGAAATATTTGATGGAAATTGTTGAGCTAAATGTTGCCAGCAGCTCAAGGATTTTTTATTTTATTTTTTTTCCCCTCTAGCATTTAACATGTTTTGGACATTCTAGTTCATCAAGTACGTTCTGAATAGATAAACAAGATAGTTTGTCATATGTTTACAAAATACTCACTTTTAACACTAGCTTGTCTGGCACTATTTTGAGAAAATCATTTAATAGTTGGAAGTTTAATATCAGCCCAGAGATGGTTAACGAGGCGGTGACGAATTTTGAACTTGCAACGGCGGACGTTTGAACGCTCGCGGTTAAACTGTAAGGAGAAAACGTACAGTTTTATTCCTAAGGAAGTATCCTTTATTTTCATATTATTGTTCTCGTGTGTGTTCTCCCTGAGTTACAAGGAGAGCGTTAATGTTTAGTGGCAGACGTGATTTGAAGCTTCGCCTTTCAATTATGTTTCACACTAGACATGGCTACTTCCAGGGTCAGCATAACTAATAGGTGATCCACTAAAGTCAACATATAAACGACCATCTCCCAGTGCTATACAAAGATAACAAAATATAATCCCAAACACAACAATGCGGTAGAAGCACAGAGACGAAATGAAACATTCTTAATTATTATTGGCATTATTACTTTTCCAGATTTTTGTTTTTTCTTCCACAGCTCAAAACTACAGAGTGGCTATATTTTTTTCTCGAGGTTATCACCCTTCCATCTGATTCGAAAAATTATTTACGTTAATCCATCTGCGGAATCATTGGCACAGGTCAAGGTAATTTCAGATTTATTCATGCAATTGCTATGTTCTGAAGTAGTAGGTTGCCTAATCACATATTCTAAAGCTTCGAGATTTGTTAAAGTGATAGCTATTTTTTCCCGCCAACTCATTATCAAGACAAAATACTTCACAAGTTAAGATTATTGCGTGTTTCTAACAATTTGCTTTTTGGATCTAAGTTATTCAGCCTACGAATTTTCTTTCATAACAAAATACAAGATGGGATGAAAAGACAATCTTGCCTCTTCACAAATCCACCTCGTCTCTGTTGATTCCACTGTGGTTACCAGTGTTCGCTACATCTTCGTGCCAAGGACACCTGATCCATTCAGTGCCAGCCTTAATTCCCGCAAACATTTCGGCAAAGATTTGCAGCAGAGTTGCTCGCACCGAGCGTGGTGGGTGAGCGGTAGCGCTCTGGCCTCGCATTCGTTACAACGTGGGTTCGAATCCCCGTCCGGCCATCCGGATTTCTGAAATCACTCCAGGTAAATGTCGGGATGGTTCCTTCAAAAGTCCATTGCCGAATTCCTTCCCATTCCTTGCTCCCAGTCTATTCCCGCCTCTAATGACACGAACGTCGACGTGGTGCGAAGCGATAAGAAAAAGAATTATCAATTTTTCATCCACTCCAATGGTTTTTACCGTATTTACCACTATTTTGAGCGATCTGGTAGCTTAGTTGTTTAGGCACTTGCTTTCAGAAGTTCGTTGCTCTGGTCGCGGGCAGGAATGGTTGTGTTTCGAGTTCCTCGTTAAACTGTAGGTCCCAGAGGAAGTGAACTGGCCGTCCTATCTCTGACACAATGGCTTACTATACCTCCTTCGGGAGAAAACAGCCAACCTTCGGTTTGTGGACTAAATTAATTTTTTTACCATCATTTTATTGCTCCCTCTGTCAAGTGTAATGGAGAGATCTAGTGCTACGCCATCAAATCTGTGTACTTTGTCCATTTATTCGAAAAATATATAAAAATTTTAAACCACATTTACATCTGTTCAGTACTTTTTACGTGAAGATAAATCACCGTTACAGATTTTTAGAATATTATAGAAGGGCTCCTAAGCTACCAGCCAGTGCGGCTCAGTGCACTGGATCGGGGAGGTACAATGGGACCGGGCACGAGTGCAGGTCACCCGCGTACCGGCCGTCCTGACTATGGTTTCCATATCTACGCCTCATAAACTACACATTTCACACACACAAAATACAGTTCTCAAATTTTCATTGCCGCTATTAGTACCGACATAGTATAACCTCTATAAAATGCTTAGCGTCAGCAAGAGCATTCGGCCGTAAAACCCAAAGTTCCAATTTGACCGTGCCAATGATGAGCAAATCTCATCAAAGGCAGCCGACTCCAAAAGGTAGTGAAGAACAAACTACAGTAGCTTCTAAACCCGTCAAAAATGACTGCGTGAACGGAACGTTCCGGTATGTCATTTCTTTGTAACTGTCATTAAATAATATTCATTATTCTGTCTTCGTAATATTGTCCATTTTTACGGTTTTAGTTTTTCATGGCAATACAGTAGGAACTACGTACATGCATCTGAATTATCATTAAGAATATGTCGTCAGGGAAAACGAAGGAAATTAAAATCTTCATTGGTTCTTACATCTTTCTTTTCACTTATCAGAGCTTCAGATAATTTAACAAAGTATAAATGGTCGATACAGTTGCAGCTAACTAATGAAAAATTAAATAATGACAGCTGTGAAAAATAAATCTTAGCAACTTACGTTATGTCACATAGTATTAGTTTTAATCCTCCAGGCCAAAAAGATCACATAAGTGTGTAACTACTTCATCCGCGTGAAGTAATAGCTTCAGTTACACAGCGCTCATGAAAGCAACTTACATTATCCAAAAAAAACTAAATTACTCATGACTTTTACTGTAACGAGTGCCATTTGACATTCTGGCCCAGGTGAAATTTCAATTCGATTAAATCGAAAATGAAAGCTACTAACATATCTATGGATATAGATTATTAATGATAATATTCAACATTGAAAAAATATAAATAAACAACTAATAATTAATATGTTGATTTAAACAAAGTGTATACCTTTCTTGGCAGTTCATTTCTTTGCAGTTGATTAACCGTATAGAATTTTTATTAAATGACGCTCGTCACCTCTGTATTGCAGTATAATCTCTGATCGTTGTTGGTCCGGTGTGACGGAGTTAAGGGCACGATGACATAAGTAGCCTTGTATTGGTATCGATGAGGTCTAATGTCACACGAACAAAGTGCCCTGTCGTAACGATATCTTGGAAGCACTCAGAATCGTGACATTCATATGATGACTGCTCAGTGTTAGTACTGACACTAGGTTTCGTCGAAGCATTACTCGAGAACGTTCGGTGAATAGCACGAAAGTGGGTCAGGAAAGGCCACGACACCAAGGCGAAGGAAGTCGATTGTCGTACGAGAGCATTAATTCGAAATCCTGGCAGCGCATTCGAGGGTGTTCCAGATTCCTCGAATGCACCCTTGGAATGGCACACTGAGACATAAACATCTTCCGCGGGCTCGGAATAGTTCAGCGCACACAATCTTACGTCAGCTGTTAGTTTTATCAACTCGCCATCTTGTAACGTATAGCATTATGTAACCAAATTGTCTCTCTAATTAATTTCATATTTAATTTTCTTTCTGTTACAAAGTTTAAGTATCTAGTTTCATAACCTTATTGTATGATATATCTGTTATACTATTTTTTATAATCCACTTATATTTTTATTAATTGTGTTTTTAAAACTATTTTAGTACTCTATAAACATATTAAATTTCTGTATTAAGCTTTTCTATTATTTATTGCAATGACTTTAATCATTTGAATTTATTTTTAACGTTGTCCTGCCGTAATGTGCAAGTAACCTGCAATCTATATTGTGTAATCATTTGCTGTTTCATTAATTATTTTTTCATTTCACTTTTTTTTTTTTTTTTTTTTTTTTTTTTTTGCTGATATCTGTGGCGATTGCGGAATTGCAATATAAAAAATGAAACAAACATTTATGTATGCGAATTGTAGGTTGTCATCCCCTTCCTCTACTGATTCTCTTACAAGAAATACAGATTCAATAAAACAGAATAACGAGACATTCATATAGAACAAGCTAGTATGATTCTCTGATGGATTGCATTATTCATTAGCATACGTCAGTGAGGAGGATATATGACAGCCACGAGTGAAGCAGAATATGTCGTAGACACAAAAATTGATGCGGTTGTTGTGTCCAGTACTTTGCTATATCTTTAAGGTAACAGCGTTTTCACTGGGCTGATTGGAAGTAAAATTTAATATAGTTGCCGCTTATTTCGCTTAACGTATCCCGAGACTAACACCGAATTCAGATCGTGGACATTCCTGCCGTAATTCACTGACGTAAAATTCGCGATAGCTGAAGGTCTTGCGAATACTGGGCGACACCGTGTAGAGGGTGCAAGAACACAGGGGTAACGATATACAATGGTAGGGAAGTTCAATGAGTACTCCGAATATCACACTAACCGTGAAACTTAGGTTTCTAAATTTTATGTGGCTGCTAGGCATCGATTATAGTTTTACACCTGCAATGAAATATTAAACCGCTCAATATAATAGGAAGATAAAACAAGTTGTGGTATAGCGCTCTGTTTTGATCAGTTTGTTACAATGTCGATGTTTGCAAATTCTTGTAGTGTGCACAGCAGCGATTGACAGGTTGAAGAAATTTCGAACGTATGTCAATTCTTTACTTCCTTATGTCAACTTTTATTTGTCTTGCAGTAAATAAACAAGCAGGCACCCATATTGATGAGAAGCGTACAAACTACAACAAAAATAAGTTTTCGTCTTTGATTTCACTTTTTAGGCCTTATGTCGCTAAATCTTTCTGACCATCCATTACTGAAATCGGCATTCTTCTACCTATTTAGGGCATTACGTATTGTGAAATGTTCAAGTCAAGTCTTTATGGGTAGTGAGTATTTCGTTTACAATATAACACTCAACTATTTATAAACGTGTTTATGAAGGCTCGCACGTGTCCTATACGCTCGACAAGTCTACGGTGAAGAAACTGCTCGAGGAAGTAAAGTTGCTTCGTCACTAACCAATCCACTCACTGAAATGATTCCATGCAGAGTACTATTTAATGTTAATAAGATAAACAAACATCGATCTATTCACTGTTATATTTTTAAATACTTCCCAACGATTCGAGAGACATATCAAGTTTGCGAATACCGGGAATGTTCCTTCAAAATGACTATGACCGAATTTCTTCCCGTTCCTTGCCCCGAGTCCTTTCCGTCTCTAATGACCTTAACGTCAATGAGGTTTAAAGTCATATAAAAAAAAGTTTTACAGATTAAAATACGGACAAGAGCTGTCAAGTACATATAGTGCGAATTGAGTTACTGCAAACTTCTGCGACAAGGAGCAAAATCAAAAAGAAAATACACTTTTAATCAGGTAATAGAATACAGCTGGGTTGGGAACACCATTATTATAGGCGGAATGACACCAACATATTCCGGTGCCCCTGTGTGGCAGCTATTGATAACAGACATTTATTTTTAGTTGATGCTGCGAATATTCATCAGACATCTTTGAAGTTGTTACCTTGATTATGAACTAGTTTTACTGCTCTGCCACGCCGTATCGCCGGTTCTGTTATTGCAGCTACTAGAGTGATCTGGTGGCTGAGTGGTTAAGGCGCCTGATTGCTGATCGAAACGTCCCCATTACAATCGGCGGCGATTTTCAAAGGTCCGTAACCTGATCGTCACTTCTGACAGTTTGCTGTCTGATATGAAGTACATCAGAACGATTCTGTTGGTTCGGATTCCACGTTAAGCTGTAGATCCCCTTTACCCGGTAGGATTACCGGGTTAGGTTAGCTATCCACGTCCAGAGGCGCATAGCGTGGCGAATCGAAAACTCTGTGACTTCATGGCAGAACAATCCTTCGGGATCTTCCTGCCGACAAAGCTGATTTTGATTAGAGCTATTATTGCTCAGTTACCGATCCGGCTTAATACATTTCTATTTCACGGAAACACTTCCCGGGAGTGCCGATGTGTTCGATTCATCAGCGGGCGTCCATTAATTACGTGTGGTAAAATGGGGGGGGGGGTATAACCACCATTGGAAGCAGGAGGGGAGAAGGGTATGGAATTCCGAAAAACACGTAATTAATGTACGCCCCCTCATTGCCATTGCCTACAATCCTGTCACCTTACAGCCATTAAAAAAAAAAAAAATGTTTTCAGCTTCGGACAGCATTCCATAACGAAAAATAAAGTTACATGTCCTCGGGATACCCTTTGGGTCTTTAATGAAGTGTTTTCCCGTTGCCTTCTGCATCCCCATGCCGTTGATCATTTCTGATTCATCCGCCTTTAGGGGCCGTTTCCAACCCCAAGGGCAAGAGGGTGCCCTGAATCGCTCCCCGCTCTTCCGCCCTCCTTTCGGAGGCCGTTGGCAAGCAGTAGGTGACTCCTTATACCGAAATCTTTCAGTCGCCAGAGCCTCGTCCGTGCAAACAGGGTGCACCACGTGAAGGAGAGGTTGACATTTGGTTGGAAAAGACTAGTATAGTCTCTCCCAAACCCTTACAACTTATCTATACTAATATTATAAATGCGAAAGTAACTCTGTCTGTTTGTTTCGTTTCTTGGGCTAGACGGCTAATCCGATCGTGATGAAATTTAACAAGGAGATGCTATTTGACATTAGGATGGACATAGGATACCATTTTCTTTATAGATAATACATATTGTTCTTGAATTATGAAAACTATCTAAACTGTGAAAGACAGACGCATAATATGGATACGTCTCTGTAATTCTGAATTATAGACAGGGCTGTTAGCGCAGTGGGTAAGGAGCTTGCGTTATAAGAAATTTTCCGTGTGTTTTCGGGTTCAAACCCAGTTGGAAGTAAAGAAATTTTAATAATTGTTTTTCATAGTTTGAATCAAGCCTGGGATTTTGTAGTAAGGATACTATGTTAAAATGTAGGTCCCACAAATTCAGGGCTGGAATGCGTGGCAAATCGTAGGCGGTAGAAGACTGCCTTAAGTGTTTACTTTATTCACGGTATACTGGCTCCACAGGCAGTTTGTGTTTGATCTAAACTAATATGCGAAAGTAAGTCCCCGTAGCCGGCCTCGGTAGCGTAGGGGCTAGAGCAGTGTTTCCCAACCTGGGGCCCACGCCCCACAGGGGGGCAATTTGGTTTTTTTAGGGGGGCAATTTAGAAATTGACCTGATACGACTTTACCGCTTTCTCTTTGGGTTATTTAAACACAATGCCAGATATGGTTACAAAATATAGCAAAAAAGCAAATTCTTAAAAGGATCACACTAAATTGCCATAATAAATGTTTATCATAAATCTTTTGAATTTTAGTATTTCATTATATGTTTTTTAATTTTACTTACTGTGTTTTATGATAATATTAAAGTGTTTTCTTTAAAAAAACCATCCTATATCAGTTTCTTTAATAACAAATATTTTTTATTAAAAATTATGTATGGGGGGCAAAAAAATGTTGAAAGTGGGACATGACCCAAAAAAGGTTGGGAAACACTGGGCTAGAATGTTAGCTCCGCGTGCCGAAGGTCGCCGGTTCGAGTCCGGCTGCGGGCATGGGTGTTTAACTGTTGTGTCTGTGAATGTCATGTCCGTCCTGTGGTGTGTCTAATTATCTGGAAAAATTCATCAGGCTGGCTGTGTGGCCTAAGATGCCGAAAGCCATTAAAAAAAAAAAAGCAAGTCCCCGTCTTTTGTTTACGTTTTGATGACTATATGTGTATACCGATGACAAGGAAATACTTTGTATATTCAGGAAGGAAATAGGATTTTATTCATGAGACAGGTTAGACGGTAGAATGGTATATCGATGGTGTTCCCGTCATATTATGCCGACTCGGTGTTGTTTGGGACATATCTTAGGTAACTATATCCAATTCCAGCAATCAAATTCTAAGTCCACGCGTACGAAGTCGCGGGTAACAGCTAGTAGTTGTATAATCTGAGGAAGTCCGGTAAGCGTCAACTAGCAAGGCCATGACTTTACGTCCTAGTGTCTTGCATTACGAAATGACACGCAAGTCTCGGTGCTCTTACTTTATGGGAAGCGCCTTGAAAGTCAGTATATCAGTTTTGATGAGACTACAACTGCGAAAGCAAGTACGGATTGTGAACAGTTTCTCCGAAATGGCTAAGTTGACTACAAAACCTGAACTACCGTTCAATCTTCAGAAACTTCTTCCTAAAACACGAATTGTAAATAAAAACACCGTCTATTAGCAACTGGTTTTATTGATGTAAGCTCAGACGCGTTTCTCCCTTGTGGAATGGGGCATCGTCAGTGACTGTGGATGTATATACAGGTTGGTGTTAACAAAATTAAAATATTAATATACAAAACTAACTAATAATAAACTACATTCTACTTACGACTTATGGTTGAGGCAGTTACATGGTGGTCAGGAATAGCTCCATTTGCACTTTAACCATAACGACAGTTCACGTCACAAAAAAGTGCAAATGGAGCTATTCCTGACCACCATGTAACTGCCTCAACCATAAGTCGTAAGTAGAATATAGTTTATTATTAGTTAGTTTTGTATATTAATATTGTAATTTTGTTAACACCAACCTGTATATACATCCACAGTCACTGACGATGCCCCATTCCACAAGGGCGAAACGCGTCTGATCTTACATCAATAAAACCAGTTGCTAATAGACGGTGTTTTTATTTACAATTGTGTAATAAGCAACTGCGGAAGGATGGCCAATATACGATATATTCTTCCTAAAAGTCTATGTCATCACGAATTGAATAAGTTACAACATTGTGTCAGTTAAAAGCACGTTGGAGTAATGCTATCACTCTCAAGAAGTAATGTATGGATTTCAAATTGAAATTCGCCAGCAGCAAAAGAATACGCATACGACATTGATTGTCGGGTATCCCCGAAGGGTTTTGTTGTCAAGTGACAGAACATTGATTAGCCTCACATTCATCCTCTACCTACAGCCTAACGCGAAATACCAAAAAAAGATTTGAAAATAGTTTGTTTGCAAAAATTGGATCACATTGCATTTAAGACAGAGACTTACTCTCCGTTATAGATGTGAAGACTGGACTTGGAAATCTTTTCCAACGAGCAATATGTTTTTTTTTTTCGAAGTAAAACGCACCCCTTTCACAAAATATACTAGTGCGAGGATCTTAGGTAGACAGCGAATTTGAAGAATGATCTTTGTCAAACCAGATCTTAAAATCCTATTCACAGATCTACTTCCTCGATACAGTCACCCACAATTATTGACCTTGTTGTACTTTAATTTTTACAACCACATCTAGTTGCCCTCGTCTGCATACATTTCCAACCGCTCTATGCCCATGATGTGGGATCGCCCAAACTTCAAAGTGACTTTGCGTCTCAAAACTGAAACAAGCAATTGTATCTATCGTAGTGTTGACGTGCACTGGCATAGATCATTCCACCGAGTATATGTCATAGCAATAAGATGCCCCAGATCTCACAAAAAAGCTTACGAAAGTGTAGCATGAAATTTAGGAATTAATTATCTGCAACTCCAGGCAGATACCAGACCGTGTGTGTGTGTGTGTGTGTGTGTGTGTGTGTGAGAGAGAGAGAGAGAGAGAGAGAGAGAGAGAGAGAGTAACAAGTTGACCTAGAACTCGAAAAGCTTGTGCTTAAGGAATTAAATTAGGTGCGAAATGAACGTATTCGGGAAAATGATGTGTCACCGAGAAATGCCCAAACAGGCAGTGTTAGTGATTGTCTATGAAGTAAAATGTCTGACTCATTTCAGGCATTTTTTTTCTTCAAAAGTTGTCTCCAGATCAGTTAAATTATGCTACTATCTGTTTCACTACATTGCAACCAAATGTCGAAAACCAGCAGTTGTGATTTCCACGTTGTGGGCTCGTTAAACTGGCATTGATGTTGTCTGTTCTATGTGAATAAATGATCTGCACCTGTCATAAGCTTGTGGTTATCAAATCACTACTATCCTGTTTTCTAACCTCACGAAAATTGACACTGCTCGCTTATTCTACCATCATATTGCAGCAGACTTAAGATTAAAAATCGATGGTGGACGTGAATTACCGGAATGCTTGATAATCGTGTTTTGTCGCAATGAAGAGGATGTGTGACTCCACAGTAAAAATACCAGATCTCGATTACAAGAGATATGAGAGAGGGCGTGTCACGTAATTTATTATAGTATTTAAAGTTAGAAAAATAGTAATGATGATATTAAAAATTATCGAATTGCGTTGACGGGTGGTCATCGTTTGCCATAATCACTGCAACAGTTGAGAATGAGAGGGGGACGTATTAAATGATTTACCATAGTAACAGTTATCGCTGTGATAACAGCGTTGACAAGTTGGCGTTGCCACTATATGAATTTCGCTGGTGAGGTGCGACATTCGCAGGTAGTGCGCTCCAAGTGATCATCTCAAGGCCAGAAACGGTATTTCGATGAAATTGGTTTCAAATTTCATTGTTGTTGTTTTGAAAGAATTATAGAATGATGAAAGAGATATTCACTGCAAGACTTACGAGTGTAATAAAAATTCTATATTGCGCGCGTTTCTGTCTGGGGATGAGTTTAAGACGCTAGATTACTAATGCATGACAGAGGATTTCTCTCGTTCTTTAAAAGAATTCGAGGGAAATGAACTGTGTGAAAGTGGTTTCACCAACCATCTACCACCAGCCAATAAGAATACGGCCTTGCACACAAACTTCAACTAACTTAAAAAAAAACTAAAGTATATAGTAAAAAATTCTAGTGTCAAGTGCAATACAAAAATCTATTGGATATAAATACTGAATTAAAACAGAACTGATATGGCACAAAACGTTAAAAGGAAAGTATTTAGAAGCTTCTTGTAGTAATCTGAAATCATTAAACGACTCACATGAATTGGAAATACATTGAAATAAGAATTTTATATATGAAGCAACGTCCTTACAGGATTATACAATAAATAAATAATATGGATTCTTCCTCGAAACATGAACAAGTTATAAAGAAACAGAATATATAATCAGAAAAATATCGACTCATTTTTAATCAAGTAATATAAATCCGTGCTAGTCTGCAACCCAAACCTATTTACATTCTTTACCTTCACGTTCCAGTTCTTTTCTAATTTGGATTGTAATATCATTACCTGATTCTTGCATTTTATTTTTTTATGGCTTTAGTCTTCGTCTACGTCGAGGTCATTAGGGGCGGGAATAGGGGGGGGTGCAAGGAGCGGGAAGGAATTCGACCATGAACATTTGAAGGAACCTTTGCGGCATTCGCCTGGAGTGATTTCGAGAAGCCAGGGAAAAACCGAAATCTGGATGACTGGACGGGGTTTGGAAACCGCGTCCTCCTTAATGCGAGGCCAGAGCGTTACCACTCACCCACCACAGTCGGTGCATTTGATTAACCTTATACAATACCAAAAGACGGCCTACCAGTATGGCTGATCACATGATCTTTTGTTTAAATATGGAGTAGACTGATACGTATATCACGATTTAATATTTCAAACCTTATTTTATATTCATAATTGTTGCCTTTTTTAACCTTCCACTATACGATAAAATTCATTCTATGAAAGATATTTACCTGTTATGCGCGTAAATCATGGTACCCGAAATCAGTACTTCCAACTTTAGAAGACTGAATACTATCATCAGCACAATACTGAAGGGTATCAAACCGGTATTCTCATTATTATTTAAATTGGTACATAAAATTAAGTCGAATTCTGGTTCATTTATCATACTCGTTGGATTAACTGGGCACTCTAATTCAAGATTTACCACTACACAAACATCGTTACTTCAAACACTATGCTTCCATCGAGTGTGTTGTGTGAACGATAACGTTCTGGCCTCGCATTCGGGAAGGCGTGGGTTCGAATCCCCATCCGTACATCAAGATTTCGGTTTTCCAAGGTTTCTCCAATTCACTCCACGTGAATTCCGGGATGTGTCGTTCAAAGGCGATGGCGGAATTCCTTCCCGTTCCTTGACCACTGTCCTTTGGCGTCTGTAATGACCTCGGCGTAAACGAGGCGTAAAATCAGAAAAAAAAAATATACACTCTGTGACAGATTCGACATAGGTCATTTCAGTGCATTTGCTAGAGCATTGGTTCAATTTTAGTAATTTCAATGTACTACTAACGCACATAGGGACATTAGTATCCGTTATTTATTGAAATGTTCCGAAATAAGCCGTGAAATTCGTAGAAAGTGAATGGGATTTCGTTACTCCGATGAATGCTGCATTTTGATTGTGTGCTTCTCCAAGAGAATTGCGGTGGGAGCAATGTTTTATGGTTTTCTCATTTCTTCCTGTATTGCGCTTAGAGTGAAGCATAAACTTAAGGCGAGGGAACGCGTGAACAGGCTCTCTGGCATATCTCTTAACAGCAGTCGCCAAATTTTAAATAATTTTGACAAATTCTACTGTTTACTTCACGATCATAAATTGGAATCAATATACTGAGCTCATCGCTACAACAATCCCACATTGAGTAGCGGCGTCACCGTTTTGTTATTGAACAATCATTAATTTTAACTTCAGAATCATTATAAAACTCTTTAATTACCTTGATAAATGGCTCGTAAGTCTTAAATAGTTCGAAACATTAATCACTGTCGTAACCTTGTATTACTCGTGTCGTTATTAAATCTATCTCCTCAGTGCACGATGTTCAAAGTCGCACTCTTCATGTGCCGTGGAAGTGTTTTATGAACTAAATGATCAATTTAGGGGAGACTATTATGTCTTGCATCAAAGATTTAGTGTTTTTTGGTTTTAAATATTTTGTTTTATTAAAGAGTTTTCTCTTTGGTGACGACAGATATTACATCAGGACTTAAGCAGGATTTAAACTGACATTTTTTCAGTTTTTATCCTGTTTTCGCAGTGTTATAGATGAATGCTGACAATCTCCGTAATTTCTACCCACAAATACATGCTTTACGAACCGTAAGAGGTAATATACATTACAAAAATGACTCTCAATGTTTTGAAGAAATAAAACCTATTTAAATTATAATTTAAATTTCATCACCTGTTGTATAAATCTCCTCTGCCTGATCTGTTTTCACATTGCCTTCCTAATTCTTCCCTGATCACCTGATTACTTTTATCGGTTTTTTTTTTTTTTTTTTTTTTTTAATCCATGAAAGCTGAATGATGACGTTTTTTCACTGTTGGCATAATTTTCTCAATCATGAGGACTCTTACACACAAGCTGTAAATCTGTAAATCCATACCTTCCACCCCCCCCCCTTTCCCTCCGATTTGGCCACCATGATTCATGATTCACACTGATTTTTCACGATTTGATTTTTCAAACCCTAGTTTATATGAATAATTATTGCCTTTTTTCAACCTTCAACTAGCCGAAAAGATATTAACCTTTTATATCCTCGTGAGGAAACAGCTGTCATGTGAATCATGGTATGGGGGATGGGGAGGGGGGGGGGGGAAGGAAAGTCTTGTGTCTGTGAAACATGTAACTTAGTGTGTTCTTAGTGACAAATGTAATTTTTGTTTGCGAAATGTGAGATTCAGAACCGTCCCAGAATATAATAATTCGTATGGCATTATTGGCCAGAATACCCTCAATGTGTTCGGCCGCCGATTGACAGAGTTTCGCATGCGGCTGCCTTAACCTAACCCAGTAATCCAACCAGGTACAGTACGCGGGAGCTTGGGCTCGTGGCCTGTCCCGTTGTAGTGCCTACCTCATATTGCTAGATTTAAACAAAATGTTGATAGGAATGTTCACTGCATGTTGCGATGGGTATATAACGAAATAAAATGAAAAAGATGTTTTCATTTCAGAACCCTCATATGCAACTGAATTTACTGCCTTAAATGAAGAAGGGCTTGTTCCAAATTTATTCTTGCTTCAGTGCTCGTTACTTGCTCATGATAATTTTTTTGTTATATTTGAGAATGTTTACTGTCGCTATAAATAAGGTCGTACAACAGGTCGTGCTACCCCAGCATGTTGTATTATCATTTTTTCATTCGGAACACGTCGTAAAAATACAATGCAGTGACCTAAATGCCGCAAGCTGCCGTGTTTTAGTGTGACAGCCTTGCAGTCCTCCCACAAGCACTGTTCTCATTTGAATTATAGTCGCCATCAAATTACTTTGCAGTTATAATACTCGTTCAGATCAGGTACCTTACAACTGCTAGTGCTGTGTGGAGCATGCATTTCGTCTGCATCATTTTATAGCCAGGGTTTTGTGCACACATTTTCGAACATTCTGGCGATTAACATTTGCGCTTTTGAAGACTTGTACACCAATCTTACACAGTATTTTCCTAGCATAGCTGTTGTTTATAAATGGATCACTACCCCCAGTAAATATATGTTACGGCAGTTTCTTTTTTTACTGTGTGCCATCATACTTAAATATCATTCTTCACACGCATTATCTCGCTTCTGCAATTTTTTTTCTTTGTTTTATGGCTCGCCAACGTCGAGGTGCCGAGAGAATGGGGGACAAGATCGGAACCATCCCGTCATTCACCTGGAGTAATTTCGGAAAAACCGAAACCTGGATGTTCGGGCGGGTATTTGAACCCGCGTCCTCCCGAATGCAAGGCTGGAAAGTTTCTGCTCATCCAACGGACTCACTGCTTTAACAATATTTTGATTAATTAATATCACGTAGAGACTACGTGAAAAAAATCATTTCGGCACGTGATTGTCATTTGCATTTAAGTCTTCCTTCAACTTAACTATTTCAACGAAAAATAGTTTATAATTCATACGATAGCCATCCCACGAATCGTTTTCAAAAATTGAGTGTTGTTATTATGTAGTTAAGGCTGTACTGTTTCTGTAGTGCTGAAAAAACCTGTAGGTCGGCCAAAGCGTTGAATGTAATTTAGTCCTTAATCCAAGACAATGACTGCAGTGTGTTTGAAGTCAATTTGTGAAAGAATAACTATTGTTTTTTTCCTGTAAACTTGCTATGACCTTCAGCCAGGACACCATTATTAGATGACTTTCTGAAAGGGGGGGGACAGTTCTTAAAGATGGAGACACTAGCAGCTGACGTGGGATCTTCGAAACAAAAGACTGCTTCACATAACCTGTCATGAGAATACTTGTCAAGGATGCGGTTGTGACAAGGGCAGTGAGTGAGTGCCAGCTGGAGATTTTGTTCAACATCAACGATTTCTGCAGCTTCAATAACTCGGGCCGTGTAAATGTGTTTTGAAATCGATATTCGCCATATTAGAGATCGGAAGGGTGGATAGGTGTGAGAGAAATACACGCCGTCAGCTTCCAGATGGCCGAATGTTACATAAAAAGAGTGAGGTGTCATCCTCTGACATTGAACCTCACAGCAAAGCTGCAGCTGTCGAAATAACGCTAAAATAGTACGGGGTATTGAAAGATTCTCGATCTTGGAAAGAAGATTTAAACTGAGCTCAACAAAACAATGCGAATGATATCTGGCACAATATTAATATTATTCTCGAATCATAAACATCAAATACACACACAGTTAATACATTGAGCAAATTAACAACTTTAAATACATTTCGCCCAGTACTTCCCAACCTCAAGTGCATTCGGTGTTGCTCCAAACAGATCATCTTCGTTGCAGGGCACTCGAGCATGTTTCATGGTTTGGTCCTCATCACATTCGCAATTAATACTGGTAACATCAGTATAACCTCATTTCACTAGGTTTTCCTTGGGCCTGTTTGCATTCCATTTTAGGACCGCCAGACGTTCCAGTCCTCTGCGTGACCAGGTGGCAAGCGCTCTGCAACTGTCAGTGGTCTCGAGATGTTAGGGATCTTCATTTTCCACAACTGTACTTTTGCCCTTTTAGGTGACCCAATTAGTTCTCGCGAAGTTTTTTCTGGACTCGAGTCTCTGGGCTGGTAGTGTATGGCCGTGCAGTGGATGAGCGCTTTCGCGCTTTCCCGTTCTACTTCTGTCTTCTTATTCACAATAGAAAGCATTACTCTCTTCTGGTTGTCGATTTTAATCTTTTTTTTTTTTTTTTTAATGGCCTTCGGTCATTGCGACCATTTAGCCACCTCCAATTTGTTTTGTACAGAGTATTGTATCCGGCTCTAATCATGATATTGTGGACACTACAGTGAGGACAGCACAAGACGAACACAACACTTAATTAAAACCACCCATGCCCGAGGCCGGACTCAAACCGGCGGCCCTTGCAATGCGAAGCCAGCGCGCTAGCCACTACGCTGCCAGGGCAGGCTAATCTATATTACTTCTCTGCAGTTGAGCAGGCAGAATAATGGAAAATCCAAAATAAGCAGCAACTCCAGATGCACTCATTACTCTGAAGACATTACTCCAGAATGTCTTCCATTATAACAGCCGAAATCCTAGTTAAAGATCAGTGTTGGAGAAGAGAATGGAAGGAATCTCACTAGCATATTCTTCAACACCTTTACCAAACATATTGAACATATTGGGTTCTGCTGCCTTAGATGTATTTTGCTTATTGTTCGCGTGGTTAAATTTGAAACTTTGGTTTTACGGCCTCATACTCTTGCTGACGTCAAGCATTTTATACCTAGGGGACATCCATAAATTACGTTAGGTGAAATGGGGGAGGGGGGGGGTCCGGCGAAATCTCACCAGATCTCACCAGGGGGGAGGGGGGGTCTACGGAAATCTCATGTGAGATTTTGCGAAAAATTGGGGACAGTAGAGCCAAAAAAAGGTCTACAATTTGCGCCAAAGTCGATTTTTGGAGGGTATTTCGTAAAAAAAAAAAAAAAAGATCTACAAAAGTTTCCAGGACGATTTGTAGAGGGGGTTCTCACGGACCAGATCTCACCAGAGGAGGGGGGGGGGTCTGGCCAGATCTCACGAAATCTCACCAGGGGGAGGGGGGGGTCCAGAAATCCGGAAAACACCTCACGTAATTTGTGGATGCCCCCCTACCGCCAGATCGTACAACGTTGCCATCTGTCTGTGAAACGTGTAACTATATCCAGTGTGTTATAACCGTATTTTTTGCTTGTGAGGCGGTGATTGGGGACCGTTCCAGCACTCGGGTTGACGGCTGCCGAAAACCCGCAGTCAGGACGGCCTGGACACGCGTCCGGTCCCGTTGTACCTCCCCGAACAAGTGTGCGGCGCCTCCGCGCACTAAGCCACATTGGTGGGTACTGGCGTACTCAAGTGTATTTCTTATTCCACCTGTTTGTGATATTCACAGAAGCTCTAGCTGGTCTAAACCGATTTGGATCTAATCATAGCAGATGTGCGTACTGGCTATACAAGTGGAATCTGGTTCGGTATCTGACTGTGGTAAAAAACGACAAACGAACTACCACCTAGTTGAAGAGGGCGTACCTCGGCTATTTAAGTGAGCTCCTCAATGCGACGGACATTATTTTTTTGAACTAGATATCACCGTTGCTTCTTCTTATGTTGTAGTAAAGTGATTTTTATTAATCTCTGAGTATTTACTGTGTGTCGTGGATAAAGTTTGAGACTAGTAGCCGCATTTCGTATTATATTTAATTTGCTGTTGAGTGAATAGAGTAAATTCCGCGTGGTCTTGCAAGCTGAGGTGCTTGATATTGTCTTATGTCAAGTGAAAAAATAACATCACCTAAAATTTCCAAGCCGCACCGAGGTTTGAATGTGGAACCCTGAATTTTCAAAGAGAGTGTCTTACCCACTGACCTACCAGACCGCTTAGCGGCCGAGTAACGGTTGAGACCAGTAGCTGCCTTTCACGTTAGTTAAATGTTTTATTGCTGTAACTTAGTTTAATATAATCCTCGAGTGTTTTCTGTGGCTGTAGAATTACAACGGCTGTTGTTAATTTCCATGCGTTCGTCCGCTTTTCATTAGCGAGTCCAAAAGGTTGTTGGATTTAGAATAGCGTACATCCGCGAAGTATGTGACGTTACGTAATCTCTGATTCCTTCTTACACTCATATATTTTCCTGCGTTTTGTGTTGTTTCGAGTACATTATTTTTCTTTCATAAATTGTAGCCTGCTAAAAACTTAAAGATCCATAATTTTTCGTTGGTTAAAATCTTTTTCATTGTGTCGAAGGATGGTTATATTGTTGTTCAAGACTTTCTAATCAACAACTCTTCACTATTATTTTTAGTGTTGTGGGTGAACAGTTAACGTTCTGGCCTCGCATTCGGGAGGACGTGGGTTCGAATCCCCGTCCAGACTTCCAGATTAGGGTATTCCATGTTTTTTCCAAATATCACTCCAGGCGAATGCCATGGCTGAATTCCTTCCCGTTCCTTGCCCCCGCCCCCCTCATCCTTTCCCACCTTTAATGACCTCGACTTCGACGAAGCGTAAAGCCATATGCAAACAAAATCACTATTTTTTTGTCTCTTTTACCTACAGTTAGAAGAAACTGTAAGAATCTAATTAATTAATAGAACATGTGTTTATTCCACATTTTCTTCGCTATGTAGTCAATGTTTCGTATAAACTCAAATAGTTTGTCAATTATACTTTTAAGAAACCGGAAGAATTAGGGATTTAAGTAAAGGTTTGAAATACAGTATTAGAAGAGGTGTTAGTTAGAACAGGGTAGTGTATTTTGATCATTGCTGTTCATGATTCTGTTGTTCGCAGTTGCTGTCTGACAGGACTATATTGAAAGAGGATTGTGGACAGTTACTGACGGATCTGGATATCTAGTCTGATAGGTCAGCATAAAATTTAGACAAATACTAATTCGGTAAAAACATAAGGATTTTTTAAAAAAAAAACTGTTCAAGAGATGAGGCGTTGCTGGCAAAATAACTTGGCATACCCCATAATAATAATCTCTGTTTCTCTGATAGTGGCCAAGGTATCATTTGAGCTGGAGATCTTGGCCAGGCGATTGATTGTGTAGGACCCAGCACTGTTGGTACTAAATATAAGTGTCGCAAGGGAGAGCAGTTAATTTGTCTGTTAAAATTAATCAAGAATACGCTAAATAAATGATCTGATGAAAGAGCGGGATCGAAAATCTTGGAAGACAAGAAGATGTAATATGACAGACTTTAATGATTAGGCCTGTATTTATATTGAGTGGAGAAATCGGAGCAGTATGAGATGACTGAGCGTGGTGGTGTAACGGCTAGCGTTCTGGCCTCGCATTCTGGAGGACGGCGGTTCGAATCCCCGTCCGGGCATCCAGATTAGGGTTTTCCATGGTTTCCCAAATCACTCCAAGCAAATGCCGGGATGCTGCCTTAAAAAGGCCATGGCGAAATTCCTTCCCATTCCTTGCCCCCATCCTTTCCCGTCTCTAAAGACCTCGCTGTTGAGAGACGTAAAGCAGTTTAAAAAAAAAGTATGAGATGAAAAGGGAAGGCGCACTCCATCTCAGGTACAGAGAAACTGAAAGGCGTTCCCGGGCTCTGAATCATTCTTGACTTTGGAAAATAATGTTATTTACACTTATCAGTCATAAAACGATATGCTGCATTAACTTCAACTACAGCTATTTTTGTTGACAACTGAGTTCTTCGTAATAAAACCAGATTCCATTACTGGAACTGGCAGCTGGAGGAAATACCATCTCTGAACGGGATACTGCTGACTATTTCAAGTAATTAACATTGCTGTGACTGATTGCGTAATGTGTTGGGAGAACGGCAAAATATTATTCAGTGTATTAATTAATAAAGAACGCCAGTGTAACTATTTGTTTGTCTCTATACTGCTGTACGAGCTTCGGCAGTAAACAAATAAAAAGTAGTTGCATTTTATATACTTATTAACAATTAACTAACAAAACAACTGAGAAAAAATTTCTTACAACAAAATTGCATTCTTCAGTGGTAGTAAGGAATGGGTTAAAGAAAATGGTTTGATTTATCGATCGCAAATCGGGTTTGTGACATTACAGTTTAATAAAGTAAGTACTTGCTGTTCTGCTTGGACGTGGATTTTTTTTTCCTTCGGGCTTTCGTCCAGGTCATTAGATCCGGGAGAGCACTGGAAGGAATTCGGCAAATGCCTTTTGAAGGAACCATCCCAATCTTTCGGTAAACCGTTGATAACCGAAATCTGGTTGGCCGGAGGGGGATTTGATCTCAAGACCTCCCGAATGCGAGGACCCATTATTACCGTTCACCCACCGGTGTCAGTCGTAGAAGCCGGATATCTCACATCGTCAAGAAATATTACAAATTACTGTCCGCTCTGGGATTTGATCCAAGGACTATGAACTTTGAAAGCGCCCATTTTAACCACTGAGCTATCGAACTGCTAAAAAGCTTGATGAACATTGTTTTAAATTTTGGCTAGCCCTTAACATTTACATCTACGATAATTCTCTTCTTTTAAACCTTATGCACATTATAAATTTGCATTTGATAATGTTTTATAGGATGTGTATCTGTATGGCCCGTATGGTTGTTGGTGTAACAATTAACAACGATTGGGAATACCTGTGATGAGCATTACACTATACCTCTTAGTGCAGGGGTCCCCAAAGTGGTCGATATCGACCCTCTGAGGTCGATAACAGTTCTCCAGGGGTCGATTAATACTAAAGAGTATCAACTAAACTGTCTAAGGAAAAATATGAATGTTCCAATAAAAATCAGGAATAAATAAAATTAAAGCATATTCTCTCAAGTCCCGTCTGTCTACAAAGTTATGTGAAGTAAATGATGAAACTTTCAACCAATAACTTTTGCACACTGTGTTAAGGTGGTTGTTGAGAGGTAATAGTTTGTAGAGGCTCATGTTAAGAGTTTTTTTAGGAAGGTGGATTCATCACTATGTGTTAAGTTAAAACAGTGCAAGAACCATCTATTCTATGGATCTTTGTTCGAAATTTATTCCATCTATCCATAATTTTTTTATTGTTTGAGATTTTAAGAACAGTGAAAAATATCCATAATTTTGTTATTTTTTGAGATTTTAAGAACAGTGAAAATATCTTCTTTTCTGCTAATGTTATTGGATGGATTTTGTAACATATGTAAACTGTAAATTATTTCGTTGAGTTGTTATGCAGATCTCCTTATTGCTTAGAATTAGAAATGCCAAAAATTATTTAATATTTTTATTAAATATTTAATCTCGGGGTCGATAAGAAGACAAATATCCTATGAGGGGGTCGACGGTATAAAAAGTTTGGGGACCCCTGTCTTAGAGGAATATTGGATGACATGCAGTGGCCACAGAGTTTTGATGCCGAAAATATTTTGATTCTAGTGCCCATATCTTCGAATGGAATACGGCTGCAGGCCTCGGCGAACTGGGATGAACACCTTTCACTTTCTGTGCGATTGCATAGGACTATTCAAAGGCAAAAAATAATCTAAAAGATTGTAGATGACCCGTAATGTGATTATATTGGCTAACAGATTCATCCTTGGCCAAAGATGAGCCAGTGTTAAAAATGAATGTGACTTCTATGTTTAAATTACGACTGTTTATAATTTTTAAAATAGCATAAGCGGCTTGTGAAGTTTTGTCGCCGGCTCAGACTATGTTCGACGAATAAAGCTTCACGTTAAGTGGTATATATGTTTGTGTCCACTTGCCAACTATGAATCACCGTGGAGAATTGTGACAATCGGTATAACCACTTCATTTTCAACACGTTTTTCGTATTAGAACAGTTATCTTGTGTAAATGAAGCGGAAGAATTTTGTAAACGAATATAATATGATTTCCATATAGCATTTTCATTTAAATAAATAACTATTTGAATGATTACAATATCATAAAAAAATATTTTAATTTAATGTGTTTTAATTTTGTATCATATCAGTGAAAGACTCGTCCATATATTAACACAAATATATAAATTCTAAAGTGTTACTCATACAAGTTTATGAACATATTACCACCCAGCATTTAAAGCACGTGTATTATTCTCCGCAGTTTGTTACGAGTAATAACAGTGAGTAAAGTATAAAATTTAGAGCATCATCTGTACGTCTCGATAACCATATTAGTGTACGCCGATATTCTCTGTATTTCAGTGTACTGGCGATCCGCCTCTAGATGTAAAATAAATTTTTTATTGTGACAGAATTCGTTCAAACGTGACCTTGCTCCAGATTCTGAACATCTAAATGAACGTAGTTGATCTTTGGTAGAGAATCTAATAATATATTATGAGACTACTGGCCAGGGCAGGTTGCAGTTGGGAACTCGAGAGCACTAGTTATAGAAAGTTACAACCCAAATCTGGACGGCCGGACGAAAATAAGTTCAGAACTACCTGAAATTGAACAGTGATACGTTTACAGTATCTTTATGTGACAGAAGGACAAATGGATAAGAACCTCATTTAATGTGTCTGATTTCTTGCAGTCCTGTGTTATGGTAAAAAATTTTGAAGATGATATTTCGAAGTAAACGAAAAATTATTTGGCAAAAGAGGTGATAAATTCTGTGATGACGAGAAAGTAATAAGTCTATAAATTCTTCTTTAGACCACTTTTTTTATAATTTTTTTAAATCGAATCAGTTTGTGTGAAATACAAAACAACGAAATAAATTGGCGCTCGAATTAGGGAACTATTCTAGCATTAGTATAAAATTATGTTAATTTATTATTTCAAAATTGTAGCAGGCAATTAGTTGGTAACCAAAAACTAGTGCTTATCTCACTATTACTTTCTGTCTGTTTTTACGACTGGGAGATTGCACATTTAGGAAAAACAAATTAAAATATCATTCACAATTTTTTTTCGGTTCTGTAGTTGTAAAATTTCATCTGAGATTCTGTCATAATGAACAGTATGATGGTGACCTGTGTTTACTGATATTGACACATACAACCTTCTAAGAACTGCTTATTGGAGGTGAACTGTTGAACCAAGGGCGTGTGAG
>CM061921.1:99077980-99362393 GCA_031002005.1 Vandiemenella viatica | reverse complement strand
CGCTCGCTTTTATTTGTGTTATAACTATACGCCTCGTCGACGTCGAGGTCATTAGAGGCGTGAAAAGATCGGGGTTTGGAACGGGAAGGAATTCGGCCATGGTCTTTTAATGGAAGCATTTACCTGGAGTGATTTGGGGAAGCCATGGAAAACCCAAATCTGGATGCCCGGACGGGGATTTGAACCACCGTCCTCCCGAATGCCAGGCCGCTACCGCCTACTCACCACGCACAGTTCCGTGTTCGCGGCCCACCTTCCCACCGCTCCAGTGGCGCATTCACAGTACAACTTGTAGGACCTACGAGTTCCGATAAAAGAACTCTTGATGGTCCGTGAAAC
Source organism: Vandiemenella viatica (assembly GCA_031002005.1). Taxonomy (NCBI): domain Eukaryota; kingdom Metazoa; phylum Arthropoda; class Insecta; order Orthoptera; family Morabidae; genus Vandiemenella; species Vandiemenella viatica. The sequence goes on along the minus strand of CM061921.1, from coordinate 99,362,054 downwards.
CAGTTACAGGTTCCTTTCGATTCACTCAATATTTTTGCAACAAAAAATAATAAGATTATTATACATTTTAATTTAAATATAGACTGTAAATATTCTGTAAATTAATAATAATTTCGTGTGATCTAAAAATTTCAGTCACAGAGTTTCTTATCAGCGGCGCAGTGTACCTCTATCGTTGTCACCTATTTTTAAAAGGAAACCTACAGATTAACGTGAAATTCGAACCACGGAGCGTCCCAGCATCTTAGCATTAACAAAATCAAAGCTTTGCCAGAGGTGACTGTCAATTTTAAGACCCATGAAACTTGCAGCTGGGCCAAGAATTTGAACAAAGGACTTTCAGTAACCCAATCGTACGCCGTATCCGTCTGAGTCAAGAGACAAATCTGGATGTAATGACAAATAAATATTCAACTATAATAAAATCAACATACTTTCTTCCTGTAGCATTTATTTTTGATATCCCAAAACACAAATGTTCTTTTATATGATTAAATACATATTTTTCAGTACTTCTAAATTAAGATGCTTGCGGCGTGTGCTTCGGGTATGGAAGGTCCCCGGTTCAAAATCCCGGTCTCGGATGCAATTTTCACAGGCCTTAAATTCGACCTTCACGTCTGGCAATTTCATTTGTTAATGTGAACATGCAAGGGCTATATCTACGTTTTATGAACATCTGATGAACCTAAAGTAAGGCTGAAAAAATGGACGCTTTTCTAAAGCAATCAGTAACGGTAAAACAACATTTAGTCGTAAAGGACCAGAAATTTCTGAACTCTTTCTATACGATTCTCCATATCGACCAGCCCCACACCGGTCCGCATCTTCAAAAATTAGATCCAACTAATGACTGCAGACTCACGGTGCGGTGTCTTTTGAACTCACTTCAATCGGGTGAGCGACAACAATAAGAAAAGTGTCGGTCAGTGACTGTGCGGGTTCGGTGCTGTCTATTGTAGCCCGACCTTTACTTTACTTGCAAGTTTAAACTAGTAAATTCGTGACTTAGGTAATAACACCGTTTAGTTCATTGTTATTTTTATTGCAAGATTGTCAGAAAACAATCACCTTTTTGTTAGCTAAGCTACGATGGGCAGAATCTCGAATAAAGAGAAAATAATAATATATATTGCAATGTAAACAAAACATCCGCAATACATCCGCATTAAAAATTGCTGATGCGGATGCGAAAGCGGATGTAAGAATTCATGCGAAAGTTTCGCACTTGCGGATGCGGATATCCGTTACATCCCTAGTTTTCACCAAATATAAAGCGTTCGTATTGTGCTACTTCTACTATGCAACGTGGGGAAACCGACCGTTTAAAAACGCCACGGTAAGATCAGTAAGTGCAGTAGACTTTGAGAATTCATGAATCAATCGTATCATCTTCCTTAAGGTGGCGGTGAAATGACCTGGCACTTAAAACGATGCAAATACTAGAAGCTGTTGAAATGCAAACTGTAAGTAAAATGAAAGAAATATATTATATTATAAAAAATTCCATGATCGTAGCTAAAAATATAAAAAAAATGTAGTATCGAAGGAACTAAGAATTTGAAAGTAAAAAGACGGGACGAATAGCCTACATTTACAAGAAATGGAAAAGACAGAACCCTAAGTAAACATTGTAAAAGGCAGCATACCAGCAAGAAATGGCTTAGTGCCCGCTGCAAAAGAAACTGTATATCTTTTAATTTTTCTCGAAATACTCCAACTCATTAAGAAAAAGGTGATCCCAGAAAAACAATTCTTGTACAAACAGGCCAAGTTTTGTGCTCGTGTAGTGACAAAAAGTTATGAGAAAATAAATCATTGGTGACTAGGCCAGTATGCAAGTCATAATTTTTGCTGAAATTGAAGGCATAATATACACTTATCAAATTCCAAAAAGTGTGAATGTATTTGTAAGCTTGATAAACCAAAACATTTAAGGTATTCATATAGGTTAACAAAAACATGGCGCGCATAATGGCCAAGTCACCATAATTTTTATTATTCTAATCAAAAGCTATAACACCGAGAGAAACTATTCTGTTTCACAAAGTGAATACACACTGTAAAGCGTAGACTTGGCTCAGAAGATCTCAAAACTTTATCACCACACGAGCACGAGACTTGGCCTGTTTTACAAGAATTTTTTTTCTGGGATCTCATTTCTTTTTGTAAGTTGATCGCTTATTCTCAATCTTTGCTCAACTGTAATGATTACATTCGAAAATCGTTAAATTAGAACATTTCAGAATTGAAGACATCAATATACATTACTAACAATGCCCCACTCCCTGAAAACAATGGGTGTGCGCCCTAGCCAAGCGATGCACATTGCCGCTGGATTAACTACCACCATAAGTAAATAATGAGTAACTTCAAAACTAAGCATAGGAACAAAGTAAAATTTAATATGTTAGTTAAACTTGCTGATCTCTATGCATTGAAGAAATCTCAGGCATATAGCTTCATCCGGAGCAAAGCAATTAAACCACAAATATGTGCCAAAATTTTTCATGTTTGGGATTGTAATTAAATAAATATGGGGAGTAACACCAATATTAGATTTCTTTTATATATAATTTAGGGATGAAACCATATATGTGTACCAAATACATGTTTCTAGGATTACTGGAAGTGGAATTTTGATGTTGGGGTGTCATGGTCGAAATAAAATTTTAAATTTCACTCATATTCAAAGTAAGGAGAGGAAAAAGTAAAATTTAACACATTAGTTAAACTCAGTAAGCTCACTCTACAATGAAAATCTGAGGTACATAAAGTTATTAGGGTAGAATGTGATTTCACCCCGGGGGTAGTTATATGGAAATTTACTAGTTTCAGTCTTATAACATGTGGGTACAATGTTATCAATGTATCAAATTTCAGCTTTCTACGACTATGGAAAGTACGTTAGAGTTTTGATGATCATCAGTGAGTGAGTGAGTGAGTGAGTGACAATATCGCTGTAATTTGCATATTAATAACATCTGAACTAAAAACAGTAACAAAATAAAATTTAGTAACATTTACTAAGATCGGTGATATTTATATATAACAGAAATTTGAGACATATAGCATAAATACAACCTAAGAAATTGAGGTACAAAAATGGCCCGAATTGCTTCGTGAAAAGGGTAAGCAGAGCTGCCAAATTATAATGTCCACTGATCAAATGGAAAGGCTTCAAAATACTGCACTTGTAGGAGAGCGTGATGGGTGGATGTACGAGAGAAGTAACGGAATGGGGTTACGAAACTTTGGTCAGAATATGGTGGTATAGTATGGGACCCACATTTTGGGTATCAAATATAGGAGTTGGAGGGAATGCGAAAAGGGCAGCTAGACTTATCTGGATTACAGTAAAAAATAATAATAATCAATAAATGATATGATAAAAGACCTGGCTGGATTGGGACTCATTAGAAGACAGGAGGAGGGTGAAGAGTGTCATGGGAATGTACAAGGCATATATTGGTGATGAGGCGTGGAAAGATAGTGTAAGAATTAAAAGTAATTCATGGAAGGGAAAATATGACCATGATCACAAGTTGGCACAAGGGTGTTCAAAGATTTTCTTTCATAGGTAAGAGGATCAGGAATTGGAATAATTACCAAAAATGTTGAAGCAATTTAAAGTTGAAATTTGTAGAGGGCAAAAGTAGGTGCAAGCATCTTCAAAGGATTATGATCTCTACTGTTTGATATGAGTCGGCCTCTGTGACATCTTCTATACACCTCTCTCTATTCTTATTCATATGGAAGTAGCAAAAATTTAAACAGAAAATTTTAAATTTATATTTTTTTTCACAAATTATACATGATATAAAGAAAGTGAATTCAATAGTTTTGGCTTGGATACATTTAAGGATAAATTAGATGTCTAAGCGAGTTCATACAAATTACGAGGTGACCATTTAATAACTCTACACTGAACACCATGTTAACCAGCAAAACTTGAACATCAATGGATATTTTAGGTTGTATAGCCAGAAACGTAGACAGATATGGCACAATATGACATAAAAAGAAAGCAGAACCTGTAAAAAAAAAAAAAAAAAAAAGACCTTCTCTGGATACAAAATCACGTTTTCGCACCATCCCTTTCCAAAAATCCAGAATGTGATGCAAACTTTTAGAAACTCTGAGGGGCCCATTATGTAGTCCATATAAAGCAAGTATAGTACACATAATACCGGGCATATAGTGCCAGTGAAGTGAATGTTACCTCTCCACCTCAAGCATCCAAATCAATCCATGATTGCAGAACAGAGGTTGTGCAGTAAAATGTGGAGTAATGTGTACACAAGATCACCAAGGAGTGCCAGTTTAATGCAAATGAAGGAAGGATCATGTTTCAGGAAAGGCTGTAATGGAGTAGGGCCATCTCCAAGGAAAAATAGAACCCCCCAATTTTTCATAACAATATTTCTGTTTTAGTATAGCTTTAATGCAAAACAGCACATTAATTATAATATATTACTGCAACAGACACAAAAAATAATTTTAAAACATATACAGTAACTACATCAAAAAATACCCATTCATGCAAATAAAATTTGAGACAAATAATTAGCTTTAAAAAACAACATTACAACAAAGTTCAAAAAAATTTTGATAAATTAAAAGTCATACCTCAATTTGTCTTATTATCGTCATTATTATTGCATAAGAAAAATATGCTGCCTTCACAGATATTGTTAAAACAGTCTTATATTACATTTTAAAATATATATCACAGAAATTGAATAATACTATCTGTACTGCTGTTTCTCACTTCATAACTGAGCTAACTAATTATTTTTTAAAAAAATTATGGAAAAAGTGCTAAATTTGGGACACACAGGAGCACTGGTCAACAATTCAGGAGTCAAAATTGAATAGCAGGCAAACAAATCTTGCCTCCATTGCACATTGAAAGAGAAGAAAAATGAGATAGCACAATCCATTCCATTACATTCAATATGGAGCTTAGGGTGCACACTTTTTCTCATTTTTATAAATGCATAATACCTATATACAGCATTTGATCATCTTTCAAAGTATTGTAATGCTACAATAAAATTATCCACTTCATTTCACTCTAACACTTGTGGTCTTTAAACAGACCAAGAAAGAATTTTGCCCCAAAATAAAAATCAAGCAAACTCATCAGGGAATGAAAAGATAGATTCATTTAAAATTTACAGAAAAAGTGGTAAAATTTAAGAACAAGTTCTCTAAAGCAAAGGCTACTAGCAGTAGTGTACCCTGTTATAGCAATGGACCAAAGACTGATTTTTGTTGCATTTTCTAAGCAAATACATCAAGGACTAGAACAACACAGATTCAGGCACTTAATTCCAGCTCAAAATATTAACAGACAAAAAGGAGGATTGATCTCCTCCTTTAACACCAGTTCTAAATTTTTAGATTTTCACAATTGTCAAATATCTAAGTCTTCGCTTTAAGAATTCCCTGCCAAAATTAAGTTGTCTATTTCATTCTTACAGATTCAATGAGATTGAAAAAAAAAGTTTCAGTATGCTCTTCAGATGTAAACTTTTGTTAAAAATTGTATGTCATCATTAAAAATCCATACATTACTTCTAATCGAGCAATTCCAAGAAACTTGCATAGTACAAAAAGAAAAAGAAATTTTACTAAAACTTATAACACGAGCCTGTTAAGAACTGTTATAGTTTCAATCAAATCCTTGACTTGTCTCAATTCTAAAATGGTGTTGGGCAGAAAATTATATAAATCTACACCCTATCTGAAGTGTGTCTGTCTCTCTTCAGTTTGTTGTTTTTTCTTTAAAAATTATTAATAGTAATAACAAAGCAAATAAATTGTAACAGCAACTAACCACAAGTTATTTTCCAGATATTAAACATTCTTTTACACTGCTAAACCATAGTAAGACTGCTGGAACTGAACAGGATATTATCTACAAATCTTTTAAGTTCTGACTGGATATTACAATCAGTTAGAACCATAGAGACCAGAATAAAAAAATGTTGATTTATGCCACATCATAAGTCTTAAACTCTCCTCAATCGTTACAAAACATTGTCCATCACATGCAGAATTTAGTGTCTTTTTGCAACATACATCTCAGCTCTGAAGCAATAAAAAAAAAAGGTTACTCGGTCAATATATAATTAAGATATCATTAATTTTTACTATGCATGCATGTATTGTACTTTACATTATCTCTGAGACATAACTTATTGGTGTAAAAGTTCATAACTTAACAGTCCAAGCTGGTAAAATAAATATGTGCAAGTTTACAGCAATTAATCTACATCTAGAAAATTTACTTGAAATGTGCCATTTTCCTCATTATTTCATTCCTAAAACACAGCCTAATACACTTATAATAGCTAATCGTAATATAAAATTTACCAACGCATCATTAACAATGGTAATAACAATAATTATCAACATTCTTCAAATTTTCAAACTAAGAAAAATAAAAGTGACCAAAGTCCTATAAACTCTACTGATGTTAACACCATGCTCAAGTTTTTAAATATATAGGACGCGAATGTATTCCACTCAATCTGGATCAAACATAATCAAAGAAACAAAACATTCAAAAATGTAATGAAGGGCCTTTAGCATTATTGTTTTGAGACAAACATGCCACAACTCACTTATATTTAACTGTTCACAATATTCGTACTAAAACTAAGATAAACTCCTTTAGAAGAGGTACTTAAAAAACTAATCTAAACAACAAAGCATATAACCTTTAACATTCCATTTATGTAAATCAAATATGTAACTGAGCCAAACACACAACTGAATGTTTCAGCTCAATGTTGTTCATTTACACCAACACTTCGAAAGTGATAGGTCATTATTTGAGAGCATTTATTATTCTAAGACTTCACAATTTCATTGTAATTTTCTCCCTTCTTTAAACATGTTTAAAGTGTAACATAAATGACAGTACAGCATAAGCATAGCAATATAAGTAATTGTCAAATGACACAATAAAGTGCCAGAAATGAAGCATGTCACAAGAGAATTTAATATTGTAATAAAACATTTTCAAAATTGGGAGATAAGAAATGTGGATAAATTTGTTTTTCACCATAGCTAGATGAGACTAAAATCTTAAAGGTAATAGTTAAATTACAAGAAATTAGAATAGTTATGAAAGTACCATCTTCAACTACATTTATTGTTTTGTTACATAAAAAGTTATGGAACAAGTAACATGATAATAAATCTACCTCATCCAGAAGGGTATTTTAAAAGTGAAATTTTTAAACTGTTGTGATAGCCAATCAGCTGTATTAGAAATATTAAAAAGTTTTTGTAAATTATTATACTGGGAAATTTGTATTACTTTGGACAGTAACATGGTACTACTCCGAAACAATCCATATCACTGGCGTACACAAATTAGAAAAACTTCTGAAAATCAGTTAAAAGGGCTCTGATATGAAAACATTTTTTCCAGTAATACAGTTCAAATAACACTGAAGCAGAATATAATTTTCCAAAATGATTCTAAAGTAATTGAAGTGGTACTTGTAACATATCTAATGTCACATATAGCAAATATATACAGTGAACTTCATACTTGTTAGACAAATTTCTTTAACCAATTATTAATATAAATGAACTATTATATGTACTTGATACGTAATCTGTATCGTAAGGTGCGAAACGAGTACTTAAAAGTAGATAAAAGAATGGAGGCTTTCCCAGTGTATCAACTGTATGAAATGTTCTTGGGCCTCCCACTGGGACAGCTCGTCAATTTGATGCAACGTTTCGGAGTCACTTTTCAAATTCTTCTTCTGGCAAAGAGTTGGGATCTAGGAGTGGCTACCCTTATATAACCCATGCTGGTCAACTTTATAAAGTTGTCCATTCCAAGAACTTGAAAGACCAAGCTGGAGAGCGACTTGAAAAAGTCGCAACAAATTGATGCACTCTTCAGGTGGGTGGCCCAAGAAGGTTTCAGACAAAAACCCAGATATCATAATGCATTAGGAATATGGATACAAGGAGAATAATCATGCTTATATATTAAAGACCTTCATCACTTAAAGAATTAATATTTTAAGTGTGTTTCACATGACCAGTGTGTTCCAAATTTAAGTCAAAATATGCTCAAGGTAGCCTTCTCTAAAATAGAAAATATACATGATAATGTGCGAAATCATGCATCTGTGGTCGAAAATAGTAGTTTTTATGGTCCATGTTGCCTTAAAATTAATGCAACTGATTCCATAAGGAACCTCATAAAATGCAGTAAAAATCATTCACAATATATAAATTCTTTAACATTCCAGTTTAAAGTAGCTTTGGATAAGCTAAAACATTACCCGACGAAACAAAAATAAGTTTTCTTGGTTGATTTTTAACTATTAAAAAAATATCAGTCACATATCAATGTAGTTAATAACCTAATATACATAATCTTAGCTCAATGTAGGTATGAAGGGAAAAGAATCCAACTAATATTTAAAAAAAAAAAAAACAATGTTGGCAATGGGGTCATTAGTCATGGTAAGATTACTGGCAAGGAACAGAAATTATATCACCCACGGCATCTATCATAAAACCATACATGCATTATCCTGCAGCAATTTCCGGAAAATACATAAAACTAAAAAAAAAATCTGTGGCCACACTACAAAGTGAACCCGGCTTCTCATAAATACCAGGCACAGAGCATTATCACTATAAATCAGGATATGAATGAAAGAGAAGGAAACCATCACATACTGCTAATGATGGAAGGGGAAGTAACAAAAAAAAACAAAAAAAATTATGGGCAACTTAGAACAGAACTTTTGGTTTAAAGTATTGATCAGTGGAACATGTGTAGTGGATGGGAGTTGTAGAGATGACAGAGTTATTACTCTGATACTCTTATCCAAAACATTCTTCTCTGCATGTATTAGGTCATTAATAGGTATGATGTAGTAGTCCCCTTTAGATGACCTATTGTGTTTATTTTTAACTAAACACAATGAGTAATGATGGCAGATTTTGCTGCTAGGTTTATGTGTGATAATGCTGCAGTTCCCAGTATAATAATAAAGGGCTATGAACAGAAATCATGTACATAAAGTTAACATAAAACTCGCATTCGGGAGGAAGCCGGTTCGAATCCCCATCCGGGCAGCCAGATTTGGGTTTTCCATGGTTTCACCAAATCTCCCCAGGCGAATGCCAGGATGTTTCCTTCAAAAGGCCATGGCTGAATTCCTTCCTGTTCCTTGTCCTCAGTCCCATCCCACCTCTAATGACCTCAACAAAGCGACGTAAAGTCATTAGTAAAAAAAAAAAAGCTATTTGTTTTATGATAATATTGCAAAATACCCAAATTTATAAGTTATACATTTAATGATGAAATAGTTATCTGGAATTATGCCAGATGGTCTCTCTATGATCACTTATAATTTTAATTATTCATGTTAGATTTAATAGGAGTTGGAGCGTGGAATTCCTTTTTTATGGATTTATACTTCTTCGACATAGAGGCAGGAAAGCACTGGGGACATGGAACGGGAAGGAATTTGGCCATGGCCTTTTGAAGCAACTATCCCAGCTTTCACTGGGAGTGATTTTGGGAAACTGTGGAAAACCAAAATCAGGATGGCCACACTGGATGGATTCCTAAAAGCAATAAAACCACAGACAATATTAAGGAAAATTTCGCACTAATGTTTGTATGATAATATGTACGGCTACAACAAAACAAAATTAGCTCAGATAAAAATGTCACCGATACCCCACCTAAATAGACGGTACAGATCCATAACCATCATTGAGAGCAGCAGCAGAAAAACAACACAGCCAGCTATCGCTTAATTCCATTCAGTATATATCAAACTGTTCTGATAGATAGATGGAATGTTAGAGTTTAAACAGAATTCTTTGATTTTTATTTATTTATTTATCTGTAAGCATTCATGCGGAATCAGATTCAGTGTCCAGTCCTACCATACATTTTAAATATATATTTATCACAGTGTCCTATGCAGCCTCTTAGTCTGTTCCAAACAAATATCATTCACCAGTACCTGCAAAGAATTTGCTCACGTCTTTTCCACAATCATTAAGTATGCAACTTACAAATCTGGATTTTATGCAATATTTTTGTAAGACAAAGTTTTATGCATAACCCATAAATATCAGCAATCAGTACCACATAACCACGTTCTAAGAATTGCATTCAGTATAATTACCGAGGCAAAAATGAGAATATCTAAACAATGATAGCAGGCTTTAAGCAAAATATATGGTTTCCAGACCTACATTACAATTAAATAATCAGAAAATATGATTACAAATAATGTGCTGCCATTAGTTACTTATCTGATTTCAAAGGCTATCATAATGAATGTGTCTGACACACAAAGAAAACAAATCATTAACACATTATTTGCTGCACTAGAAACTAAAGGGGAAAGAGAGTATTAAATTATGTACGGATTTCTTCATTACAAGGCCACATGTGATAACAACATGCTTGTTATCGTACACTGAAGAATGCAGCTCAACAAAATTATATCTTGCCACTTCAAGTTCATTTTCTACTGTGACTTTAACTCTAATTTAGAGAATGTTCCCCTGTTATATATATTTATGAGTTACTGTATTAATAGACACATGAATACTCATTAAAAATAATCAAATGTGATGTTACATAAAATATAAAGATTTTCAAGAGAGGCAATACAATGTTTTTCTAAATTTTTGGACTCATACATGTTTCTAAGGCCAGTTATTCCTGCCAAGTTCATTAAAAAACTATCAGAAATCCTGAACTCAGATGTAATATTAATGTGAAATTGATAGAATCAAATCTAATTCAAACCAAACAGGAGAAGGGCTTTCCTTAGTACTAAGGAAATACTGTTCATGAAATGAACCCATAATAAGTAAGTGAAAACTTATTTGCATATTTTTATCATAAACATTAAGTTGAAAATTTTCAATTTAAATATCAACTGCTAATAATGAAAATTTTTATATTAAGGAAGTAAAAAAATTGCTTGAACACTTTTTCTTTGCTTTCAAAATAAGTCTTTTGACTTAAATAAATTAAGTACAATACTAAGTCGACTCTTCATATTGCACTAAAGAGTTAATAAATAAAGATTTGATTCATAATGAAAATCCTTCAACAAAAACTTTAACACAGACGGATTACACCATTTTATCCACAGCTGTATCCACTGTGGGTAATAATCAAAGGTGAAAACTCGGTAAATACAGATGCTCTGCACATGTAATATCGAACATACATGGAATGAAACACAAGCAACAAGTGGTGGAAAATGGGAGCCAGAAATCACAAATTTTTGGCTATAAGTTACATTATTTTAACTGAACCACCTACATAAGAGGCTTCCACCAATCAAACATTTATGGTAAAATAATTATTTCATCTTAAATTTTTTCTGAAATTGACAATTACTTATCTATATAACAAGTTTTTCAGTTCCTTCATTTAATCAGTCAAAATTTAAATAACAGTTTTATTGAGCACGAGTTCTTCACTATAACTTTTCTTTTGTTTAGAAAACCACAGGAACACAGAAACCTAAAGATGCTGGTTTTTCACACTTTCATCTTAGGTTTCAGTTCTTCTGCTACTCCTCCCCAACGTAGTTTGAAGGTCCGACCACGCCATCTAATTGCCGGATCCCACAGTGCTAGCACAAATATGTAAGGAGAGGAAAGTTCACGAAAGAGCCATCCGACTACAAAATCAAATTTGTTGAACGGCAAAGAACTATTCTGTACAATTGTCAGCAGTAACCAGTCCAACAGAAACCACACAAGTATGTGCATCAGGTAGAAGACTACTGGGTCCCATCCAAAAAGGTAAGAGACAGCCCATGCAGCACAACCTCCAAGAAGCATGCACTCTGACATTGGTTCCAAAATAATAGTATGAGGCACCATAGCAGCTCGCAGTTTAGCCCAACGTGTCAATCTCGCCTGCAACAATTTCCAAATATGCATGAGGTTCATTTTAATAGGTGGAATGTAAGTAATTTTTACATGCGACAATGATACTTTTAAAAATATGGTACTTTAACACAGTATAGCTTGCCTATTCTGTGAGAGTAAGATTAAAGACAGGTAACATTACTATGCCAGTCGATAAATTTCGACCGAAGAGTAAAATATCTTAAAGAAGCAAACCGTAATAAACTTAATCTCTTTATCGCTGGCTACTAAAAATGATAAAACTTGTTGTTTAGTATTAATCTTCAAAAGAAATGAAAATATGCACTAAAAAAAGCTAGTCAGGTTTTTAGGTCTATAAACTAAGAACAGACAATTCTTAAATATACAGCCTAACAACACAGCTAACACTATAACTATATTCATCAAAATAATCTTCACGCAAAGCACAATACATTTTTTGATCCAAAACTATAGCAGACAGCAAAATGCTTGTTTACAGCATGAAATTATCAGAGTTTTTAACTGAGTAATGAGGCGTTTCTTGTAAAAAATGTAATGAAATATTAATTACAGTGCTCCAAGTCACATTTTAAACTACGATAATCTATTTCATACACATTTTACTAAAAATAGTAAGAATGAGAAAGTTTCAATTTAGCCTTTGCATTTGTGATACATTCGAAGAAAAACTTTTGTGACAACCATCACTAAGCAAACATAGCAATTAAAATAGAAGCGTTAGGAAAGTATATGTGCTTTAATTAATTATTAATTAACTGATGCTACAGAATTAGTTTCTCATTGTAATATTTAGTGGAGAGTAGGTTAATATCATTCACCAGAGTAGCTGTGCCCTTTGAGGTGTCACTGCACTGGATTTGGGAGGTACAAGGGGACAAAATTCGAGTTGTATCAATTTCTTGAATACAGATTCACACAGAGAAAAGAACTATAGCCAACAATAGCTAACATAACTGAGACTATTATTGCATAACAGATTTATTCTAAGACCCTTGTTAAATAGTTATACACCAAAAACAAGATATGGAATGCTAGTAGATTATAAAATTCCCAAGAACAAAATGATGCATCTGTACATTACGTGCAGTATGTATTTCATCAGATTCTAAGCATAAAGCTAAAATAAAATCCACATTTATTCTTAAAACTTTAAAATTAATTGTAACAAGGAAGTGTGCATTATTGCACAGAAAGACATTCAACATATTTACCTTGAAAAAACTAATTTTATTTGCTGGAAACTTTAGTTTTAGCCTATCATAAATTTGGTTAGTACAAGCAACCAATTCTTTTCACAAACATAATGCAGTATTCAGTTGAGAAAAGTGCATTATTTAGGATATAAGATGGTTTAAGATCATGCACATACTGAAAGTACATCCAGTAAATAGTATTATGAATAACTTCATCTCTGTTGGACTTTATGAACAGCTTATTACAAAGATTTACATGAAATACTACTTCCATTCTCTATAATATATAGGTACTTATAACACCACATCCAACATTTGATAAACATAGAAAGCAAATTCAATTTCACTGCTAATTATACTCCCTTCTAAGTTACAGTGCCATTTTGAAAATTCAATTGGTCAAAGACATGAGTCATGACTTTTTTTCTTTTTTTAACTGCTTAACGTCTCTTAACAGCGAGGTCTTTAGAGACGGGAAAGGATGGGGGGCAAGGAATGGGAAGGAATTTGGCCATGGCCTTTCGAAGGAAGCATCCCAGCATTTGCCTGGAGTGATTTGGGAAACCATGGAAAACCCAAATCTGGATGCCCGGATGGGGATTCGAACCGCCGTCCTCCCGAATGCGAGGCCAGAATGCTAGCCATTACAAAATCACGAACGGTGTCATGACTCAAGTAGTGGTGTAAAAAAGTAGTTGTGTAGCATAAATTTACAGATCGCATATTTTTGGCTTGTTGGGATATTTACTGTGGAGGAACCAGTGGGCTATACTAAAACTTTTCTGTGATAGAACTTTTACATTTGAAGAGCCAACATGAAAAATGCATTAATTAAATTTTTAGAAAAATTGAAAATATGATATAGTCTTGTGGCTATTGACAAATATTATGGCTGTTGAATTTCAAGGGAAAAATGTGTTTAGTTTTCGAGATGTTTTTACTAGACAATTCCACATAAATAAGAAGTGTATGGCCAGTCCTGAATTCAAAACAATTTGCCGTAAAACTATGAAAAAAGGACTTCACACGTCGCATACATTGGCTCTTCATTTGTTATAAAGAGCCCAGTTTTTCTGTCAGATATTCTGAGCAAGGATTTCTGTTCATCGTCTAACAAGGCATCCTTACTTACTCCTTTTTGGTTTATACAACAGTAAAGTTTGTAACATTTATGTAGAGCTTTTACATTTTCTAAACTGTTTGATGTAGCTCTTTGAAACCTCCTCCTTACCACGATAGATTTTTTTTTTTTTTTTCAAATTTAGCAGTTAGGGTCATAGCGTTTAAAGCTCTAATCTTTGCCTTAATCTTTCCTGAAGCTGCTTTGTTCTTTACATATTTTTACTATCTGCTGGCTATAATTCACAACAGAATTATCTAAGGATAAAGTATATGGTGATACAGATTTTAAAAAAAAGTAATAACCATCAGAGCTTTGCAGATTGACGAAGTAATCAGAGACAGGAGAGGACTGGAGACATTCAGATATGGGTATTTGAAGGAACCATCCCTGCATTAACCTGGAGTGATTTTAGAAAACCACATAAAGTAAAAATTTGAAGGCAGCACTGGGGATCAAACCCAAGTCCTCATGAATCCCAAGCTAACTGTGTTGGGTGAGCAGTAGCACTCTGACCTTACATTCGAATTCCCATATTGCCATTCAGATTTGGGTATTCCATGGTTTCCCCAAATCACTCCAGGCAAATAATAGGCCATGGGCAAATTCTTTTTAGTTCCTTTCCTACCTTGACGAGGTGTAAAGCAAAAAAAAAAAAAAATAATAATAATAATAATAAAAGGAGAGAGAGAGAGAGGGAATGCTAACTGCTCATCGTATAAGACTCAGTCAAAACCTTTAACTTTGTTGTAATGTGAACCACAAAAAACTTCACAAGAAATGTTAACACTCATTTCTATATTATAACAATTTTGCGTTCCAGCATAATCTTGTGCACCATACAAGGATTTGTTTTTACCTCTGAAATTCACTGCACAGCATCATTAGTGTCGTTTACTAATCCATTACTTAATCAATACATAGAATGGCACAAATAATCTAGAAAATTAGTAATGTCATCCGACATATCCCATCATAATTTTGGGATCAATTCCACTCTTGTAACACTGGAGTTATGATGGCCATCTTCCATTCAACTGGTATGTTTCCTAGTTCCAAAGAGGTGTTTATTAAAAATGGTGCAATTTCCTTCGCATATCTAGAGTGGAATCACTTTTTATGTTCTTAAGCAGTTTAGTTATTCTGTTGATGCCAAGGAAAAAAATCTCTCTTAATTTTGCCAGTAAAAGCGATAATGTCAGGACCTCTACTATATTTTCTGTTGCAAAAGCCTTATTAAAATATTGTTCAAAATTTCCGCTAACCTATAATGTTTTCTGTTATGGGACACAGCATCTGCGAGGTAGCAAGAAGGTGGGGTTTCCCATATGACCATTTCATGAGTGCACCATGAATATCGGGAAACCGGTAGAACATCAAATCTCCAACATCGTTGCAGCAGGAAAAAGATACTGCAACAACAGGACCAATGACAACTGAAGAGAATCGTTCTAAGTGACAGAAGTACAACCCCTACGCAAATTTCTGCGGATTTCAATGCTGGGCCATCAACAGTGTCAGCATGAGAACCATTCAACGAAACATCATCGATATGGGCTTTCGGAGCTGAAGGCCCACTCGTGTACCCTTGCTATGTGCACGACACAAAGCTTTACTCCTCGCCTGGGCCCGTCAACACCAACATGTCGATTGTGCATTCCGACGGACTTGGGCAATTCCAGCAGGACAATGAGACACCCCACTCATCCAGAATTGTTACAGAGTGGCTCCAGGAACATTCTTCTGAGTTTAAACACCTTTGCTGGCCACAAAACACCTAAGACATGAACATTCTTGACCATATCTGGGACACCTTGTAACGTGCCGTTCAAAAGAGCTCTCCACCCCCTCGTACTCTTACGGATTTATGGACTGGCCTGCAGGATACATGGTGTCAATTCCCCCCAGTGCTACTTCAGACATTAGTCGAGTCCATGCCACATTGTGTTGCGGCACTTCTGTGTGCTCGCAGGGGCCCAAACGATACTACGCGGGTGTACCAGTTTTTTTGGTTCTTCAGTGTAAGATGGTTTCGCTGACTTCTTCACAGCAAAAAGTAAATTCCTTTGTTTCCAGAGCAAACGTTTTGCTTCTCCATTGTATATTAACTTCTTACTAACTTTAATAGACTTTTTATGAATGAACTGATTTTTAGCTCTCCATATAATTGCTTTCAATTTACTCCAAGGTTTCACAACCTTTGTATCTCATGTTTCAAAGTTACCACAACTGCCGTGTGATCACTTTTATCATCTTCTATACAAGCAACAATACCCCGAGTTCCTTATAAGGAAAGGATCCAAAATGGACTTTATTATTTTTGGCTTCACGCCTCTTCAACGTCAAGGTAATTATAGGTGGGAAAGGACTCTGAGCAAGGAATGGGAAGGAATTCAGCCATGACCTTTTGAAGTATCCACCTTGACACCACATGCAGCGATTTGGGAAAACCGTGGAAAACCCAAATTTGAATGGATGGACTGAGATTCGAACCAGTGTCCTCCCAAATGTGAGGCCAGAGCGTTACCACTTTCCCCCCATGCTGTGTACAGACTTATTATTTTTGTTGTAATGCATTGATGCTCGATCATCCGCTCAAGAGAATTTCCAATGAATGATGTGAGAAACGTTTCAGTTAGTCATTCTCTTTTCCACCCACTTGAACAAACAAAAGTCCCAATTAATCAACAGTAAGTCAAAATCACCACACATGATCAATTTCTGAGAAATATTACCAACACTCTGATATATTCAGCAAAAAGTTCGGAGTCTGCAGGTCCAAAAATAACCTTACAATAAATTTAAAATTTCTGTCGGTTATGACAGAACTATGCTTATGTTTACGGCCCAGAAAATATTGGAACCAACTGAGATTGTTCTATCATTGTTACTAAATTGGTGACTGCTATATTAAATTTATTGGAGCAGCATGTGTATAAGCTTTATCCTATATAAGAAACAGCCAAATTTGACTTTACAAACAATTTCCATTACAATATTTGTGGCATAACAATAACAACATGAATTAGGGTGTATTAACACTTCATAGCATTAACCAAATATTGCCATTATCAAAAAGTCATATGATCCCAGAATCGACAAAAATCTGAGTTTACCAGAAACACCTTGAATGTTGTTTATTTTCAGACACTGACATTGCGAAATCGCAACACCATCTTGATGCCAAAGGTAACAAGTATGCTTGCATAGCGATTTCATATAAATCCTCTAGTTCTGTTAAATCAATTTCAGTTTTAACACAAAATCAATAGAACGCTTTAAATACTATCACGAAAAGTTATTTTCTGGCACTCAATAAGAATATAGCCACATATTTATAAACACTTCTTATCAGCCACAACAAACAATGTGCCTTTTTGAGGCAAATAACTTTCATCCAAACAATAACAATATTTCTATCTTGAAGTAAACACCTAAAGACACTGTGCAACCAATTTTAACTTTTAACAACTTTTTCTATAATGTATAACCTTAAGTCAGCATGGCAATTTTACACATATTTCAAGAGCAAACCCGCAAGCTTTTGATTGACCAAAGAACAGAATATCCATTTGTTAGCCCATTATTTAATATCCAACAAATGGAAAATATACCAACTATCTGAGAAAAAAAAAACTCATGATAATCACTATATAGTCGAAAATATTTGCCTGCTACTGAAGTTAATAATGACAGTAACGTGTCGCTCATGGAAGCAATTTAAAGAGACGGGGGGAAAAAAAACCCTGAAATCCTCATACTTTATTCTGTCCAACAGAATATTAGTTATTTTTGTCCAGGCTGCATAGATGACAATGAACATGGAGCAATAATACCAGTTCTCAAAAGAAATTCAAATTATTTTAATAATAACCTTCTGACATACCATGCAATGTCAACTAAAATTATGGCCCAGGCTCCATTCCAACCTAACCAAAACCTTGACTAATACTGCTGTTTGAAACTTCCATTGCAAACCAACACCACATCCACTACTCCATTCCACAGCAGAACCAATCTCATTACCAATAGACTAATTCCCCATGTATGGCATACAACACAGTGAAATCTGTTAATACTACTTTCTTCCACTGGGTCCAGTGGATGAGCAGCTAACTTAATGCACTGTCAAAACATTTGCCTAGAGTGACATGATTCATGAGTGTGCAGGTTTAAATCATCATCCAGCAATACCAATTTTGATCTTCCATTGTTTTCCAAGCTAGCTACAGGCAAATGCCAGGATGAGTCCTTAAAAAGGTCATGTCCTTTTCCTTGCTGACCATTCTCCAAGGCTCTAATTCCCTCGATGAGCATAATTTCAGAAGCAAACTTTCTTCAACACCTATTGTCTTATTAATTCTGCTTGGCACCCAGTGTAATAAATGAGAAGACAATTGATACATGGAGTTATTTTTATTCCCTGTAATTATTGCATTAGTGTTATTGGTCCAGAGATCAAATCCAACCGATTCTGTATTCAATAGTATACTGCAGTTGTGTATCTAAGTTCGCTTTTACTTGATTTGAAGAATCCATAACACACCCTTTTAATCAATAATACACGTAAAAGAAAGAACTTCCTTTGGTATTAAATCTGCAAATGAACTAAAAGCTTTATCAAGAAATGAATAAAAATGTAAATTCAGTTATATCAGTTAAGAAGAAACTATGGCTATTGTATGCTATATGACCACTACAAATCACTGTTCTTTCGGGTTGAACACATCACTCATTTTTTTCTTAGGCTTTATTTTTGAAGAAAATAGGGTGCACAGGACCCAAGAAATAGGTAGGAGGTAAGTAATGTGGGTCAAAACATATTCTAATGTACAGGACTGAATATTGAGTAATAGACATCTAAAATTTCCTCAGAGGTCATGAATCTATTGCAGAAAGCAGCCAGCTTCACTGAAAATTATTCATGCATACAAAGTCACTGTTATTATAGAGTAATTAGTCCACATATAAAATCAACCTATCCTGTCTCTACAGGGTGATATGATTCCTGTACCAATGACAATTTATTTATTAACAATAACATTTGTAAAGTTGTAACACAATATAACAAATACACTAAGTTTTATTTTGTAAGAGGATAGCTGCCTTGTGAATATGTGATAGTGTTTTGATCTATACATTGGCTAATACTATATATTAGCAGATGATCAAAACTGCATTAACTGCTTCTTAGCTTTTTTTGGTGGGTCTCATATACATTTTTCCTTGATTTATAAAGCCTCAGGAAAATTAAAGCCCAACCCCATTACTACCATACTTTGTTGCAAACCAATGTAGTGAAAATGATAGCCTGATATGAAGACTGACAGTTGGAGATTTTATTTATTGTTTTTTTTTTTCGCTTATGGCTTTACATCGAGGTCATTAGAGGTGGGAAAGCATTGGGGGCATGGAACGGGAATGAATTTGTTTCGCCTATGATTGTTTGAAGGAAGCATCCTGGCATTTGCCTGGTGTGATTTGGGGAAACCATGGAAAACCCAAATCTGGATGCCCGGATGGGGATTTGAACCCATGTCATCACAGTTGGAGCTAAATACTAAAAAGGGTCAAGTCAAGCACATAAACAAAAAGCTGAAACCATTTAGTTCCGAATATGCAATTAATGACACAGTTCTCTGGACAGTAGACATCTAGTGTAATAATTGACCCCCCTTCATAATTTCTTGTGAAACGAACATATGCAGAGAGTATTTGGGAAAGTTACCATATGCTCAGTTTCCTAGTTTGTAATTTAAAACACGTGTACACTAGGAGTTAAATTGATTGCAAACAAAGAATTACTGTGACCTCACTTAGAATTGTTCTTCTGCATGGGGCCCCCACCATAAAGGAATAATAGAGGCACTGACGAAGGTCTAAAGAAGAGGCAACCTATTTGTGACAGGTATATCAAGGTGGAAGGAAAACTTAGGTTTAATTCTTAATGAAATTTGGTTGGGTGGACCTGGAACATGGGAGGCATTCCTCTCATGATAAGCTAATTGGGAAATTCATCACCAATTTATTTTGGGATGACAGCAAACACACATTAATATCAGCAGCATTCATATTCAGAGTAATGACTGAGAGAAAAAGAAATTTGGGCCAGAACAAATGTTTTTCTTTATTCGTTTCTACTATGAGTGTGATAAGGGAATGGACTAACAGGATTTATCAAGTGAGAAAACTTGGCATCAAACAGGAGATAGTCCTGAGGAACTGCTCAGACCATCCTGATCTGTGTTTTTTTAATGGTTTCCCCATGTCACTCTAGGCAAATGTTTTGACAGTGCATCAAGTTAGAACATGGGCACCTCGTCACATTCAGTATATCGCTTCCCATAGATTTAGACATTAAGCTAGGTGTGCAATGCACCCTTCACTACCCAATTTGTAGTGAATTACAGAGTAATACTAAAAGCGAAAACAATATTTTCAGTCTAAAAGAACTGAAATTTGTAGTGACCAAAGAGCATACACTATCCCAAATTCACATAGCTACAACCACAAGTAGATTCTTAGCCAAGATCATTACTTTTTTAGAGTACCATAATCATCTAAATATACAGTGGAACATGATTATTTTCAAGCAGAAATTAGGTTGTAATACAGCCTGGACCAGTACAACACCTCTAAATGAACTTCGGGAATTATTTCTGGTTGTGTCTCGTGTTTGACTATTGCTGTAGTATGACACTAATTCCTCTTGGAACTGCAATCTCCAGTAATCCCATAAATTCAACTTAATATGAAGTCTGATTTGGAGACTTCACAACTTTCTGCATCTATCAAAAAATGGGGATTACTGGAGATCGCGATTCCACCAGAAGTTTACATCAAAATACTGCAGTGGTCAAACGCAAGACTCCACTAGAAATTCTTTCCCAAGTACATTTAACGGTTTCATGCTGGTCCAGGCTGTATTACAACCTAATTTCTGCTTCAAAATAATGGTCCAGGCTGTATTATATCGTAATTAGTGCTTGAAAACAATACGTCTTGCGATTTACTACAGCAGTTTTCTAACGATATTACTGAATGTTGTTGTAGCGGAATCGCGATCTCCAGTAGACCCAAAAAATGTTATCAACTTCTGCTGCTTCAATACAATGTCTTTTCCATGTTATTGACACTTTTTTTTTTTTTCTTTATGAATGTTGCACAGCTATCAGATATCACCAGCATTGTAAAATTAATAACAATATCTTGAAGTGTTGGTTAAGTCCTTTGTTGTAATGTGTTCTTGTTGTTTCAGATAGCCTACTCTCTCTTGTAAAAAGTCTCACGAAATTTAGGATAACAAAATATTTTGCAATCATAGATACATATGTTCAGCCATGTTGGATTGATAGAGGAAATTGACTTTTTTTATTATTATATGTAATTATGGTTTTTCAAGATGGAAATTGCAAAGGGCATTTTGCATTAAAAAAACAGTTTATGTTAATATGATCCCTGTACTGACCATATTTGTGGTATTTTTACAACATGGCAGTATTTCACAGTAGTGTAGCTGCCTCATATTTTGGCATTTTTAATTTAATTTATGGGGACGTTTTTGAAAAATGTGAAGAGGAGAATTAATAGAAGACAACATATCAAAGCAGTTAATTCAAATATCAAGAAGTTAGTGCCATTTTTTGATAAGTGGAATAAGTCGTTCTATTTATCACTAGGTTTGAGATAGAGGTAATGTTTGAAATTTCATATTGTGGCCAAACTGGGTATTGGACTCCTAACAGATAGGGTGGTACAATTTCTGGGTCTACTGGAGATTGTAATTCCACTACAATGTTCAATAATGAAGTCATAATACTGCTGCAGTCAATCACAAGATGTATTTAATTCAATCTGTAATTCTGTTATAATACATCCTGGACAATTATTTTCAAGCAGAAATTAGGTTATAATACATCTTGGATCAGCTAAATGTACTTCAGAAAGTACTTCTAGCAGTGCATTGCATTTGACTACTGCAGTGTTATGACGCCAATTCCTTGCGGAATCGCGATCTCCAGTAACTCCAATTTCAGAAAATAGTAGTCACACAAAAATTAGTCGGAGACAAGGACATAGCCAAATTTTAAGTATTCATTTATGAGTTGTATGATTATAAGTTATATCTTTGAATAAGTTTTGTCTAGAAAAATGGCATAACTTGCAACAGTGCAGAGGGCAACAGCATATAAATGTATGATGATATGGTTTAATCCTAGACTGCGATTCCGCAACTGACTGGTGTTGATGTGACGTCATATTGACGTTGTTTTGAGGTATTCGCTGTCGATGTACCAACACAAAGATAATTTATTATTGTGACCGGCCGCAGAAATCCGATAACACATCAAACACTGAACATCTGGTTGTGTTATCGGACATCTGCGGCCGCTTACCAGCGGCCGCCTGCATCTGATTCACCTTCGGGATATCAGTTTAGGTACAGTTTTAAATTATTGTGACCTCGCTACGCTCGGTCACAATAGCACTAAAAGGAATAAACCTAATTATGTTGGTAGTCGACAGCGAATACGTCAAAAACAACGTCACGTCAATGCCGGTCAGTGGCGGAATCGCAGTCTAGGATTAAACCGGTGATATCCCTAATGTATTCTTGACAACCACTCAAAATGTACATTCATATCTGTAGCAATAGGATTACCTGGAAGCTTGAAATGTTGCACTGCCCGGAGTTCTGCCATGCCGGTTGACTACTGATACACATCCGCCATCCTCGTTCCCTGAGAGATTTTGCAAGAAAAAAATCTTCTGCTAAGTAACAACTAAATGCTTCAAGTCCTCCAGCTTCATCTATTAGCGGTTTCCTGATTAACGTAGACATTCCAGTGTGGCAATTCACACCAAGAAAAGCTGCTGCTAAATAAATTCTTGCTTGAGCAGTGCCAAAATATATTTTTTCTAATGTAGCTGCAAAGCCTTCTCGGTCACAAGTAAAGGGCATTTGATGCACTATCCCCACATCATCTTTCATGAACGAAACCATATCCAGTAGTGTATCCTCTTTCATACGTATACCACTGTCCGAAATAAGTATGAGATCATACTGTGCTTCCTTAAATCCTGGTTGCATGTTGTTGATTTTAGGGTTGACTCCCACATTAAAGCCACCAGTAAATAACCTTGCCTGAACATTAGGGTACTTTTCCATTAGTTTGTTCACCAGCATCACTGCAGGATCACTTTCATCTTCAACACAGAATAAAAGTTCATAAAGTGGATAATTCATTGTGAAAAAAGTCTCCAAGTTACTAAATAAATGAAGATCTACACCCATCAATGGCTTTAAAATTGAAACTCCAGGATATGGTGTATCGCCTGGCAGCTGAGTGACTTTTCTATGCAGTCTCCACTTAGCATAAAAAATTGCAATGAAATGAACACCCCACTTCCCACACCAAAATATAAAGAAAAATATGGAGAAACC
The DNA here is from genome assembly GCA_031002005.1 of Vandiemenella viatica. Classification (NCBI taxonomy): domain Eukaryota; kingdom Metazoa; phylum Arthropoda; class Insecta; order Orthoptera; family Morabidae; genus Vandiemenella; species Vandiemenella viatica. The sequence continues at coordinate 99,338,347 of CM061921.1, read as the reverse complement.
ATATACTGTATAGAACATTGGAGACATATTATCAATATCCACAAGAAACGTCATTGCACATTACTCACTTTACAAGCTTTCTGGTTCAATTCTTGCTTTTTATCCAAGCATCAAATTATAGAGTACAATTAACAGTAACTAACATGCCTTCAGGATTTGTAGATTATCTTTCAATGGAATGAAACTGCACACGAGCTGTATGTAAACTGCCAAACTTTGAAAAAAGAGAGAAAACCACTTGAGGAATAAATATGGAATCTTGTTTCACTGTAAGGTCACACAAAAATATTTGAATTCTTAGGCTGTCATGGGACACACATACAGCGTCTACTTTAACCGGTCCAGTTAAAGTATGTGAGAAAACAAGCAAAACGTGATTTTCAATGTTCACACCTAAATTTTGTATTGGGCATCTTAAAACTAAACTCGCACATTTCGATGAAATCAGCAGACTAAAACAAGTTGTGGGTTTTACCACAGTAAGGTGATTTCTAAAACACGAGTAACGTTCATAAGCATTGTTAATTTCATTTATCCAAATGATAATGTCACGTGGGAGAAAAACTTCGTAATTGTTACAGCACTGACGAAATCCCACATGCTTCCTCCCACATGCTACCTGATCAACTACGCTTTTAATCATACCAAAGTTATCACCGCACTCAGTTTTTAGCATTCCTCTTATTTCGTCACTAATCTTATCTTTCATATGAATCAAAGTCATTAATGTCACACGACACACATCATAATCGGAAGCCATACTTTTATGTAGGCTCGCCACAAAACACAAGATTCAACTCTGTTTAAGTTTATTTCCTACAACATTGGCTGGTATTAAACCATAAACGGAAGTCCATAATCCTCCTTTAGAAAAATGATACAATAATAAAATAAAGGCGTTTTTGCTCGGTTCTGACATTTTGTATAACGAGGTATGCAACCTACAAGAAATACATCCACTTAGTAGTGTACTTGTCTCTGATAAGTACGCTGTCATTTGTCATTACGTTGGCGATCCTGCCTAAACTAGCGTCTCTGACATTGGCATCTGAGGTGAAATAACTGTCATTCAGACTTGATTATGCGAAAAAGAAGTGGAAAATTCAGAGAAATGAAAGAAACAGAAGCGCCTTATAGTTTTGTCGAATCTTCATTCTGCGTGTATGGCATAAGCTAGTAATAGTATTAATTAGTTACCGTTAAAACGCATGCAGATGAATTTGTAAATGTTTGTGTTTAATTAGCAACCTTCATGTATACTAGCTGAAACTAGATCAAATTCTATATTTTTTTTTTTCGCAACATACTTAAATTCAGAGTATTTCAGTTCATTTTTTTTAAAGTAATTTACATTCCATTACAATATAGCATATATCACTGTAATTGCAACATTTTTTTAAATATATAACAAGCAATTCATAACAGTAAACAACTACATTTTTTTACTACATAACATACAGTTACTTTAGTTAGAATTTATACAAGGTTTGATTTTTATTAATGTGATGTACGTTATTGTTTATTTTTCTTATAGTATTAGGACCTGGAGGAGATGGCAAAAACAGGGTGCCACACTCTGGGTCTATGATGTAGGTCCTGAGAAATTATGATTGGCTACAGCTGAACTTTGATGTGAGGCAGTGAATCTGGAGCTGAAACAGCTTCTTATGCCTGACATTGGTTCTGGCTTATTTGTGGTAGCTACCAATAGAAGCTGTGGATAGGTGGGGTTACACTACACATGGCCTACACCTCTGTAGTAGAGCGAAGGGGGTTCTTTCAGATTTGATAGCCAGACGATTAGTTGGAGGCATTGCAACTTATGAAATGATACCTGTAGTTAATGATGTTAGAGCAGTCCCTTTTTTAGATTAGGGTAAACTGTTATTCAGAGAGTCCTAACAGAAGTTAGTTTAAACAGTAGCAAGTTTTCAAACACCATTTTTTTTTTTAAGTGTGATTAATATATTACATCGAACTATTAGAGGAGTAAGGAAAAGAGTGGATGAACTGGTGATTCACATAAACAAATTGAACGCTATCAACAGAATTGATCTTTTATGCTTGCCTGAACAGCATATAATTACAGGAATTGGTATGTTAAATATAACTGACTATAATTTTGCTTCTCATTACTTTAGAATTAACTTGGAGAAATGGGGAGATCTCACTTATATTAGAAATGGTTATAGAATTCAATATATATATTTTCCATAGAGACTGGTTCTCTGGGATGTGGAAAGTTATCAGCTTACAGATAAAAATTGTATAACAAAATAGATGTACACACAGAGGGTGCATTGTCACATAATAATATGTATATTATTTATATCGCCTACATCTACACAAACCACTAGCAATTGTTTGGCAGGTACCTAAGAAATTATTTTTATTTTTTGGTGAGTAAAAGGGGTTATCAATTAAAACTTCTTTCATTTTTTTTCCCGAGTTTAATTTTATCCTGGTTTATTTGTCACCAGCAATACAAAATTAATACAAATCTCTTGAAATGTTTGTTAATTCCTTTGTTGTAAAGTGTTCTTGATATTTTAGTTTCTCTCTGGTACAAACAGTCACAAGAAATTTATGATAGCAAAATAATTTGTACAGGCAAACAAGTGTTTTTGATGTCTCTAGGAAGAAAACAAAAGCATAGGTCGAAATGATCCATGTACTGACGATGGTGGTGGCAGAAAGTATTTACAACATTGTAGTTGTACCCAGCTGCCAGACATTTAAGGAATTTTGGGAGCTTATTGAAGCTATGTATCCCTAAATGTCAAACCCCTTTTTAAACAAATGACAAAGATTTGCAATCCTTGAGAAGATCATTTTTACTTCTAGTGCCATAATTGTGTATTTTACTGTTTGTTTCAAATAGAGTATAATTCGTGACGACGAAGGACATTAATGTGAATATATATTCTGCCACAAATTTTAAAATTTCTAACTTCCTGAACAACTATCTGCATGAAGTTTTACTTCTAATCCCTGAAATCTCAAAAATTACCCTATTTGCAGTTGACATAAGCATTAAGAATTAAAAATACTCCAAATTTCTCTGCCAAATATATCACAAATTATATTTTTTACCATATAAATAATTGTTTCATTGCTAATGGCTTGTCTTCAAACTTTGATAAAACTCTATATATACAGTTCAATACATCAGGCAGAATAACACCAGACATAAACATAATATTTGCAGGCCAGTTCATTCAAGAGGTAATGAGTATGAAAGTTCTTGATCTGAATATTGATCATAATTTAAATCAGAGGATACATGTCGGTAACTTATTAAAGCGATTGGTTGCAACCACATTTGCAGTTCATACGGCTTCAGTTTTGGTTATTTTCATTCCTTTGTGTTATATGCAATAATAATCTGGTGCAGTTCAACTCATAGAGACAATGTATTCAGAGCCCAAAAACAAATAATAAAAATTGTGTGTGTGGTTAGTGGTCAAGCTGTTCAAGAAGTTAGGAAGTTTAATATTGGTCACCGAATACACATGCACATTAATGTCATTTGCAGTCATCAGCTATATTCTTTTTGAAACAAATATTAAAACATACAATTATGGCACTAGAAGTAAAAATGACCTTTGCAAGGATTACAAGTTGTAATCTGTCCAAAAACAGATCTGATATTCATGGATACACATCTTCTACAAGCTCCAAACACATCTTAAATGTCTGGCAGGGGATAAGATAAAATTCTGGAGAAATTAAAAGAATTTTTAATATATGACTCTTTCTACTCTGTTGAAGAATTTATTACAGAGATATCTACAAAATAATAGCCAGTAGTATGTGTAAATGTATTTTTGCTGTCATCAGTCTCTCGACTGGTCTGATGCAATCCTCCCATCTCTTCCTATCTTGCGCTAACCTCTTAATTTCACCATACTTCTTACAACATACTTTTCAATAATCTGCTTCATATATTCTAATCTTTATCTACCTCTACAATTCTTTCTTTCAACTGTTCCCTCCACTAACAAATTAAACAATCCCACATGTCATAAAATGTGACCCACCATCCTGTCTCTTCTTTCTTTAAGACTCTTCTACAAAGTTCTTTTCTCAACCATCATTTCCAAAATGTGTTCATTTCATATTTTATCTGTCTACTTAATTTTATGCATCCTTCTATAGCACCATATTTCAAATCTGGTATTCCTAAAGTCCATGCTTTGCTAAGGTGATATATTTAATTTATATATTATTCTGTGATAGTGAATTATTGATACATTTATTTTGTTTTATTATGTAGTTGTCTGTAAATTGACAACTTTCCACATCCCACAATCTCTTATATTGCAATGTTTTGTAATATAATTTATCTTTAATACATCCATCTGCTGAACGCTAGGCTTTCCTCTTTTAGTTGTTTTTTTAGTGTACTGTGTTATACCAATTCTTTAATGGTTTTAGGTAGTTTATTTTATATCTCAATTTCTACGTATTCTGGGCTATTTTCATATTTCTTGTGTTATGGCTTGTAACTCATGGTATTATTTTGTCTCTGGTGTTGTGTGTATGTATATCTGCATTAACTTTCACAGTATAACACTTTACATCTGGGTAAATGTACATACATTCAGTTGTCTGAAATACAGTTTGTATGATTGTATGTTGTGGAAAGAAATTTTGGTCCTTCATTAAAAAAGTCAGTTGTAGCTGTGACAGTATGCCAGTACTAATACAAGACAATCATGAAGTAGACAACGACCGTGATAAGGCTACCTAACACCTATTTAACACTGAATATAAAAATTCATTCACGGGTGAAAATATGGAAAACATACCAATTTTTCCACATCATGTGGAATTAGAAATGGATTCGATACAAATTGATAGTTTAGGTATCATAAAGCAATTAAAGCTCTTGAAGTAGGGGAAAGTGCCAGATCCCAATGGTATACCAGTATGAGTATTTTCAGAGTATGCACAGGAAATAGGACCATACTGTCTGATATATTCTGTAAATCTTTAGAAGAGAAAAAATTACCTTACGACTGGAAAATTGCCCAGCTAATTCGTGTTTTCAAGAAAGGAAGTCGGAGGGGTCCTAGGAATTATCAACCCATATTGTTAACATCTGTTTGTAGTAGAATTCTGGAGCATGTAATATGTTCTAACATTATGAAGTTTCTAGATGAAAACTAAGGATTTAAGAAGTTCTGCAGAGATCTCATCAATTCCAACTGCCTTATTTGCTTTTAAGTCATTCAGAACTCTATTAAATTCTGTTTTGAGGACAGAATTTAATAAGGCTCTGAATGAGTTAAAAGAAAATAAGGCAGTTGGAATTGATGAGATCCCTGCAGAACGTCTTAAATCCTTAGGAGAAGAAGGAATTGAAAGATTATTCAAGCTGATATCAAAAAGTTATGAAACAGGAGAAATTCCAACTGATTTTAATAAAAATATCATCTTCACACTTCTGAAGAAAGCACAATCCAACAAATGTGAAATTATCGCACCATTAGACTAACATCGCATGCCTCAAAATTACTGACCAGAATAATATACAGAAGAATAGAAAGGGTAGTAGAATTCCGAGATCAGTGTTTGAAACTAAAAGATTTTTTCATGAAGGATCTTTTTGGTAGTGCTATTCTGCTTTTAACATCATTCTTGCTTCAGCCATCAGTTTAGCTTCCCAAGTAGCAGAATTCACATACTTCTCCTATTCCATCCAATCCTATTTTTATATTTAATCTACTGTGATTGGTATCATTTCTGCTACATTTCATCACTTTTGTCTTGCTTTGATTTATATTCAGTCCAAAATATTCCTTCAGTATTTTGTTCATGCCATTCAGTAACTTCTCAATATCCTCAGCCTATTCTGCTAACGAGACAATGTCATCAGCAAATCGTAGCATACTGCTTTTTTCTCCTTGAGCACTTATGCCACATGAAAATTTTTGTTTTACTTCCATTATTGCTTCTTCTACATACAATTTGAATATTAACGGGGATAGACTACAACCTTGCCTCACACCCTTTTTAACTGATGCATGTCTCTTGTGATTCTCTACTTTTATTATAGCCACTTGATTCTTATATAGTTTATCAAGTATTCTTCTATCTCGATAATTTAGACCTGGCTTTTTTTAAATTTTGAAAATCTTGTTCCACCTAAACATTATCAAAAGCTTTTTCTAAATCAACAAATGCCATAAAAGTATCTTCATTTTTCTTGATCCGCCCTTCAAGTATTAATCTTAAAGCCAGTATTAATCTTGTATCGCGTTTTTTCCTGAACCAAAACTGATCTTCACCTACTATCGATTCTACTACCCTTTCCATTCTTCTGGTAAGTAATTTTGAAGCAAGTGATGTTAGACTAGTGGTACGATAATTCTCACATTTGTTGACTTGTGCTTTCTTTGGAAATTTGAAATGATATTTTTATTAAAATCAATTGGAATTTCTCCTGTTTTATAAGTTTTTGATATCAGCTTGAATAACACTGGTCAATGGCATTTTTGTTACAAATAAAATGAAGGGTGTTCTTAGCTAATTCATGGGTGCTGAATTTGAAAATGAAATCAGTTTTTGCCTATCGGCCTCAGTTTTCTTGTGACACGCTACCCTCTGTCTATCGATATCTGCATAAGTCCTTGAAAACACTCCACATTGGTTATTTTCCTGTGGTTTAATTTAATTATTCTGTTGATGTAATTGTTGAAAAACAATTAAAATATGTAAAATTAACTCGCATACATTATTTATTTATTTCTGGACTTATGTCCAACTAAATTTAATACATTCAATACATTTAACAATATCAGTTCAGTTTACATCAAAATCATTACACTCATTATCTGGAATTAAATTCAATCAAATAACATGTTACACATATTATGTTCAATATTATGTTTATGTTCAATGTCACTTTATCTTAATTATTTTTTTGTTTTAGTATATAATATTCGAAGGTCAATGCTCTGAAATTAAAAATATAAACAATTGATGACTTTGACTCACCACTATTGAATAACATAACACTAACACTAAAAATAAATAATAATAGCAAATTACACCAAACATTTACGTAGCAAACAAGAAAGACTTCTTCACTGTTCGACTGACAAATTACAACAAATTATCCTCAGTTCAGAAATCCATTGCAGTGTTTGTTGCCACTTTTGTTTCAGCATTGAGAGTTCTGACAGTGTGAAAAGTGACTACTTGTTGTTGAAGGTTCTTAGTGGTTTCTGTTAATAGAGAATAAGAAATGCCTCACACATGTGTAAATAACCAAAATTCTTTTTGTTATAACTGTAGAGAATTAACTATCAAATCACAAAAACGAAAATTTACCCCTCTTGTGATGAAGTGCTATGAAATTTATTTCGGGTGTAAAAATACAATACAATACAATACATTCATTTTCCATTGATCCCAATATAAGAGACTGGCTCTGTGGGATGTGGAAAGTTGTCAATTTACAGATAAACAGTTGCACAACAAAATAATAAGTACACCACTAGATGTACAGTCATAGTATACATGGTACATTAAACACTTCCATTACAAAATAATACATACACCAGAAGATGTACAGTCATAGGTTATATGGTACATTAAAAAATAATAATAATAATAATAATACATACACCACAAGATGTACAGTCATAACATATATGGTACCGTAAACAATTATGTAAGAAACTAAATACATACACCAGGAGATGTACAGTCGTACCATACATGGTAAATTAATTATTTGAACTATATTTACACAAGATACTGGCAGTTATTTTTAAGAGACCTTAGAAATAAATTCTTCGACAGAGTAGAAGGAGTTGTCAATTAAAAATTCTTTCAATTTTTTCCTGAATTTATTCTTATCATCTACTAGACATTTAATATGTGTTGGGAGCATATTGAAGATATGTATCCCTGAATATCGGACCCCTTTTTGAACAAATGACAATGACTTGTAAGTCTTGTGAAGATCATTTTTACTTCTAGTGCCGTAATTGTGTATTTTACTATTTGTTTCAAACAAAGTATAATTTGTGACTACAAAGGACATTAATGTGTATATATATTCAGATGCTAATGTTAAAATCCCTAACTTCTTGAACAACTCTCTACATGAAGTTCTATTGCTAACCCCACACATTATTCTTATTACACGCTTTTGGGCTCTGAACACTTTATCTCTATGGGTAGAATTGCCCCAGAATATTATTCCATATGACAATAAGGAGTGAAAATAAGCAAAATAAACTAGCTGCCTCATACGGAGATCACCTAAAGCTGAAATTGTACGAATTGCAAACGTGGCTGCTCCCAATCGCTTTAGTAAGTCAGAAACATGTACTTTCCAATTTAAATTATGATCAATACACAAACCTAGAAATTTCACACTATCTACCTCTTGAATGGACTGGCCTGCAAATTTTATGTCTATGTCAGGTGTTACTCTGTGTGATGTACTGAATTGCATATACTGAGTTTTATCAAAGTTTAAAGACAAGCCATTAGCTGTAAACCATTTATTAATCAGTTCAAAGACATAATTTGAAATATATTCTGTAGATAAATCTGGAGTGTTTTTAATTCCTATGTTTGTGTCATCTGCAAATTGGACAAATTTTGAGTTTTTAGATGAAACACAGGGTAGATCATTTATATATATTAAAAACAATAGTGGCCCCAATATAGAACCCTGAGGTACTCCACATCTGATTAATTTCCACTCAGAAAACAGTGGACCTCTTAAGGCAGCCTTAAAATTCTCCATTGACACTTTCTGTTTTCTATTTAGAAGGTAAGAACTAAGCCATTTATTAACAATGCCATCTATACCATAATACTTAAGTTTCTGTATCAGAATTTTATGATCTACACAGTCAAATGCTTTAGATAAGTCACAAAAAATTCCCACAGGAATTAATTTATCATTTATTCCTTCTAAAATATTGTCAGTGAATGCAAATATAGCTTGTTCTGTTGAATGACCCTTTTGAAAACCAAATTGTGATTTAGTTAGAATATTATTATTTTTTAGATGTTCATAAACTCTATTGTACATTGCTTTCTCAAAAACTTTGGAGAAGGCTGTTAGTAATGAAATTGGTCGGTAATTCGATACGGCTGCCTTATCTCCCTTTTTATAGAGTGGTTTAACTACAGCATACTTAAGCCTTTCTGGAAAAGTCCCCTCAAGTAGAGATATATTGAACAGATAACTTAGTATATTACTTAATTCTGTGGTGCACAATTTAATTAATCTGCTGGAAATCCCATCATAACCACTTGAGTATTTGCTCTTAAGGGATTTGGTAATTTTTCTTATTTCTTCTGGAGTTGCTAATTTTATAGACATAGAGTTAAATTTTTCTTGGAAGCCTTTTTTGACAAAATCCATACTGTGTGTCACTGAGCTATTAGCAGTCAACTTATCAGCAACAGATAAAAAATGTTTATTAAAATTATCAGCAATTGAGAAATTAGATTCTACTGAATTTTCTTTGACAAAAATATCATTACTTGTTTGATTACTCTTTCCTGTTTCCTTTTTTACAATGTCCCATATTGTTTTAATTTTATTTTCAGAATCATGAATTTTATGTTTATAGTACATACTTTTAGACTCTTTAATAACCTTTTTCAGTATTTTGCAGTACTGTTTGTAATGTGTTTTAATATTAGCATTCTCACTGTTCCTAGAGGCAATATACAACTTCCTTTTATTAATGCATGATGTTCTAATGCCAATAGTTATCCAAGGCTTTTGTTCTTTTTGAGAAGTATGACACTTTTTCAAGGGGAAGCAACTTTCAAAGAAATTTAATACAATGTCACTAAAAATGTTGTATTTTTCATCCATACCTTGAGCACTGTATACCTGTTCCCAGTTTGTGGCATTCAGGCACTTTCTAAAACAAGTAACTGACTCATCATTTATTACACGCTGAAGTTTAAAGACATTACTCTTAGTGCTAGTTCCTATTGAAGTGTTGATGGTTAATAACTGGGCATCGTGATCCGAAAGTCCATTGATGGATGGCTTGATGGTATAACTGAATTTTGAGGTATCTAGGAAAACATTGTCTATAGCTGAGTGACTATTATTCATTATTCTAGTTGGAAAATTAACTACCTGAGTTAAATTGAATGAACTGACTAATGATTCTAACATGACTTTACAGGGTAAGTTATTTAGAAAATCTACATTAAAATCACCACATACTATTATGTTGACTTCTTTTCTGCTTAAAAATGTTAATAAGAGTTCAAACTGGTTCATAAAAAGAGAAAAGTTTCCCGATGGTGCTCTATATACTGTTACTATTATGAAAATTTCATTATTGAATCTTAGCTGTGTAGCACAGGCTTCAAAATGTTGGTCAACACTTATATCCTCAAAACTAAAGTATAACCATTTCTAACATAAAGTTGGCGATCAAGACAAAAAATGGGCACCTCATATCTGTTGTTTGGTATGTGTCACACTCCTGACAGGCTGGTGGAAGGGATCATGTCACATGCCCTTTGCTGTTCTGATGATTTGGAGGGAACCAACAGAAATCACACAACAGACTGATATTTCTGTCTGACAAAAATAGCAGGAATTACCTCAAAAACAAAGAAAACTGTGCAATATCCTAATTTATCATCTGCTATAAGGTCTGTGTGTCACAGTGAAGAATTACCGGTACCAGTACCTCCTGATACAGTGACTTTGAGTGAAGATTAAGACACTGGTGAAAATGCAGAAGACACCGAACGAAATGTTAATGTCGACCCTGTGAATCAAATCAGCCACACATTTTGTCTCAAGCGGATACCAATGATCTGGTTTGTGATTTAAATTTGTCGAAGTAACAGGCTGAGCTTTTAGCTTCGCGATTGAAAGCATGGAATCTTCTCTCTCGGAATATGAAAGTGACATTTTTTTCTGACCACCATGCTGATTTTTCTAAATATTTCTCCAAGAGTGGTGACGTGGTTTTTTGTAATGATATCGAATCAGTTTTGAAGACTCTTGGCCATGATTTCAATGTAAATGTGTGGCACTTGTTCATAGCTTCTAGCAAAGTTAGTCTGAAGGCAGTGCTTCTTCACAATGGAAACAAATTTCCTTCAGTTTCTATAGCTCATGGAGTTAATATGAGAATTTTAAACTGCTTCTCACTCATATCCAGTATGAGAAATACAAATGGCCTATATGTGGCGACCTCAAGGTGATTGCAATTCTGCTCGGCATGCAGCTGGGATACACTGTGAGTGGGATAGCAGGGACAGAAAAAACCACTATGTTGGGAAAATGTGGCCTGCTCGGAATGAGATAATGCCTGGACAGAAGAATGTGGAAAAACACTCCTCTTGTTGACTCCAAAAATGTGTATCTACTTCAGCTGCATATTAAATTGGGTCTAGTCAAAAACTTTGTGAAAGCCATGGATAAAACGTCACAAGGATTCATTTACTTGCGAGAGAAGTTCCTGAAGATCAGTGAAGCAAAAATAAATGAAGGAATATTTATAGGACCACAGATTAGAGAACTAATTGTGATAATTTCCTTGATGTCTTGAGTGATGTTGAAAAAGCAGCTTGGCTGTCTTTCACAAGTGTCTGCAAGAATTTTTTAGGCAATAAAAAGGCAGAGAACTATCGCAATATTGTAATGAATTATTGAGATCATACCATCGTATGGGATGCAACATGTCACTCAAACTGCATTTCTTGAACGATCATTTGGACTTCTTCCCGGATAACCTTGGCGCCGTTAACGACAAACATGGTGAACGATTTCACCAGGAAATTTCCCAAATGGTAAAGCACTACCAAGGCATTTGGAGTGCGTCAATGTTGTCCGACTACTGCTGGACTTTACAAAGAGACGTTCCTGAGTCAAAATATCGCAGAAATCTCAAAGGAAACATTTTTAGATATGTTTCTTACTTTCCTTTTATGTTGCTCACTCCTCTGATTGTTTTGTGTATTGACATATATATTTTAATGTTTACATTTGGAAATGTTGAGAATGTGTCTTATTGGCAGATCCATATGATATATTGGCTAATCTGAGTGTATATAAAAATCATTATCAAATGAAAACTGAGGCCGATACAGTAATTCTGAAATTAGATCTGGATTTAGGAGTGCATTATCTTCTAGAAACAGTTAATTTTGTTCTTGCAACAGAAAAAAGTTTTGTAGACCAGTGTAATCTTTTGATTCCTCCTTCTCATAGGGATTTAAGAAGTTCTGCAGGGATCTCATCAATTCCAGCTGCCTTATTTGCTTTCAAGTCATTACGAACTGTATTAAATTCTGTCCTCAAAACAGGATCTCCTAAGTCATCAATGTCGACATTGCCTTCCTTTTCCATTACGCTATTGTTCAAGTCGTCTCCATCATACAGTTTCTCAATGTATTTCTTCCATTGGTTAGCTCTATCGTCTGAGCTCAAAAGAGGTTTCCCATCAACAGCTTTAATGTTTACACCTCTTTTCTTGATTACTCCAAAATTCTGTTTGATCTTCCTATATGCAACATCTACTTTACCTATGAGCATTTCTTTTCTACGTCTTCACACTTTTCTTGTAGCCATTTTTCTTTTGCTTTTTGCATTTCCTGTTTATTTGATTTCTAAATTGGCTGTATTGCTCTCTTCCTGCTTCATCCTGAGCAACCGAGCATGGCGGTGTAACGGTTAGCGTTCTCGCGTCGCATTCGGGAGGACGGCAGTTCGAATCCCCGTCCGGGCATCCAGATTTGGGTTTTCCATGGGTTCCCAAATCACTCCAAGCAAATGCCGGGATGCTTCCTTCAAAAGGCCATGGCCGAATTCCTTCCCATTCCTTGCCCCCCATCCTTTCCCATCTCTAAAGACCTCGCTGTTGAGAGACGTAAAGCAGTTAAAAAAAAAAAAAAATCATCCTGAGCATTTCTCCTCTGATCCATCAACTACAAAATTTCTTCTGTGATCCAAGCTTTTCGGTTGGCTTGTTCCCTAAAGCCTAATGATTCTTTCCCAGCTTTCATTATTTTGTTCTTTAATGTATTCCATTCATCCTCAGTTGATCTCCTTTCAGAGTTATTTCTTAGACCTAAGTCTACCATTTCTGCATACTTTTCTTTTGCTCTAGATTGTTTCAGTTTATTCACTTCCAGTCTGTTCTGCTTACATATCTTCCTTATTCACTTGAATTTCAGCCTGCACTTCATTACTATCAAATTATGGTCAGAGTCTATGTTTGGTCCTGAGTACGCTTTACAGTCTAGAACTTGATTCCTGAATCTCTGTTTGACCATGATACAATCTAGCCAATATCTGCCTGTATCCCCTGGATGTTTCCAGGTGTATATCCTTCTCGCATGGTTCTTAAACAGTGTGTTTGCCATAACTAGCTTATATCTTTCACAAAATTCTAACAACCTGCTTCCTCGCTCATTTCTTTCTCCTAGAACAAAAGTTTCTACAGTACTGCCCTCTTTTCCTTCTCCCACTATTGCATTCCAATCACCCATAAGTATTAAATTCCCCCCCCCCTCCCTTTTTCACGTATTGGATTAATTCTTTGATTTCAGCGTATATTTTCTCTATTTCTTCGTCATTTTCCTGTGAGGTTGGCATATACACTTTTACTAACGTAGTTGGGGTGGGCTTAGCTTTTAACCTCATCAAAATAATCCTGTCACTAAACTGTTAAAAATAACTCACACATTTCCCTACTCTCAGAAATCCTACACCAGTGACTCCATTGACCGCTTGTGTGCTAATTATCCTGTGTATCCTTCCATTTAATCTCACTAATTCCAAAAACATCTAACTTAAGACGTTCCATCTCCCTTTTTAAGTTTTCTAACCTACCTGTACTATTCAGACTTTTTACATTCCACATTCTGACTCGTAGAATGGAAGAATACAGTTTTGAATATTTTAATGTACCATTTTATGGCATTTGACAATATACATTTTATTACAATATTTATATATAGTTTAACTGGACATTGGGACAGTAATTTCAGCTGCAGATGGCTTTCATTCCAAACACAAAGTCAGATAATTACCCAAGGTATCAGCCCAGATCAAAGGAGTGTGCCACTTTTGAAATGGTGTGGAAGGCCACAAGGGACTGCAAACATTGTGTGTTAATAATGTCAACCACTTAAGTGTGTGAGAAAAGGAGCAAATTAGTCAATTCTTCCCTGAAAATGGACAAGATTTGAAAAATGATGTTTACTTGGAGGATGTGGGCAGAAATTCAACAAACAGAATTCACGCACTATTTTCTGAGCTTAGTGATACATGCTTTTTTCTCTGTTATGCATGTATATTTGGGAGTGTCGATCTCTACGATGACTGAATTGACTGAGCACACGAAGAAAATCTGCAAACCAAGCTTCCTTCAGTAGTGAAAGTATGAAAAACTGGCCATCTTATGGATTTTAAGAGGCATGGTTCAAGAGGAGCCATCATTTTAGGCCTGGCTAGTAAATAAATGTGAGACAAGTTTTGGGTCATTCCACATCAGATAAATACAATTTTTTAGCAAAATTAACACCACTGTCTCAGATTTTTGTGAAGTTTGGCACAGATGTACTGTTCTTATAGACTTGGAAAAACCAGATTCCATAAAGATATATCATTTTCGATTTACAGCTATGTAAATTTTTTGAAACTTGGTAGAAAAATGCAAACAAACATTTTTTTAATCTCTCCTGAAGTTAAACTAATAATTATTATTTAATAAATTCGCCAGTACATATCTCCAGAAGATCTCTTAATTTAGCTGGAGAGCTGGGAATGGTGTATTTTTACAGTATTTTGCATGCACCTTCCTGAGGTTTAACATACTATAAGCTTACACAAAAACCTTTGTTGGCAAGATCAAAATGTATATATTTTAAAATTAATTCCATGACTAGTTAGTGTGTTGTAAGTTGCTTGGCAAAATTTAAATATGGGACGGTAATGGGTTTGTTGTTAAAATAATTTAAAACTGATGCTTGTTTTTCATTAATTCCATGTACTCAACTAAATAATACAAGAATGCTAGTATTTACACTTCCATGAAAATAAATATGAGAACTAACTTGAAGAAAGAGTACACAGTAATGAGCATAAAACAGTTAAATCATACATCTTCTGGCAATACATATTAGCTCATACTTTTTTTTTAAATCATTTAAAGTTAAGGTGCTCTTAATTTTTAGCTTGTATAAAAGTCAATAAACTAATATTAATAACACTTTAAAAATAAAAATGTTACTATAAATAAAAAGCCTTCAAAATTAGATCAGGTGTTAGACAAGGGGACGGCTTGTTGCCAATCCTCTTTAAGTGTCTTTTCGAAAAAGTCATTCATGAATGGACGAACACATTAACAGATGGCTCTGGGTTGAGAATCGGCTACAGAACTTTTAGTCAACTGCCTGGTCTTCACAGATGACCTCTCTCTTGAAGGAAGCAGGGCCAGCACTAGGAGTTTCGGGCCTGGGGTAAGCGTTCTTCTTAGCAGTCATGTAACAAGTTGGGGGGCCTTTTTTTAAAAAAAAAAAAAAAAAAAAAAAGTCCTACAGACGGTGATTGTACCCTCCCCGTCAGCCGGGCGGGCCCGGGTATATTTGACCTGCTTACCCCCCCTCCCCCCAATGCTGGCCCCGGGAGGAAGCTATTCACCAACTGTCCTCCCTTAACAACTTAGCAGATTTCCATAAACAAAACTGAGTTCGTAAGAACGAAGACGTTCCCGGCGTATGACTGCAATGTAGTCTTCACGGGTGTACCGCCTGATAGTGTTGTGGAAACACAATATTTCAACGGCTAGCTCCGCCGTCTTCTTCAGGTGTAGAGACATCTGCACTGGTCGGCTGACCCACTGATACTGAGATGGTACACCCGTGAAGACTACATTGCTGAAAACTGAGTTCATCACTAACATCAGAAATGCACCAAACTTAATCCCACTGGGGAATGCAATGATACGAAGGACTAATGCCTTTGGCTGTCTTGGAGAATCGATAACTTCAAACATCAACAAGGACTTAATCATGAATAGCAGATGTGCCAGACTGGAGAGAACATACCACATTTGTAAGATCATATACGAATCTAAATCCCTCTCCCGTAACCTCAAACTCAGACACTATAATACTGTAGTATGACCATCAGTACTGTATGCATCAAAATGTTTGAACATGGTTAGAAAGGGACAGCTCAGAAAATTGGAACTAAAGGAACATAAGATCTTAAGAAAATCATGGGTACTGTCAAAGAAGAAGGAAAATAAAATCTCAGGCATAATGACATATACCAACAACTGGAGAGCATTGCAACAGCCATGAGAAAAAAGGCGATTAAATGTCTACTATCACATAGTTCAGATTGACAATTATAAATTCACCTCCATAATCTTCAACACCAGCTTAAAAGGGAAAATGACTAACGCAAAATTGACAAGGCTAGTCAGAAAGGATCTCGAGCAACTGGGCGTTGACCCCAGTGACATTTTCAACAGGAATAAGTACAGAACGTTGATTGAAGCGTAGATTATCTCCAGATACTAACAGCTAAAACACTGCGCCTCGGATCTGGGGTGAAATGGACCCAAGAAAGAAAAGACAACTACAGTGCAAGGATGAAACAATATTGGGCCAAAAAGATAGCTCACCAGAGTTAAGAACCACATGGTCCAAAGAGGCCAAAATGGAAAAGAAGAAAATGTTATACAGGTACAATAATAAAATTTTGCAGAATTCGCATTGGTTTTGTGGAGATATTGAGCCTGTTTATACAGGTATTAACCAGCTCATATTAATTTTCATGGAAGTGTAAATATTATCATTCTTGTATTATTCAGTTGAAAGCGAATTAATGACAAACAAACTTCAGGTTTAAATTATTTTAACAATGAACCTATTACCATTCCACATTGTTATTTTGCTAGGTGATTTACATCAATACTAAGTATTCATGAAATTAATTATATTTTTTTTTTTAGATTTTGCCAACAATTTGTGTGTGTGTGTTAGTTAGTCTATGGTATGTTATACCACATGGGGGTAATAATATGGCATCTTAGCTACCTCTATCCCTGCCAATAGAATACTCTCAATCAAAAATTTGCTTACAAATGGCATAGCATTATCAGTTAGTAGGCTTCCCAACATTTGGCCCATACTGCTGAACAATCTTGGAAACCATGGCCTGCTCATTTTAATGGAAAAAGCAAAAAATATTTAGTAAATACATCATGGACCACGAAAGTATGGGTATTGGTTAACCCTCTCCCCTTGAAGAGGGTAGGGGACGGTAAATGTTAGGCTAGTAACATCTAATGGACCTGCTGGTATTATATTTCTCATTTCGCCAAGTCTCTATTATCCACTTAGTTTCTTTGGCAAGATTTGAAAGTTTCCAATAATTTGGCTTCTACTTGACATATTAGGAAAGTACAGATTCACTGCCAATGTACGAAAACATTTTTGGTACTGTAACGACCATAACTTAAGTGAGTTTGGCAAAGTATTGAAATTCTTGACACATTGATGATCAACTTCAATGAGCATTCACTTTTGTTAACCACTTTTGTTGATACCAGTTATTTCCTGACTGGGGATAAATTTTCTGTAAAACCTACACAGCCCTAGAAAACTCTTTTCACTTCTCTTATCGTTTGGTATAGGAAATCTTTTAATTTCCTCAATCTTCCGGTCATTGCTGAAATACCTTCTGGGGATTTTTTTTTTATTTTTATTTTTTTTTACTTATTGCTTTATGCCTCGTCGAAGGCTAAGGTCAGTGGGGAAATAGTATGTCCATAAGAAAACATGGTTCTTACTCATATACTAACATTATTTAACAAGTTTCCCACAAACTCTATCCAGTGCATTAATGAAAGTGGATACAGAAACATTCAACCCAAAATGTGCCACTCGGACCTTATAACTTTTCCCATTATACAGGAAGGCAGTAATCTTCCTTGAAGCCAAAAGGTCCAATAATGATAGGAAATGCTTACTCTAAAATTTATATCTAATTCATCCATGGGAAGATAGTGATCTCGCTTGGTGTTAAGTATTTTGTTTAACCTACTAGCATTCAACATTAAACTCACAGGTTGGTCGGACTTACTTGCCATCTATACTTACCTTTTATATGGACTCCTAGCTCTTTCATTCAGCCCCAGTTAATCATTCTCTCTCATTTCTCTTCCATCAAATGGCATCTAGCTTGTTGTAGCAGATAAGGCTTAACAAAAAACAATTATTTTTCTTTAACCTGTAGCTCCTTTTATTTTTCTGTTATGGGTTTCTAATGGTTCCCCATGTTCTCCTTTCTAGTTTTTCAGCTGTTTTAATCATAAATTTTCTTCCTTGTCTCTGTCTGGGGTATTAGGAAATTTAAAGGAAAACCTTTTGCCCTATAACTACTAGGAGGTACCCTCACAATCTAGCCTTAATATGGACCAGTCCTTTGGGACTCACACTCAAGAATTTTTCCACTGGATGATATGGGTTTTCCCATACATTTCAAATTTTAAAACAGTGCCTCACAATCTACAACAGTATGAACCTGGGTTAACAAGTCCATTCTACCATGGCATGGCACATTTAATTCTGGAATTAAAAACAAAGGAAATTCCACCTTAAATTCTCCTATTCTCTCGTCAAATAATATCTGTTTCCCAACTCTCTTGCTACTCCCACCAGTAGCTGTGAGGATAGTTATACCAGACATGGGAAGTATATACATTTGACTTTTATTTAGCTCTTCAAAGACATCTTCAATTCTTGAAATCACTGACTATGTATCCAGTAAGATCCTTACTTCCTATTGAAATACCTGTCCCTTTTACAATGGGAGCCCTTTGTACCCTTTCACAAGCAATATATTTTTCTCCTAACAATTCCTGTAAGGGTATATTCATACATAAATTATGTGCATCATGAACTTCCCCATCACCATTATCCATCCTTGTCACCGTTTTGGTACAGCTGGTAACAGTAATTATTTTCCCTGACCTCTATATGAACACCCTGCTGTATTCCTTATGCACCCTATCTCTTTATTCACATTATTTCCTCCCTCTCGAAAATCGCTGTATTGATTTCAGTAACTTGGTGGTTGGCCTCCACCTCGACCTTTCCATCTTGAATTCATTAACTGAAAACTTTCAATTTGAAAACCCAATCCTCGAGTCCACTCTTAATCCTTGTTGTTCTTATAGAATCACCCCGTTCCTCCTGTGCATCTAAGTTCCTCAGGAGATGAACCACCTCCTCTACAGCTACTAATTGCAGGATTAAGAAAAATTCCCTAGTTATCTTAAGTAACTTCAACTTGAGAATATTTATGTACTCTTCATCTGAATATGGGTTATCAAGATACTTCGCAGTTGAATAATTTTTCATAATGTAATATAACTGTCCCCCCCTTCCTACTTCATGAAGTCAGTTCGACATAATTTTATCCCCATCTGCCGACTAGTAGCCCAGAAATACTTAAACTATCTATCTTTAAATAGTCCATGTGCTACATTTCCTTTTTTGCTTATCCTCCCATAACTTAGCCTGTCCCTTCAAATGTTTTACAACCAGAACCACTTTTCTCTTGTCATCCACCAAATGTAAATAATCTGACACTTCAAAGCCATTTAAAAATCGTCTGGACGAATCTTACCGAAATCGTGGCAATGTTCAAATGACTCCTAAAAATTTGCACCAAATTGGCCGAAAAGAACCTCTGATTTTTCCCAATTTCAATGTTAACGTTTTCCTCTTTTTGTTTTGATAATCTTTTGTACTAAAATGGGTTCTCCAATTTCTTTCAGTACTTTAGCCAAGTCTTTATTATATTCGTTGATTTTAATGTTTTTTTTCCTGTCGTCTGTCTTTCGACTGGTTTGATGCAATCCTCCATCCCTTCCTATCCTGTACTAACCTCTTCATTTCTACATATCCCTTACAACCCACGTTCTCAATTATCTGTTTCATATATTCTAATCTCTGTCTTCCTCTACAGTTCTTACCTTCGACTGTTCCCTCCACAAGCAAATTAACCAATCCAGCATGTCTCAAAATATGACCTACCAGCCTGTTTCTTATTTCTGTAAGCTTCTTCCATAAACTTCTTTTCTCACCAATCATTTCCAAAACTCGTTCATTTCTTACTTTGTCTGTCCACCTAATTTTCAGCATTCTTCTGTAGCACCACATTTCAAATGTTTCAATTTTCTTTCTTTCCGGTATTCCTAAAGTCCATGTTTTGCTACCGTAAAGCGCTGTGCTCCACACATAGAGTTTTAAAAAGTTCTTTCTAATTCCTTGATCGATATTTGAAACTAAAAGATTTCGCTTTTTCATGAAGGCTTTTCTTTCTATGCTTTTAACATCATTCCTGCTTTGGCCATTGGTTATAATTTTGCTTCCCAAGTAACAGAATTCACTTACTTCTCCTATTGCATCCGATCCTATTTTTATATTTAATCTACTAGTGTTGGTATCATTTCTACTACATTTCATCACTTTTGTTTTGCTTTGATTTATATTCAGTCCAAAATCTTCCTTCAGTATTTTGTTCATGCCATTCAGTAACTTCTCAATATCCTCAGCACTCTCTGCTAACAAGACAATGTCATCAGCAAATCGTAGCATACTGATTTTTTCTCCCTGAAAACTTATGCCACATGGAAATTTTTCTTTGACTTTCTTCATTGCTTCTTCTACATACAAGTTGAATATTAACGGGGATAGACTACAACCTTGTCTCACACCCTTTTTAACTGAGGCATGTCTCTCTTCTCTACTTTTATTATAGCCACTTGATTCTTATATAGTTTAATAGAATATTCTTCTATCTCGATACTGTAGACCTGACTTCTTTAAAATTTTAAACATCTTGTCCCACATAACATTATCAAAAGCTTTTTCCAAATCAACAAATGCCATAAAAGTATCTTTGTTTTTCTTGATCCGCCCTTCAAGTATTAATCTTAAAGACAGAATTGCTTCCCTTGTACCGCGATTTTTCCTTAACCCAAACTGATCTTCACATACTATTTCTTCTACTACCCTTTCCATCCTCCTGTATATTATTCTGGTCAGTAATTTTGAAGCATGTGATGTTGGACTAATGGTTTGATTATTCTCACATTTGTCATCTTGTGCTTTCTTTGGAAGTGTAAAGATGATATTTTTATTAAAATCAGTTGGAATTTCTCCTGTTTCATAACTTTTTGATATCAGCTTGAATAATCTTTCGATTCCTTCCTCTCCTAGGGATTTAAGAAGTTCTGCAGGGATCTCATCAATTCCAACTGCCTTATTTGCTTTCAAGTCATTCAGAGCTCTATTAAATTCTGTCCTCAAAACAGGATCTCGTAAGTCATCAGTGTCGACATCGCCTTCCTTTTCTCTTACACTATTGTTCAAGTCGTCCGCCACATACAGTTTCTCAATGTATTCCTTCCATCGGTTAGCTCTGTCTTCTGAGCTTAAAAGAGATTTCCCATCGGCAGCTTTAATGTTCATACCTCTTTTCTTCATTTCTCCAAAATTGTGTTTGATCTTTCTATATGCAACATCTACTTTTCCTATAACCATTTCCTTTTCTACTTCTTCACAATTTTCTTGTAGCCATTTTTCTTTTGCTATTTTGCATTTCCTATTTTATTTTATTTCTAAATTGCCTGTACTGCTCTCTTCCTGCTTCATCCTGAGCATTTTTGTACTTTCTCCTCTGATCCATCAGCTCCAAAATGTCTTCTGTGATCCAAGGTTTTCGGGCAGCTTGTTCCATAAAGCCTAAAGTTTCTTTACCAGCTTTCATTATTTCGGTCTTTAATGCATTCCATTCATCCTCAGTTGATCTCCTTTCACATTTAATTCTTAGACCTAAGTCCACCATTTCTGCAAATTTTTCTCTCGTGCTAGATTGTTTCATTTTATTCACTTCCAGTCTGTTCTGCTTACACTGCTTCCTTATTCGCTTAAATTATCAAATTATGGTCAGAGTCTATGTCTGCTCCTGGGTATGCTTTACAGTCTAGTACTTGATTCCTGAATCTCTGTTTGACCATGATATAATCTAGCTGAAATCTGCCTGTATCCCCAGGATGTTTCCAGGTGTATATTCTTCTTGTATGGTTCTGAAACAGCGTGTTTGCCACTACTAGCTTATATCTTTCACAAAATTCTAGCATCCTGCTTCCTCGCTCATTTCTTTCTCCTAGACCAAAACTTCCTACTGTATTCCCCTCTTTTCCTTCTCCCACTATTGCATTCCAATCTCCCATGATTATTAGATTTTCCTCCCCTTTCACATATTGGATTAATTCTTCAATTTCGGTATAAATTTTTTCTATTTCTTTGTCATCTTCCTGTGATGTAGGCATATACACTTTTACTAATGTGGTTGGGACGGGCTTAGTTTCTAACCTCATCAAAATAAACCTGTCACTAAACTGTTCATAATAACTCACCCGTTTCCCTACTTTCTTGTTCATTACAAATCCTACACCAGTGACTCCATTGACAGCTTGTGTGCTAATTATCCTGTGTTCCCCAGACCAGAAATCCTGTGCATCCTTCCATTTAATCTCGCTAATCCCAACAACATCTTACTTAAATCGTTCCATCTCCCTTTTTAGGTTTTCTAATATACCTGCCCTATTCAGACTTCTAACATTCCACACTCCGACTCGTAGAATGTTTCTATCCATTCTGATGACTCCTCCCTGAGCAGTCCCCACCCGGAGATCCGATTGGGGGACTATTTTACCTCCGGAATATTTTACCCATGAAGAAGCCATCATGATATATGTAATTTGAGAGGATTACATGTCCTCGGGATACCCTTTGGATCTTTAATGCAGTGGTTTCCCGTTGCCTTCTGCATCCCCATGCCGTTGATCATTTCTGATTCATCCGCCTTTAGGGGCCGTTTCCAACCCCAAGGGCAAGAGGGTGCCCTGAGCCACTCCTCGCTCTTCCGCCCTCCTTTCGAAGGCCGTTGGCAAGCAGTGGGTGACTCCTTATACCGGGAATCTTTCAGTCGCCAGGGCCTCGTCCGTGCAAACAGGGTGCACCACGTGAAGGAGAGGTTGACATTTGGTTGGTAAAGGCTAGTATATAGTCTCTCCCAAACCCTTACACCCCTTTTAATGGTAGTGTGTGCCAAATCTTAAGTCCCCATACACTAATATCCTCAGATATACTTTTCATAGCGAATTTCCAATTCCTCTTTTAGCTTTTCAGTCTCTTCACACACATGCTCTTGGTTTGTCTCCGTCGAAGACAATTCCTTTCATTTTCCCTGTATTCCTTGCTTACACTTACCAAACTCTCCTGTAAGACACTCATTAATCCCCGTACAATCTTTCTTTACCTCCGAAACTCTTTCGGGAATTACATCTTGTAACTCTGATCTAATTAACCCAATCTTCTTTTATGCAGCACTGCTTAGCTCTAATCTGATTGCCCCTAATTTATTTTCCAAACTATCACCTAACAATGTCTGATTCTTCTTGTTCCTAGAATTTAATTTCAAGGTCTTCTCGATGCATAGTGTTTTCAAATTTTTACGCAAAATAATTTTCGAATTCGGAAAATTGATTTAAGTTGACCTTGTTCTGATCTGAAGTCCCCAAAAACAAATTCCAGTTACATAAATATTTTTTTACAATCAATTTGATTCTATTCAGTTTTCAGATTTAACTCCACTATCTTTCCATCCAGTTCTAATTTCAAATTTTTAGTTGTTTCAACTTCGTTATCTGTCTTTCGTGCACCCGTCTCTAAAGACCTCGCTGTTAAGCAGTAAAAAAAAAAAAAAAAAAAATCCTTCGTGCAAGATCTAATTTCAAGTTATAATTTTGTTTACCCATCCTAGATTTTAAATTCTCAGTGGCCTCAGCGTAACACTAAGATTTTCCCCTAAAATCTGGTTTTAAATTTTCGGTGGCCTCAGCTTGTCAATTTTTTCCCTAAAATCTCCCATCAGCTTCCCAAATATTTCCTTAATACATTCAGTTGTTTAATTATTACTAGGTGACATAGGAACACAAATCAAAATTACACCTCATTATTATTCTCAAAAAACAATTCCCTGTCACAATAAAGAGTGAAATTTTTTTATTCTCTTCTTTCGTGAAATAAAAATCTAAGTAGCCTACACACAAAAATTCGCTTCTGTTTTATTTTTCGTTGCTCTTACCTTAATATGTCCTATTGGCTTTTTAATTATTGTTCTTGCACTGTGTTTCATAGATACCTTAATTATGTTCCTTTCCTTTAATGCGTCGATAAAGCATTTCCTTCCCTTCGTATTTCTCACTGGGAAATGAGAGTCGTAAATCACTTCACCTCGTTCAACAATACCGTGGCCGGGCATCTGTTTTTCACTGGGTCAGTAGGTCAGCGATAAATACAGCTAAGCTTGAGATAAAATTTTCTCTGGTAACTAGCCGAGTAAGCCCGTTCGTAAAACACGTCCATAGCTTCTGCCGCCATTGTTCAGTGACTCACTTGACAGTGGCAGCAGAGCCTATGATCACCGAAACATCGGTTTTTACGAACGGATTCTCTCGGCTAATTACATAATTATATAAAACGCCGAGAAAAACTCCAGTCTGACACAGCTAAGCTTTAATACATAAAATCACCTCGTTCCAGCATGCGATTGTTCAAACCTGAAAGATTATATTAGGCCTATTCACAGTTTTGCTTAAAAAGGATCCTAGCAGGAAAGTCGCCATAAATACCCCTTTTTAATGCAAAATGACTTAATTGTTTCCAGTTTGTACTGTAGTTATGGAGATGGAGACAGGGCCAGCGCTAGGATTTACGGGCCCCGGGTAAGCATTTTAGCCCCCCTCCTTTTACAGCAAAATTTTTACTTTAAACTTTGTTTTTTTCTTGATAAAGTCAGAAAATTTTAGTGCATAAAATCAAATAACGCCTTTTTAATCAAACTTTTTAATTTTTTTTCTATTTAGTTAGACACCCCGGCTGCTGGGCCTGGGCCACGGATACTTTTGCCCCGTTTGACCTCTCCCCCCCCCCCACCCCCCCCCCCCCCCCCCCCCCCCCCCCTCTAATGCCGGCCATGGTCGGAGATTATACAGTCGGTAGCCATTCAACAGAGACCTACTTCAGTTTTCTGAAACTCTAAGATTACTGAAATGAGTCAAGTAAATTTTCATAATAGTGTGAACTCTTATATTTAACACTGTCTCTTGTTTACTCACAGATTCGCCGGGTGGGTAGTCAAAAGTGGAGGGGATCCCCTGAAAATGTTATTTCGTTATCTTACATAAAAATAAATATAATTACAAAAGTAATAATCATGCAAACAAATTCATAAGAGAAATTCATGGGGTAAAAGCTATAAAATAATTTTAAAAAAGTGTCATATTATTTGACCAATAATATATTTCAATATTTAAAAAAATCGCTATTACTATTGATTATTACTCAGTATTAACTGCGAAATGCAGAAACTGTATTACGATTTGTATCTTTGGAAATGAATCGATGCAACACCTTTTCCAAGGTAAAAGCTTGTGTGGTCGTAGTGACCGGGTAACAGAGTTTTAATTGTCTGCGCATTACGTCACTATCGTAGCCGTCTTCACCTAACCCGGCAATCCTACTTCGTAAGAGGGACATACAGATTAACGTGGAATCCGAACCACGAAAGCGTTCTGGCGTACCTCACATTACACAGCAAGCTGTGTCGGAGGTGAAGGTCGGGTTAAGGACTTTTAAAAAATACCCGCCGAGACAGGGATTCAAACCGGGACCTTTCGGTCTCCAGTCAGACGCCTTATTGAATTCTTGAGTCGGCGTAAGAGTGAAAAATTGCGTGACTGACTACTACACGACGAAAGGCTGACATTTCGCCAGCTGACCATGTTGATACATTTTCTCAAATTTCCCTTTCTGGTGGTGCATCTTGGCTGATGTATCTCCAGAGCTGGTTCTTCCACTAAAATCCCCAATGCAGATGAAACAATTTCCCCTAACGATACATCTAAACATTGCGCAATGCGCCAAATACCCCAAAAATGACCTAAATCTCTTCAATAAAAGCCCAAGACACTGTACATAAACCTGCACCAAATTTCATTAAAATCTGAAATAGCAATTTTTAGAGAGCGTATTGACCTGGGAACGCCCTTAAATTGCTAAACAGTGCGCTACGTGTTTGAAGTGCAGAAAAAGTACAGGGCGAGTCAAAAGTCCTTGGACACCTTCATAAGTTGGAAGAGTGAAGGGAAAACTGAAAAGTGATGATGGGAACAGAGGTTTGATGTGGGGCCGCAACTTTTGGAGTGAATGTCATTCATGGACGCCATCTTAAAATCCACCATTTTGGATTCAAGTCATTTTTTTTTTTTTAATGGGAAGGGGGATGTATGACACATCAAATAACACTCGCTTGAGCTCAGGAATTTAGTGGTGTAATTTGTTTTTGTCTATCTTGTACCGTTTAGAAGTCATTAATGTTCAAAGTTACCTTCATACTGACTCATGTGTCTCTTTTTTCGAGGTGATCTAAAATGGGTGTGACACGTAAACAGAAGTTCGAAATCGTCCTTATATCAGGGGAACGCAGCTACCGAACAATAGCAACTGACTACAACAGACGGCACCCAGACAGAGAACCGGTATCGCACAGCACGGTGGCTCACAAATTCCGGGAGACGGGCTCTGTTCAAGATAGGGCACGTAGTGGGAGACCAAGGACTGCCACCAGTGAGGAAACTGCAACTGTGGTGGTTGCGTCGTTTGTGAAAATTCCTAAACGAAGTACCCGTCATGTGGCCCTAGCATGTGGAATAAGCCAAACCTCCGTTGTACGGATATTGCACACCAATAAGTGGCATCCTTACAAGCTGCAGATGCAACATAAACGTAACGAGGATGACCCTGATCGCCGGTTGGAGTTCTGCCTGTGGGCTACTGAACAACACCAACTGGATCCTTCGTTTGCCAAGGGCATACTGTTCAGCGACGAGGCGTATTTCACTTTGAACCGGGAGGTTAATCGACATAATTGTCGATACGGGAGTGACGCAAATCCGACCAGGGTTGTCCTAATTCTATAACATAGTCCAGCGAAGGCGATGGTGTGGTGTGGCATATGGGACACCCGCACTTCTAAGCCGTACAAGATAGACAAAAACAAATTACACCACTAAAGTCCTGAGCTCAAGCGAGTGTTATTTGATTTGTCATACACCCCCCCCTTCTCATTAAAAAAATGACTTTAATCCAAAATGGCGGATTTCAAGATGGCGGCCATGAATGAAATTCACTCCAAAAGTTGCTGCCCCACATCAATCCTCTGTTCCCATCATCACTTTTCAGTTTTCCCTTCACTCTTCCAACTTATGAAGGTGTCCACGGACTTTTGACTCGCCCTGTATTTATAACAATGGGTTATAGGATCGCGGGTGATAACTTCAGTCACATTTTGGTTAGTTTCGATGTAAGTGGATTCCAATGAGATAGCCGACTTCGCAAGAGCATCACACTATGGTGAAGACATCAGTGGCAGCCACCACGCAGCTACGAGATCTTCACAGTGTGCTACTTTAAGGTTAGCAGCACTTTTCACAACGAAGCCATCAAAACTAGTAATTTCACCAAGGCAAATCGGCCATTTTTATGCGTTTGGTAAAACAGAGAGAACTTTATTTTGTGCTTACTAAGGAACTAGAAACAATTTTGTGATCTTCCGATTCATTTCTTTTATTCGATTGTATTGTAACGTCCCATCTACTTGTTAATGAAATGAAGTTTTCCTTTCTGAAATTTGTAATAAATTTAGTTTGTTAGTTAACATTTTCAATTTGTGTCTTGTCGTTGAGTATAATGATATGCTCCTACCCACTCCTGATTAAATGTTACTTAATTCTAGATATCCAAAGCAAATGGCGTCCAAATAAATTCATTAATGTAGGTAAAAAGAAGAATATACAGATTCGGAGATCGCTGTGTAGAGATTATATCAAAGGTAAATTGTTCCTTGTTACAACCGATAAGGTAATTAACGTTGTAACAAACAGTAAAGTACAGCCGATCCCCAATCTGAAGATAATCTCTGCCTGGCCATCCAAATTTCGATCATTCATGGTTTTACGAAATCACTCTAGGTGAATGCCGGGATTGTTCTTTCGAAAGGGCATGGCTGAAATCCTTCCCTTTCCTCCCTCCCCCACTTTTCCCTTGCATGGACATGAACAGGGCCGGCGCTAGTGGGGGGGGGGGGGGTAAGTGGGTCAAAAGTACCCGGGCCCGCCGGCAGATGGGGGCCCCAATCACCGGCTCTAGGGGCCCCCAGGCCATGGAGCCGAGAATCTGCCCATTGTCGCTCGGCCAGTCTGTAGAGCTAAAAAAAAAAAGGTCGCCCATTTTACCCCGGGCCCGAAATTCCTAGCGCCGGCCCTGGATCTGACATGCCAGGTACGTGTTTAGCGAACCCGCGGTACTCTAGCAGGAAACTTGTGAGAGCCGTCAGTTTCCCACACCGTAAACTCTTTACCAGCGTCAAACAAAGACAGACGCGCCAGCAACCTGTCGTCAGGCAGGAATGTGCCACCTTCCGCTGTCTCACAAAACGGCTGGATGAAATGTCCTATAAATAGATGGATATGCGACTGAAAATTAATGACAGCGGAGGCTAGACATTACATAGCCCCAAACCACTGGCCGAAGTCTTTCTTCACGAAGTCCGTGGTTTGATGTCCCATAATTGACCTCTCACTTCAGTTCTCATTTCCTTCAAAACATTTACATACAACTGAGGGGGCAAGATGGCCGACGCACACAACAACGTGTCGAGCCGCTCTGTAGTATAATCGCATTTTGAGTGGGTAAAACATCATCTGGCGTTACACAAAGTATACGTCTCGTTAAATTAAGTGTGCCAAAATATGCAATAGCAAAAAATTGTGCGTTTCAGATCAAAACTGTGTGAACAATAAGTTATTCTTATATTTTGTGTGAGCGCATGGTGTGCTTAGTATTTTTCGGGACAGAAGTTTGTTTTTCGGTGCGAACTCGCCGATTGTGAGAGTGCAGTCATCTGCAAATTAAGTGAAAAGTGAGTAAACTGTGAAGATTAACCCGTTGTTAAGAGTGGAGCTACACAGTGCAACGTGGACAACGACCTCGTCCGCCAGCCACGCGGCCGTCGTGACGCGTTGCTGTCACAACGCCATACCGCCCGCGCCGGCGTCAGCAGACCTTTCCAGCTGTCTTCGCTGCCGATTCAGTACCTCTACAACTGCGTGAGTACATCGCATCCGCACACGGCCGTAACCTCCAAAAATCCCGTCCATGGTTCACTGTCAAGCAAATGTAACATTTAAACTTTTCTCGAATACCCACCTGTCAAAAGCCATGTCTGCAGATAGGTATTCAAATGAATCCCGTGGTGATTCAGCAACGGACACATGGGGCAGATTGGAAGATCTAATTGTAGCCATGGACATTGAAAAAACGGTTCAATATATCGATAAGGAACTTCCAAATCAGAAAATGACGCACATAAAAATGGCTGCCTTAAAGGAAAAGATAGCCCAATGGGCACTGGCTTAGGCAATTCTAATCGGTAGAATGACACAACTGCAAATCGAAAATGAAAGGCTGCAAAAGGAAAATAATGTAGTGACTTCAAAACCTGGAAAAACATATGCCCAAGCGGCTTCTGGCAGTGCCATACAAAAATAAAGGCGCAAATTGAGAGTGCTCTAAAGAACCAGACGGGCACTGTATTTATTTCATCAAAAAACACAGAAAGGAGCAAGGGAGGTTCAAAAGAAATTTACAGAACTTCTAGACCCTAAAAAAGATCAAATAAGGATCAAAAGCATGAGGACCAAAGCAAAAATGTTAATTGTGGAAACGGAGTCAAGTCAGGACACTAAAAAGATAATGGAAAATGCAAAGCTACAAGAGGAACTTAAATGTGAGCCACCTAAGAAAAGGCGTCCGTTAATAATATTATACGATTACCGACTGGAATGAAAGAGGAGGAAATACGAGACTGTGTTTATTACCAAAATCTTGAGGGAACAGTCAGTAAAGCTGACTATGAGTAAGGATTCGTCTTAAAATTCAGAACTGGCCCTAAAGGAAAAGCCACCGTTCATCATGTGGCGGAAGAAAAATTATTATTGCCAAACAGCGGTTATATTTGGGCTTCCAGTCAATAGCCGTTAAAGACTTCCTAGTAGTACCTAAGTGCATTAAATGTTATGGTCTAGGACACATTAGCAAGCACTGCAACGAGGAAAAGTCCACATGCTCTCATTGTGGCGAAGAGGATCACAATAGATCTGAATGTGATAAAAAAGGACAACCTCCCATCTGCGTGACTTGTATGAAGCGAGCGAAAAAGGTAAATTGTTCATCAAAGGGCGACTGTTCCACATACCAGATGTTGCTTCAAAGAACCATAAATAAAATAGATTATGGACAATAAGACCGTAACAGATCTAGTTATCAACAAAATTCGAGATTCAAGCGATAACTCGGAGAGGATTTCTACAACTTTTATCAAAGGAAAAAAGCGCAAGCCTCCAAGTAGAAGACTAAGAGACATGCTGAGGGCGTCGGAATACTGGAAAAAGAAAGGACTGAAATATTTTTTTTTAACTGCTTTACGTCTCTTTTTAACATCGAGGTCTTTAGAGACGGGAAAGGATGGGGGGCAAGGATGGAGGCAAGGAATGGGGAGGAATTCGGCCATGGCCTTTTGAAGGAAGCATCCCGGCATTTGCCTGGAGTGATTTGGGGAAACCATGGAAAACCCAAATCTGGATGCCCGGACGGGGATTCGAACCGCCGTCCTCCTGAATGCGAGGCGAGAACGCGGACTGAAAGAAGACATAAGAGTTGATGCTAGCACCCATGCAATAACTAAACAACAATCGACACAGAACATTAAAACGAAAGCTAACACAAATTTATCATAAAAATGCAACTCTATAGAAATTTATAAAGAATGCGAAAAGGCAATACGACTTGAAAGACTAGAGGAAATGTCACTACTTACAATAGCACTTAGGCACGTAATTAGAACGGGACACAGCAAAGGCAGGTCCATAACATTTCCAGTTCCGGAAGCCATAGATAGGATACAATTAAAAGCAGCAAATCTTCCCAAAAGTCCAGTTCATCTTATGGATATCGTTTTAGAAGTGTTCGACAGAAGAGGAGAAGTATTTGACCTTGAAGATTTGTACAGACAACTAGTGATAACACATGGCCGCATTGCTATTGATTATAGGCAACAATGGCCTAAGAGTCACATACATACACACCTCCCATGAACAAATACGGAGTCAATGTAGCACAACTTAATGGAAGGCGTACTGAGGCCGTGTTATTAGAAGTAAGAAGACTAGCAGAAGAAATGAATTTCGACGTACTGTGCCTTCAAGAACCATACACTAGTGCAGGGAGGGTACCACATATTTCTGTGACATCACAAATAGTATGTGAAGGTGAACATCCAATTGCTGCTATAGTTGTACTTAACAGGAACTATACAGTAACAAAAATTGCCCAGTTATGTAATGAGAACGTTACCTGCGTTGAAATAACAACACATAATGAAAGAATTGTGATTGCTAATCTGTACTTTCAATATGGTGACGAAATAGATGGATACTTGAAGATCTCTCGGGCGTGCAGCCGGGTCATTTGGTCGTAAATGTACGAATTTCGGCGCGCCTTCAGGCGGAAGACCTCGCAAGAACCAACTGAGGAAGAGGACAAGCCAAGAGCCACAGCCTTCATCCCGTACGCCGGTAATGTATCAAGCAAAATTGGCAGAATTCTACGCCGACAAAACATCA
This sequence comes from Vandiemenella viatica, assembly GCA_031002005.1. Classification (NCBI taxonomy): domain Eukaryota; kingdom Metazoa; phylum Arthropoda; class Insecta; order Orthoptera; family Morabidae; genus Vandiemenella; species Vandiemenella viatica. The sequence continues at coordinate 99,306,491 of CM061921.1, read as the reverse complement.
AGTGCGTGTACCGCCCGCCGGCCAAGATTAAAGCCCAACTTGGCTCGGTTAAAGATGATTTGGGTCTCAGGAAACCTGGCGTATACCACATACCGTGCGAGTGTGGAAAACCATACGTCGGGCAGACTATTCGCACGATCGAAGAACGGTGTAGGGAACATAAACGCCACACCGAACTACAGCAGCCGTCAAAATCCGCAGTTGCTGAACACTGTCTTGAGACACGGTATAATATTAAATATGAGGACACCGAAGTTCTGAGAAACACATCTCACTTCTGGGACTGTGTGTACAAGGAAGCCATCGAGATCCGGCTACGGAGTAACCTCATAAACAAAGCCAACGGGTTCCAACCAAGCGAGGCTTGGAACCCAGCACTGAAGCGGCTCCGCAACCACCAGAGCCGAGGCACTGTGCGCGACGGAGGTGGCGTAGAGACTGATGGACACTGCTCGACGCACTGTAACGCACCGCCCCCACCACCGCCATCGGAGCGACCCGGCGGGAGTGGGAGGGCGGGGTAGGAGGGTATAAATATCGATGCGCGCGGAGCAGTCCAGCAGTCGCGTCCTGGACTGCGTTCCTCACGCCGACCACTGGACGCTACCTGAAGATGATGGCACGGTACACCATCGAAAATTCGTACATTTACGACCAAATGACCCGGCTGCACGCCCGAGAGATCTTCAAACATCAGATCCGCCGGGAAAACTTACGATTACACATAGATGGATACCTTGAAAAAATGAGGGAAATCGAAGAAGCAATGGGAAACAGACCAGTAGTGGGATGCCAATGCTAAATCTCCACTCTGACAGTAAGATCAGGGATGAGCGAGGAATATCGTTAGAGCAGACTATTTTCGAACTGAATCTGGAAGTTATGAATAAACCCTTCAATCCATACACATTCCAAAATACAGCTGGTGCAGCAACAAACATAGATGTAACATTAGCAAATGGGAAAGCTTTCCGTTTAGTCCAAAACTGGAAAGTTGGGCAAAATCTAACAACATCAGACGATAACGTCATCTATTTCTCCATATCTAATGCCCAAGAGCAAGATATGATAGACGAATGTTGGTCATATTCCTACAAAACAGACTGGAACCTATTAAGAAGATCCTTTGAAATACCAGCACTGCCAGAAATGTCAGATAATGTTGACCTAAAGGCGATAGAACTGACGAATGCGATACAACATGCCGTGAAGGTATCAATAGTGCAAAAGAGAAAGCTCAATGATAAAAGATGTATTCTGTGGAACAATACGCTTCAGAGGTTAAGGACAAATGTAAGGAGAACTCGAAGGCACTACCACCATGCTAAAATTGCCGATGAACGTAGCTGGACACTGGATCAGTACAGGTCAGCGAAAGCTGAGTACCATCAGAAACTTCAGGATGTTAGACTAACCAGCTGGGAGACATGCATAAGCAAAAACTTGCTATTAAACCCATGGGGACTTCTGTACAAGCTAGCTGCGCAGAAGATAAAATCGCCTACTATTTTTGCTACTCTGAGAAAAGGAGATGGAAGTATGACAAGCAGTTGGCAGGAATTGGCAGAACTTCTCCTGAAAACGCTCTTGCCGGACGACCAGCAGGAGTCCGATTCTTCTTCTTTTTTTTTTTTTTTTTTTCTTCTTCTTTTTTTTTTTTAACTGCTTTTACGTCTCTTTTTAACATCGAGGTGAGACCGATTCAGAGGAACACAAACTCATAAGGTAACTAATGAATAACGAATATGAAAACGACATGGTGGTTCTACCATTCGCTCAAGAGGAAGTAAGTACCGCAATAAGCGCGCTGAAGAGAAATAAAGTACCAGGACCTGATGGGATAACAGCAGAAGTCTTGCAAGTCTTTAGTCAGCAAATGGTTCCTTACCTTACCGAATTGCTGAACGCGTGCCTGCTGCAGGGAAGGATACCTCATAGTTGGAAAACATCAAGCATAAAAATTATAAGGAAAGGAGAAGATAAGGATCATACACTACCAAAGTCTTACACACCAATTTGCCTGCTAAATACACTTGGGAAAATTCAAGAAAAATTACTATTTAAAAGAATTCAGATTATTGAAAGGTATGAATCAGCAGCAGTTCGACTTCCGGAAAGGCAGGTCAACAGAGGATGCGATAAACGAAGCTCAGATGATAGTCAACTCGACAAACAAAAAATATGTCATTGGCATATGTATCGACATTTCCAGCGCCTTTGATATTTTATGGTGGCCGAGTATGTTCGCCCAACTAAGGGAGTTAGGATGCCCACGAGTGTTGTATGAGAGCTTCAAAGACTACTGTCGCGGAAGAACTGCAACATTTCAGAGCTCTGGTCAGAAACTGACAAAGCATCTCACAAAAGGATGTCCACAAGGTTCAGTATGTGGCCCAGAATTCTGGGATATTGCTCTGGAACCTGTCCTTAACAGACTCGTGGGTCTATCAGAGCTTGAAGGAATCGTTGCATTCGCAGATGATATCTTGCTGCTGGTTGGAGGAAATAATAGAAGATAAATCGAGACAAACACCAAAAAAATAATGAAAGTAATGGAATGCTGGTGTAAACAAGGTAAGCTCCAGCTAGCACCAACAAAAACCCAATACATTTTGATTAAAGGAACACTGAAACGCAACCTCCCACTGTGAAGCTTGGAGAAAATTCCATTAAAAGACGCAAAACAGTAAGATACTTAGGAGTTGTTCTGGATGAACATAGGAATTTCAAAGATCACATTGACTATATATGCCGAACAACGACTGCACCAATGAACAAAATAATTAGCATTGGGCAAAGAAGATTTCTAATCCCACTGCCGACTATGAGGCTGTATCATGGTGCCATTACCAAAGCTATTGCAAATTATGGAGCGAACACATGGGCGCATAGGTTAATATTGGTTAAACCTGCAAGGGATATCAGACGAATGCAACGAGGAATTCTCTTGCATCTTACATAGTGGTGTTCCGATACCTACTCAAATGAGTAGTACTCAAATTGTCTTAGGGGGCATCCATAAATTACGTGAGGTGTTTTTCCGGATTTCTGGACCCCCCCTCCCCCCTGGTGAGATTTCGTGAGATCTGGCCGGACCCCCCCCCCCCCTCTGGTGAGATCTGGTCCGTGAGAACCCCCCCTAGAAATCGCCCTCGAAACTTTTTTTTTTAGGTCACACCCTAACTTTTTTGACGAAATACCCTCCTAAAATCGACTTTGCCACAAATTTGAGACCTTTTTTTTTTGCTCTACTGTCCCCAAATTTTTCAAAAAATCTCACGTGAGATTTCCGTAGACCCCCCCCCCCTCCCCCTTGGTGAGATCTGGTGAGATTTCGCCGGACCCCCCCCTCCCCTATTTCACCTCACGTAATTTATGGATGCCCCCTTACGATACTTACTCATATCGATACTTTTGTACTCAGTTACCTACCTTACTGTCGAAATGTAAGAATATATGTGACATTTTGCTAAATTATTTATTTTATGTGCCTAGTCTAGTAAAATCTAATAAAACACAGTAAATATTTTTATTTATTGATTCAAATTATAGAAAATCACAAACTTTGAAGGTATTGTAGTAAAATATTTATTTATTATAATTTTAGCACTTTTAAACAAAAAAGTCTGTATTTGAGAGGTTTCCCAAAAAAAGCAATTTTTCTAAGCATTTTGGAGACAGCCTGTTTCTTTTGTTTGACTTTGTTTCTCCCGCCTTAGAAAATAAACATTCACTTGGTACTGATGTAGCTACAACAATAAGAAATTGTTGTGTGTATTTATGCAAACAAGGAAATATAAGTTTCATTTCTTCCCATTCTGTAAATGGGTTACTCTTTAGAGATGTCACACTGTTTGACAAATAGCGAGAAACTACATCAGTATGATACGTTTTCTTTTTGTGGCCGTGGGCTAGCTCCTTGTGATGTTTCCAGAAGTCATATTCCTGTGAAACGTTAGCTGAAGCAGCTTCCTCTTCCGATTCACAAGGGCTACTTAATTTTTCATGAACAATACTTTTTAGTTTTTGTATGGCTTGCCCGCATGCTACTGGATCCTGAAAATGCAGATTTTTAAATCTTGGATCCAAAAGATTAGCGATGGCTGCATGATCATTGAATTCTATCAAACCATATCTTCTCTTCAGTTCTCTCAATAAAACATCCTTGCACTCTTTCACAACTGGTGCGTTTGGTGTGATACTGTTAACTTTTGTTGACAAACAACTAAGTATTGGTATTATTTTGAAAATTGTAACATACTTTTGTCCTGACGCCTCTGGTGTAACATATTCAAATGGTTTTAATAACGCAGTAAGTTGGCTTAGTGTTTCTATCTCTACAGCAGTTGGCATGTCGGGCGCTGAAACACTTTCAATGACGATTTCAGATATCACTCTTCTTAAAAGTAAAAAGCACTCCAGCGTGAAAAAGGCTGAATTCCATCTTGTTTTCACATCAGAAGCAAGTTTCAAAACTGAGCCTTCAGGATTATTGTTTCGCATTTGAATTTTCCTTAATTTATCAGACTGCAAAACACTTTGTTTTATTAAATGCACTATTTCTCGAACTTTTGATATAGCTGTCTTTACACTAGGTAATTTTAAAGCCTCTTCGACTACGAGCATCACCGTGTGCGCAAAACACGGCAAATGTTTCTTTTTATCAATAGATATTCTAATGGCTGCAATCATAGCACTGGCATTATCTGTTACTACGGCACGAATTTTGCTTAGTGGAATATTCCAATTATCAAGAATATTTATAAGGGTTTCTGATATATATTTAGCAGTATGTCTTTCGTTTAGCGCACTAGTGGCTAGGTATAACATACACATTTCACAGTTTTCTTGGAAATGGGCTGTCACACCCAGAAAACCTCGCTCGTTCAATGTTTCGGTCCAAATATCCAGTGTAAGACAAGTATTATCTATTTTTGACAATCTAGATTTAGCAACAGCTACACAAGCCTCATATTTTTCCAGACTTTTCTTTTTTAATTATTTTGCTCCAGGCACTTTGAAATTAGGTTGCAGTTCTTTCGTGAGAGCTAAAAGCCTGCTCCTTCAACTATGTTGAAAGGCCGCATATCCTTACAGATAAAAAATACTAAAGCTTGCAGTATTTTTTTATATTTTGCACCTCCATCTGAAATAAAGACGCCAATTAAAAAAAAGAGAAAAATCAAATAATTTTAATGATTAATAAGTACTAAAATAATGTATTTGCCTTTATTAGACTAAACTCGTGAAAAAGCCTCTTGTAAAGTAGTTTGGAGTATAGTATTATTTGCACTTTTGTTGACGACGCAATCAGATCGTTCTTCCGAATGTTTTGATGTTGATGGCTGTGAGTGATAGGACTCCTCACTAACCGTAGTCGTTGATTTACCAGACGCTTTTGTACTTTTTGAACTGAAATGTAAATTATAAGAGTAAACTATCTAGTACGATTTCGATAATGTTGTTTGAAGGACGACACTTCCATCAGTAAAATTATTTATATTATTTCCTTTTAAGGAATATTAATTCTTCATCTCATTATTCAAAGTTTCTTGTAACGCTAAAATTGAAGTGAATGTAATTTCTAGAAACTTTTTAAATGGAAAAATAACGACTCATAACTTATAAATAAATTCGTACAGATAAAGGACATTAGTATCTGTCATTTGCTAATCAGTTTATGAATAACAAAAGATAATTATTAGATACACACCTTTTATTAGGAGCCAGAGTACTCCGTTGTTTTCTTTCTGTAACAGTTCCATGAGTATTGGCATGTTTAAACAAATTGGACGTGTTTCCACAGAACTTCACTGTTTTAAAACATTGCTTCCACTTTGCCATGGTTTCATTCACTTTATTGTAATATGTCCACACTTTAGATTTTGGTGGTGCCATAATAATAGTAAAAAACCAGTACAAGTTAACACGAAGCACGCACTACACAGTTCAATAACAAACACCACTATGGCGGGCGATTGTCGATTGCGAGCGACTAATGGGTGGGGGAGGGGGCGGGCTAGGGTTACCAGATGGCCGGGAAATCCGGGAATGTCCCGGATTTTTTTGTCTGGTCCCGTGTCCAGGAATTGAGCTTTACTGTCTCGGAATTCCCGTATACCAGTTTCTTTTGTCAAACTTATGATACTGCGGTGGCCATGCCACGCTCGCAGCGGGAGCTAGGGCAGCGCTCCACCTTACCAACGACCAGAGACAATATATTAAGACTGTTCAACTATGACGCAGTAATTTTCAACGAAAGTTGAGTTAATAATCCTTTATATATATATATATATGCGTGTGTGTTATGTAGCATAGTTTTTACATAAAATACATCGTTTTTAATTAATTTGAATATTTCTTGACTCCTTAAAAATAACCTTTTTAACCCCATACATGACCCTGAAGTTGTTATCCTGTATCTCTGAAAAAAACCTTTTTAACCCCAGAAATGTCCCGCAAATTATAATCCTGTATAGGGCAACACTTGGGCGGGCATAGCGTGCCAAACGTTTCAAAAAATATTTCGTTGACGCTATTGAAACAAAACAGACTTTATCACAATGAAATAGAGACCTAAAACAAACTCTTTGATATTATATTTTCTGTGGAAGTTGTCTATTCTGAGACTGATTTTTTATTTTTTATTTTCAATGCTACCAGCTTGACGTCAGCGGGAAATTAATTTTGCAGGCGCGGCTGAGTGGCGCAGCAGGGATGATGTGTTCTGAATTTAACACCGGGCTCGTTTCGATACTTTCGATTCGATATAAGTACTTTTCTTCCGATATCAAGTAAGTATCGAATGAATTAATTCAAATACAAAAAGTATTCGGTATCTAAACAAAGTATCGAGTACTTACTCGTATTTACTTGTATGGGAACATCACTAGTCTTACAGGCGCATTCGGAAGTACCCCAACTGATGCACTTATAATCATTCTCGGAATATGTCCTATAGATCTGGAAATAAGAAAAAGAGCAGCATGTTACTGGCTACGAAAAGGAAACTTAGACACGATGACTGAAATCCTGGGTCAAGTGGCAACCAAGAAGATAGACATCAAAAATTGTTTTTTGAATGAATGGTAACAACAGTGGAACAATTCTGAAACAGGAAGGAGAGTATTTGAAATTCTTCCTGACATCAGAGACAGTATACATATGAACCACTTTAATCCATTTCGAGGGTTGATACATTTCCTCACCGGTCATGGGCCGTATGAAAAATATCTTCATAGGATAAATAGGACAGAGAATGATCTGTGCGCGTGTGGATCTCCAGGAACATCTGAACATAAAGTGTTTTAATGTGCTCTAGTTGATGATCAAATCAAACAGTACAGAGTGAAGCTCATGGCGAAAACTATCAAGGAAATTATGAAAGACAACCTCCTCCTGAATGAACTCGACAAGCTGGCAGATGCTGTGTCAGATGCAGCCAGGGAGCGGTACGGGCTTCAGCATAGCCAGCAACCTGCCGGAACACAGCAAACCATTTAAGGAATGAGACAAGATACTCTAAACGGACGAGATACAAACAACTAAGTGGAACGCTGATGCCGTAAGTATGGCTTCTGGATTTACCGAAGCTTATTTCTTCAATGGATGCCAGCGTTAAACGAACTTTTGAAAACTCAAGATGTTCAGTTATTTAGAATTAGTGGGTAATAGTTTTTACTAACAGGTTGATAAATTACAGTGTGTAGTAATAATAGTTAATTGTTTGTACCATTTTCGTAGTATATAGGATACAAAATTTTGTTTATTATTAATTTTAATACAGTATTAAGAAATAACGGTTCGTTGTAGACTCTAGAGAATGAACCATCTGAATGTACTGTTCAATAAATAAAAATAAATAAATACAACAGTTATTGCCACTCGTAAACCAGTGTTATTATGGCCGTATTTTGAAATGAACGGTGATGGGTCTGAAGCACTGTTTCACTTCTACTTAATTACATTCTTAACTGATAATTGGTAGAGTCCATGTTCTTATCTAACGGTAACAACATAGAAATTTTTGAAAACTTATCTTTTGCTTAGTCTAATGATATTAACCATTACAACATACAATTATTATTATTTTACGTAAAATTAGCACAAAAATTCTCGCAAACTTTTAGAATGTGTGATCTTAATTCACACCAGTACTAAAGAAACTCGATGACAAAAATAATTTTTTAAAGAGTTGGCTAAACATATGAAATCTTGATCTCAAGCTAAAAAATATAAACCGAAATGTTAGTACTGAAGAACTACTCCCATTTACATGAAAACTTAAGTGAAAAAACGTATTTCCTCACAACCATACATTTAAACAACTATAAAACTATAGTCTACTACATTAAAATCTTATAAAAAAATTATTCAAGATGACCCTAGTGTCTGGGCAGATTTATGTGGAACTAAAAAAAAATGTTTCCCAAACAACCTCTCAAAAGAAGGATCAACGACACACAATCAACAAACTAAAAAAACATCTATTTGTATATTACAGAAACAATAAAAAGAAACCTATCAAAAATACCTTAACCATAAACAGTAAATTAATGTATGCTGGACAAAACAGCTGTCACACCAAATAATCATAACTATTCCTACGATTATTTTCTACATTAATAAAACCAAAAGTCTGAAATAACATTTTGAAACTAAACCAATATATTAGCTCCAAAAAGAATAGTAATTTTACCAGACCAGAAATTGTCTGCAGACAAACCTTTCCATACAAATGAAAAACGGTAACATTGCGACATTCTATAATTTCCAAAGAGTAAATGAAAATATTTTAATCTCTTCTTCGGAACCATTATTCTGTTGCGTTCCTTGGGTAACGTTTTAGAACAAATTCTCTTATCCTGACATGCCATAAACCATTCCCAGCTGTTGGATTCTGTCACTCCGCAAATGCAGAAGTATCTGTATGGATAAACCGGTGTGGACACCCCTCGTTTGGGACCTGCCTGCCAATAAAAAAGCGGACATTCCACGTCTCTGAAGGGTATCGGTTCGTTACGCTTAGTAAAACAAATGTTTTCTCTACCTCCAGAAATTGAATGTAACTTCTAACCACATATTCACGGCCAAATCTGTATGAAGGAATGTGTCTATTTGAGACAAATGACTTGATATGAGCTTCTGAAGGATGACTTACTGAATAACTCACTTTCAGTAACATGCAATTTCTGCCCCGTGTCCCAGATGTTTTACTTATTTTCTCTTTACTGATTTCGTTTCCGATGTGCTCAATGTTAGTATCGGTATTCAATGTTTCCTGGCCAGATTGTTCTACATCAATAACACTCGTTACAGATGAACCAACTGTCTCGCATACTGAGGCGAAGCAATCTACAGTAGCATTTCCTACTTCATATCAGCTAACATCTTTTCAGTATGACTTTGAGATTTAATTATACTACCCTGAATTTGCTGCAACAACAGAAATAATGTTCCGTTCAAGATCTTAGGTATTTCACGAGAATCAGCTGATACTACCAATGGCTGACTCATATTTGCATGTGGACCCCTGATGGTAACAGATGACACAATTGTCCATAACTGACTTTATCAAATCCTACGATAAGTTGGTAACTTCTGCCCTCTCATTGTAACTCCGCAGCACGTATATCGGATCAGAACCGATTTCAAATCCATAGCTCCTACTTCTGCTAATCAAAAATAGAACTCGCCAATAATAACTACAGACGAACAGCTGAAAAACCGTACAACTTATCACGACATAAGATAACTATGTACGTTCTCGCGGCGGCAATGCTTTACAAAAACTTCTCCGGTTACAAGACGCATCAAAATTGAGCCGTCTGGCGACTTTTCGGAAGCTTGCACTGCTTCCATTGTCAAGCCCCGCTTAACATCACTGAAGTCCACCGCACGGTAATTATATAGCGCCAGCAACCGGGAGCGGAGGGGAAAGCGCGTGGAGGGGCGGTCTAGTTGGGCCCTGCTCGCTTGGTGACGTCACGATTGGGTCACTCCTATGCCCTAATATGGCTCGATTCCGTCTCGTTTGTAATAATCCAATTGCTGGCTTCCAGGATTGGCTTAAATTGAGGCCTTGAACACGATTAATAACATTATTACTAAGCCTAATCTCAATAGCCTCCTTCACAACACTGTCCCAAAAGTTATTTACAAAACAAAGGCGTGTCGTTTGTCGAAGCACGGCTCGTATCCATTGTCAATGGCATATTCGGCTAAGACAGAGTTTTCTTTTTGTCCAAGTTTAAAATGTCTGATGTGTTCTTTGCGTCTTTCATTAATCGTCCTTAAGGTTTGCCCTATATAAGAAGTGCCGCATTCACATGGAATTTTGTACACTCCAGGAGCCTGAAGATTGAGACCATCCTTCGGAGTTCGCAACAGCTGTCCAATTTTTGGTGGAGGTCGAAAAATCGAACGGATGCCGTGTTTGTTGAGTAACCTTGCTATTTTTGATGTTACTGCTCCACAGAAAGGTAGAAAGGCACGCGGCTTGTCTTGATCTCTGTCATCTGTCTTGGTTCCGTTGTTTTTTCCGATGGTTGCACGTCGTATTTCCTTAGTGCTATAACCATTGGAACGAAAAAACGTGTTCCAGGTGTTGCAGTTACTCCTTTAAACGTTCGTTGTCGGACACCACCTTTGCCCTATGGACAAGAGTATTGAGAACTCCCAGTTTCTGAGAAGGATGGTGAAAACTTTGAGCATTAAGATAGAGATCGGCGTGTGTAGGTTTTCTGTACAAGTTGTGCCCTAACTTTCCATTAAGCTTCTGATGCACTAGAACATTTAAAAACGGAAGTGATCCATCCCTTTCGATTTCTACCTCGAATTTAATATTGGGATGAATCCCATTAAGATGGTTCACTAATTCATATAATGCCAGAATTCAATGAGACCACATGAGAAACGTATCGTTAACAAACCTGTAAAAACATTTAGGCTTTAAAGGAGCCGTGTCAAGATGTTCCATGTAGAAGTTAGCTACTGTGGGAGACAACGGGGACCCCATAGCCACGCCGTCTGTTTTCTCGTAATATTCGCCCTGATACACGAAGTATGTAGACATGAGGGTGTGCCTAAATAACTCCACAAGTTTTGGATCAAAATGTTCACTAAGTAGTTCAACAGTCTCCCCTAAAGGCACACGTGTAAACAAAGACGTAACATCCAGGCTGACCATAATATCGTCACGTTCTAACCTCATTTTTTAACCAACTCAATAAACGCAACAGAATTTTTAACATGGTGTACACACTGACCAACGAACGGATTTAAAAAACGCGTGAGATATTTAGCCAACTTGCACGTTGGCAAACCTATAGCACTGGACACATTAGAACAAGCGCCTTATTTATCTTCGGAAGGCCATATAACTTTGGTGGTGACCTTCATGGCCTCAACTACTTCCCAACAAAACAACAGTGTGAGTTCTCTATTTGTGAGGGAAGGAGGGGTGATTGGGTAAACTTAATTCAGTAAATAATTTTCCTAAACTATCATATTTGTTTTCTGTATCACAGGCTGCATGGGATAGGCTTAACTTGTGTAGTGCATTTGAAGTATTGAATTAAAGTCTATGTTTCACATGGTTAAAACACTAGCTTCCAGCATGGTAGTTGTTACATCTGCCATCTTTGTTAGATGGCCAACCTGCCCCAAACATGTTTTTATGTGTTAGGGGTTTGTTGGCACATAGCCAAAAGTGGGGAAAACGAAGGAACTAAGTGCAAAGACTAAAATCTGTTTTATGATTTTAAGTGAGGAGGAGAGCCTAGCTGTGAGTTACGCTGACAGAGATGATAGCTTTGATGAACATCTACTTTTACATGACAGTAACATGAGTGAGCCAGACCCCAGATGTACCGTGGCCAGGAAGTAGTGCTATCTAGCCCAATTAATGTCTCTCCAGAAGAAGATAGTGGTGAAGTCAAAAGCCGATGAGCTAAAGTAGCCTCAGATGAAGAATAACTGGTAGTTCTGTATACAGGAATCATATCATCAGTGGACAAAACTGATGTTAGTTAAAAAAAATGGTGAGGTGTGGTATGTTTTGGATGTGGTCTAAAAAGTAGATTAAGTTTGGTGAAAATATGAAAATGTGAGAAAAGCTTTTAAGTTACAACTAATGAGTCAAATTCAACAAACCTACCTCATTGATATGAAGCCTATTTGATTTAATTCCAATATTTACGGTCTCTTGTTTCTTTTAGTTTCTCACAGGCTTGCTTTGTCTGTTTTCTAGTTTTTTGTTTAAAAAAAAGATTAAAATATATGCAAATTTGTTACCATTACCTATTTTGATTTACTTAAAGCAATTCAGCATTTAAAGAATTCCAGGTTTTTTTTCTCTCTCTCAACTCTTTTTTTTTTTTAATGTTTGTCTAGGGCTACGCCAACTAGCCGCCTTTCTTGCGCCCACCAATCCCACTTATGGGGTTGGTTGCCTAACCATGATTTGCACTGTTTGGTGATGTCCTGCAGTCATACAATTTAATATTTTGATTGTAAAAAAAATACAGAAATGTAACCTAATAGATGCAGATTACAGTGTTATATCAAAAATCGGGATGGTGTTCACAGAATCGGCTGTAAAAATCAAAATGTGAAAACCTGTGCCAACCATCCCTGGTCTCCCCTACCTATTACATCTTCAGTTTTGGCCACTTATTTACTGAACCTTCTAATTATCCACAGAACTGCTTCTGGATTACTTATTCCTTCAGTTACTTAAGAACCCAGGCTTTATTAAGATATATCTATGTTGCATGTCCCATGCTCTTCTCTACCGCTTGTGCAAAGCTTTCTTCCATTACTAAGGTATTTGCAAATTTCTGTTCCCTTGTGTTAGTTATTTAGTTCCATCCTAGTTGTCACCTGGTGAAATTAAATTTCCACCAATAATCACCATTCTATTCTTACCTTTAAACTCTGAATATTTATTTAGTTCCCCCCCCCCCCCCCAGGAGCCTCATCTTCCATTCTTTCATAGTGGTAAGCAGCTAACACCTTAATGATATAACTTTATTATCATCCCAGAAATCTATCCCTATGAACTCTTGACTATGATCTACGAACACTAGTAAACTATAATAGTCTTTACTAACTAATATGAATACCCCTCCACCAATAGCAGTCAGTGGCCTTAATCCACTGTGGTGTCAGCACCTAGCCCAAAGAGAACAACGATAAGGTTCTAGCTAAGCTGCCTGAAGAACGGAAGAGGACGCTTCCTGCAGATGCCAGAATTCCATCAGGTCAGTTTGTGAGCTCACAGAACACATCCACACACGCCTATTAACCTAACCCACAAGCCACCTAAAACTACTATCTTCTGTTGCGAGAGATGAGAAATTCCTTGTTTCATGTATTTTTAGGAATAGAAATCTCACTATCAGTAAGATTTTATGGAAGGGGAATGGTAATAGAGATGATTATTAACATATGTAACTTCTTTTTAAAGCATTAGTAACATTGCTAGGTTATTGTTACTATGACTTTAGGGTCATTATTAACCTAACTGAAAACCAGTATGACAACACTGAGCATGGTGGGTGAATGGTTAATGCTCTGGCATCACATTCGGGAGGATGCTGGTTCGAATCCCCGTCCGGGCATCCAGATTTGTGTTTTCCCCAAATCACTCCAGGTGAATGCCGGGATGCTTCCTTAAAAAATCCATGGCCAAATTCCTTCTCATTCCTTGGCCTCAATCCTATCCCACCTCTAATGACCTCAACATCAACGAGGCATAAAGCCATAAGTAAAAAACGAAAAAAAACAGTATGACATTACTTAAAAATGATCTAAATTACCGTGCGCATGCCTGACTGTAAAATACTAGAATGTGGCTGTAAAGAAGTCACAAACTGCTGGTTGTAAAAAATCCAGTCAGATGTAAAAAGGCAAACGTAAAAAAGAACTGTAAATTGTAATAACACAGTACTTGGATTGGTGACTGTAAAAGGATCACCAATCCATTTTAAAACCTATGCCTATCTACCCAAAGAATTTTGAACAAGATCAGCTAATGTGCAGACATGTAAACCCTGTTACAAACTTGCGCTCTACTGAGGGTTAGGCACAACACATTGTATGTAAGCTGTGACCGTTACTGATACAGTTTATGCTACTTGAATTGGATCTGAGTGTTGCTAGGTCTCTTTAAATCGGCAGCCATGCTTTTAATTTAACCTGTAACAGCTAACAGGTGAGAGGTTGTACAGTCAAATAAAAAGGTAATTTAATTGAAAACCGTATATTGTGCAAAATTTTATAACATAACCAGTATCAGTTGTAAGCCTAAGGAACGGCATCTGATCTACACATCTGTTATTGAAGACAGCAGGTAGATTCAACTCACTCACTTAAGTCCACCACTTCGATAAATCCTTCACAACTCCCCCATAGTAGGTCAAAACTTAAGAAAATCCCTTCAGATATTGATAATATTTGTAGTTCACTCTCGACTACCAAATGTTAGACGACGTTTCTGCCTAGTATGGAAATTTTATAAGTCCCAAAACCACCGGCCAAATTCTATCACCTTCAGCATTGTTCTTATGGAGACATGGCACACATGTCCTATATCCATCAAATACTGCTGGAAACTGCCTCCATATGGAAACATTGGTTCACTATTTATATTCTTGTATAATCTTACGCTGACGCATTCCAAAGAAAGGGGATTCCCTAGAGTAAGTACTCTTCTCTTGTGAGTTGCAAACATCCTTTCTTCTCATGATACCAGTACCAGATTAGTCATGTAGCAAGATTTAGCAAATGCTACAGCCCCCGTGCCTTCTGTGGGCCCCGCGCCTTCTGGGGGGCTATGCTGCACCTATGATTCTTGGGGGCCTCCCTGTCAGTCCAGGTGGGCAACCTTTTTTGTTACCTCTACCACTGCTCCGCATGGCGAAAACCAAGGGACCCTTCTTCACATTTGCTATGGGCCCCATGCTGTTTTAATCTGGCTCTGCATGGTACCTTACTTTTACTCGTATTTTCCTGAAACTTTTCTATCGTATAGTCTTATTTATTCCCGATCTTTTAAATTATTACAAATTTTCTTTTAATTATCCTCTTTTAAGAGCTATTAATTCCTAAAAGTCACCCATGTCATCATGTTTTGGCACTAAAATTTCGTTTTCTTCCTTTATATTTAAAGTTTCGTAAAACTGTTATATTATTATTATTAAATGAATTTTTCTATCTTATTTAAGCCTACATTCATCTTCCTAGCTCTTTTATTTAAAAAGTTCAAATTCTTTATTTTTATCTCCTTAAGTAGAATTTTAAGTGCTTACAAAATATAGCTTAAAATGATTGTCATTCTATACGTTCTTAGTGGAAATGAATGCAACAAAATTCATTATTCCTGAAAAATAACCTTATTTGAATCATGTCTTTTACGAAAATGGTTTTGAATCAATTAAAAAAGTTCTTTACTGTTAAGAAAATGGTTATAAAAGTTCTTTACTATACTGTCAAAGGTATGCTACAACCATCACATTCCAGTTTGTCATCCCGGTGAAGAAGGAAACTGTGTGTCAGAGGACAGTGCCCTATATGGGGGCGAATAAGGAGAACCTCATCCCTTCTTGCCTGCTGAAAGGAGCTGCTCCATGGCTGAAAGGTTGGTTTGATCAGCCAGAGCTTGTTATGCTTGAATTCTAGCCACTATCTCTGTCATTCATCAAGAATATTTCTTTTAAAAACTTAGGCAAGTCCTTACTTTGGGGCCAAAGCAATGACGACTCTGATGTTGTCACATGTTAACTTGACAGCTTCATTCGCTGCCTTGTAACCCCCCCCCCCCCCCGATTCTCACATGACCAGGGACCTAGCAGAATAGAACCTCTTTTGTATGAGACTGGAAGAAGTGAAGGGTGTCCTGTATGTCCTGAAGCAGACAGTCTGCTGCGAACATGTTTCCCAGTACCTGAATGCAGCTGATGGAATCACACCGTGTGATGTAGTTCATGGTGAGACTTACTTTCATATGCTACACCTGCTGTCCAGTTCATATTTGTAAGTTTGCTTGAGGGAATACTAAATAGTAACCTGCTCAATTAGCCTGATTAGACCCATTGGAGTATACTGGGATAAAAGTGTGATACGGATTTAAAATATAATTAAAAATAAAAATATTGTCAGTGGTGAACAGTTTGTTGTACCAAGACAGTTCTAAAAATAATAGCCAGGAGCAGATTTACTCCAACCCTGGTAATAAAAAGAGGGCAACTCATAACCATATTCATCTAAAATAGCCTTTGTATGGTAGCTGAAAGGTCTGGTAGTTGTACTACTGTTCGGATAGAGGTGATTGAATGGTGGATTCAGAACTGCATCGTAAATTGGACTGCCAGGTGTTGATCTAATGTGCGTAAAGCTTCGCACCATGAGGAGATGCCAACAAGTAACAAGTGGAGTCTTGCCAGCCTCAGCAAAAATGCTGGGAATAGGGCTGATGTGATAGGTAGATGAGGCAAGTTGAATTCCAGCGTGGCCGACATTGTCCAACATCCAAAGATAGCTGTCCCATGCTGAGCCCTATACAATGTAGCAGTACTCCAACCACAACCGTACAAAGTCTCTATAAAATTGCAGTAGGCATCGTAAATTGGACTGCCAGGTGTTGATCTAATGTGCGTAAAGCTTCGCACCATGAGGAGATGCCAACAAGTAACAAGTGGAGTCTTGCCAGCCTCAGCAAAAATGCTGGGAATAGGGCTGATGTGATAGGTAGATGAGGCAAGTTGAATTCCAGCGTGGCCGACATTGTCCAACATCCAAAGATAGCTGTCCCATGCTGAGCCCTATACAATGTAGCAGTACTCCAACCACAACCGTACAAAGTCTCTATAAAATTGCAGTAGGCAGGAGTGGTCTGCACCCCATAATCTACCACAGAAGGATTTTAAGATATTCAGAGCATTTAGCTCTGGTTTCTATATTTCTAAGATGTGGAAGCCAGCTTAATCTGCTGTCAAATATCAGGCCCAGAAAGCAAACGGTATCTTTAAAAATTAAAGAAAAACAAGGTTGTGCTGAAAGATTACGATTATGGCTAAACATCCACACAGTATTTTTTCAATGGAAAAATGAAAACCTGTGTGTATTGACCATTCGTATAGCCTATTTAGTGTGAGTTGCAATTGTCTCTCAGCACTTCTCAGGCTAGATGAAGAACAAAATATATCAAATTCATCTTATGTGACTCCTTATTACCCACGGAAAGCTGTTAATAGCAATAGCAAAAAGGATAACACTTAAAACTTACTCTTGAGGTTCACAGTTTTCCTGAATAAAAATACCTGATAATTCATAACTGAATCCATATGTGAAGCAATGCCGTAATAAAAAGGATTGTGAAAAGTGGGTCAGTTTTCCACTAAATTCCCATTCAGATAGCTTTTTTTTTTGTTTTTGTTTTTTTTAAAAAAAAAAAAAAAAAAAAAATCCATGCCTCTAAGTTACCTGTGTCAAATAAAATTATAGTTTATAAAAAAAACACATTGTATCAATGTGAACTAAAAAGTTAAAAATAATTTTTAAAGATAAATATTTTATTCAACAGTGATAGGATGTCCCAAATTCAGTATAACTTATTTTTTTGAATAATCTTAAAATAAGAATAATATCATTCACCAAAAACTTAACTTAAATTAGATAAAAGTGTGGGGTACTCTCAACTCCACATTTACAAATAGCTAGTCATAAAAAATTAAGACAACTAATATTTAGCAACCACACTTTTTTCTATTAAGGATTTTTTTGGTCAGTGCTTTATCATCATTTTAAACCTACTAAAAAAAATAAGGGTATAATGAATTTGAAACACCCATTGCTGTTGAACAGAATATTTATATTTAAAGATTATTTTTAACTTTTTAGTTCACACTGCTTCAAAAGCGTGTTCTTTTAAGCCATAATTTTATCCTTTTACTTTGTGTTGTAGTTTCATTTTTCATTGTTATTCCTACAAGTAACTGAAGTTAAATGGTCAATCCTACAAGAGGTCCAATAGCAGGGTAAACATAGTAGCCCATTCTTCTGTAATAGTACAAAGTAATTGTAAATGATGTAGGGAATACACACTGCTTAACATCAGTTTAAGTGACAGTGGGCACCATCAAAGCTGCTTACACCAAAGTATCTTCAATTGTGCATGTGCAAAATGTTAAGCAACAATGTCGAACTATGTGCACTTTTACAGTATCTGCTATCAGTTATCTCTGTGACTACAAAAACAAAAGTTGAAATTTAATAAAAAACCATTATCAATCGATGGTTAGAAACAGGTTGCGGGATGAATGGAAAAAATGGTAAGATATACCATTTATAATTTTTTCAACTTAAAACTAATTTTAATTGTGAATTAAAAAAGTATCTTAGCAACATCCATATTGTGACAGTTAAACCACCTTCCTTTTGTTACTGTCAAAGTGATGAGAATACCAGGACATACCTATGAAATTATTGCATTACCCTCAGTTCTTAATACGTGTGCAAAATTTCTAATAATTGAGATGTCTGGAAATGGGTGAAAATTGAATTGAAATATTGAATTAAATTCATCGTACATACAGGTCAAGGTAATAAATAAAAGCGTGTTAAAAAGCAACGATGTTGCCATGACTGTACCAACTTAAATGTGTCATTCGAAAATATGATATCAAAACATATCTATTGTAGGCTTTATTCTTTAGCAATTGGAAATATTTTTGTCTTTACAGTCTGTATTTAATATAAAATGAAAAGTTCACTTTTGGTTTAAACGTAATGATGAAAATTGTTTTAGCCACTTTGGCATGATGGAACAGGAAACTGGCTTAGAAGCATTAAACAAATACAAGCAGAAGGATATAACTGCAACAAGTTGTTTCCTGAATAATAAGGAAATTGAATGAATTCAATTGATGGCCTTTTGAAGAAACTATTGCTGCATTGACCTGGCTAGTTTTCGGGAAAACGTGCAAAACTGCAATCAGCGTGGCTGTCCCGGGATTGAACCAGCTTTCTCAAGAAAGCTCCAGGATGTCTCTTATTTGACTTCTAATAGTGCATTGAAAAATAATAAGAATGGAATTAGTTTCATTTAATTGTATGAAGGGGTATTATTTAATAACTAATTTCAAATGCTATGAGGGAAGACCAGTAACAGAATAGAAGAAGGTTTTGTTTGATATGTAATGACTACAATTTTACAGAGGAATATTGATTATCATCCTCTCACACACAGGACTCATCAGTGTGATGCTCGTGTTGTGTTTTTGATAGTAGGTATGTCACATTTTAATTACTTGGGATTTTTATTCTATGCTGGGATAGGTGTATGTTCAGCTGATTATTATTGCCAAATTCTAAACAGTGTTAATGACTGGAGGGCATCACACATTTTTTTTTATATGTGCAGATTTACACCTGCAGATTATATTACCTAATTTTTGAAAGGTAAAATCCTGATATTTTAAAGTTTTCAGCTGCTAATTTAACAAGTTAAGATGTGTGAAAATTAAAAAGAATATATCTAAATTAATGACTAAACTAGTCCCATGTTAACTGGTGTAAATTTATCTTACAGTTTATAATCTGATTAGGCAGCTGTAGTTTTGATTCACTAATTAATTACCTAAATGATATCCTTAATAATATATAGCAAGTTAGAAAGGGTGTTTTATTTTGTAAATAATGTGATTTGTTTAAGGTATGATAGTGGATAAGACAAAGGAACCTACAGTGAGATGCCAAAAGTCATGAAACACTCCTTTTGTTGATGTGTGATGCAACCTTTTGCTTAATGAAGTGTAATAACACACTGTGGCATGGACTCAACTAGTCAGCAGACTTCTACAGGAGAGATCCTGCACCCATCCTGTCTCAATAGCAGATCGTGATTAGTGGCCCATACATTAGCAGGGAAACTGGCAGTCTTAGAATTTGGTGTGCCGCCCTCGTCTCAAATGCTTCTGGTTAGTGGGCGACTGATATGGCAGGGCTTCCATGGCATATTCCAACATAGGCCTGCAACCTCTCAGTCACCATTAACACACAGGCTTACAGATCATTTTGGACTGACACATATTCTGCTGCAATAGACACTTGGCTTGTTGGCCAATATGTCTAACTGACTTTATTAAATTGTTTAACATATTTATGGAAATTAAAAAGTTGAGACTATTGAAACAAAAATGTAAAGAATGATGCATATGAAAAATTAATATATTTTTTTAAAACCAAATTTTCTGGATGCAGATGTGATGTTTATTAAAATCAAAATTCAGAGTATGCGTAATAGTTTCTGTAAAGAAATGTTCAAAGTGAAAATGAGCAAAAGAAGTGGAAAAGGAATAGAGGATACATTTGAACCTTCTTTGTGGTACTTCAGGTAACTGTTATTTACAAAGGATCAGGACATACCAGAAGAAAGCATTGAGAGTGTGAAACAATGTAAGGAATATTAATTAAATAATGATATTATTACATTAACATTATTGATAAAAATTTAATTCTCACAACTGTTTTTGTAATATATGAAATGCTCTCGGGTGACTAGCCAAGTTAAAGAAGTGTTATAATTACACGACATTCTATGTTGCCATATTCGGTGAAGATTGTTACAGAGAATGTGATCACTGAAATATCATGTAATTATAATACTTCTTTAACTAGGCTAGTCACCTGAGATCATTTCATATATTATCAATGCCGAGAGACACTGCATTATTATGTGTCTGTAAAATTGTTACCATTGTGAGGTAGAGTAAAAAATTTAAAAAAATGAAGTTAAAAATATTTATTTCAAATTAAAATAATAATTAAAAAGGAGCAACTGGATTTTTTTTATCATTACAGACTCTATTGAAGAA
The DNA here is from genome assembly GCA_031002005.1 of Vandiemenella viatica. Lineage (NCBI taxonomy): Eukaryota > Metazoa > Arthropoda > Insecta > Orthoptera > Morabidae > Vandiemenella > Vandiemenella viatica. The sequence continues at coordinate 99,285,615 of CM061921.1, read as the reverse complement.
GGTATAAAAATACTCTACAGAAGAATTTTATCATGTAGAAGAATGTTCAGTTAAAGTAAATCCAGGGTCAGAGAAAAAGAAAACTTTGAGTCATTAAATATAGAAAATTACTAGCTGGTGCCCATGACTTCGTTCGTGTTTGTAAAGAATTTTGAAGGTTTTTCTGTGTTTGCCCTGAAGCTTAAATGTTTTCAGGATAACAATTAGCCTATGTTACTCACTACCAAATTAACAACCTGCCACAGTTTTGTCTAAATCTAATGACTAGATCTAACAGTTTGAGAAATTAAGTTAAATTATACATGTCCATAGTTCCATCAAAACTGTAGGTTTGTATAAAAATTGAGGAGTGTAAATGTGGAGAGGAGATAGTTTTTTAGTTTTTTTGGTCAGAAACCTTCTCCATGGAAAAATACCTATATGTTGCAATGGGGTAAGTGGTCTTAAAAATTCCCACATGTGTGTGGGCGGTGAAGTCCCAGCGTGCGAGGAACCAGGAGGGATGGGCAGATCCTGCCACTCATCGCCCATTGCTTGTCCCGCTAGTGTATGGATAGCTATTGTGTTGCTGTAGTAGGTGCTGCACTTCTTGCCCAAATGGCTCTATTAATTATATCCCAAATATGGCAAGGTAGATGACCAAATCATTTGGCTGGAAACATCCAGAATTCTCATCAAACTAGTTGTGCCTAATCTGGACCTGATGACACATTGCATCATCATACAGGAATTTCCAGTCACCATATATGTGAAGTCCATAAAGAACTATAAATCGTCAGCATGCAACTGTCATGGACCTGTTCACTTTGACCAAAAGAACCAATCCATACAGGAAGTATGTTACACATGATCACGTATTAACCATGAGCTTGCAAGATGCCTTGCTGACAATTTGGATCCAGAGAGCTATTATGTTTGCACCATACCTGAATTTGACCATCTGCTAGTTCCAATTGGAAACATGACTCAGCAGTTCATAAATCCAACTAAACTTCTGACACATCTGAATCAGTATGTGCTGCCAAAAACCACCATAAATACCAATAAAAGCTTTTTTCTGCAGTAGAAGAAATGAAAATATTTGGCAGATTTGCAACATGTTCTCAATAGTTGATTGAAACTTTATTAATGGTAGTTGATTGAAACTTTATTAATGGCTATTTATTTAATGGGAATTAGTGTTGTCTCTACTACACACAGCCTTCAGAATTCTAAATTATATGAATGCTTCCACTCACCCTTTCTCTTTTTGCTACAGTGACTTTTACACTGTTGGTGATTCACCTGTTCTTACAGTTGTATCAAAATTGCATATAGCACCAAAAATTGTGGATTAGTTAGACTTATAATTTTTACAGGATGCTGATAAAAAGATCAGATTTTCATTTTAATGCATATTTTAAATATGCTATGAGTTATCAAATTGTATGGCTCTTAGTTTTGCAAAAGGTGGTATATCCATTTGGACATGTTTCAATAATAATAATAAAAAAAAATCACAACAATTGTTTAAATTTGAATGTGTGTATGCCTATAGAGATATTTTTAAAATAGATATAATAAATAAATTATGTATTTCTCATCACTTATGAGATATCAAAAATATTTATGCATGATTTCTTGAAGGAAAAAATCAATAAATATTACAAATATGCAATTTGTGTATTTTTATCAAAATTTTATTCATTTATTAATATTAACATTTTAGCAAATATGCATGTTCCCTGTGTAGTAGATTTGATACCATGGCAGTAAAATTTACCATCTGTGTATTTAGTTTAAATATCTATATATTTATTTGTTTGTCAAAAAAGAGACAGTTAATTTCTGTATGAGAATTGTTGTGATGAGTTTATTCAAGCGTTGTGTTGTGGGTTCTAATTGATCCTGAAGACAATGTAGATATAAGAGTGAGACAGCTAACTCTTGAACTGAGTACCTTCTGATTCTTGTTCTCTGACTTACTGTGTCCAACAGTTGAATGAGAAATCATAGCAGCAACTTGTTTTTTTAGATTACAAATGACATTGTAACATGAAGATGAAATCCATTTTTGAATTATTACTTTTATAGACTGCCTGAAATTATTTCCTGATATACAATAAACAAAAAAATTTATTCCAAAATTGCAGAGGTATAAGAAGTAGAACAGCCCACGCAACCACTTCAGGAGGAGGTAATGCTTCTTCCTGAAAATTAGAATTGTGCATAATTAGACTATATGCTATTGGTACAGTATCAACAAAGAAATATTTATACTTTCTAAAAACAAACCTTCATTTACTGCAATCATTTACACAATACTAATTATAGCCATTCTAAAGTAATGAAATATGTGATAGTTAAGACTAAGTATGTACAAATGCTTACCACTCTATATATTCCATACTATCAGATACTTCGAGGGATGATTTCCTTACTTTCCAGTACAACTCTATGCAGCCAACAGTTCCGACAGGTAACAGTAGTATAATATATACTGTGGATACCATTATCAACAGACGGGTCAACTTTCTTATATCTGGACCAACAATTGTTTTACTTTCTGAAAATATTAAGGAAAACTGGTATTGGTCAAGTTATAGTTTCTTTCCATACAAAAAGTTTACATCCAAGTTTAATGTTATTGATAGAAAGGTGTGAAAAGTACAAAATGTTGATTAAATCAAAATTAGTTAAAAACAGTCTAATCTCTGATTAGCCTGAAGGTCTCATCTCTGATTAGCCTGAAGATCTCATCAACTGAGGATAGAAAATTATGAAAATTGTGTTTGAAGTTTGTTCTCTCCTGGAAAAATTCAGAGTTACTAATAAAAAAGGTGTATCTATTAGTACTTGGTATTTGCAATCCTGCGTCTGATTTGGATGCTCTGATTATTCATATGTAGACTCCAATCCATTGTGAATAAAAGTAATGATTATATGAATTTTCCTACTGAATAAAACACTGTTATTTATTTGTGTTTTCAGGATGAGGAGCAGTGGACAGGTTACACCACACTGAATGAATTACCATTATAATAAATAAGTGTACAAAATATGATTCCAAGTTATCAAACAGAATAACAAGTCTCTGCTTGAAGCTACATAAGTTCTTAATTTTGTATATATTTACAAGCATGTATAAAAAATTTATAACAATTTCTTATTGTTTATTGCATTCTGGTTAAAAATTAGGCTTAAAACAAAAAAAATATGAACTCCAAAAATTACTTACAAATTATCAAAGTAACACAAGCTTGGAATTAAAGAGTATAAAATTCCTTGGTATTCAGATAGATGAGAAACTCAATTGGTAAGAATGTATTGCATTGTTACTGTAATTGTTAAGCAATGCCACCTTTGCAATAAGAACACCTTCTCTTTAATTTATTTATAAATCTTGTTCCATAGATCCCTGCTGAGGGAGGATCTGTGGGATGTGAAATGTGTCATGGTTAATATGTATACATAATATGTATAATTAAAACTCATTGTGAAAAAATATTATATTTTACAAAGAAAAAAATAAAAGAAAAAGAAACATTAATTTTCACAACTGAATTTGGCAAAAGTTATTTTAAATACAATAAATTCTCTTGTTCAAATTCTTGAAAGGAGTAGAGGAAGATGCAAATAAGATAGTTCCTCAGTTATTGTTTGAACACATAATTATTATCTATAAACTGTTTTATACTTTTAGGAAGTTTGTTAAACATATTTGTCCCAGAATAGTTAACTTCTCTTTGTACTAATAACAGTGATGTTTGTGTTTTGTATAAGCTATTTTTGTTTTTTGTATTGAAACTGTGTATTAGATGTTAACAAGTTAAAATATTCTATTACAAAGCACATGAGTGAATATATATGCTGAGAATTTATTGCAAGAATGTTTAGTTTTTGAAAGAGTTGTCTGGAAGAAGTTATTCGTTTTACCCTACACAACATTCCAATAACTCTTTTCTGTGTTATGAAATTTTTTTTACTTTGTTAAGAGTTTCCCCAAGAAATTATGACATTACTGAATGAAAATGCGAGGAGTACACCTATTTCATCAGGGCTGTATTTGGGATGTGTAGGCCACTATATAATACCTGCGGTGCAGGCCACATATATGCTTCAATCTACATTTATACATCCCGACCACAGTACATGGCAAACTTATGTTACAAGGGTTAAAAGTCCTTATCGTTGTGCTGAAAGTTGTTACTTTTCAGTATAGATGTACTTAAATGTTATTTTACAATTCACCCACATTTCAAACAATTATTTTTGGTTTTCATGATAATTTCAAGACCTTTGTTGCTAAAACTGTTTCAGAAATAGGTTACTTTCTTTACAAACACCTATATATATATATAAACAATGAAATAAAAGGTGCTAAGTAGTGAAAAGGAAAATGTTCAAGCCCATAGGCTACAGCATATGTAGCCTATGCTTAAATGTAGCCCCGTGTTTCATTAATTCTAAATCAGCAAAGGAAGCATTACTTAAATTCTTCAGTATTAATGTGTTGTGTTCTTGCCAGCTGAATTCCTCATCTACTTGAATTACAAGGAATTTTAAACTCTTTGTTTCTAAGCTTGTGTTATTTTTATAGTTTAGATGTGAATCCTACTGCACATAATTTTTTAGTTTAAACATAATATAATGTGTTTTACCAAATTTTAATTTTAATGAGTTTGATGTAAACCACTCACCAGCACCACAAACAAAGAAAAATTCATGGGAAAAAATTTGAGACAAAACCTGGCGTTAGACAGGTTGATGATCTATCACCAATATTATTTAATATAGCCCTGGACAAAGACATTAGAGAATGGGAAAAAATGAACACCCCCGTAAAACTAGGTAGAAACAGACTAAATATCTCATGCTTGGCCTTCCCAAATGATATGGCTATTCTGTCAGAATGTGAACAACAAGCCATCAAATAGAATCCCTTAAAGAATTAGCAGAAAAAATTGGACTAAAAATCTCCTTTGAGAAAAAAAAGGGCACAAAATGTGGTAAAATCAACAGAGTCACTGAGTTTAAATACTTAGGTGAAATTATCAAACCAACAGGACTTGAAAAGAAGGCACAACAGAGCCGACTCAATAAAAGGCTTTTGGACAGACATACAACATCTACAACAAAAAGAACATAGGAATCCAATAAAAAATTAGGCATTACAATACAGTTATTAAATCCAACACTCTCTATGCCACAGAAACACTCACACTAAACTCTATGAGGGACATTAAGAACATCCAAAAAGAAGAATGAAGAATCATCAAGAAAATTATTGGACCAACCAAAATGGAAGAATGCTACATAAAACAGTAGAGTCCCATTCAAACGTAGCCAATGACATCAGAAAATTCAGACTAAAATTCTATGGTACATCTACAGGATGCCAGATCACAGATTAATAAGGAGATATTTGAACTCATGCAACCATTAAAAATGCCTAGCAGCTAGTTTGATCAAGTAAGACAAGACCTGGAAAAAGCAAATATCAAGAGATCAGAAATCCTAGATCATAAAATCTTCAGACAAAAATTACACAACTGGGTAGCCATGCCAGAAACCAAAGCCAAGAAGACCGGCGAAACTTGGCCAGAAGAGAGAAAACTTGCCTTCAGTAAACGAATGGGAGAATACTGGAATAGAAAAAGAAACTCAGACAGAAAATGACTAAGTTTTTGCATTATTTTTCAAGGTCTATCTGCATAATATATATTAAACATTTGGACAGGAGAAAAACCACCGCTTACCATAGAAAAGGATTCCCATGGTATCGATACACAAAAAAAAAAAAAAACATGTACACACATAGAGTATGGCCCTTCTTCAGTAGTAGTGAGATGGCTGCCTGTTAGATGCTGGCAGCCAACTGAGTGAATCAGCAATGCGTGTGGCTCTTGGTGGGGGAAAAACAACTTGGCGGGAAGTGAGGGTGGGGGTAGAAAGGCATACGCTAGAAAATACTAATAAATACATAATAAACCTGTTTATACGGACCCGTCGTGGAAGCACGGTAGCCGACAGATGATGGTCCTGAATTGCCTATTAAGTAATGGAAAAATTTGCAAAAAGCTGAGAAATTTGCAAAATCAACAAAAAAATTGATTTAAAAAAAATGATATTTAAAATTAAGCAAAATATGAAGTTACAAGTTATAAAAAGATAGGCTCTGATGAGTGATAGTTCTGTGTGAAAAGGTAGGAGATGAGGGGGATGGGTTGGAGGAGAATTTGTGCTATCTTAAATTTAGTCCTGGTGGTTGTCTGCTTCCCAGTTGGTACTGATACGCCAGTTCCTACCTTCCGAGTTCCAAAATGCTGCTTTTGTCTGAGAGGACTCTGATGGCGCAGACTGCAAAACATGTGTTAAAATTGTAGGTGTCATGAGTGGTGGCATCATAAGATACAGGGTGGTCAGGGTTCTGTGTGAATACCGATTGTCTATGTCCATTCATTCTGATGGCCAATGGATTGGTTGTCAGACAAATGTAGGAGGTTGGGCAATGGTTGCAGGTGAGTTGGTATATAAGGTAGGAGGATACATATGTGGCCAGTCCTGTGATGGGGAAGCTTTCCCCAGTTACGGGGCTGGTAAAGGTGGTGGAGGGTGGGTACATGCTGCATAATTAGCAGCGGGATCTGTTGCAAGGAAACGAACCTCGGGCTATCTTACAGGCTGGATGGCCCCAAGTTAGTGGACCAAGAGTTGGTTATTGCTTGGAGGTCTGATGAAGCAGGTTCTGGGTAGGTGAGGGAGGGTATTTGGAAAGAGGTTTCTCATCTCAGGGCAGGCTCAAAGGAAATCGTAACCTTGTTGCAGGACTTGGTTGATGGATTCCAAACCCGGGAAATATCGGGTAATCAGAACAGGGCTATGGTTGGTTTTGGGGGGTTTTGGGCTGTTGATATGTTGAGTGGGTTGTGATGTGGCCCGTGAAACCTGTTTGTGAACTAAATCTGCTGGGTAACAGTGGGAAATGAGGGCTTTGGAGATTTTTCTAGCATACTGTTGGAGGGCCTGTTCATTGGAACATATGTGGCTCCCCCGAATGTCAATGCTATAGAGGAGGGAGCGTTTGATGTGGTGAGGGTGGCAGCTATCATAATGAAGGTACTGTTGTAGGTTTGTGGGTTTGATATGGACAGATCAGTTGATGTAGCCATAGATGAGGGATAGGTTGACATCCAGGAAAGTGGCATGTGTATGGGAGTAAGTCCACATGAATTTCAGAGTGCTGGTGGTATTGAGTTTATTGAGGAAACTGAGTAGAATTATATATATAATCTTGACTTAATTCAAATAACATCCAGAACAGTAAAAATTTTCTACCAGATAAAGTTTTAGCATTTGAAGTGACCCAGTCTGGAACGGTAGGATTGACTAATTCGAACAAGTGTAAGGGTCAGGCTTAGAAGCTGACCTAGTTTCAAGATGCAAATTTCATCATAGGATCACACTGGAGAATAACTTTAGCTTGTCATGTCATCTTTACAAAGTTTAATTTACAATTGGTCATAATGATATTCAATCACTCATATGAATGAATAAGTTTCCAAACAAAACATTTATGGGGCTTGAGAGGATATCTGAATGGGTGCTTTGTCACCCAGCAGTTTATTGACTGATTATAGCCATTTAATTGAAGCGACAAGTGAGCTTATGGGTTGGGTAAACAATGTATCCTTGCCCCTCTAGGGTCCATATGTCGCTCACCATAGCCAACCATTTCCCACAAAAAGAGCACACTTAGTTTTTTTGGTATATTACCCACTACCACCCCAAATTTTGTATAATGCAACTAAGCTTGTTGGGTGAACGGTAACTCTCTGTCTTGGAATTTGGCCCTAGTTTTTGCCATCCTGATTTCAGTTTTCCATCACTTCCTCCAGACCAGTACTGGAATGGTGCTTTCAAAGGCCTTGGATTAATTCCTTTAACTTTTCTTGTCTCAAAATCCTCTTTCAACTCTAAACGACCTAGATGTCAACATGATTTAAAGCATAAGTCTTCTTCTTATTAACAGCGTAGGCTGTCTGGGTTGTTCTGTTCTTTTATATACCATCTTATACAGGAGGAATGGTAAATATTGAAGGAGGTGGTAGTATGAACAATATAGAGTAAAAAAAGTTCATATAAACATGTATCCAATTTCCATTCATTTTGGAGATATGGGTACTGAATGTTATGCATAAAATAAACCTCACGAAATGATCAAGAGTACACAAATTACTTATTGTAGTTCTTTATTCATGCAAAACACATGCATATTTTACAAAAGTTTAAATTAAATGTTCAAAAATCCCATGATGAACCTCAATACATAAATTTAGTGATGCTTGAATTTGAGATGTACAGTGCCGATGCACACACATCTCAGATAAAAAGAGACAATAGTTGCTACGTTACATGGCTGGGACAACATGCAGTATACTTGTAGTACATAACCAGAAAAAGTAAAAACAAGAGATGAATTACTCATGCACATTTTAAACACTGCTGCCCTCATAAAAGTACACCAAGATATAACCAGAAGAGCTACATGTACTGTTACGAAGAGATCTACAAAGTGTATTGAAGTCAATAGTGGGATATTCGAACATTTAATTGAAACTTTTGCAAAATATGCATGTGTTTTTGCATGAATAATGTACTTCAATAAGTTATTTGTGTGCTCTTGATCATTTTCTGAGGTTCAGTTTATGCATAACATTCCAGCACCTGCATCTCTAAAGGAATGGAAAATTTGACACATGTTTATATGAACTGTTTTACTCAATATTGTTCATACTACCATCACCTTCAATATTTACCATTCCTCCTGAATCACCTTGTATAATTAAGAGCAATAACTTTACTGTTCAGTAATCAACTGTTAGGCTGTCATGTAAATATATGTTTCTCTGCAGATATAAAAAAACTGTTTTTAGCCTCTCTGAACAATTGTTTGTCAACCTGTTCCTCACAACCCTCTTGAGACAAATTCATGCTATCCTGGTGCTTGGTGGTAGTTTCATTCAGGTTCCAAATATTTACTGTCACAGAGTCAGCTTTAAGGATCTTATTAATCAGTAATTAAAATTAATTTCAGTAAGTGTTGTTGTTTCCTTGTTTCACCCTTTTATTTTCAGTTTCAGTAGCTCCCGTCCTCAAAGGCACTGAATCAATTTTCTTTTTTTAAGGGGGGTGGGGGGCTTTATGCAGTATTGACATCTAGGTCATTAGAGATGGTAGAGGATTGAGGAAATGTAGTGGGAAATATTTTTGCCACGTCATTTCTTGAACAACGATCCCAGTATTTCTCTGAATGATTTTTGGAAACCCATGGAAAACTGAACTCGGGGTAGGATGGGCATAAATCTGAACCTGTGTCCTCCTGAATGCAAAGTCCCAGGTATTTATGTTCATGCTGAATTGATGGAGAAGTGGAAAACCATTATATTTAAATTTAAAGAAGTGGGTAGTAGGAAGTGAAAGGTTGATTGCTCCAAATAGTTAATATTCCCTGAAAGGTATCCATTCCTTTAAGTTAAACTTTTCCTATATCTGAAATATAATCTGTCATGCATATACAGCAAGTCTTTAGACACATTAAGCAAACCAACATGAAACAATATTTTTATTCAGATAATGCTGCCCTTCATACACTAAAAGTTATCTTCAGTATGCCTTATGTAGATCCACACACAGAGACTCCATCGATAATGATATCTCTTTACCAGCTACAGATTTCAGAGTATGACTTGAAGCTATTATCATCTTCTCCAATCTCCCTATAAGCAATTCTTTATGATCATTACATAATCCACTCCAGCCACAATTGTCAACTCATTATTTCTCTATGCTGTATATTCTTCATTGAACTTATTTCTAAAAAAACTTTTCAAAAGAATAGTACACACATACAGTCTTCACCCAAATATGTCTGCATGCTTCCCATTTCAGTTTAAAAGAAATTTAATGCTTGCCTTACTTGTTTATAAGTACCACTTAACAAACAAGCCTCTCTGAACTTACAATCAGTAAATTAAACACTACTATCTCATCAGTCTACTCCACCCCATCATATCAGTGTTATATAAATCCAAACAAACTAATAATAAACACAGAAAAAACACATGCCATACACTTCAGGACAAAATCTAATTTAGATACCCCAGCACCTACAGTAAAAATCTGTGGTGAACTACTGAAAAATGTAAAAAACACAAAATTTCTGGTAATATGGATACAAGATAATTTAAAATGGAATATACACATTGATCACCTTTGTAAAAAAAAAAAAAAAACTAAATACCATTTGCTACATGATGAGAATATTAGTTGGCTGCATATCAGATGAAACAATTAAGAATATTTATTTTGTGTATGTTCACTCATTATTAAGAGTATGCTATTATATTTTTTGGAAATTCCCCACCAAGTATCAAATGTTTCAAAATGCAGAAAAAAATTTATTAGGATTATGCATGGGGTACAGAGTAGAACCTCATGTAGATTTTTATTTAGAAAGATGAAAATTCTACCACTGCCCTGTATACAGGGTGGTCAGAAATTCACTCATCGGCGGGTAAGGGCAGTGTTCGGGACGTTGCACTAACGAAATAAATACAAAAAAAATCTAGTAAAAGTCGTACTGTTTTTGAGTTATTTGCAGCTAAAGTTGGCCAATAAGAGCATTGCATGGGCGAATTCAAACAGCATTCCACCGGCAGTGTTGCCAAGCATACTCGAGGCATGCGACCGCCACAGAAAACGAAAAGAAAAATTCTCTTCGGAAGGGGGGGATCGAACATACAACCTTCAGAGTGAGAGTTTGCCGTCTTACTGACTACGCTGCCAAGGCACTAGAATTTCCTTGTTTTTAGAAGCCACTAGGGCGGGAAGTCGGTGGTGGGGCTAAAGGACCATGCCAGAAGAAGTCTCGCCGTCGAACGCAACTTACTGATAAAGACACTGTCATCATGCAACATCATCAATTTTTGTTTGAAGAGTATGCCAATATGCATTTGGTGTATGGCGCTGCTGGACAAAACAGGGCCGAAGCAGTTAAGATTTACACGAGTCGATTTCCTAACTGTGTAATTCCATCGACCAACACTTTTGTGTTGGTTGACAGAAGGTTGAGGGAGACGGGAAGTATTGTTGTCCACAGGCCTGACGACGGATGAAATTGGTTCAGGCAGAGTGTAGGATTTGAAGACAATGTCCTGGAAATGATTGCTGATAATCTGAGGACAAGCTCTAGGGTCATTGCCAACACATTGCAGATACGTCCAGTCTAAGTGATCCCTCAAATTCTCTGTTTAAATGCAGCCTTTCAATAGGGTCATTTTTGTTGTTTTTTAATTACTAGGCCTCACATGCCACTGTTTTGGATGTCCTTCACGATGAAGGGTTACATTCCTTTCACTTTCAAAAGGTTCAAGATTTGGAGGAACACGATTTTCCACTTCGAGTTCAGTTTTCACAGTGGTACCTGCAGCAATGTAACGGTAATCCAAACTTTGAAAGGAAGGTGCTGTGGACGGATTAGGCATGCTATACCAGGGAGAAGTGTTTTAATAGCTGAAACAGCCACATCTGGGATGTCGAAAATCCGCATGCAATTTTTGTCAAGTCATACCAACACAAATTTAGTGTTAACATTTGGGCGAGTTTATACTAGGCCCTGTTCTACTTCCGCAATGTTTAAATGGCGCTTCTTATTTAGCATTTCATGAAAGCGTCCTTCTGTTGTACTTAGAAGACATTCCTTTGGCAATTCGTAATGACATGTGGTTTCAACATGACGGCGCGCCACCGCATTTTGCAGTACCGGTACGTCAACACTTAGATGCATTGTATCCTAACAGGTGGATTGGTCGAGGAGGCCCAATTCACTGGCCAGCTCCATCACCAGACAACAACCCATTGAATTTTTATCTCTGGGGATCTGTTAAGTCAATTGTTTATGAGACTGAAGTAGATAGAGAGGAAGAACTTTTGGCTAGGATAATTCTAGCTTTTGATCAAATTAGAGAAAGTTACAATTTTGGAAGACTCGCAAATTCAGTAACTCAGCGTTGTCGTGCCGGTATTGCAGTTGAGGGAGGACATTTTGAACAGTTGCTGTAAAATGTAAGGATCCATATTTTTTTGTTATTGTTGTTTATTGGGATACATTTTTACTACGGTTACTGTTGCGGGTTGACACGTATTGTAAGTAAATCCCTGTTGGCTTTCAATGTTGCGACTGATAACGTCAAGTTGGAAATGAAACTACTGTACAGTAATTTTGTTTTTTATCAATGAGTAACAGCTTGTTTACCTTTTGCGGCTTGCCGCGCGTTAGCGAGTTGATACACGTTACCAAAGTGTACAACTTGTTTGAATAAGAACATACTGTTTGCAGCAGAGAAAGTTACGTTACAAACGATAGAATGGGTTTAATGTTCTTTTTTCCAAAAGTTTATTGTTTTTTTTGTTTTTGTTTTATTGTTGCAAAATAGTAGCAAGGATATTCACGTTAGTCAATAAAAATGTTGTGATCGAAATCTAGTGAAATACGATTACATGGAATAAAAGAAGCTTCTTTGCAACGAATAAATTAAGTTTGCAGAATTTTTTTTTTTTTTTTTTTTTTTTTTTTTTTTTTTTTTTTTGTGCCAGTAACTAAACGATTTTTGTACAAAAATTAAAGATTAATCTAGTAAGCAGATCAACTAATTAAAAAACAATTCCCATAAAAAAGAATACTCTAGCCCCACCACCGACTTCCCGAAAAATGTCGCGGATTACCGATAAATTCCAATTACGAACAAACAGTCCGTCCTAGTGCCTTCTAAAAACAAGGAAATTCTAGTGCCTTGGCAGCGTAGTCAGTAAGATGGCAAACTCTCAATCTGAAGGTTGCGGGTTCGATCCCCACTTCCGAAGATAGTTTTCTTTTCGTTTTCTTTGGCGGTCGCATGACTCGAGTACGCTTGGCAACAGCGCCTGTGGAAGGCTGTTTGAATTTGCCCGCGCAGCGCTCTTATTGGCCAATGAGTGAATTTCTGACCACCCTGTATATATGCTGGAAACCATTACATTACCACAAGCAAATACTACCTTTTGTCAGAAAGGACCACTTCATATGGGAATCAGATTGTTTAGTAACCTACCACATCTGTTAAAGAAAATACAAAATTCACTTCAGGACTGAAGGAGTACTTGCTTGGCCACTGCTTCTACAGCATTGATGAGTATTTTCAAACCAAACGATAGACTTAAATAGTGAAAAATGATGTGTTTATTTGTTATTATAAATGTTGTGTCTCTATCAAACTTGTCAGATATCTTACGAGTGATCACAGCATTGATAAAATGCTCATGCACCGACTATTTTTGACTTATCCCATATCATTTGTACTTTACACTATGTATGATGCTAAGGGACCAATAAATACAAATACAAAAAAAAAAAAAAAATCTTCCATCTCTCATCCTCCACTTCATAGAAAATAAACCCTTAATTCTGCTTTTTCTAAATATGTATATCAATATATACTTATTCTCATTTCAGTACTCATACAAGATCCATAAATCCACAAGGTTGCATCTGGTTGTACAATAGTGTGTTTTTGATAAGATATGCCACACACTGTTATTCACATTTTCTTTTGTTAATAAGGGGTTGCTGCATAAAATCTATATTAAATTTGTTCAACTTGTGTATGTGTAAGGAAGGGAGGTAAAATGGAAGTACAAAATTCTGTTTGTCATTTGCATTGAAGTACACTGAAGTTTAAGATTTAAAATAATGTAATATGTGTTCTTTAAGAAGTGGCATTATTTTCATCCAGAATTCTTATGATCAAATCTTAATGATGGCATTTATGTTATGTGATTTAATTTATTTAACATACCAGTGAGTTTCTTTCTATGTCGAGCTGATTTGTGAACATGATAACCAATAAATGCATTTCCAATTATGATCAACATAGTTGGAATCCATGTGGAGATAGATACATATATATAGGAATATCTGCTCCAACTTTCAGGTCTTCCTGCAGTACTACAAGATTCATATTCATAGACATTATCTTGTTCAAATCCTGTAACACAAAGCACATTACTATTCTCTTCTACCTGCAAAATCTGTGTGGGGTAATAGCATATCAATAAATATTTTATCTTTCTATGGAACCTAAAACATTAGAAATTAACATAAGTGTGAACTTTTTCTTCTGCATGAACAAGGAATTATTCTAAAAAGTTGTTAAATGTTTACATTGTTTAAAATGAGTTTTTGCTGTCATACTGTTATAAGCAGTAAACAGTTGTTCATGTTTCCACTCCTGATCTCAGTTGACATTGTTGATTAGTGCTTTTCTGACCTGTCAGTATAGCCAGACATAAGGAGCACAAATATGTCTACAGTTTTATTTCTTTATGTGGTGATTGCCTTCATTACCTGGTGGCTGCCCTGGATGTGGTTTCTCTCTGTTGCAGCTTACTTGGGAAATTTAACTTGAGTAGTTTGCCCTAGCCTTTTCAAGTGATGGGAGTGTATATGTGTGAAACTGTTTGGTGTGCATGACTGTGATGCATTGTTTGCATTATGAATGAATTAAAGATGAAGAAGGAAGCCTAATGTCCCCATCAGATGGACGGATCACCATCAACAGTGTTATTTGACATAACTTCATATACAATACATAGAGGTTTAGAATTTAACCCAGGACTTCGCTGCACAATCTGCTGATTAGGAATTGTTCACCACCACCTTTCCTGCCCTGCCGATCAATCCTGTTGATGAAAGTTTAATCTGCTACTAGGACCCAAACCAGCTAACCCTACACCAGTCACTAGACGCCATCAGTGTGTCTCAGCCATCTGAGACAACAGCATGGCTTTGGTTTATGTAGTTTGAGGGAAATAAAATATTATTTCAATGAATACACTACTTAGTAAATATGCAATTAATAAATAAATTTTTTCTGCTCTCCACTTCTTTCCTGCTCCCTTTTTTGGTATTTTTCATATCATATATTTTGTCTGTGTTTTAGCTTAAATATGTTTTTCTTGTCCTTAAGCTGTTTTATTGGAAGTGACTGTACATGTACCATTTTTCTCAGATAGGGTCAAAGAAAAGAGTTAACTTACAATCTTTTATGTTGTATACTAGCTGACCCGGTCACGCGTTGCTGTGACTTACTAATTATAGTACGTTGGATTAATGTTATTCTAAACTTCCTCAAGTAGTCAAATTAATATTCACTAATAAAGACAAAAATATTGTAGTCGATTTGGAAATTCAAATGTAATTGGTAAAGAGTTACGGAGAGTTGAAATTAAGGACAAACGATCATAAAAAATTTTAATTTACATTTCATTACAAATTACTTAATTGAAATTATATAAAAATTGATATTTATAAAATAAATAAATAATTTTAAATTACATTTCATTACAAATTACTTAATTGAAATTATATAAAAATTGATATTTATAAAATAAATAAATAAATTATTATATATTTATTTATATAAACTGAAATTTCACTTATATCTTCAGTCATACTGTTTTTATATTTTTCCCACAAACTCGAAGATTGTGTTGGATAACATGTTGTCAAAATAATTGCAAACAGTTTGACGAATACTATTCGGCGTGGCTGTCAACGCTGCATCAGCAAGTGTCAGGTCCCAATAATTGTCGTCTACCAGCAGCTGCAACTCGCGACATGCATCTTGACATGTATTGAACACTCGACATGTATTGAACACTCGACCATTAACTGTTCGTAAACATTCGAAAGAAGCTGATCCGGGAACATTCACCAATAACAAACGCTGAAAGAAACATTCACGTTGTTTTGGATGCACTGTGTAAAGTCTTTGCTTTGAATATGTCTGCGATTGAAGGATGTGGTTCTCCTTGTATACGTGGCTACCATTTTTTACCTAATTTGTTCCATGAAAAATAGCTTGGAACATTGGTATATAATAATGTTTTGCGAATTGGCGGAACACATCAGATTTTTGACACAATGTGAAAAATTCAGTTTGTGGTTTGTCGTTTTTGGTGGCTCAAGTATTCTTTGGAAAATATTTTCTTCGGTGAAATATATACGTTGACCGTTTTCAAGATGTACTGCAAGATGCTGGATGGAAGGGTCTCTTTCATGGATGCGAAAACTAAAAATATGCCAGATAGCTTCGTTGCTGCTGATGTATCTACCTATTTGGTATCGTGTTATTTTGTCATTTTTATTTACATTTTGAACTTCAAATACGGTCAAATCACTGCCTTTATTAACATATTTGCAAACATACTTAAGGGATTTTACAGAACTGCAGAACTCGACATTAATATGAGCCTTATACGTTTTTGAAAGCAATGGTGAGTATGGTACCACCCACTGATTGTCAATTTCAACTTGGTTTATAAAATTTGACATTCGCATTGTAAATGTTTGGCCACCATTCTCAGCGTTTCTGCGGCGATACAACGGATAACCATCGATATCCGTAATAGTATCATTCGTATATTCCTTTGGAAAACGCTTCTTACATTTTACACCTTCCATGCATGGCGATGTGTTCTCCTGATGGTAATTTGTCACCTTTGATGACAATTTGATAGTTGTCATTTTTTAATTGTGGCGACACAATTGAATAAGTTGATTATTACTTTCCAAACAATTTTCCAACAATACCACAACTGCTCTCTCTTCTGCTTGTTCGATGAAATTATACTGGCACCTAGTTTTCAAGCGTTCCTCACAATTTCCAATAGATTTGGAGAAACTTTGGGTCATCGTTTGGCATCGGTATCAACGACCCAATCTTATGGTACACCTGGCCTTGTATTTTGAATTTAGTTTCAAAATGACGTCCATCAGATGTAAGATCACAAATTTTTGCTGCCCCAAAAGACGTCATCTGGAAGCAAGAATTGAATTTGCGTGTCTTGCGCAGAAATAATTTCGAATCGTTTGATTCGCCAGCAAGAAGGATTGTAAATGTTCTGGCGGATTGGGTAGTGGTAATAATACATCTTTTCCTGATGCACAACACATGCCGGCTGCTTCATTGCGGAATTTCAACGCCTGATAATACTGGCATATTTTGCTCATTGCACCGATTGCAGTTTTAGAATGTACAGAGTAATCAATGGCTGGTGCATGTTGGAACGCAAGACGAACAAATGATACACATGTTAAAGCACGGCTGATTTACTGTCTCTCTCGTTCTCTTTCTCTAAATGCAGGTATGTGCTGTTCTCGTGCCGCTCTTGTTCTCGATATATTCTGTCACAGACGTTCATCACGCTGTTCTTGAGATTCTTGCATACGACGCTCAGCTGCCCTGATTCTTTGAACTTCCTTACTTGCCGCGAATTGTGTTGCTGATTGATGAGCTCTCTCGTCGTGCGTCTTGCCTCTCTGATAAACGCATTGTCGAGGTTAGATTCTTTGGCGACATTTCACTAAAGAATATTTGAATTACAACACAAAGTGCCTTTCTGAAAGCCTTGAAATAAGACAATATAATACAGTGGGTCCAATGAAAAATACAGTAAAATGGAAGTTAAGAACTAATGAGGGAAAAAAATATCATTGAAAAAAAAAATAACAGAAAAAGAAGAATGATATTTTTTTGATACATTTATAGCATGGATGACACCAGGCTTTCAAGAGGTTTAGAAAGATTTGAAACGAAATAATACCAGTGAACTGTATGGAAAGAAATTTTTTTCGATAGTAGACTTTGAATATGGCAGGATTCAAAGGTAGAGAGGAGTGCAATAATGAAGGAGTACTGGGGAGGAAGAAAGAAAAAACAACAGGAGTGGAATTGAAATTGACACGTGGTCTCTAGCTGACCATAACAAAAAGAAGAAGAAAAATGATAAGCTACCGAGAAATGCTTACACGATTCAAATTTATCGTAACGTTTTCTTCAATGTTATATTCATGTGTGTGATTACTTTGTCGTTTGGTATAAAGACACACAAACGATGAACAACAATACAGTATAATTATAATACAATACACAGCACAATTAAAATGGAAGAAACTCACATATATGGCGTGGAATAGACCGTAGCATAAATAAATCGAAATACAACGCCATCTACTGGATGGTTTGATAAATTAACACACCACCATCTGTTAGGAATAATCTGTAGCATAAATAAATTGAAACAGAACGTGATCTACTGGATGATTACCCAACCTAGCTAACCAAGTGTTGTATAGATAAGTTAACACGTCGCCATCTGTTAGAAACTTATGGAACTATAATAATAATTACGTGTGGTCGTAATTACCTGGTGACATGGTTTCTACTGGCTGGGCATTCCGCCCCTGTCGTAGCCGCCTTTACCTAGCCCGCTCATTCTGCCTGGTACAGGGGACCTACATTTTAACGTGGAATCCGAACCACAGTACCGTCCTGGCGTATTTCACCTCATACAGCATGCTGCCCCGGGGGTTAATGCCGGGTTAAGTGACTATAAAAATCATCGCCGAGACAGGGACTCGAACCGGGGACCTTTCCATCTCCAGTCAGATGCCCTAACCACTTAGCCAGCAGACCGCTTAGCATTGGTGGCTTACAAATAATAACGAACCATTGTCCTATGACAAACATTTAATGAACATTTATTTCGCAAATAATAAATATTGAGGTCTATAATCCAGATAAAAACTATCCTATCTTTTAAGTTGGACTAAATTACACACATTAAGCCAAATTTCATCTAAATCGGTTATGTAGTTTCGGAGTTCATCCCGGACGAACATCGTGACGCGAGATTTTTATATATATAAAGATGGTGGCCTAACAGATATTTTAAAGTTAGTTGTGTATTTTTGGTTACATCCCCCATAAAGATAACTTAAATTTTATTGCAACATAATATTGTTCATATGAAGCCACATATTATAAGTAAAAATAAACCCCATAGTGCAAATAGAAATAGTTTTTTTTAGAGAAATAAAGAAAATAAATTTTGGAAAATGTTAAACTACATGGCCGAAAGTATATTCAAATAAAACAGGAAAATTCACAGATCAAGAATATGATAATAGTTTTTTGGTTAATTTAAAATTTAAGGGGTAAATGTGGAATTTTATCTTTCAAAATTTTAACTTCCTTGTAGTTGTCAGGTATCGATTAAGTTTTGTAACTGCGTGACAAAATTTTATTCTCAGAACCATGAGTTAGATTGAATAATATTGTATTTTATTTCTAAAGTCAGTTTCTAGGTTTATTCAAGGTAGAAATCAGATTTTTTACAGTTGTTTAGATAGTATTTTTCATTGTATTAGTCTTCAGCATTCGCCTGGAGTAGTACTGCGAAAGCATATAAATTATTTATTTTCGGCTAAACTATTAAAGTTACAAAATTTTTAACATTAACCAAAGTTAACATTTGCTACAAGATCCAGCGATTTACAAACTTTCAGAGAGATAGCATTATTTTTATTGTCAAGGTCAAAATTTTATGACGAAACCTTTCTGACATGCGATTTGATATATGATTAGCCTTCCAGAAACTACCAATGTGGAAAGGAAGTTTGGGATTTTCCCATGGGTCTTGAAAGAGCAGGTAGCCACCTAGTACCTTCCCTCGGCCACAGTCATTCAGAACTGTGAGTGCGTCAAGATAAAAGCTCAGTCTGTCAGGCTTAGTAGACCAGCAAGTTTCACATTAAGCACTACTGTGCAAGAGTTTATTTTTGGCACAATGTAGGTTTGCATTTTAAGTTTATTACAATGTAGCAATGAAATAGTATTACACCATGTGGGGCCTCGGGATTACTTATGTGTTGGGTGCTTGCTAATTAAAAGCACAAATAGAAGTGTGTGACAAACTTTTGTATACTTTTAAGTGGCAATAAATTATACTTTGAACTTTGGGGTGTGGTCTGGCTTGAATGGTTAATCGAATTTGCAAACTTTCTTTCTGTGACTTTGTCTGATTGCCTATCCAGCTAATTTACAACATTTTCTAGAATATAGTGATTTTAATTCCAACTGACTCATCAACATTTATTCTCTCTATACCTTTCCTTAACTTGAGGTAGTAAAAAATGAAGTTAAGTGGTGACGTTGTATCATTAGTATAAAGCCATAGCTGGACTATCCAAGGCTACACACGGTCAGAGCTAAGACAAAGCCTTTTTGCCTGCACCCCAAGGCAAATCTAGCGTCTTACATAGTGTGATGTCATGAAACTGATGGCGTACAATGAACAGGTACAAAACAAGTGATAAAGGATTATTTTCAGAATGATAGATAAATACTAGGAGATAGAGTTATTTTTTCTACAAAACATAGTGTTTGTCTCATTTCAAACCTAGTTGTAGTTAACGAGAAATAAGTTCAAGAAGATTTTTATATTACGTCATTCTGGCAGGAGAGGAGAGATTTTGATGCGTAGTTTCAGTTTTCTAAGAATAACTTCCAAAGTAAAAAGAATACATTATGCCATAGGATGAGGAAAATTTCAAATAATAAAATGATACTAAGATCTTCACAGGGGATTAAGAACTTCAAAAGATATTCACCATTATCCAATTTGAAACTTTAGGAATTAATAATGAGTAAACTATTCATTTTAAGACATAAGTTGTCATAGAATAAAATATTCATAAAAATCAGAACTACAACATATTAGAATTTCAGTTAGACCTGAGAAAGTTGGTGGATCGAGAAACTGTTCTCATGGTATTTCACTATAAATAGCCCCCTGTTCCGAGGTTGGACAAGCATTCTTTTGCCAGACTCAGATGATGACAGATGTGTGCATGGCATCGTAGCAGGTTGTAGGACTTCGAAGATGTGATGATTAATCTATGGAATTAATAGTCTGATGTTAGGACTTTGAATTTATTTCACCATGAGCTAAAATATCTTTTGCAAATTTTTGGAAACTATGAAAGATTTTCAGGAGTTTAAGTGAATCTGTGAGTAATGATGACCAGCTAACTTCATTAAAAGGATTCGAATGTTTTGATGCCAGACTTACTCAACACGCTGATTTCAGAGCTAACTAAAAACATTGAAAGAGAATACAACTTTATTGTACAGTGAACTTTTTCTTATTTAAAATTAATCTGAAACCTGTTATCTGTTGAGGGAATAGTTTAGCAGATTGGCAGCCAAGATAGTGAAAGGCTGCAACTTCAATGTTAGTATCTGAATTCACCTCAATAAACTTAGTATCAGCAATGGTCAGAGCTTAAACAAATATCATTTAGCCCACTTAACATATAAGTTTAACAATGAACCATGGCAGCAGGGACAAACTAGTTGATGTGTGAGGTGTATTGTATTTCAAATGGCAGTGGTAGTACTGGACTAAATGGTACAAGCTGGATGCCTGCTGGAGGTTTTGCAGTGAGATTTACTATAACAAAAGTATCTGTGTGATGGTTTGGCAGAGTTAGGTAGTAAGCTTTCCTGGACCAAGATGTTTTTAAAGTTGGTAATTCTTTTGAATAAGAATACACATTTCAAGGAAGTAATGGAGGAAATATACCCATGATGAAGGACCTGATTGATAAATTCGAGATGAGAAGAGATGTGGGTATTGCAGAAAGTGAGTTTGGAATTTTGGCATAAAGATTTGTTTTTTGTACAAGGTTCAGGCAGTAACAATAGGAAATGAGGGCTTGTGACAGGTTGAGAGAAAACTTGAGGAATGATTCTTAATCAGAAGAAATGTGTCTACCATGGATAGATAGGCTGTGGGGAAGGGAGTGCTCGGGGTAAGAAGGATGGCAATTGTCAAAGTGGAGCTATTATAAATCTGAGGATATGATATAGACAGAGGTGTGTAAGAAATCTGTTTGTAGGAAAATGTCCATATCCAGAAAGGTGATAATGTGTGTGTGAGTAGGTTGATGTAAAGTTAAAGGACTGGATAATTTTTAGGAAAATGAGGAAGTCAATAAGTATTTTTAACTGTGAGAGCAGATAGTATATGATTATGTGATCTATTTATCTGAGCTACACAAGCAGTAAGAGGGAGATGACACAGGAACATGTTAGTGTTGGAGGAGATAACGTGGTTACCCATGGAAGTGCTATGGAGGCTGTGTGTGTTTGTTTTTGTGGGTGGGGGAGGTAATTTCAAGGAAATACCTGTATTATAGGGGACTGAGGCTTTGACAATGGGGGATGTTAGTATAAAGAAAAGTGAAATCAATAGTCAACAGGGCAATGAGGTCTGTGGACAGGTGCCCAAGTAAATGAAGGATGTCTTTGATGTATTAAGGGAAGGTTCTGTCCAAACGGTTGGAGGTGTTAAATCCATTCAGGCTTAAATTCACTCTGTAGGCAATTGATAGGCTGACCAATATAGGGAATCCAGGGTAGGCATCCTTATGGATCTTAGGAAGAAGAACATGGTGTGAATATGGGGATTCTTTGGAGTGAGGAGGGAAGTAGCATGACAAGAGGCCTTGTAGAGGTCCTTGGAGGTTAAGGAAAGTCCATATTTCTTGGAAAAAGGAGACAGTGGGATCTGTTAGGTATGGTCAGTTCATAGTGGTGTTTGAGAGCTGTCTGAGAGCTTTAGATTCATAATCATTGAGGTCCATGACGAAAATGATGTAACCCTTGTCATCTGGAAGGATGATAATGTTCTTGTTTCTGCACATTTCTCTCGTGGCTCCAGTTTCAAGGGAACTGTATTTATTGGAGTGGGAGATAGAATTGAGGAAAGGGGGGAGAGGATGGGATGGCAAGAAACAGAAGAAGGGTATGGTTTTGGAAAGGAAAGATGGATCCAATTGGGATCGAGGTCTGAAATGTTTGAGGATAAGCTTCATCATGGAAAATATCTTCACCATAAATAAACAATATCAGGGGTGACAATCATTGTGAGCATGCATAATGCACAAAGAAAACTAGGAGGAAGTAGTAAAGTCTAAATGAAAGCTGTCCAGGAGTAAAGAAGTTACAACTTGGTGCTGTATAAATGATTGTGAATTATAACAGTAGAAATAGAAATTTATAATTTTAGGGTGTGTTGATGGGAAACAAAACTGAAACATAATTTTGTTATCGAAAGTAAACAACACTACTGACAGCTATTTTGGGTATATGTAAGAGTTATAGGAAATTAACATGGCCAAAAATGGAGACAAAAAAAATGATGACGATAAATTACAATGTAAAAACGGGAACAGGACAAAGAAGCAAGCCTTGAGGGTGGGGGAGGTAAGTTCAAGGAGATGCCTGTATTTTCGGGGACTGAGGTTCTGACAATGGGAGATGTTAGTATAAAGAAAAATGATCTAAGGCAGCCTAAAAAACAAAACAAAAAAAATCATAGGATACAAAAACTTCATATCATTTCCCTCTATTGATGGGTAGATGTAGATAGTAGCACTGTGAATATCCTTAATGTTCTGGGGCTAAATCTATTAGCACAACAGTACTTATTACTAGTTCCAGTAGCAGCTTTCTAGGTTTGTTTTGGTTTCTGAACTATATTAAGGATATTAATTTCCAGCTGTCTATTAATTGAGTGCATTATTTTTTAAGTCTTATCATTGTTCATGTGATGTGTAATTGGCTACCTTCATGGCATTTGGGATAGTAATCAGGATGGATGACTTTTCAACCAAGTCCAATTGTATATCATTATGTCGAGTATGTTGGCTAAACTGGCAGGTATGTGGAGTAAAGAAAATTCATATAAAAGACATATTCAGAATATTGGAAATAATGATGGAATACAAAGAAAAATGTTGAACATCACTAAAGCATTTAATAATAAAAACTGATTGCTGAAACACATAATTGAAGCTTTTATACTACAATTCTTGATCAACTGTAACAAAAACCAGGAGCTTGAATAATTTATGGTAGTAAATTACTCATTTTTTTTCATGAGGTATTGCTCTTTTCATCCCATTTAGAGGAGATTTTTTCTATCGAAGTTATTGGTGAAGAGAACAATGTTGACAAAATTGATTCCTGAGTGTTTCTTGCTGTAAAAGCTGGTCTAGATATCTGCCATGATTTCCATATCTTTTCCTAAACTACTTTGGCTTGCCACTAGAAAAGAAATTTGTGAAAAACTGCGGTAGTAATAAAATGAATGGGTAGTAAATTTCAAAGAAAGGTAACTTTTTCCAACATCTTTGACTAATGTAAATTATAACCACTTGAAAAACATAACTCAACATGGAACTGATAGTCAAATTATCTTCAAGATTAATTATGATTCCTGTTGAACATTTCACAGTAAGAGTAAGATATAATGGCTGTTGCCAGTAGTTACTGATCTTCAACATTACATAATTGGAACACAGTGCTTAAGAACTTATTAAGTTTTTGTATAATAGTTCTGTTTCATTATTATTATAAATTTACGGAATTCTCTTCAAAACTGATTTTCAAAAGCTTCTCCATTTTCTTTTATTCATTTTTCTCTCCCTTAGCATACTTTTATAACCATAAAATTACTAAAAGCACACACTAGAAATAACTTTGAAAGGTTATACCACCAATTATGTGCTGAAAATTAAAATAATAAAGGGGCACCTAATATTAAAATTTGGAACTATAATTTTTAATTAAAAACATACCTTGTGTGCCTAGTCTTGCAATATTAAGTAATGTAAATAAACATCCAAAAATCACAGTCACAAACATAGCCGGCCGAATATTGCATAGGAGACGTGACTGTATGGGCCATCGAATCATTAATAGTCTTTCAAAAGTTAGTGCCACCACAAGCCACATAGAGTAGTGAAAGAAAAGAGCAGCTGAAATTCTGTGGCACATGCATAGCCACCAGTGTTCCTGGAACATTAGATATTTAGAAAATAGCACACATAACAATAAAAACATTTTTTATCTTAAAATTAATATTCAGGAACAGAATTTTGTTTTCCACGAACGTGCAAATATTAAACTGCATATACATTTTTTGTTGTTGTCTTTTAGAATTTACCTACTCCTAACTGATGATTTATTTATTTTACATCATTTACCTCAATTTATGTTGACAGATATAGCCTCAACACCACTTTTGCCACGATGCTCCCTATCATTCAGCGCCGTAATGTTTCCACTATCAGCTAGGTTGGCCTACTGTAGATTCAAAACTGTCCTACAGGGAAAGCATTGATCTCACTATTAGTCTGTGAATCAGAAAAGTTGTGTTTCCAGTTAGACGTGTAAATTTTGTTTGTTAAATATACAGTTTTAAGGTGGAAGTTAGGGACCATCCCAACAATCTGTAGCTGAACATAGAAAATCGCCCAAAAGTCATAATTAGGATGGCAAATACACTAGGATTAAAGTCGGAACATGGACCTATTCTACCTCCCGATGTCCATTATTGCATTGCTTTAACATACACGGCCAAACTGTTGGGTTGCAGTGAGGCACCTCTTGTACCTTATCTGCTAAAATGTGACCTGTATTGTCTCTTAGTGCATATATACATGCAGGATATCCTCTGGCTGATTATAATTGACATATCATTTCTTGCTTTCTTTGTAATGTGATACAGACATATATTTCATAGCTACTACTAAAACTGGTGATAAAATCCTAAATTTGATCCTTGCTCAAATATTTTGCAAAAGAGGGAAATACCCTGTGTCTCCCCTAAATGGATTTGTATAGAAGAAAATGAAGCAATTAATAGTGAAATATTTTGCTGATAGTATTTATCATGGAACAATTGTTTTAAACACTGGTTATATTTCACTTCTCATTACATAAATGATTTATTACAACACTTGCATAATATGGAGTAAAATATGTATGTTGAACGCAAAGCAGTATGGCAGAAAAATAACTGCATGCAGTAACCCCAGCCACATCTTGCAGCTGGGTTGACTGTTGGTGCTCATGCAAAATGTGGCTGGTTTCCTCTGTGGGTGTTAATGAGAACCTAACCATATACTTAATTTTTCATTTCACGAGTAGGGGCATATCTTGAAATACTGTGTTTCTTTGTTTGTGTAGCATTTCTTGTCACTGCAGCACTCCTTCCTTCAGATTTGATAAGGGATGAGTCTACTATCTTTCCTTTTCACATTAATATGAGTGCACAGTATTTCTTCCTGCTCCATTGTTGCTGGATTCGAATAGTCAATGTTTTCTAAGGTTTCTACTAGTCTAAATCTTAATTAATTGAACATAATTGAATACATACATTTTTATCATTGTGATATAGGGACAATCTCAAGGATGTGTATGCGTTCAAGAGTCTGTTTTTAATCATAGTAATTCTGATGATAACCATGCAATTAGAATATAAACACTTAACTGATTCATTGTAAAATAATGTTAGTCCAAAATAACAAAGCAATCATGTGATCAAACCTGAAATCAATACTTCTTTCCTCAAATTTATGATTACAGCATATTAATGACCATATTTACATCTAATCTTTTGTCAGATAATGTGTCAAGGAGAAAATTAAGGAATGAATGTTTCAAAGAGGGGGGACTTAATTTCTTAATGGTGGAGAGTAAATTCTAATTGAATTTAAGTCTCCTTGGTTTGGGAGGAAATGAGCTACTGCAGTCACTTCCCCTGGTAAGTATAATTGAAACAAAAATCAAAATATTGTACGCCTTGGACTGAATATACACTAAAAATTTTCAAATCACACAGTCCATATGAATTTTAGGTGGCAGCAGAACTAAAACTGTGTAGAATCAATATTTAGAGAGTTGTGAGAATTCACTGAAGAGTTTTGACATGTAACCCAGAAGTGAAAGATTTTTTCTTATTTATGTTCAGTATACAATAATTACCAGTAAATATTAATTACTTCATGGCATGTCTATACTTGTGAGAATTAAGTTTTTCCTGGTATATGGGTGGAAAAAATTCTTCTCGGGTATTCTGCCAGATAAGTTCTTCTATCCACAACATTTCGGCAGCATCCTCAACTGCCTTTATCAGGTGAGCTGTCATAGCAAAGCTACCACTATGATGACACAGCACAGACTGTGAATGCCTCTAAATCATGGCTCATATAAGTACCCAGCGGCCAGCAGCCCGCTGCCGAAGAGGCTTTCTGCTGCTTTCCTATTGGCTGGCACATCAACCAGGCTCACACGGGGACTACAATGGATGGCTGTAAACCGGCGCTATTCTGGAATGAATGTCTAACCCGCCGCTGTTTTAGATCTTGGATGATGAGCTTCCAAGCTTCGCTCAAGAAGAGACCACCATCTCTGTTGATGTAGGTGCTCCAGCGATTCTCTAATTACAAAATCCCAGAAAAATGATGTCTGAGCCAATACCTCAGTCTTGTCGAAGTTTACGCTATGGAAATTTTCCACAGAATGTTCGGCTAATGCGGATTTGTCAAACTGTAGCAACCACAGATGACGCTGGTGCTCAGTGTGGTGTTCCTCAATAGTTCTAATAGAATACCGAGAAGAATTTTATGTCTATACTTATTTTCTAGTGACTTTTATGCAGTTTTTAAATATATAAGTAATGTTTAAAAGTACTTCTAAATATAAAAATATACACTGTTGATAATCAAGAATAATGTTTTTAATTTATTTTAAGGTATCTTTAATAGGTGTCATTATTAATTAAAACACTGTAAACAGAATTATTTAAAAACTGAAACCAAGCTTGGCATACACTCACCAAAAACAGTGAATTAAATGCTGCACAATGTTTGCGAAGCACACTTACTGCAATGTTGAATACCAATACGCAATTGTCAGAGAGAGTGAGTGCCCGTAAGTACACTGATAAGCTGTTGGCAGCCAGAGAAGGTGAACTCAGTGTTATAAATGCTGCAGTATTCAGCACGAGTCCTGTGAATTTTAATTAATTAAGCAATTGATTGGCTTGATTCATGAGTAAAGTAGATACTTTATTTAAAGTATAAATGTCTTTTTAGGTTTGCACTGCTTATTTGTTTAATGATCATTATTCGCAGTTGGATTATCCATTGATTTGAGAACAGTAATTTTTACAGGTTTATATTGTAATGGATATCATCTTTGCAGATGCATACGTTCCGGTCTTTAATAGAGGCAGAAGTGGAGGTTGAAAAATATACAGGGTGAGTCAAGAAGAACTTTAGAACTTTGGAATGATATGGAAATTTATTGAGATGACTTACAGGATTGGTAGATGTGTCATTTTGTAGCAAACAACCTCACCTTAGCCCTCAACTAGAGCACCTTGTTTCGATTGTTGAAATTTCTTACCAATTTGATTCCATGTGTAATAACCTGGAACTTTTTCATAAGTTAAAATTTTGTGCAATGTCGTTTTATGTACATAATTTAAAAAAATTCTGTTTTGTTTCAAATCCCCTGGATTTTGTAATATTTTCTTTTTTACATTTTTTTCAATGGGATAGATTTCTTGCAATTTTTCTAAATCGCCAACCAGTTGAATGATAAGAGGAACTCATCCATGGACAAAGAACTACAAAATATACCATGCTACCTCAGGACTGCAAATATAGCTATCAGACTTTTATTGTCGAATTTCATTGCAGCATTCAAACTAAAAATGACCTAATCACTGCAATATTTTATGTATTTACACATATTTTTAATAGGTTTGATAGAGCTGCATAATGCAATATCTCTATGTGCAGCAATGATTTTAAGGAGAAGCATAAAATATGGTACCACACATTGATTATCTATTTCACTGTGGCAGATTCTTTTTGTTCTTTTCTGCCATCATCAGGTGACAAACTATGGTGTTTAGATTATTCATAACTGTCCACAGATGTGCAGGTTTTGGAACATTTTTGGTATTGAAATATAATATTCTCTGTTTCGCTGCTGGATTGTGTCGATGAAAGACAAACTTTCGACAATGTATTCTGCCACCATCTTTGCCAACACTTTCACAGTTCCAAAGTCCATTTTAAATTATGTGTTGTGCAACTGCAGATTTCTCCAACTGCAATCATGCTCAACCATATAAGACTAAATGGTGCGGATGGTCTGACCAATATAAGAATATACCATATTTTTAAGTTAACCTAAAAAATCATTAGCATTCTTCTTAACTTCCATTAAACTGAACTTCCATTAAGTTTAGTCCATTACACTGGTTGTTGATGTCATTTCATTTGTTTGAATTGTGCGTGATGGCACGCTGGTACATTTGGTGATTTGAATAGTGAACGAATTAGGTAATGCGAAGTGCAAGTGCGTATGAAGCTTATGTAAATGTTAAGCTAGGCATGGCGTGAGCATGAGCAGGAACAACAGAGTTGTGGAATGTTTGTATTTTACGTCTGCAAACCAATGATCACTACACATTTCACGTGATTGATTTTGATATTTCTATAACTTAATGTTTTTGGCTAATATAGTTCCACTTTTTAGTTTGTGTTGGTTTGGAGTTTGTTAGTAAAATACATAAAATTGATATTCATTACATAATTATATCATGAAAAATGAAGCACTAGAAATTGCTAGTGAAAGCAACAATGCTAGCAACAGCAATGAAAAGACTAAAAATCCTTGGCCACATTTATGTGGTTACTTTGCATTTAATTCAAGATTGGGAGAACAGTTGATTTATGAATTTAAACTGTGTTTGCCTGTACTTTCTGCAATCAAAGCTCACATTTCCAGCCTTAATAATTTTAAACAACACGTGTAGAGGACACATACATCCAGATATTTACAGTTTGAAGAAAAAGTGTAAGCAGGGTCAATTTGTGGGAAAAGGAAAAATTCAAATCCTTCTTCAAGTGCTGTGGATTCTTCTGATGTAGATAGCAGCAGAAGTTTTTTTTAATTTTATTTATTTCCACCTTCATCTGCTAATAAAAGGTTATGCCAAAAAGCAGTGGTGAATCTTTTGGAATCTTGGTTACTGAAAGTGGGGTATCTCTAGCTGCTGTGGACCAATGCATTTTTGTTGCCACCATGATTCCACTACATGTTGTAGAATCTGTTATATTTGAGAAGCTGATTAAAATGTTGAACCCCAGTAAGAAATCAGTTTTCAGAGGTGCATTGGGTAAGCATATTGTTGATTGCTAACGTTTAACAGATAACTGTAACTTGTATTAAATTTGCAAAAATGTAATACTTTAACAATTTTCAAAGTTAACTTCCTAAGTAGCGGATTAATGACTAATGAAGTTAACTTTTGGACTAACTGTACCCACCTATGGGTAACACCTAGTAATATCCCTTCCTTTCCATGCCTATCAATACCCCAACTATCTCTTCCCAACATGAACTACCACTCACCAGAGCTGATGTTTAATTAGTGTGCAATATCTTTGAATTTATGTTCTTTTATTCAAGTTTTTTTATATTCTATACACTTTATATTTGTACAAAAAAATTTACTGGACAATATTTTCTGCTATCTCCTTCCACCTACTTGTTTTGGTGATATAGTTTCCAGTTTTATAATGCTAAGGTTTATGCTTTTCAATTCCCACTCCATGTTCATCGCCATGTGCCAATCAACTATCTGAGCCTCTAGTTAGCTGCCAGCCACCATTATGCAGCTACCTCAGTTTATTGTTGATGAAGGGACAAGAACCCACAAATTTCAACACTTATTGCATGTAGGTGTCTGTCTGCATTTCAATGCCATCCTGCTTACAACTGTTTCACGTGGTGGTAATTCTCCTATCCAATATGTGTATGTATAATGAACGTAAGGGCCTAATCAAGTAGCTAGGTAATGAACCAAAAATACACATACATTATTTGTAAATGACCAATTACTCCTTGACTTAAGTTGAGATCAGCATTGAAACTGAGACAGCTGAGTCATTCAAACTTACGGTCAGTGTGGAGTAACTAACAGTGATAATGACTTCTCTATGTGAGGGAGCAAGAATACTAAGCATGGTGTATAAGCAGAAATGCTCTAGCCTCACAAGTTTCCTTCGGTTTGTGCACACCTCCCAAACCACATGACTCATTCTCTTTCACATGAAGAACATTAACTGTTGCAGAATACCTGCTGCAGTTCCTCCACAAATATTTGTTTATAGCTTAAATTTATGTCACTTTCTGGGACCATCTTATGTCAATACAGTTTTGTACACAACATTTTTTTATTTTGCAGTTCTTTGCTAGGATATATAGCTTTTGGGAGTAGAAAATGCTTGAGCTAGCTATATATAACTCACCACGGAAAAAGTACGTCTTTTCTAAGTGTACTCCTGAAATAATATAACAAAATTGTGTGTTAGTGTTGAATCTACTCAGTATACTATTACAACAGAAATGAGTAAAATTGAAATGTGTAATAAATATGTAAGACCGGAGACTTTCCCGGATTGTAATAAATATGTTATAAAATTGTCAAATATAATAATAGTGTTTAAGTGTTTAGAAACATCAAAGTTAACATACACTGAAAAATTATCATTTTGTTATATATAGTTGTAAGTATTCAGTGTAAAAATCACTATATTTTGTATCCAAAGATTGCATTTTAATTTTATGGGAATTTTTGAATTTCGCAAAGTCTGTAATATAGCCGAAATTTTGTCATGTTATAACCAAAATTTGTTTAAAGAATATCAAACTAGCTCCAAATCCATTGTAAATCATATTTAAGTTTCTTATGTTATTCGAGGGATATAGTAAAGTAAACAGAGCTATAAAGTCAGAACGAAAAGTAAATATTGCCACATAATGATGTTTGGTTTATTTTCAGAAAGAAAATGTTGAATTCATTTTCAGAGGTACTTTAGGCCAAGAATAGTAATATAATAGCAGATATATACCTTAGCAGGTAGAATGCCAGGTATCTCATAAATTTTTTAACTGCGTGCCAAAATTTTATTCTCAAAACCATGAGTTGGATTGCATTGTATTTTATTTCTATGGCCAGTTTCTATGTTAATTTAAGCAAGAAAGTAGATTTTCACAGTTTCAAGATAGTATTTTGCATTTCATCAGCCTTCAGCATTTGCCTGGAGTGGTATTTCAAAAGTTCATATTTAAATTATTTATATTCAACTAAACTATTAGAGATACGAAATTTTTTATAATAACCAAAGTTAATGTTTGCTATCAGATCTAGCGATTTGTAAAATTTCAGAGATAGGATTATTTTTGTTGTCAAGGTCAAATTTTCTGACGAAACTTTTCTGACATGAAGTTTGATATGATCAGCCTTCCAGAAACTACCCATGTGAAGCATTTGTCTTGCCATTTCCCATGGTTCGTGCGAGAGCAGGTAGACGCCTAGAATTTTCCTTGTTCGCAGCAGTAGCAGCGAGTACAGTCAGTCCCCCAGGGTCTTCGAGAAGCAGTGCACATGATAAGATGCCGTCTCGCTCAGTAGCAGCCAATTAGTCCTTGAGAGACAGATTAGGCTTGTCAACATGCAGATTAGCTCACTCAATTTTATCATAATCCTGCAGTAAAATAGTATTTCGCCATATGGGGCCTCAGGATTGTTTAAGTGTCAGGTGCTTGCTAACTAAAAGCACAAATAGAAGCATGTGTACTTTCAAGTAATAATCAGTAATACAGTGAACTTTGGGGTGTGGTCTGGCTCGAACGGTTAATCGAACTTGTAAACTTTTCTTCTGCAACTTTGTCTGATTGCCTATCCAGCTAATGACTTTACAACTTTTTCAAGAATATAGGGACTAACTTGCGAACATTTATTTTGTCTATAGCTTTCCTTGACTTAAGGTAGTAAAAAATTGAAGTCAAGTGGCGACCTTGTATCATTGGTATATAGCCCTAGCTGGAATATCCAAGGCTTACACGCGGTCAGAGTTAAGACAAAGTTGTAAGCACCTTACTACTGAAGAGGTTATGGAAAGGGAAGCTCAGTTTACCATACCGATACCGATACAAAAAACAATGAAACAAACCATTTATAATAATATTCTGTACATTTCTAATGGTTCCAGAACGTTTTAATAATAAATATCAAAGTGATAATAAGATTTGGTTAACAGTCCCACGGTGCGACTTTTCAAGAGTAAATTGTAGTTCATTGGGATAATCTCAGGACCTTAAAAGTACATTTAAACACGTTCCCCAATATTAAATAAGGTCATAAACATTTAACAAAAGATAATAGCAAACCTAAAATGTGAATGATACTACGCAGTTAGCCGGTAAGTCAGACATGAATTTCAGCTAAAATAATATATTTAAATAAATAAAAACTTTTGGAAAGTACTTAAAATTAATAAAGGAACGTTGTAAAAGATATACCTCGGGCTGAAAAGCTGTAAATAAAAAGTCAAATTGTAGGATGAAAAGTAAGGAAATTACCGATTCTAGGGAAGTCCATATCTTTTAAACTACCGAACAGATTGGGATAATTTTTACACCAGCATAATCAGCACAAACGGGAGAGCACTTCTAAAATAGTCTAAAGCCCGAAATCTAAAATTTTTGACAAACTGTTTTTTTTGCTACCAAAATTTGAAATAACTGCTCAATCCAATGTAGCAACACTCCCCCAACTAAATAAATCTATAACTCCGTTCTGAAGCATTTAAAACATTATTATAAAGAGACACTAAACACGTATTTTTGCGTGATCTACACACCATGAATTTTTGGTAAACATCGGGAAATAAATCAAAAATTTCTGTGTCTATTTTGACCACTTTAGTCCTAGTTTGATATAGGAAATTGCGACGCCATGACGCTTCAGTCTGGCCTGGATAGTGAGAGAAGCAGGACGTGTGCTGGTTAGATTGAGGTGAGCGAGCCTCGGATGCCTTAGGCATGAAACGAGTCTGTAACTTGGCGGGCACAATGGACGATAGACGCCATCTTAGAAATTTTCAGTGGCGTGGAAAAGGGTTTGAAACGCCATCTTAGAAATTTTCAGTGGCGTGGAAAAGGGTTTGAAATTTGAACTTTAATGTTATCGGGGGAATTATCGGTTTGGTTATGCTTCGCTACTTGCAATTTTCGTGTGATGATATTTCGATGCCTTGCTAACTGAACATTTATAATACAGTGACATTTTTTGAATATATGGGAATTGTGAAATCTTCAACATGTGACTTTCATTTCTATAATAGTACCTTTCTTGCAGTAGGTTTAAAACTGTAAGTGGCGACTGTGGTCATTTTTAACAGTTAGCATTTTCCATAGGCAATATACGGTCAACAAACTATTTTAAGAACTTCAAATATTTTCCAGTGATAAGTAAGTGAACTATAGTTGAGGAACGTACAGCTGATATCCACCCCCGGGTATTCGGCGTTGTACCTTACATGCCGACCTTTGTTCCTTACAAAGTGTTATGTCTCCACCCCAAGGCAAAGCTAGTGTCTTACAAGAAATGTTCTCTGAAGAGATCTCGGCATTTTAAAATCGAAGGTGGTATAAATTCGTAAGTCAAAGAAAACCGATTAAAAAAAAATCCTGAAGCCACAGTTTTCTAGATACGAGAATGATTCATATCTCAAAAGATTCATAAATTTTTATTACATCTTATATAAAACTTTGAGTAACATAGTTAAAATTTAAGGGTTGTTTTTGGAAGATTTAGTGATAAGTGTAAAACATGTGTCTGACAGGAAAATAATTAGGTAGAAGAATATAATTAAATTCAAAGAGAGAGTAGATTCAAAAGAAAGTAGAATTTTTTTTAGTAAATTTGACTGAAATCCATGCAGTATTTTAGTCAGAACTGTAAAAAGTAAAATATTCACAGTTTCGGAGGAATCAGTTCATTTCCGGTGGAACTTTGCCAAAACTGATTCAACCTAAGCAACTTGGTGGAAGTTTAAACATGAAAAAAGTTGTTAAAGAACTTTTATCATAATTAAGGAGGGTCACTACCTGATTGAAATTTCAATGTAGAATCATTTAAAGCATCTGTCAGAACTGTAACTTCAATACTTTAAGAGATACTGATTTTCCAAATACATAGTTTCTATTACACCCAGTTAGAGGTTAATAACCGGGCAGATTTATATATCAGAAGATATAATTTAGTAAGTCACTTTAAAGCATGTTCCAGCTCGATAACGTAAATACACTAGACGTGAGAGACATTTCAGGATTCATCATGAAAATTTGCAGCCAAAGTATTAGAGATACAGAAATTTTCACTTGGATCAATTTGGACATTTACAGGGTTGACTACATGCTGTAAAAATTTGGGAGTTAACTTATTCTGATGGAAGTCCATGATTTCATGGGAAAATGGATATTTCTGGATTCGCAGACCGCTGCTATAAAAGAGCTTCCAGTGATGGGGGAAGAGCTCAGTTCGTTGAGATTGCTTGGGTAGTTACCACGTTAGGTTGGCCAGTGTTTTGGCGCAATATGTAGGGGTAGGCAACAAGGCGATACCGGATGTACTTCACTTTCGGCATTCATCTTGGAAAGTTAGCATGCGTGTGTTATATTTACAAAATTCTCATGTAGCTGTTATCAGTTAAGGGTTCGTGAGAGTTGACCTGGCTTAATTCACTTATCTGTACCTGTAATAACCAATTTTGGAGAAGAATATTTGAGGCAAATAAATTGTTTTTATGAAGAATATAGTGAACTTTAAATTTATTTTGAGACAGCAGTGAAATTTTATTCTATCATCTACCTTTGTTAGTTATGGTGAATAGCTAGCTGGCAACCGAGATAACCCAACTAATAATCTATTCTCCGTAGGCAGCATTAGGGTCAGAATTTAATGTAAAGTTGTTTAAGTCTTAACCCACACTTTGGCTTAGTCGTGAAAAGTCCTATCATGGTCACCATGGTATGCCTTTGGGGACAGAACAAGTTCGCATCATAATCTATGACTATGAATGTGTGTTCTTCCTGATACCTACTAAAATTCTGCCTTTGCTAGGTTCTACCTTAAATACTCACCATCTTCTTAGGTATACTTTTGCTAAAGTATGAGTATATTACTGCAAGAAGCAATAGTGAATATAGTCTATTGTTAAAAGAAACAGTATGTCAAAAATTACTCTCACTGAATTTATTCTTAACAAGTTTGACGCTAAGCTGTTATCAGTCAGCGCTACAATTGACTGAAAATTAAATCAAACACCCGAATCCTCTCTTGAAGATGCAGATAACTACAACATAAAAGTCACATTCACATGCTTTCGCTCATCCATGAAATCTCTAATAATCATGAACAATAACCCGAAGAAAAGTTAATGAAAGTTTACTTCCTGAAAGAATTTAAAAGTTTGGTTTTTGAAGTTCACAAGATATCTCAATTCATCTCTCCACTGAAGTCTGGATTCCACTGAAAATTTGTATCACTAGAACTGTATGTTCGTAAAATTAGCTAATTATAGAAGTTTCCTCATAGTGAAACAAGGTGGCATGGACCGAGGTTCCCTTACTGACTGGCGGCTGGTGTGGCAAGCCCACAGCCTTTTATACAGTCGCCTGTGAGAATGTTTGAGCAAATGCTGCCATCTGGTGGCTGAAATCATCACTTGTTTCTCACAGTGCATTATTCTTGGTCTATCTTTTTGAAACTTCACCATTTTATAGAATGAAGTATTCTATCCATTTTTATCTATGATACATTTTTTCTTATTTTTATTTGTTTAGCTGTTATTAATTTTTAAAGTGGGAGGAATGGAGATTCCTTTTAACTTTCTATTTAATTTGGTATATGATTCAGCTCTGTAACTATTTTTATCTGTCTACAATATTTCTATTTATACTATTGTGCATCAACTCCTCATTTGCAACCAAGAAGCAATTTTTCTTATTTAAATGTGGTTTTAAATGGGGTATCCATTGTTCTTCCTTAAGTTTTATTCTCTTTTTTATATATTATTACTTTGTTTTTAGAATATATTTATTTCATAATTTCATTACAACACATGTGACCTTTAAAAATTAACCACCTAAAATCCCCTTTTTTAACCTCTTAATGTATTATTTAAAATTAGCTTTTATTTAAGCCTAATTTGAACTCTGTAGCTATTTTGGTTTAAAAGTCGAATCACTTTACTTGTTTAGTAGACATACTTAGCATATGCCTATTAATTCAAAGATTTATTATAAAGTTAGTTTTTATTTATCTGTTTAAATAGGAGCCTTTGTTCTTATTGGCTTGAAATTCTATTATTCATGCACGTGTGCTGGCTGGTGGCATGAAATCACATTACTAACTCATGACTTTCTTGTGTTAGAATAAAATCTTTAAAATCAGATGCTGTCTTAAATAAAATTTTCTGACCCTATAAACATTAACTCAAAATGTTTTTCATTTGTAATATGTGTGGAAATGTTAGTAGCATTTTTTGTTCAACTTTTGGTTGGGTTCCAGGTCATTGTACAGCCCTGATTTTTTTACTCAAAAACTACACCAATATTAAGTTTATGTTTATACAATCAGTTTGCGATGCTAAAAGATTTACTTTCTGCCTTCCTTCTGGTGCTGGGAAGCTATTGCTGCATTATATGTGGTTTCCGTTCATGTTCCTCACCACACGAAGTAAATCCTAATTCCAAATACGAACTGTGTTATTCTATACTGTATTTTTTTGTTGAACTGCTTGCTCAGCAGACCTACTACATTTACTCACTGTTACAACACACATTTCACATTACTGACATTGCCTGTATTGCTTGCTTTGCTTTTTCAATTCCCTGTTCTAAGCCTCTTTTCTATTATTACAAGAGTTTTCAAAAAAGTAACATTAAAACTGATGTTAACTAATAGCACACTTTGTTGAACAATAACTTAGCACTGACCTTTGATTGAGGGAGCAAACCTATTAGATTGTTGAAATATGGACAACACATGTTTATAGTGGTACTAAGTTATAAAAAGGTTCAGAATGAAAGAAAAAGATTTATTACATCCTGTTGATGACTTTATGAGTCAATGAGGGAGATTTGTCACTTGACTATATTGCCAAGTCACCAGTAACTTCACTGACTATAGGCTGGATACTATACTAAACCACCGACCTACATGCACAAAATAAAATTAAAGAAACAATAATTGACACCTTAAATTGTTGATTACTTCACCACTCATATGTTACAAAACCTACCAATCATTATAGGTAAGTGCCCCAATTCCTTATGACCCACACCAATGAAAAGACCCTCATAAAATGGACATTGATTTGATCCTTCGAGGAACAACATTCTCTTTGATGCCGACTAGAAATGTATTTAGTGACTAGACAATTGTAGTAACAATCATATGTTAAATTCCAAATTTTTGCCTGTTCTTTGACTTTTAAATAGTTTGGCTTATAGGCTTATGTCTTACACTTGCTTATAGGCTTACACAGTACAAGTACAGTATTAATTTTATATGAACAGTTTTTACTGTTTTATTTTTTGTTATGATATCTTTAATTCGATTACAATTAAATTTTTAATATTCTGAGTGCAGACCAACATCTCTCATTTTTTGAGACTACAGGATAACAATCGCTGACCTGACATATAGGATAAACTGTATGAATTTGGATGCTGCTGTTTCTTGTTGATGTTAAGAGAACAAAAAAAGGATATTTATAAAAATTTACTATTAAAATGTAGTTGCAGTTGAGGTGCATTTAATAGAAATTTATTTGTTAAATATGAAAGGAACTATTGCCACAATCCTCAGAAATCATCAGAAATGCATCATTAAACTTGAGTGTTATGTTAAACTAAAATCTATATTAGATTTTGCAATGGTTAATTAAGTTCTTCCAATGTTCTTAAACTTTGCTGGGAATATTTGGGGAAACTACTGGGAAGTAGATTATCCTAACTGGCCACAGAGTAAGGTCTGTACAGTACTTAGTCAAAATTTTAACCTCTTCAAAACTGAATATTTTTGTAACCAGTTATATTTGATAATGGATCCTTGAAAACTGAAACAAGTTACATAAATATAAAAAAAAAATTGTAGCCAGTATCAATTTCTGTATTTTCTAATTACATTAAAATAAAGGGAAGCAGAACACAGATTTTTTTTTGCATAATTGATAGTTTTGAGGAAATTTTATATACTTTTGTGTTTAATCTTAGTGAAACATATACTTCATTTTTTATAAACTTACCTAGTATAACAATAAAAACTGACATATAACTGAAAAGAAATCGAACAAAGGTGACAAGCCCATTTATGTCAACCCAGTACTCTCGCACTTCACATGGCCATTCAGTTTCTATGGTTGTTTTATTTAACTCCTCTAGAGTTAAGAAATCCAATATGGTTATTTGGTATTTGCATGACCTATAAAAGAAATATTTAAAAGTGCTGCTGAATGTCATTTTGTTCATTCTTGTTTTGGCAAGAAATATTCACAACCTTCAACGGACTTAGAACTAGGATATAAAAATCCATATTACTGTTATAGGGGTATAGGAAAATTAGCATGTGGGTTATATCATTTGTCACATGACTCACATGAAAAAGTTATTCATATATATATTCATTTTATTTGGTCCCACATATCATTTACATACAATAAACTGTATAGGGCTAGTCAAAGGTATATTAGGTTCTATATTAATAAGTAGATTCCATCGTGCTTAACAGTTTAATGCATTATGTTAACTATAACTCTATTCATTCTCTACTCATAAATGCTGATGTGAGTCACTTACTTTTCATACAGTTTTATTATAGATTTACTTTTTTTTAGCTTATTTTACACGTCATTGACACTGGAACTACTGTTTATTTGTATTTGGGTTGGTGTAGATATATATATGTTGTACAGTCCTCCTGGGTTTACAGCCCCTATTCATGTTTTTATTTATGAGGATTTTTTTGCAAAAGTTATCGGAATGGAATAGAAGGAAATGATTTACCTCATTGAAACTTTTTTAATTTTCTGTGTAGTCTCCCTGTATACTAATGCACTTGGTCCAGCGATGTGCTAATGCCTTGATCCAAATTAAAAATTAGTTTCCTCTAGTCCTACAAAATATCCGTCAACTTCGGCTGTCAGTTCTTTGCTTGAAGAGAATCTTCGTCCACCAAGGAAAATTTTGATCGTGGATATGAGATGGAAGTCTGATGGAGCCAACTCATGCAAATAAAGTGAGTGTGGCAACAATTCATATCTTGGTTCATGTATTTTTGCAACAGCAACACTTGTGTGAGTCTTGATGAAAGATGACTCTCTTCCTTGCCAAACCTGGCGTTTTTTTCTGTATCTTTTGCTGTAGTTGGTCCAGGAGATTAGTGTAGTATTGTCTCATAATTTTTTGACCAGTGGAAAGATAAGCTATTAACAGAATCCCTTTCGCATCCCAGAAAATTGATACCATGACCTTTCCAGTCGACAGTATTGCTTTAGTTTCTTTGGTGGTGGTTAATCAACATGTTTCTACTGCTTTGACTGTTGTTTTGTCTCTGGGGTATAGTGGTGGAACAATGTTTCATTTTTAGTCAGAAACTGGTGCAAAAAATATTGTTAGTTTCTCTGAAAATGGGTCAAACATTATTCGGACATTCCCACTCTGATGCATTTATGATCCAGTGTCAAGAGTCGTGGCGCCCATCTATCACATAACTTTCTCATTTTCAATTCCACTTTTAAAATGTGATATGCCTGTTCAGATAACATCCCTGGAGCTCTAGCAATTTCTCATACTTTCAGTCCACTATTCTCAATGGCCATTTTATACAGTGTTGCAATAATTTCTAGAGCAGTGGCACAGCTTGACCAGCCATGATGTGGATCATCATCTAAGCTGTCCCAAACAAATTTAAACTTGTTTGTCCACATGGAATCAGTTGAATATGAAGGAGCAGAGTCCACCAGTGTGTTCTGAAAATTGGCATGGATTTCCTTTGCTTTCATACCTGTCTTTATAAAGTACTTAATCCTCAAATCTCGATTTTTTCCATCTTCACAAATCACTACACGGGAATAACAACAGAGTGATGTCTACGCCACAGATCTCTACCCAGAGCACTGGAACACCATGTGTTTACTCCTAAAGGATGACCTATTATTACACAGGAACCTCGCTGCAGTAGCACTGGAATCTGGTGGTGATTTTAAAAACTTTTCAAACCACCATCGTAACTACCAGTGTGGCTGCCACACTGTTTTTAGGAGGTGAAATGGGCCTGGCGGTGCTGATTGCAGTTTTTAGATGGTTTTCCGTAGCAACATAATTGAGAATTGTATTGACATCATTTAATTCATTTATGTGGACTAGCAATTCCTTCACTTTGTTTGTTCACCCTCTGATATTCTCATGTAATAAATTAATCCCTACACAATTT
The DNA here is from genome assembly GCA_031002005.1 of Vandiemenella viatica. NCBI lineage: Eukaryota > Metazoa > Arthropoda > Insecta > Orthoptera > Morabidae > Vandiemenella > Vandiemenella viatica. Next base: position 99,244,476 of record CM061921.1, on the reverse strand, counting down.
TTAATTTTTGTGTCTGAAAACTCATTATTGTTTAAACTAATTTCTTTTAAAACTCTCTGCCTAATATATGATCCTAATCTAAAAAAGGAGCTGCCCTAACACCATTAACAACAATCTTATGTCTTTTACAAAAATGGTTTAGAATCAATTTAAAAAGTGCTTTCTTGTTAAGAAAATTGTTATAAAAGTTCTTTACCATAACACTATATGACTTTGGCTCCCTTTGTCAGGTATCTACTAAATTTTGTAACTGCGTGACAAAATTTTATTCTCAGAACCATGAGTTAGATTAGATAGTATCGCATTTTATGTCAGTCAGTTTCTATGTTTTTTCCAAGCTAGAAATCAGATTTTTACAGTTGTTGAGATAATATTTTCTATTGCATCAGCCTTCAGCATTCGCCTGGTATGGTATTGCGAAAGTTCGTATTTAAATTAATTATTTTCGGCTAAACTATTAAAGGTAAGAAATTTTTCATAATAACTAAAGTTGATGTTTGCTGTAAGATCTAGCGATCTGTAAAGTTTCAGAGAGAGAGGATTATTTTTATTGTCAAGGTCAAATTTTATGACAAAACCTTTCTGACATGTGATTTGGTATACGATCAACCTTCGAGAAACTACACATGTGAAGCGATAGCATTGCCGTTTCCCACGGTTTGTGAGATAGCAGGCAGATGCCTAGAATTTTCCTTGTTCGCATCGAGCACAGTCAGTCGCCCCGAGTTGTTCAGAGACCTCGCACGCGACAAGATGTAGTCTCATGCAGTAGCAATCAGTTAGTCTTTGAGAGACAGTAGGCTCATTAACATGCAGCTTAGATCATATAATTTTATTATAATGTTGCATTAAGAAAGTATTTCACCAAGTAAAGCCTTGGGATTGTTTAAAGCTAACCAACCAGTGGAACAATGGGTGTGTGTGACTCACTTTTATTAGATTTCTCATACTAGAAAGTGGTACTGTAAACTATGGGGTGTGGTTTGGCTCAAATGGGTTAATCGAATTTGTAAACTTTCTTCTGTGACTTTGTCTGATTGCCTATTCAGTTATTGACTGTGCAAGATTTTCAGAATATAATGAGTTCAACAACAACTAATTTTAAACATTATTTACTTAGACCTTTTCCTTAGCTTGAGGTAGAAAGAAAGCTAAGTGCATGGAAGGGAAAAGATGACCATGACCACAAGCTGGCACTTGATTTCAGGCACAAGGGTGTGGGAAGATTCTCTTTTTTAGGTAAGGGTGTCAGGGATTGGAATGAGTTACCAAGAGAAATGATGAATAATTTACTGAAAACGTTGAAAGAATTTAAAGATAAAATTTGTAGAGGGCAAATGTAGGTGGGTGCAGGATAGGGGGAAGATGGGGGTGTAGGGAAATTGCCACCGGAGCCTGTGCTGCACTGCAATTAAATTAAATTAAATTAAATTAAGTGGCGACATGTATATTGTAGCATAGTCATAACTGGACTATCCAATGCTAATACGCGGTCAGAGTTAAAACAAAGCCTTTTTTCCCAACCCCAGCATAAGCTTGTTGTCTTAAACCTTCTAATTGATTTTAGCGAGATAATGAATGTTTAACATGTTTATGTTCTGAGCTGAAAAGTGCTTTAATATTGAAAACTATTATAAAAGTTATTCTCTATATGCTTTATATGTAATAGGCCTCCTACTGAACAGTTTAGGTAAGATAATAGGTATATAACAACTTCGGTCTCTTGTAGGTGATGTAAACTGCTGTACCATGTAATGTACATGCCACTGTATAATCAACTGTAAAAACTTAAGACAGCTGCCACTTGCCTTGATACAAACCTCAAGCAAGAAAAGGTTAGGTAGAAGTCATGAATTAAAATCACTGCTATTGTTTTGAAGCAAAAAATCACTATATTCTTTTAAACAGTTGATAAAATTATTGGAGTTGATGGAAATCGGGCATTTCTTTACCAAAATAATTGCAGATTATGAACGACAACCCAATAAACCGAGCCCCTTATGAAAATTTTGAAAGTCACATATTAAATACTGATGTAGAACCACACCACCAAAAACACAACATGGCCACCACCAAGCATGGCTGTCCTACAACCAGCTTCCGCCACTCCTGCCTAAGCGCCTCTCATGCAGCACTAAGTGCCACAAACTTACACTCCAAGAGATCACCAGAGGCTGACTGAACCTACGCCAATCATTTATATAGGTCCAGCATCCCTCCATTAGAGTAACTTTCCGCTATGCAAAATAGTTCTCAAATCTTGGGAAATACAAACTGTAGAGTACTGAAAGTCTGTCAGTAGGTAGAATTGGGTGTAACTAGCAATTTAAGTCCTTATGAAATTTTCTGTAAAATTAGCAGATTCGCCGTAAAAAAGTAACTTTGTGTTCTCATCCCAGGTACGACACAGAAGCTAATAACTCTGTAGACAGTTCAAGTAAGATCTGCAGAGCTTCTAATTAAATTATCTTTTATTTAACACCAAAAATGACTAGTTTATTAATTTGTGTAAAAAGCCTTTGAAATCCATGCTTTGGTGACATCACACCTGACTTCCGCCAGCGCAAATATTACACTTTGAGCTTCATTATGTTGAGTGGCATGGGTTCAGCATACATGTTTCAAATATGTTCTGCGATTGACCACAAGGGTAGCAGCACGTTGTCTTAAATAGCTTCCCTCTGGTATATCTAGGATCTTCCTTATTGCACCAGGCAGCCTTGTGAAGCACCATCTTAGTATGTTCCCACACTACTTAATTGTTGACGAATTACTCTGAAACTTTGACAGTTTATAGAATGAATTAATCTAAATATATTCACTTACAACACATTTTTTTTGTATTTGTAATCATTTAAATTAATTATCAATGTTGGAGACATGAAAATATCACTTATGTGCCCATAGTTCCTAAAGTTACTAGTTTCTCATGAAGTTACACAAATCAAGAGATTCCTTATAACTTTCAACTTTATTTGAGATATAATAAAAGATCATATTGAAATGAATGTTGTGTAACATTTTGACTCAATGTCTAAAATCCCTTTTCTCATTATTTAAATTATTATCATTTATCCACTGTTATTATCTTATGACCTCATTTTAATTTAACTTCAATTTTGGCATATTTCCAATTTGGTTCCTATCTTAACAGGTATTTTAGAGGTTGACTTTCTTTAGTTACTGAAAAAACATGTTTATAATTTATTTGTGGAAGTGTTTTGTACTGTTTCTCAGTCAACTTTGGTTTAATTGAATCATATGGTACTGCTCTGATTTTTACTTTAAAAAAAATAACCTTTATATTAAGTGTATGGCTATCCAATCTGTCTACAATGCTAATGGCTTTACTTTCTACCAACTTTCGAGTGTTAAGAAGCTATTGCTATAATACACTGTTATTGTCAAGATATTAAACTGGTCCTAATCTTAAGGCAAACACTCTAACTATACTGGTTTACAGTTGCATCGTTATGGTTTAAGATTTAAAAAATGCTGTCGTATAAAGATAATCCTCGTTTGCTCCACACCTTCTATCTTTCATTCATTGTTGTCTTCAAAATTAAAGTTATCATTAGCAAGTTGAAACATCTTTCATAACAATTGGAATATAGTCACAAACCATTTTGTCCAGTTTTAAACTAAAGAAAGTTATAATTATTAAAATGTATGATCATAGCTCTTTTTAAAGAATTTAATCATGTTCCAGCATATTTTACTACACATTTGAGAAAATTTGAAAAACTTACTTGTTATTTATATCATACATTGCTGATTCAGTAGTCTCATATACATAATTTGTTTTATTCTCCATGTCGATATCATAATTTGTAAATCCAACTTGAGTTACCTGGAAAAAAAAAATCTTCATCAGATATTTAAAACTAGGGAACAAAATGTACCAACCAATTGACATAAGACACTCATATATTATTTTTGATAGCTATTCGGTGTTAACAACTCTTTTTACTCACTAGGAAAGAATATTTGTATTTGTATGGTTTTCTGAATAATAGTTATATTAGACAAAAAATGTCAATCAGTATTAGCTTTTGTTTAAATTAAAGCTGGGATACAGTCCTTCCTCTAAACTGTTTCAAGTAAAGGTTGAAAAGTCAGATGACATTTTATTGGTTTGAATTATTTCCTTTGACATTTAAATCAAGGAAATCTAAAAAGGTAAAAACTGATTACAAGTGCTATCATATATTGAACAGTATCAATAGATACTAAACCTACCTCTCTGGTGTTACACATCTCAGCAGCAAGTACGATATGCTACATTTAGGAAGCATATGATGGAATTTCATGAATGTCAGGCAGTGATGAATTACTGTTGATAATAATCTTTGTCCATTCTTAGTCTAACATAATAAAATGTTGTACAGGTTTAATCGACTGTTAACTAAAAACCCAAGTAAATGTAAATGCATATGACATATGTTGGCATGTATATACCAAAGGATTTTACGGATGCTGCGTGACAAGTGTTTCGATTAACTATACATGTACCTCTGTTGTGGCTGCTGGTAATCCTCCCGGGTAAAGAGGACCTATAGCTTTATGTGGAATCTGAAGCACATAGTACCCTAGCATACTTCATATTAACAAAACAAAGCTTTTCCAGAGATAAATGTCGGTTTTAAGACCTGTAAAAATCCCAGCCAAGACTAAGATTCAAAACAGGGACCTTCCATTCCCCCCCCCCCCCCATCCATGTGTCTTAACCAAATGAGCTACCATACCACTTGAAATAAAATCTGATAACAACCAAATTAAAGCGTACAAAATTACTACAGGACCAATTATTACTTATGGTTCTGAACAGTAGCGGCTCATTGTTAAAGGCTCTGATACAGAGCCGCCCCAAAAGATATATTAAAATATGTTTTTAAATAGAGTACTAGAGTGTAATAAATGATGAGTCAGTTACTTGTTTTAGAAAGTGCCTGAATGCCACAAACTGGGAACAGGTATACAGTGCTCAAGGTATGGATGAAAAATACAACATTTTTAGTGACATTGTATTAAATTTCTTTGAAAGTTGCTTCCCCTTGAAAAAGTGTCATGCTTCTCAAAAAGAACAAAAGCCTTGGATAACTATTGGCATTAGAACATCATGCATTAATAAAAGGAAGTTGTATATTGCCTCTAGAAACAGTGAGAATGCTAATGTTAAAACACATTACAAACAGTACTGCAAAATACTGAAAAAGGTTATTAAAGAATCTAAAAGTATGTACTACAAACATAAAATTCATGATTCAGAAAATAAAATTAAAACAATATGGGACATTGTAAAAAAGGAAACAGGAAAGAGTAATCAAACAAGTAATGATATTTTTGTCAAAGAAAATTCAGTAGAATCTAATTTCTCAATTGCTGATAATTTTAATAAACATTTTTTATCTGTTGCTGATAAGTTGACTGCTAATAGCTCAGTGACACACAGTATGGATTTTGTCAAAAAAGGCTTCCAAGAAAAATTTAACTCTATGTCTATAAAATTAGCTACTCCAGAAGAAATAAGAAAAATTATCAAATCCCTTAAGAGCAAATACTCAAGTGGTTATGATGGGATTTCCAGCAGATTAATTAAATTGTGCTCCACAGAATTAAGTAATATACTAAGTTATCTATTCAATATATCTCTACTTGAGGGGACTTTTCCAGAAAGGCTTAAGTATGCTGTAGTTAAACCACTCTATAAAAAGGGAGATAAGGCAGCCGTATCGAATTACCGACCAATTTCATTACTAACAGCCTTCTCCAAAGTTTTTGAGAAAGCAATGTACAATAGAGTTTATGAACATCTAAAAACTAATAATATTCTAACTAAATCACAATTTGGTTTTCAAAAGGGTCATTCAACAGAACAAGCTATATTTGCATTCACTGACAATATTTTAGAAGGAATAAATGATAAATTAATTCCCGTGGGAATTTTTTGTGACTTATCTAAAGCATTTGACTGTGTAGATCATAAAATTCTGATACAGAAACTTAAGTATTATGGTATAGATGGCATTGTTAATAAATGGTTTAGTTCTTACCTTCTAAATAGAAAACAGAAAGTGTCAATGGAGAATTTTAAGGCTGCCTTAAGAGGTCCACTGTTTTCTGAGTGGAAATTAATCAGATGTGGAGTACCTCAGGGTTCTATATTGGGGCCACTATTGTTTTTAATATATATAAATGATCTACCCTGTGTTTCATCTAAAAACTCAAAATTTGTCCAATTTGCAGATGACACAAACATAGGAATTAAAAACACTCCAGATTTATCTACAGAATATATTTCAAATTATGTCTTTGAACTGATTAATAAATGGTTTACAGCTAATGGCTTGTCTTTAAACTTTGATAAAACTCAGTATATGCAATTCAGTACATCACACAGAGTAACAGCTGACATAGACATAAAATTTGCAGGCCAGTCCATTCAAGAGGTAGATAGTGTGAAATTTCTAGGTTTGTGTATTGATCATAATTTAAATTGGAAAGTACATGTTTCTGACTTACTAAAGCGATTGGGAGCAGCCACGTTTGCAATTCGTACAATTTCAGCTTTCGGTGATCTCCGTATGAGGCAGCTAGTTTATTTTGCTTATTTTCACTCCTTATTGTCATATGGAATAATATTCTGGGGCAATTCTACCCATAGAGATAAAGTGTTTAGAGCCCAAAAGCGTGTAATAAGAATAATGTGTGGGGTTAGCAATAGAACTTCATGTAGAGAGCTGTTCAAGAAGTTAGGGATTTTAACATTAGCATCTGAATATATATACACATTAATGTCCTTTGTAGTCACAAATTATACTTTGTTTGAAACAAATAGTAAAATACACAATTACGGCACTAGAAGTAAAAATGATCTTCACAAGACTTACAAGTCATTGTCATTTGTTCAAAAAGGGGTCCGATATTCAGGGATACATATCTTCAATATGCTCCCAACACATATTAAATGTCTAGTAGATGATAAGAATAAATTCAGGAAAAAATTGAAAGAATTTTTAATTGACAACTCCTTCTACTCTGTCGAAGAATTTATTTCTAAGGTCTCTTAAAAATAACTGCCAGTATCTTGTGTAAATATAGTTCAAATAATTAATTTACCATGTATGCTATGACTGTACATCTCCTGGTGTATGTATTTAGTTTGTTATGTAATTGTTTATAGTACCATATATGTTACGACTGTACATCTTGTGGTGTATGTATTATTTGTTAATTATTATTTTTATTTTTTTTTAAATGTACCATATATCCTATGACTGTACATCTTCTGGTGTATGTATTATTTTGTAATGGAAATGTTTAATGTACCATGTATACTATGACTGTACATCTAGTGGTGTACTTATTATTTTGTTATGCAAATGTTTATCTGTAAATTGACAACTTTCCACATCCCACAGAGCCAGTCTCTTATATTGGGATCAATGGAAAATGAACGTATTGTATTGTATTGTATTGTACAGAATTTAAATTAACAGGAAAAATTTTGAGAATTTTCCACACATGTTTAAACACTGTCAGTCAATATTTTTTAGAACTGTTGGTATAAAAGAATGTTTCTCAAACCGGTAGTATTTTTTAAGGCTGTGCCTTTGTAACGCCGTTACATTGCATGTAGCAGAGGATTGGGGGTGTGGCTCTTACGGAGTATAGCTCTTATGGGCTCGTAGTAGGCTCAGCTTGCAGAGCCTACAGAAGTTCTACCAACCCTATCATGATTTTCTTGTAACGCTAGTTACAACGTAGGAAAATAAGCAGAGTTCATGAACTTCCACTCTCAAATCCCTTTATGCTTTCATGCGTCATTAATCAACATTAAATATTTATGTTATGACAATGTAAAAGATACTTTTATGTTTCAGGCATTGACCATTGTATAAAACATAGTACCAGCACACTAAGTTTGTAAATATTCTGCTAGAGTGCACTAGAATATGGTGATATAAGTTTCACCATCTAGTGAGAATTTTTCAAATGATTAGATGAAATAAGCTCATGAAACATATCATTATCTAAGTTGCTAAAGGGGTTTGAATGAAAAAGTGTGTTATTTGGAAGTTTCTTTTCATGAGTGTGTTGTGCGGTTGAGGCTGAACTCTTGTGAGTTATATTTTTGTTTTTGAGAATCGCTGAAGCTTTCCAGCACTCTGAAAGTGCAATATGAATTCAGTCTGCAATTTACTGGGAAAATTTTTGAAATATGAGCTTAAAGTGAAGAATCTTGGTGCACCTAGAACCAATCTTAACATCAGTCAAGAATGAAAACATTGCATATCCAGGCAAGGGTATGTTTGCAATTTCAGCAGAGCAATGTATTATGCAGCTGATTGATTGTGTGGTTGTGAAGTGAAAAATGCATTTTTCTGTTTCTCATGTCTTGTTACGAATTGTAATGACAACGCTTGGGCAGAGAATGGTATTACAAACTTATAGAATTTTCATTCAAAGGTGAAAAAACATAATTCTAGTGAAAAACATTTGATACCATTTTTACTGCTACTACTTTCGGTGCATTTTGACGGATTTCACAACATGTCCATTCGATTGAACTGCCAAAAATACGTATTTTGAGACAGAGTTGTAGAAGGCAAAAAAATCGATAGGACTCTCGCCATTGAGACTTTAACTGCAGGGATGAAAGATTCGCAGCCTTCCCCAGTATAAAAACTATGACCTGCCACTTTTTCCGAAGCATGGACAAGTGTAAGCTAAAGATGACCAGTGACTCACTACAGAAGAAATCAGGTTCTTGAGAAGAAACACAGGTGGCCATATGCTGTTTTAACCTACCTAGTTCCAAATAATAGCCTCACAATCTATTGAAAATTATTTAGAATGCTCAGTTAGAAAGGTGCTGGGAAGATCCTGCTCCAATTATTCTCATCATATGGTATCTCATAATGTTAGTCCCTAATGTGATTAAAGCAAACACTTATCCTTATCCAGTATTGTATGAATAGTTTAACTTCTTATTACCTTTCTATTGCCACTGAATTTTCTAGGAGTAACGAGTGCAGTAGTCACCATCCAGCCATAATAATCTTGATAAATGTATGTTTGGTTTCTCTTTTTCTGCTATTTGTTCCAAGTGCTCCCTACTGCCCTGCTGTTTTCTAAATACATTTGTTCTCTTCTTACTGTGGTATAACCCCAAGCTTGTCAGCAGTGAAAGGAGTGCTTAATGCAACGTACATGGCCTCAATTAAATGGCCATGTAAATGTTTCATTGTTCCATTGCTGTCGACCAAGAGGACGCCGGATCGAGCCCTGATTGGTTTGCCCACCCCCTCTCTCTGCGGGACAACGGAAAAACATTGAGAGAGCCACACAAGCATTCATTCAGTGCTAGACTCTCACCGGGGTGGCTGCTCCAGTTTTTTGTTGGAGGCGTCAGCTGGAGTCTAACCAGCTGCCCTTGTGGTCAGCGGCGACAGGGCTGCCTCCAACACATCACGTCTCGCACCGACAGCTCGGCTCGAAGACACGGTAAAGACACAACAATCTGTTCACCACGGACTGTAACACGCCATAATTACCATGCTCTACCCTATGACCAGCCAAGGCAAATAAATTTATACATGTGTTTAAAAAAGTGGAATAATAAAGTAAATAAAGCCATGAGCTATTGTTTTGTCAAATTAGCTTTTTGTGTTCTCCCCAGATATATTACTATCCCACAGCAAAATAGAAAACATTTCATCACCAAACTCTTTAGCCTTCTCTTCAACCTATTAAAGCATTTAGGTTTGGTGCTTTCTTTTCTTTGTTTTATTTGCAACAAACATTTCTTCAGCCTTTTCCCACTTTGTGCCAATTTTTCTGGTTCTTTCCTTCCATTTACCAGAAATTTCTTTTCAATTCTGAAATATGTATCTTTTATAATTTTATGCATAACTACATCAAACTTATGTCACTGGTTTACTGAACTCTGTCATTACTGTTAGAACTCTGTCATATATATTTGTTACAACTGTAAGCTGAGATCCAACATAGTTACCATCAGACTTTATTAATAAGATATCATACAATTTTTATCCCCTTCTACTCTGCTCTGTCAATTGTGTAAAACCTCCTTCCCTCATTAAGGTACTTGCAAATCTTTGCTTTATAGTACTATTAATCTTAGTTCCTTCCCAGTACACATCTAGTAATTTAAGCTTACTAATAATTACCATCCTATGCTCATAACTGACTATGATTTTAATTTCTCTCAATGTGATCATCCATTTTTCCACTATGGTTAGTAGCTAAGAGCTTTATTTTTTTCTTTTATATCCTCCCAGAAATTTACACTCTCCCACTTTTTCCCATAATTCAAGAGAACAATTTATAAACACCAGTGAACTGTGGTAGTTAAAAGTATGACTGTCCATCCACCAATTCCTCCTCTATCTCTGTAGTACACTTTCTGACCATCAGATACCACCTAATTGTCCTTTGTTTAACCAAGACTCTTCACAAATAACTGTTAATGATTTGTCCATCTCTATTAAGTTAACAAACTCTAACATTGTTAATTTGTTCAAATTACTCCTACTTTGTCATTTTTTACCATCTCCCTCAATCCTCCTTATTGTGAAGCAGCCTATCATTGTTTCATCAGATTCAACTGTTTTATTTATATTTATTATTTCTCCCTCTGTGCTCACCTTTTTAAATCCCCTTACCATCAGCCTTTAGCCAAGGAAAGGCACAGTGCTAATCTCACCGTAACTGAAAGTGGGCTCCCTTACACCTTTAGTTAACAACTCAGAAAGAATTTAGAATGCATCAGTTCCACCTTGGCATGCTGGGCCTCCTTCACCATCTCCCTCAGGTCGCTCACCAATAACTAGAGATGAAACAGATATCCAGCAACTATACGGTATCTAGCCTATCTGGCCAATATTTACTATCTGGCCAGATACCAGATAGTAGGTCAATATCTGGCGGATATCCAGCAGGTTCAATAAAATATGAAAATTTCATTTTTTTTTTTTAAATTCACAAATGCCAAGTATAATAAGTCTAAACACAAATAAAAACACTATGTTTTTCAAATCAAAATATCGTTTACTATTTTTTAACATAAAAATTAGTTTTTGTACTGACTGAACACCAATTTCTCTATAATAAGAAGTAGTAATCAGTTTTACATGTCCTAGTAAACAAGGCCAGGTTCAAAGAAAAGTCTTTCGCTATATACACTACTGCAAGGTGCTGAAAAATAAATTATATTCAAATTTTGTCAAATATGGATACTGTGTGGTGTTAGCTGACAACTACATATACGGATCAAGCTTCCAATTAATTCGAGATGACATTAAATAAAAGTCAATCTTGCTAGCAATCACGTTTTTTTCTTGATCGCGATATTGGCTTATCTCAGCTAAAACAGTTCCAAAATGTTTCATGAGTCACAGTTGATTCTGTCTTATCCCTTCTACTCTTTTTAACAGCCATTGAGGATGAACTGCTACTGATAGAAGATTCCTCGCAAGACATTTTTATGGATTCCAATAGAATCTTCTGACGAGCTCGTTCAGCTTCAGCAAACCCCAGATAGTTTGCCTAGAATCTTGGCTCTAGGAAGGTCGCAATCAAGTACTTCAAATCTTCATTTGAGGAGCCAAAACAAATTTTTAATTCAGTTTTAAAAGAGGCTCTCATGTATATTAAGTCAGGAGATCTTCATGCTTTTTCATCATTATCTAAATATTTTTTTAGTGCAGAAACTTGTCATATTACTTCAGAATTTCAGTAAAGACCTGAACTTGTTATTTTTGTTATTTCTTCAAAGAGCTTCAATACCTTAATGCACTTTACCATTAAACACCACTGTTGACATGTCAAATTAGTATGTATTCTGCAATTAGCCACATATAGCGATATAACCCTTTTTTGTTCCAAAGGGTACTATTCCATCTCGTGCTGATATCTGGCTACCAGGTGATGGTCAGGTAAATATTTCTTTTTGAATTGCCAGCAACTTTTCTTGAACTAAGCTGGAATGATTAAGGTGCGCAACGAGGCATCTACCAGTAACAATCACTCCTGTCAAGCTTAGTTAAAATTCTTTGAAGTAAATAGATGAAACAATTTGCAGAAGAACACTCAGTCATGCATACACCCTTCACCATGTTGGTGCCACTGTCATAAATGAGTATATGGGTTTTGTTTTGGTCAATAGCCCAATGATTTGCGATACTATTGAGCTTCCTTGCTATATTTCCTCCAGGGTGAGAACCAGGGAAATGCTTGAAATCAAAAATTCCATGTTCTAGTTTGACTTCAGAAGATACCCTCGAAGCTGTGAAATGGGTCTAATAGTATCGTGATGTTTCTATTTTGGTTTTTATTGCTTTAATACATAATTATGGTAGTTGAAATTATATTTATTATGTTTATTTGAATAGATGGGGAAAAGATTTGGTTACGCTATTTTTAATCATTGCTGCAATAACTAAAAGAGCTCAGATATCCTTTTCCTCTTGGCTTCCAGCTGCTATGGCAGCTCATATGCCTATCTCTGCTTTAGTTCATTCTTCAACTTTAGTAATGCCTGCGGTATATTTAATAATTCATTTTAATTTTTATTAATACATGAGAATTTAATTTTTTATTATTAATTGATTGTTTAACTTTATTTATGGCAGGAATTGGGGGTAATTTTGAATATTACTTAAAGAAAATTATTGCTTTATCTACTTTAAGTCAGCTTGGATTAATAATAAGAATTTTATGGATAGGTTATTGTAATTTGGCATTTTTTCACTTGTTGACTCACACTTTATTTAAGGCTTTATTATTTTTATGTGCTGGTTCTTATATTAATAATTTAGGTGATTTTCAGGACATTCATTTCATGGGTTTATTTGTTTATAGAATACCTTTAACTTGTATTTGTTTTAATGTATAGAGTTTATGTTTATGTGGAATGCCTTTCTTATCCGGACTTTGTTCAAGGGATCTTGTTTTTTAATTATCTTCTAAGTGTTATATAAATTATTTGATTGATATTTTATTTTATATTTCTACTGGATTAACAGCTATATATTCCTTTAGTTTTTTTATGATTCAATGATTAATCACTATAATCATCTTAGTTTTTATTTAATTGATAATAAATCTAATTATATATAATTTGGTATGATTGGTTTATTTTTTATTGCTGTGTCTGGGGGCTCAATAATAAGATGATTAATATTTCCTGTTCCTTATTATATTATGCTCCCTTATTATATTAAGTTTTTGACAATAATAGTTGTTATAATCGGTTCTTATACAGGTTCTTTGCTTTTTTCTTTTTATTGATATTTTTATAAACTTTTTTATATTTATAATCATTGATTTATGGGTTCTATATGATTTATACCATTTTTATCTACTAATTTTATCAGATTGTTTCCTTTAAAATATGGTTATGTTATTTTAAAAAGTTTTAATTATGGGTGAAAAGAATTACTTGGTGGACAGGGATTACATAGTTTATATATTTACTTATTGTCTCATATACAGGGTTGATATGGTTTAAGTTATAAAACATATTTATTATTATTTACTACATGAATATTAATTTTGTTTATTTTAGTTATTTAACTTAAATTGCTTATTTTAGAGCAATACATTGAAGCTGTATAGGAAGTATATGTACCTTTGAGTATTTATAAATAATTAATTATTATTTTTACAATGAAAGTGTAATGTTTTATTTAAACTATATAAACTAGAGAAATTAATGGAATTTAATTACTATTATAATAAGTTAGCAGCTTATATATTGTCATTATTTCTCCTTAATTGGAATATTGATATTCAATTATATTATTAAAAGTAATATTCCTCTTTTTGGCTTCAATTAACCTTAAATAAGGGTAACTGAACCAATTTTTCAGGTCGAAACTGAATGCGATAATCGCTTCTTATTTAAGGTTAATGGATTTATCAATACTTTTTGAATGCAACTCAAATGTTATAATTAACTGTAACCCTATTTTGTTAATTTAAGAGCTCCTTGATTTCATTCATGGTATAACCCCCCAATGAGTACGAGGATAAAAAATAAAGTTGTGGTTGTTCATATAACTGTTCTAGAGATATTTATAATAATAACAATTGGTAGAATTACTGCAATTACTACATCAAAAATTAAAAAAATTACTGCAATTAGGAAAAATTGAAGCAAGAATGGTATTCAGGCTGATCTTTTGGGGTCAAATCCACATTCAAATATGGATATTTTTTCACGGTCATTTATTATTTTCTTAGAAATTATTGTAGCAATGATTAAAGCTATTATAGGAATTATCATTGAAATTAAGGCTCTAATTGTTAATATTATAATTATTTATCTTGATTATTTCAAACTTTTTAATTGGAAGTTAATTGTACTAATTATACCAGATAAATATCTACCTCATTAATAAATTGAAATATATAAGAATAGTCAAACAGCATCTATAAAATGTCAATATCATGCTGCCGCTTCAAACCCAAAGTTGTGGGTTATAGAAAAGTGATTTATTTTATGTCATATTAAACATATTAATAGGAACATTGAACCAATGATGACATGAATTCCATGAAATCCTGTTGCTATAAAAAATGAGGACCCATATGCTGCATCAGCTTCTCAATATTCATATGCTTGAAGTACAGTGAAATAAATTCCTAGGATTACTGTAATGATTAATGCTTGAAATCTTTGAGAGTGATTAGATTCTATAAGGCCATGATGAGCTCATGTGACTGTAATACCTGAAGTTAATAAAACTACTGTAGTTAGTAGTGGAATTTGTATGGGATTGAATGGTAAAACTCCTTTTGGTGGTCAATTTATACCTAGTTCAATTGCCAGGGAAAGTCTTCTATTAAAATATGCTCCAAAAATTATACGAAGAATAATACTTCTGATGTGACAAATAGAATTATTCCTCATCATAATCCAATAGATACAGGAATAATATGAAGACCTTGATATGTGCCTTCTCATACTACATCTCGTCATCATTGGTATATAGTTAATAAAGTGATTATTGTACCTATAAAAAAACAGATTTATTTCTAATATATTGAATCATTTAGCTAGCCCTGATACTATAATTATGGCTCCAATAGCTTCTGTTAGGGGTCATGGTCTATAATCTACTAAGTGGAATGGTTGATTTGAGTGGGTTGTTAGCATAATTAATATACTTCTCTTGAATATAATGTTCTTAATACTGAAAACACATATGCTTGAATAATGGCTACTGCTGATTCTAACACTAATAATAATATTTGTGCTAGTAATAATAATATAATTATTTGGTAGGTGATAATTGGCACTGTATTCCCTATTAAAATTAATAAAAGATGTCCTGCAGTTATATTTGCTGCCAATCAAATTCCTAAAGTTCCCGTTCGAATTATATTACTAATTGTTTCAATTAATACTATAAATGATATGAGATCTCACGGTGTACCTTGTGGTACTAAGTGTGTAAATATATGATTTGTGTTGTTAATTCACCCAAATAAAATGAAACATATTCGTAGTGGTATGGCTAGGGAGAATGTTATGGATATATGGCGTACACTAATAAATACATAGGGGAATAACCCAATAAAGTTATTAAATATGATTATAGTAAATAGTTAAATGAATACTATTGTTGTCCCTATATTTTCTATTAGGGCCTAATAGAGTTTTGAATTCAATATGGAGAGTTATTATTATTTTATTTCATATTGAATTCAATCGTATTGGAATTAACTGAAATGTTATTAAATATTATTCCAATAAATGTTCTTATTCAGTTAATCGATAAATTTAGAATATTTGTTGACGGATCAAATGTTGAGAATAGTTTTCCTATCATTTTCAAAATAATATAATATTTTTTGTAATTATGTTAATCCATATAGTGGTTTATTGTATTGAATAGATAGTAATTTACTATGTTGAATAAAATTAACGCTGTTGAAAATACAATAAATAGAGATAATCATACCAATGGGGATATTTGTGGAATTAAAATATATATATTTTCCACCAGAAGAATTTGTTAATATACTATATATTGGTTTAAGAGACCATTACTTACTTTCAGCCATCCAGTGCAAGAAGTATCAATTAATAATATTTATTGATTGACATTCAATTGTTTTTTTAAACTAACTTCTTATCCAATTATTTTTTTTAATTCATGATAAAAATAAGTTTGTTGATGTTCTTTCTACTACAATAGGTATAAATCTATGGTTTAAACTGCAGATTTCTGAGCATTGACTATTAAATAAGCCAGGTCGGTTAATGCTAAATCTGGATTGGTTAAGCTGCCCTGGGGTGGTGTCAATTTTAATACTGATTGACGGCACTGTTCGTGAATGAAGAACGTCAGATGCTGCTGTTAAAATATGTATGGGAATATTTATTGGTATGATAGTTCAATTTTCAACATCTAGGAGTCGAAATTTACTATTTTCTAAATCATTTTCATTTAATATATATGAGTCAAATTCAATATTTTTGAAGTCTGAATATTCATATCTTCAATATCATTGACATCCAATCATTTTAATTGTAATTAAAGCATTATTAGTATCATCAATTGAATATAATATTCGAATTGAAGGTAGGGCAATAAAGATCAAAGTTATTGCTGGTAGTAGAGTTCAAATAGATTCAATTAAATGTCCGTATAATATATACCGATATAATAATTTATTATTCAGTATATATATTATAAAATAACCTACTACTATAGTAATTACAATTAAAACGATTAGTGCATGATCATGAAAGAATGACAATTGTTCTATTTATGGTGAAGAACTATCTTGAAAGGAAGTATTTGATCAAGCTGTTATATTGTTTCTAATAAAAGGTTGAACTTTATATGTAAAGCTTAAATCTACTGCATTTACCTGCCATATTAGAAATAAGAAACAATTGGTAATTCATTATATCTGTGTTCTGTGGATGGATAATTTTGGTTTCATTCATTAGAACTTTATATTAATGTTATATATTAATTTTCAATTTGAAACTATTCTTTATCATATAATTATAATAAATATAATAATTCTAATGAATAAAATAGTTGATACTACACTGGATAATACATTTCATGATGTGTAAGCATCCGAGTAGTCTGAGTATCGCCGAGGTATGCCGGCCAACCCTAGGAAATGTTGTGGAAAAAATGTTAAGTTTACTCCAATAAATATAATTGAAAATTGAATTTTTAATCATTTTTCATTTATTGTTATATCTGTAAATAGTGGATATCATTGAATAACCCCCCCCCCCCCTATAATTGCAAATATGGCTCCTATTGATAGAACATAATGGAAGTGTGCAGCTACATAGTATGTATCATGTAGAACAAATTAATAGATGAATTTGCTAATACTAATTCTGTTAATCCTCCAACTGTAAATAGAAAAATGAACCCTAATGCTCATATAATAGATGGGGAAAATTAAAATTTTGTTCCGTATAGTGTCCCCAGTCATCTAAATACATTAACACCTGTTGGTACTGCAATGATATAGTTGCTGATGTAAAGTTTGCTCGCATATCTACATCTATCCCAACTGTAAATATATGTTGGGCTCATACAATAAATCATAAAATTTCAATACTAGCCATGGCATAAATTATTCCTAATATGCCAAATGCTTCAATTTTTCCTCTTTCTTGATATACAATATGGGAAATTATACCAAATCCCAGTAGGATAAGAATATAAACTTCTGGGTGTCCAAAGAATCAGAATAAGTGTTGATATAGAATTGGATCTCCTCCACCCATAAGGTCAAAGAAAGAGGTATTAAGATTTCGGTCTGTTAATAATATTGTAATTGCTCCTGCAAGTACGGGTAAAGATAGCAGTAAAAGAATGGTGGTAGTAACCACTGATTAGACAAAAAGTGGTGTTTGGTCTAAAGTTATAGTAGGAGATCGTATATTAATACCTGTAGTAATAAAGTTTACTGCTCCTAAAATAGATGATACATCAAGCTAAATGTAGGGAGAAGATTGCTAGATCTACTGATCCTCCCCTGTGGGCAATTGCTCTGGCAATGGCGGGATATACAGTTCATCCTGTACCTACTCCCCCCTTCAACTATTCTTGATGTGAGTAGAAGGGTTAAATAAGCCAGAATCTTATATTATTTATTCGTGGAAATGCTATATCTGGGGCCGTTATTATTAAGGGTACTAGTCAGTTGCGAAATCCACCAATTATAATTGGTATAAAGAAGATTATTACAAAAGTGTACGCTGTAATAATATCATTATAGATTTGATCATTTTCAATTAAATTACCTGGTTGACCAAGTTCTATACGAATTAATATTCTTATCGAGATTCCCACTATACCTGCTTATGCTCTGAAAATAAAATATAATGTTCCAATATCTTTATGATTTGTGGAAAATAGCCATTTTTGCAGTGAGATGACAGAAGATTAAGGTGATAGACTGCAAATCTATTTATGAGTTAAAATCTCTATCACCACATGGCTTTATATTCAATATATTAGACTGCAATTCTAATGGTGTAGTAATACTAAGGCCTAAAAGTTGATCTTTTTTTATATAACTTTAAAAGCCATTAGTATTTTTAAGTCCTTAAATTATAAATCTTATTATTGGGATCAAAACTAGGCCTATAGTTCTTGTTACAATGAAATATAGTATATAATTATTCATTTCTGATAAGTTGCTTTTTATAATAATTCATTTATTTTCAGTATTTATGACTATAAACACTGAAAAAGTTAATCATATATAATAATACAGGGTAAAGGTTGTAATGATAATAATAAATGATATTAGGAATATAAGATTTATGTTTACTATATATTGAATAATAATTCATTTAGGTATGAATCCAAGAAATGGAGGTAATCCCCCTATTGATAATAATCTTAATAAAATAGAAAATTTGATAGTATCATTATTATTTATAGATCTTATGATTTTATTTAATCAAAATGCGTTGGTTAGATTAAACAGCATAACAACTGTTAATCTAAGAATTGAGTAAATAATAAAGTAAAATTCTCATATTGTCTCTCTCATAATTATTGATCCAATTATTCAACCAATATGTAATCGATGTATAAGCCATTAATTTACGTAAAGATTTTTGATTTAGTCCAACAAGTGCCCCCATAATCACTGGCATCACAGTTACTATTACTATAATTATATTTATTTTTAAACAATATGATATTACTGATATTGGGGCTAATTTTTGTCAAGTTATTAAAATTGAGCAATTTAACCAATTGGTTTTTCTTATGATCTCCGGAAATCATATATGAAATGGTGCTGTCAAAATTTTAATTAATAGTCTTGATAAAATTATTAGAACCATAATTATATTGCTTTCTAAAAAAAACATTCTATTTATTTGAATAAATAAAATTGCTAATAGAGGTATTAATGATTCTAAAGCCTGAACATTAAAATATTTAATTGATGTTTCACTCATCGCTGAATTTTTTGGTCTTGACAGCATAGGAATAATAGATAGTATATTAATTTCTAATCCTATACAAACTCCAAGTCAAGAATTGGAGGAGACAGATAATATAGATCCTATCACTAAAAATGAAAGGAATAATATTTTTAGTGTGGAGTTGTGCACCAAAAAGAAGAGAATTAATATCTCTATTGATGGGGTATGAACCCATTAGCTTTATTAGCTTATCTTTTTAATTATATTTAAGTGTATGGGACATATAAGTTTTTGATACTTGGGAAATAGTTTAAACCTATTAAATATATAATGGGGGTAGTTGCCTACATTAATCCTTTATTCAGGCACCTCATTTGTTATTTTTAATATTTTAATTAGGTACTATGTAAGATTTTATTTATAGGTACTTTATATATATATATATATATATATATATATATATATATATATATACATACTTACATCTATAAGATGTGTAAAGTCCTATTTGTAAGGTTTAAAAATAAATATTTTATATAAAAAATTTATTGGTAAATCACTTATATAATTAATGATATATAGAATAAGCATTTATATTATTTAATCTTTTTAGAAAATAAAAAAAATAAAAAGATTAAATGATACAATATATTATTTACACTAAAACCTATCATTAGTTAAAATCTATTATATACTTACAACTTTTATATTTGTATATATAGAATATTTATTGAATTGTTGACAGCAGCTAGCTATTCCAATTATATTTGACTATAAACCAGTGAATTTAATTACATGTTCTGGAAATATTTGATCCAGACAGTTTTTTGACAATTATATTAAATATATGTAAATTGTATTTATAAATGCTTGATTCTTTCTTTGATTTTAAATATTTCTATATGTTATATGTAATATTTTTACTTAATGTTCGTTATGCAGTAATTTGAATTAATTATCAAGTGATTTTGGAATTATTATTAGCATTTAGTATTGGTAAAGTTTGTGCCAGCAACCGTGGTTATACAATAAATACATTTTAAAATTATTAGTTAGTAGTTATTTAATTTTATGAATATACTTATATTATTTTATAGGTGAAATATTAATTTTATTTATTTTCTATAAATGAGGGTATAAAATTTAAATTATGAACTAAGATTAGATACCCTATTATACTAAATGTTCATTTATTAACTAGAGTATTATTAGTTCTGTTCTTGAAACTCAAAGAATTTGGTGGTACTTTATCTATTTAGTGGAACCTGTCCTGTAGTTGATATTACACTATTTTATATACATTATTTATTGGTTTGTAATTCTCCATTATAAGAATATTTTATTAGAAATTTAATTTTCTGTTACTTTAAATGGATTACATTTCAAGTAAAGATACAGCTTATAATAAAGGAGAGATGGGTTACAATAAATTTATTTATATAAATAATATTATTTAATTTTTATTTGAAAGTGGATTCAAAAGTATTATTAATAACTTTATTAAAATGATTTAAGCTCTAAAATTTATACACATCACCCTTCGCTCTCGTTATATAGACGAGATAAGTCATAAAAATAGTAGGTGTATTGGAAAGTGTGCCTAGTAAGAATAAGATGATGATAGTTTAATATTTCACTTACAATGAATTTAATCTTGTGGAATTCAAGACATCTTAAAATAAAAATATTGTCTGAGTTTTTTGTTTTTATTATTTATTATAAAAATAATTTTAAGAATATTTTATAGAAGTAATATCATTAATTATAGTTTACTTGTAAATTGGTTTATTTATTTATATAAAAGTTTATTTTATTTATTGTATCTTTTGTATCAGGGTATATCAAAATATATATATTTTTTTATTTACTATTCTCGATTTAAAATGATTTAAATATAAATTAAAGTTAATGTTTTATATTAACTTTTAATTTATATTTAGTGATGATATGTCATTCGTCATTTAATGTATCGAGTTTCTTTAGATAAACATTAATTTTAACCAAAATTTTAAATATTTCTATATATCAATATTTTATGATTTTTGTTTTATTTTTTAGAGGATTAGCTCTAAATTTATTTATAATATTATTTATTTTTATAATAAAAGACTTTAAATCAGCTATTTATTTGATTACGTTTTAGTTTATAATGCTATATAAATTATTTTATAATGTATTTATGTATTTTATAAAGATAATTCTTAAAGTAATTTAAAATGTGAAATAATGATTTAATTAGTAAATATTTTTGTATAAATTATATTAGTAAATAATTTGATTTATAAGGAATTAGGAAAAATAAATTCCCACTTATTTAACAAAAACGTCTTTTTGACAAAAATTTAAGTTCTGACCTGCTCACTGATTAATTAAATAGCCGCGGTATTTTTACCATGGAAAGGTAGCATAATCATTATTAATTAAGGGCTAGAATGAATGGTTTGACGAGGAATTAACTGTCTCACATCAATTAATTGAATATAACTTTGTCTATCTAGGATGATAAGCCCCTTTAGAGCTTTATAATAACTATTATTTATGTTATTCATTTAATTTTAAATGAAGGTAGTATTTATTTTGTTGGGGTGACATAGAAAATAAATAAACTTTCTATTATATAGACATTGATAAATGTTTTTGATCCATAATTTATGATTATAAGATTATGTTACTAAAGGGATAACAGCATAATTATTTTAGAGAGTTCATATTGATAAAGTAGTTTGCGACCTTGATGTTGGATTAAGATGAATATATGGTGCAGAAGTCATATAATTAGGACCTTTAAATTCTTACATGATCTTAGTTCATACCGGCATAAGCCAGGTCAGTTTCTATCCTGAATATAATTATTTTTCTTAGTACGAAATGATCATAAAAATAAGATAATTTCAGTATTTTGAATATTATTGCTACTTTGGCAGATAAGTGCATTAAGTTTAGATATTAATTATGTAATTTAATTTTACATGTAGTGTTGATATTATATGATTTATTTATGTTTTTAATTAATTTGATTTTATTATTTATTTTAGTTTTATTAAGAGTTGCTTTTTTGACTTTGCTTGAACGTAGAGTCTTGGGTTATGTTCAGATTCGTAAAGGTTTTAATATGGTTTGATTTGCTGGTATTCCTCTACCTTTTATTGATGCTAATAAAATATTAATGAAGGAACAATCTTTACCTTATAAATCAAATTTTTTAATGTATTATTTTTCACCAGTTTTTAGTTTAATAATTTCATTTTTTATATGGATTTTACTACCTAATTTAACTTATATATGTTCATTTATAAATGGATTTTTCTTTGTTGTAGAAGTTTAGGGGTTTATACTACTATAATTGCTGGGTGGTAATCTAAGTCTAACTATTCTTTATAGGGCTCATTGCGTTCTGTTGCGCAAACTATTTCATATGAAGGAAGATTAGTATTAATTTTATTATCTCCAATTATTATGGTTAGTAGATATGATTTATATTATATGTATTTATATCAGTATAATAGATGATTTTGTTTATATATATTTCCTGGGGTAGCTTCTTGCTTGGCGGAATTTTTTTTTTTTTGTAACAGTTTAACGTCCCTTTTTAACAACGTTGTCTTTAGAGACGGGAAAGGATGGGGGCAAGGAATGGGAAGGAATTCGGCCATGGCCTTTTGAAGGAAGCATCCCGGCATTCACATGGAGTGATTTGGGGAAACCATGGAAAACCCAAATCTGGATGACCGGACGGGGATTCGAACCGCTGTCCTCCTGAATGCGAGGCCAGAACGCTATCCGTTACACCACCACACTCGGTCCTTGCTTGGCAGAAACTAATCGTACTCCTTTTGATTTTTCTGAGGGTGGGTGTGAATAAGTTTCTGGTTTTAATATTGAGTATGGTGCTATTGGATTCACTTTACTTTTTCTTGCTGAGTATACAAGTATTCTTTTTATAAGAATTATATTAAAATTTAGTTTTCTAGGGGAAGATTATTTTAGCTTAGTATTTTTTTTAAATTAGTTTTGGTTGCTTTTTTATTTATATTGATCCGGGGGACTTTTCCCCGATTTCATTATGATAAATAAATATATTTAGCTTGAATGAGTTGCTTGCCTTTATCTTTAAATTATTTATGTTTTTCTATTGGATTTAAGATATTCATTTTTTTCTACTATGTAATCAAAAAATTTAGACATTTAATATGAAAGTTAATAGAAGACTTAAACTTCTAATATATGTTTTCAAGACATATGGTTTGGGGGGAATTATGCTAATTAACTATTTAATTATTTTATCTCATAGATTTGTTTTGTGGATATTTATAATAAAATATGAAAGTATATAATTGTTAATATTTGTCCTGTAAAAATATATGGTTCTTCTACTGGGCGTTTACCAATTCATGTTAGTATTATTACAATTGATACTATACTTCAGTATATAATTTGATTGGTTGGATAAAATTCAATTCCTCGAAATTTCGTTTAATTATAAAATGGTATAATTCTTAAAATTCTAATTGATATAACTGGGGCAATTACTCCTCGTAATTTATTGGGGATTGATCTTAGAATTGCGTAGGCAAATAGGAAATATCATTCTGGTTGAATATGAACCGGTGTAACTAGTAATAGGGTATGATTAATGAAATTATGATTAATGCTGTAATTATAATAATAAAAGTAATTGAGTCTTTAAATGTAAAATATGGGCAAAACAGAATTTTATCAATATTTATGTTTAATCCTAGTGGATTAATTGACCCATTTAAATGCAGATAGAATAGACAATAATAAAGGGTAATATGAAATGGAATGTGAAAAATCGATTTAGTGTGGCATTATCAACTGCAAATCCTCCTCAAATTCATTGAACTAAATCTCTTCCAGTATATGAGATTGCTGATAATAAGTTGGTAATTACTGTTGCTCTTTAAAATGATATTTGGCCTCATGGTAGTACATATCCTAGAAATGTTGTTGCTATTACTATAAATATAATTATTGTTCCTACTATTCTGGTATGTAAATATATATATGATCCATAGTATAGGAATCGTCCAACATGAATATATATACAAATGAAGAAAAATGATGCTCCATTAGCATGAATTGTCTATATTATTCAGCCATTATTTATGTCTCGACAATTGTGAATTACACTACTGAATGCTAATTCATTATTGGGGGTGTAATGCATCGCAAGGAATATGCCACTTCTAATTTGTACTATTAAACATAATCATAGTAGTGAGCTGAAGCTTCATATAAATGAAATATTTGTTGGTGCTGGTAAGTCAACAAGTGAATTTTTGATAATCGTAAATATAGGATTATTGATTCGTAGGGGTTTATTCATATATTTTCTGAATTGGTCCAGAATGAAAATAAGTAATTTTGTACTGCTGCAATTATTGTAATTAACAAATAGATTATTATTATTATTGTCATTGTTATTAATCTTGATCTGTTATATATTTTTAATTGATTTTGATGTTTATATATTTGATAAATTTCGTAATACTATGTCTCTATTTATTTGTTCATTGATAAATATGGTTTTATCTAAATAATATACTGTTACTAATACTACTATTCCAGTAATAATTATTAATATTATTGTTTTTATTTTGATGTTAAATATTTCATTAGAGGTATTTCTGCTAATGTAGATAAAGATTGCTATTAAACTCCCTAGAAAAATAAAAAATAGAATATAGGACATTCAAAAGTTTATTATAATATTCCCTCTAAATATACAAGTTAAAATTGTTTGTACAAGAATAATTAGTAGTATTGGTATGGGTGTTATTGATCTTACTAATAATATATTTTTTAATAATGACGGTGTAAATAATATTATATTAATTTCAGATATTAGTTTATATAAAATATTGTTTTGGAGACCAGTGAAAGAATTAGCTATCTCTGATGTTTTTAAAGTGTTCATTTTTCCTGGTTTACAAGACCAGTGTTTTATATATAAACTATTAAAACTTATGGTTTCACTGTCTATATCTTATTCTTTATTAATGTATTTTTGTGGTATTTATGTTTATTCATCCAAGTGTAAACATTTATTAATGGTTTTATTAAGTTTAGAATGTTCTATTTATTTAACTATATATGGTTTGGAACTTTACTCTTTAGGTTTTGTTGTTGTATTTTCTGTATGTGAGGGGGCTTTAGGGTTGTCTATTTTGGTTTCTATAATTCGATCATAAGGAAATGATTTTTTTAATTCTTTTAGATTTTCTTTATGTTAATATATGTATTATTTATGATAACTTTATGTTTATTTAAAAATTCATGGTGGTTGGTTAATTCTTTAATATTTTTATTGAGTTTTATTTACTTAGTTAATTACCATGATTATAATTCAATTAGTTATGGTTTGGCTTTTGATCCTATTTCTTTTATAATGATTTTATTGATTTTATGAATTTGTACTTTAATACTTACTTCAAGAGTGGAAATTGATTTAACTTTTTTTTTTATTCTGGGATTTTTATGTTTGTTATTTTATTTTTAGTATTAATATTATGTATGTCTTTATCTAGATTGTCATTTTTCCCTTTTATTTATATTTTGAATCTAGACTTATCCCTACTTTTTTTTTACTAATTTTGGGTTGGGGCTATCAACCGGACCGATTACAGGTGGGAATTTATTTAATTTTTTATACTTTGGTTGCTAGATTGCCTTGTTGCGTGTTTTATTAATTACTTATAGGGATTTAGGTAGTTTATTGTTACCTATATTAGACTGTTCAGTTAAATTTTAATTTATATTTTTATATCTTTTCTGTTTTGGCATTTTTGGTCAAAATGCCAATATACATGGTTCATTTATAGGGCTCATGTTGAGGCTCCTATTTCTGGAAGAATGATTTTAGCTGGTGTAATACTGAAACTAGGTGGTTATGGTTTAATTCATATTATGAAGCTTATTATAGGGTCTATTTTTATATATAATTATTTTATTATAGGTTTAGGTTTAATATGGGGTTTAATAGTAAGATTAATTTGTATACGTCAGGTGGATTTAAAATTATTAATTGCTTATTCTTCTATTGCTCATATATCATTAGTTATTGGAGGTTTAATAAGTATAAATAATTAAGGTTTAATAGGTTCTTTATATTTAATGTTGGGTCACGGTTTATGTTCTTCTGGCTTATTTTGTTTAGCAAATTCAATATATTATAGTTTAGGTAGTCGTAGTTTATTAATTAGCAGGGGTATGCTTAATTTTATACCTTCAATATGTTTATGATGATTTTTGTTAAGCTCATCTAATATTGCTTTCCCCTCTTCTTTAAATCTTTTTGGTGAAGTTTCTTTAATAAACAGTATTATTTCTTGGTCTATTATTAAATTAACTAACTTGTTTATTTTGTCTTTTTTTTAGTGCTGCTTACATATTATATGTATATACTCTTATAGCCAGCATGGTTTATATTTCTCTGGTTTATATGGCTTTTCTGCTGGGTATTTGTGTGAATATGTTTTGATGATATTACACTGACTGCCTTCAAATATTTTTTGTTTTGTTT
This sequence comes from Vandiemenella viatica, assembly GCA_031002005.1. Taxonomy (NCBI): domain Eukaryota; kingdom Metazoa; phylum Arthropoda; class Insecta; order Orthoptera; family Morabidae; genus Vandiemenella; species Vandiemenella viatica. The sequence goes on along the minus strand of CM061921.1, from coordinate 99,217,477 downwards.
TGAAGGTTGATTTATTGATTTTGTACTCGGGTATTTTATTTAAAATAATAATTTTTGGTATCATTGAAGTGATTATATCACCTTGGGTCAGTAATGTATATATTATCAATTGGGGTTTTTGGATTCATTTTTTTATTGGGTTTAAGATTATTAATATTTTCTACTGGCATTTATTTGATTTTGAATGATTTAGTTGTTTTTATTGAGTGGGATATTTTTAGATTAAATAGATCTTCAGTGGTTATGACTTTCCTTATTGACTGAATGTCAATAACTTTTATATCTTTTGTTATATTAATTGCTTCTTTAGTTATTTATTATAGAATTGATTATATACATAGATATAAGAACTTAAATTGACTTATTTTACTTGTATTAATGTTTGTCTTATATAATATTTTTAATTATTAGACCTAATATTGTCAGAATCTTACTTGGTTGAGATGGTTTAGCGTTAGTCTCTTATTGTTTAGTTATTTATTATCAAAATGTAAAGTCTTATAATGCTGGTGTATTAACCGTATTGTCTAATCGTATCGGTGATGTTTCTATTTTGGTTTCTATTGCTTTAATACTTAATTATGGTAATTGAAATTATATTTATTATATTTTGTAAATAGCTCTAGAAGTCACAAAAACAGTGATAGCACCAGAAATGTTTGTTTTATTTTCTCACAAATTCTGTCATAGAAGTCAGGTACAATTTTTTTTGGAAATGTATGTAAGACTTGGTATTTATAGTTGGATAAGCTCCTTCTAGGGGACTGGAAAATCCGTTTCTTTCTACAGTAGATAATGGCTCATTGTCAAGCGCAACGATTCCTGCAAGAACTTAATGATTTTTTTCCCCTCCTTTTCGTCATTTTCCTTTCATATATTCAATTGCTTTTCTTTCAATACCAAAGACAAACTCATTCCAGAGATGGCTAAAGGCACTATAGGCACAATAGCGGCTGTAGCTTCCCTCATTTCATAAAAGTTTACTGGATGTTTCATTTTCAGATGGTTTATCATGACAGAGGTCGAAGACAGAAAAAATACGTTATTGTGTTTTCTTTAAGACCACAAAGAGAAAAAGGAAATGATTCAATCTATGTGTCAAAACATGACTCACGAAAAGTAATTCAAAATTGAAAACTTATTATCATTATTCATATATTCCCAAGTAGGCGACCCTTTTTTTACTGATGACATTTTTATTTTTCCTAACCACAAATAACAACCTTCATCTCGGATATTCAGCTGCCGAATATCTGGCTATCCAGTATCTGGTATCCGGCCAAATAGCTATCTGTTTTATCTCTACCAATAACTCACATTTCTAACAATACTATTGCCTGTATCCACCATTGTCATTACCATATCTTATACCCCTGCAGAGTAGTCTTATGTCCTCTATTACCTGACCAATCACTGAAAACACTAGTGACCTGTAGCAGGTGCATAACTGGTCCTGAAGTGGTGGTCTTGTATCTCTCCTATTATAACTGCATAACAGTACAAACTTTTTCATCCTATTTTTATATTAACATCTCTATTCATATAGGTCTGCTGCATTTTAAGCACTTCTATATATACGTGAGGATCTTACATCCGTGATTATGGTAAAAGGTCAATCCTAATTAATCCAGTAAATTCCTAAGTGACTGACACCGGCTTCCTGTCTATCCTGTTGTTTTTTTTCCCCTACAATCTGTTTCCAGCTCCTAATTATCAGGGTTCAGATCTTTATGACAAAAAAACTAGAGAAATATGCAATGCAAATATGACCTTAAAAATGGATAAATAAGACCTAAAATGACAAAATATGACCAAAAATTTAAATTTACCATACATCAAGACATGGTCAATTACACAACATTTATTTCATTAGTATTGCTTTCATTTAGGTTGCATAATTTGTTTCCGTGTGCCCATTGCACAATTGGGAAAATAAATTTTAAAAGACTTTGTTGAAGTCACTTAATTTCAAATTATTTACAGAAAAGAACTGTTTATGTCTTTACTAAAATACTATTCTTCAAATTCTTCACACTATCAGAAAATTTCAGCATGACGGTACTCACTGACCCACTGACAGGATTATTTTCAAAAGTATTGGTCACAATGAAACATTGATAGACAAGGCTCAGTACAAGTATGCTGCTCCCTCTTTGTCAAAATTACAAGGTAGGCAGAACATTAATAATTAGAAATGACAATAACGTATAACTTTAATTCTTGACTGGTGAAATCTGACCAATTCAATGACAATTAGTTCTGTTTTTGCCTCTAAACTGTAATAGTAGTACAGTTCTGTGAATAATTATGTTAATTTATTCTCATCTATAACTTCTAGTGAATTCCCAGTACTATTAAAAAATTGCCAGTATTTTCCTGAAAATATGATGATATGACCATAAATATAATTTTAATATGACAAAAACTAGGAAAATGACCTGAATATGCATTTATATTTAAATACGATCAGAAACTTTCAATCAGCGTTTAATTCAGCATTACAGTTCAAAAAGGAGGCAGGAAAAAAATATCACTTGCTATAAATATATCAACCCCACTAATTATACTCTTTTTTCCATCCAAAATTTTCTTTCTGCTCTGTTTTGGCTTGCTTTCTGGTCATTCCTTCCAATTCTGAAATATAGTGTCAAAGATAGTACTATTCTGTTTTTGATAACTCAGTAAACATGTTTCTCAGTTAATGGAATTTTCTTTTGTGTAGATAAAAGTCGAGAGAGTCATTATTGAGGTGTGGATTAGTTTTATCTTTCAGAAATGTTGCTGAGAAAAACCAGATTCATGTATTCAGTAAATGTGGAGAGTTTTGTAAAAAAATCGACATGTTTCTCTGAAAGAATCAAAGTGCATACCACAGTAGAATTTTGTCAACGCATCTGGTACCAGTAGATGCGGGTATTTACCACAGTTTAAAGAAGGCGTTTTGCGGGAGTATCCACTCATTTATTATTATAATGTAATCTAGATAACACAGCACTACCCAAAGATATTAATGGAAACAACATTTGTGGCACCGAGTGTGTTGGGTGGTTAACGCTCTGGCCTCACGTTCGGGAGGACGCCTGTTTGAATTCGCGTCCAGATTTGGGTTTTCTATGGTTTCCCTAAGTCACTCCAGGTGAATGCCAGGGATGCTTCCTTGAAAAGGTCATGGCTGAATTCCTTCCTTTTCCTTGTCCCCAATCCCATCCCATCTCTAATGATCTTGACAAGGTGTAAAACCACAAGGGGGGAAAAAAACACTTGTGGCAGGCCTAATGAGTGGTTACGCATATTATGTCTCTGAGTGACATTATTCAATTTGAACTGGGTGTTCAAGCCCTATCTGCACTGCTTGCAATGTGAGGCCACCACACTGCACTACACTGCAAAAGCCAACAAAATCAGGCCATAGATTCCTGTAGTAAATGCTGGCAAACATGTTGATGTCAGCATCTGTATTTTCAGAAATGGTCCCTCTTCAATTAAAGAATTAGGATAAAATGCAGACTGTTCAGTTTTAATTTGATACATTTGATTGGAGCTTCAGTGGCATCTTCACTGCTCACATATTTTCATATTTCACAAATATTTACCTTTAATTCTTCCACTATTTTATGTTCAGCTTTTACCATGGTAATTTATACCAGTCCCTGACTTCCTCAACTACATATCAAAACTTTCTCACTCCCCTAACTCCGAAAGTCTTCCATTCCATGTACTACTCCTAATTCTTCTTTCAATATCCATCCAAGCCTCATCCCCAATATATGCCTTGTACATTCCAAGTACTGTCTTCACCTGATTCGTATCTTCCAATAACTCCCTGTTCAGTTCTTTCATCAAATCAGTCATTGATTGTTTTCTGTGTTAATTTCCACAAATAAATGTAGCTACCTGGCTTTGAATTTTGTATTCAAATGTTTCCTCTCTTAACATTATATATAGTGCAAAGTACAAATGATGTGGGATAAGTCAAAATAGTCTGTGTACACACACACACACACATATACACAGCATAAGTGTACAAGTTTGATAAGCACAGAAACATGTAACAATTACAAACGTGCAAGTAAACATCTTATTTATATCATTTTTCACTATGTAAATTTATGACAAACACTGTAATTTAAGAATAATATTTCACTTGCAAATACCAATCAGTACTGTAGAAGGAATGGTCAAGCAACTACTCCTTTAGTCCTGAAATTAATTTAGTATTTTCTCTTACAGATATGATCCTTTGTTGTTTGTATTTTTATGAAACAGTTATCAAATTCTGGAATTGTAACTTTTGTTTTTGAAAAGTATGAAAAAGTTGTTTATTTTTTGTTGATACTAGAGTTCCAGAGGTAATCCAGCCTATTATTTATTACCCTTTGCTTTCTTGTTCTAAGTGTGATACATTTCGAAATAGTACAAACATATAATTATGAATGAGTTGCAATCCTTATACGTATCTGGGCAATTATGTATTTCTTCCCAAGCTACATTTCTTAATAGAGTATTAAAGTGGGTAATCTGGTGGTCATTAAAATTATGTAATTTTACACTGCCTGTATGTTAGTCTTAGATTCTAGATGTTAAATTTTGTGCTAAGTGGTCTGAATAATCTGTATCAAAATTTACTGCATCATGGCTGTAATTACTGCCATTTAGAAAAAATTCTTCAGTTGTTGTTGATGCATTTTTTGTGTTTTGTGTAGATGTTTCTATCAAACTTTTAAAATTTAAGGAAGATGCAAGGTTCAAAGTATCATTTCTCAGTTTTGAATCATTGGAGAAATCAATATTAAAACTTGTGAAGAAGTCTTATAACATGCAAGAAGAAGAAAAACCAGTGAATCAAGCTGACAATATAGAAGCTGGAATAATAGATATTTTTTGGGGGGCAAGTGAAAGATTAGAAATGCCATTAAAATTCTATAAGGGATCTCTAACTCCAAATGAAAAATCAAGCAATTTAAAACTGGTTATTCTACATCATAATGTTCAGTCACTCACCAATAAGTTAACAGCACCGGTACTGGAAGTATTACTTCAATATGGGCTAAAGTTGATGTTATATCCATCATAGATTACTGGTTAAGTGGTGATGACGTGTGATTAGTTTCACTACCAGGATACAAACTAACCATCTATTTCTGCAGAAATACTTCTAAGCATGGAGGTGCTGCTATTTTTGTCAAGCAACATTTCAAGGGTCAAAAATCTCGAAGTGTGTTAAACTCTCTGTAGAAAAGAATTTTGAAGACTGTGCAATTGTTTTGCTTGAAACAAATACAGAGATTATGTTAATATTTATAGGCCACCAGATTAAAATTTCTCCACTTTCATTACTCAGGTGGAATCATTGAATAATGTGACAGCACCCACAAGGAGATTAGTGCTTGTGGTGAATTCAGTATTAACTTTCTCAAAGACAGTAGTGAAAAATCAGATTTAATGAACATGACCAAATCGTTCAACTTCATACCAAAAATAGACTCCCCAAAACATGCAGGAGTAAATCCAAGCAGGATAACAAACCATCATAATACACACTTCTTGACCAGGAGTTTGTAACAGAAATGGGTCTCTTCTTAAAACTAATAAGTACAGGCTACAGTGACCAGCACAACTCACATCACTAAAGATAAATAACAAAAACACAAATTGTAAAAATATTGTTTACCCGAGAAATTTACTGTGTTGATTTTATTGGTAGGGCAACAGCAGTAGAACACTTACCACCTGCCTATAACGAGAATATCAAATAGTGCAAGAAATTTGAGCTATACTGGGTTTACAATTAAATCTTAAGTTGTGATGGAAGGAAAACAGGAAACAAGAAACATGGAAAGGAAGGCAGGGTAGGAAGAAAGAAGGAGCAAGGGGAGGATGGAAGGAACGAACATGGAAAGGAAAGAAGGAAGAAAGAAATAGATAAGGGAAAGAATATACCAATAAAAGAGGGAAGGAAGCAAGTAAAGAATAAACACACAAAGCAGGGAGAAGGAAAGAAGAAAGCAAAGAACCAGGGAAGGAAAAAACAGGTGTAGGATGTGGGAATACTGATTACAATTTAAAGTCAAAGGTTGAATGTAGTTGAATAATATCAAACCCCAAACACATGAGAAGTGTGTACCACAATCACATGATGCATAAAAGTCAGTAGGGATCTGTTGAACCAGGGCCAAGGAGATATGGGAGGGAGCGTACGAACCACTGATACTGATTTGCCAGAAGGCCGAAGTAGTGTGACTTCCGAGTATTGTTTAGATACTGTGTTCGCAGATGGAAACAATAATTGGGAATAGCTACATCACACTGAATAGACCATTGTCTTAATAATGGTTATAGTAACAATTAATAATGCTATTTTTTTGGTTATAACTTTACACCTCATCTAAGTCGAGGCCATTATAGGCAGCAAGGGGCAAGCAACTGGAAGGAATTCAGCCTTGGCCTTTTGAAGGAACTGTAACATTAGCATGCAGTGAATTTTAATAATGCTATTTATAATAGTTTAACATATTTATAACAGTTAATAATATTCTTAAAACTTAATAATAAATTATCTGTCAGATGAATGTCATTTTGAATTACGTAGTTGGTAGCATTCAAAATAAGCAGTTGACGTAGGCATCACACTTTGGGTTGTGAAGCATCATTTTGATGGGAGTAATATCATTGCTCAAGTGGATGCCACTTTTTCCACCACCGGAAGTACCACAATTTTTATGACATCATATTTCTCCAAACCGTTGTGACAGTCGTTGCCTGCCCGCGTAACTTACGTGATTCAACATAACTGGATGTGCCACCATTCTGTCATATTTACCGTTAAAATTAAAATTTCCTGCCACCAAAAGTGAGGTCATTTTGCTATCAAAATTAAACCAGAAGTAGCGCTAAGTTGGAAAATACATATCGTTACTGCTATCCAGGGTCGGAAATATTTATGTGAATGTTCGGCTATCAATAAGTGACCGGTTCTTTTGTATGCTACTTACAGAGGCCAACGGAAGGTTATAAAACAAACTTCATTATTCCTTTCAAATATTATTTTGTTGTTTTAAGTGAGGCTGTTGTTTGCATTACTTATTCAAGACGTGTTTCAGTGTTGTAATATTTTTATATTAATACTTACATTATTAATGTTGATAGTCAGACTTTTAGCGAATGTTGGTAGAAGTAGGTACATGCACGAGTAAAACCCCGTGTTCCACACCATTGCACCCTGCAACAAACAAAAAAAAAAGGTCATATTGGGTAAGACGTCTTGGCGTTATGACCAAAGCTACTGCTTCTTCACGAGAAGATGGCGGCAGTGAATTTGATCGCTTAAATATCTAGTGTTCACACCTCATTAACTCGGTTACTCATCTGATTACGTTATACACTGAAGAGCCAAAGAAACTGGTATACCTGCCTAATATCGTGTAGGGCCCCCGCGAGCACGCAGAAATACCGCAATACGACGTGGCATGGACTCGACTAATATCTGAAGTACTGCTGGAGGGAATTGACACAATACATCCTGCAGGGCTATCCATAAATCCATAAGAGTACGAGGGCGTGGAGATCTCTTCTGAACGGCACATTGCAAGGCATCCCAGATATGCTAAATAATGTTCATATCTGGAGAGTTTGGAAGCCAGCAGAGGTGTTTAAACACAGAAGAGTGTTCCTGGAGCCACTCTGTAGCAATTATGGACGTGTGGGGTGTTGCATTGTCCTGTTGGAATTGGCCAAGTCCGTCGGAATGCACATTGGACATGAATGTATGCAGGTGATCAGCCAGGATGCGTACGTATGTATCACCTGTCAGAGTCGTATCTAGACATATCAGGAGTCCCATGTCACTCCAAGTGCACGTGTCCCACACCATTACAGAGACTCCACCAGCTTCAACAGTCCCCTGCTGACATGCAGGGTCCATGAATTCTTGAGGTTTTCTCCTTAGCCGTATACGCCCATCCGCTCGATACAATTGGAAATGAGACTCGTCAGACCAGGCAACATGTTTCCAATCATCAACAGTCCAATGTCAGTGTTGACGGGCCCAGGTAAGGTGTAAAGCTTTGTGTCATGCACTCAGCAAGGGTACATGAGTGAGCCTTTGGCTCCGAAAGCCCACATTGATGATGTTTCATTGAATGGTTCGCACGCTGACACTTGTTGATGGCCCAGCATTGAAATCCGCAGCAATTTGCGGAAGGGTTGCACTTCTGTCACATTGAACGATTCTCTTCATTTGTCATTGTTCCCGTTCTTGCAGGATCTTTTTCCGGCAGCAGCGATGTCAGAGATTTGATGTTTTACCGAATTCCCGGTATTCAAGGTGCACTCGTGAAATGGTCGTATGGGAAAATCCCCACCTCATCGCTACCTCGGAGATGCTGTGTCCCATCTCTAGTGCGCCGACTATAACACCACGTTGAAACTCACTTAAATCGCGATAACCTGCCATTGTAGCAGCAGTAACCGATCTAACACCTGCGCCAGACACCTGTTGTCTTATAAAGGCGTTGCCGACCGCAGCGCCGATCTCTGAGTATTTACATATTTCTGTGTTTGCATACTCATGCCTATACCAGTTTCTTTGGCTCTTCAGTGTATTAATATGTTCTCTATAAGTTTGATTAATGTATACTGGTTGCCGATTCACTTGATATGTATTACCAGTTTTGAACAACAAAATGATGTATAACGAAAGAAGACCAAAACTTTCTTTAAACTAGTCGTGGGAGGTCGGGCTGAAAAGCGGAAACACAACGATTTTAAACCTCTCAGTACTGCTGTTACTGTTAGTTAACTCCGTAATTCTCCCTACCTACGAGTCATTATGGGGGGGGGGGAGGAGGAGGGGGAGGGCTAGGAGCACTGGGGGATCTAGGAATTTTCCGAGCCGAGGAAAAAACAGTTTGTCGACCCTTCGAACTATTTCTCCGCCCCTTCGAACATTATTTTGCTGCCCCCATTGTTGACACCACGAGTGTAAGGTCACCACGACATACATTGCCACCCTTCAAACACGATTTTACCGCCTCTCTCAAGTTGCCGCCCTTGGCAAGCACCCCGGTTCCCCCCCCCCTCCCCAGATCCGGCACTGATGAGGGCGGGGGTGATTAAATTTCGGGTTTTGTAATCATGAGAGCGCGGGTTCAACACCGATCCTTCAAGTCAGATTTTGGTTTTCTATGGTTCCAGGAATGACTCAAGGCGAATGTCGGGTTGGCTCGTACAATAAGGCCATAACCAAATTTATTACCGTTACTGGCACCCCCACCCCCAAATCCTTGCTGGCTCTAATGAACTCGACGTGACTAGACAGTGTAATAAATAGAATGTGTGACCCAAAAGTTAAGCGACAATTGCTATTAACAGATTATATATTTGAATTGATTCACTGGCCTAAACTACATTTGTTAAATATTTGTACTCAGGATGACAATGGGCTTTTATTACTAGTCATGAAAAGCAAGAACGGTTAACGTTTTACTGAACATATGACGCAAAAAAAAAATCACAATCAATAAGAATTAACATAGTGCATAACATTTGACCAATATCGCGAACACTTTCATATAAAATGGGAGCCTGATTGGAAGTTTACTGCAAAATAAAAGAAACGCCGAAGTTAAAGACTTCGCATTAAAAAAAAAAAGTTGCCACGGCTTAACTAGCTCAATGATGCGTAGATGAGAAGCAAACAAAAGTTCTCTCGCAGCATATCGCTGATGTTAACCTGCTTTAGAGTTTCACAAGGAAGGGCGGCAGTTTGTCTACTTAAGTAAACGACAGTCACTCTTGGGTGAAGATAAACGAAACTGCACTGGTGGCGGAAACGTAGATAACTTTATCGGCACGATAATGATGCGTTAAAATGCTGCAGCAATGTGTTGAGCACCTGAGGTTGCCATCGGGGCGTAAAGGCGTCTTGAGGGAAATTATCAAGGCCTTGAATTTACTCATAGGACAGTACAACCGATGGTAGCTTGATTATGAACATCCCACATCCCTCTTCGCCTTTCTCTGCCATTAGTTCTTAGGCGGTGTATTGTGTAGTATTTGTATACCGACATTCACTCAAACCTAGTTCGATTGGTTATTTACACTCTTTCGGTATATCTTCTTTTTTGGCGTGATTCGCCTACTACTCCGTTCGACGTCTGCGACGTATCGACCAAGTATCTTGACCACTGGGTTGGTATACTCTGCTTGTCGTTAGAAGGCAGTTACCACCGTCCTAAAGCGGCTTCATGTAAAGCGGCTTTGTGAATGCAATGTAGACCTGACCACGGCGTGGTAAATCCTGTGGGTGAGAGGAGGCCGTTGCTATTCAGTAGAGGGTAGAGGTGTTGTGCTCTTCAATTGGCTCTTCTACGAACGTCCACAATGTTTGCCTCCACGTCAGCTTTGAGTTAAACGTTACACCAGACATCTAGTCATTGTCTTCCACGGTATCTCCTCATCAGCTCATCTGAGGAACTGGATGTGTCTTGTTGCGCGGGCCATACTTTCTGTTAGCATGATGGCTTGGGTCTTTGAAGGATTTATCTGAATACTCCATCTCTCCATCCTTACCCAGAACTCTGACTTTTGGACGGTCTCCTATAGCCTCCGGTTGGCGACAGCTCTGCTTCTGCTGGAAGGTGGTATTATAGGCGTATGTGGCAATTTGTACGCCGGCTGTTGCTGGTACATTAGCCGTATATAGAGGATAAAATACTGGGCCAAGTTCTGAACGCTGAGGGTCACCAACAAGAATGCGCCGTTTTTTTGATTGCGCCCCTCCAACTCCGACGTGAAAGGTGTGTCCAAATAGAGTATAGTGGAGCAGTTTGAACAGTGGGCCAAGGAAGCTATGTTGGTATAGCTTTAGCAGCATTACCAAGTGGTACACCGAATCAAACGCTCGAGCGATGTCCAGCAGCACCAAGGGGGCGTCCATTAATTACGTGAGGTGTTTTTCCGGCATACCGGAACCCCCCCCCCCCCCTCCTCTGGTGAGATCTGGTCGGACCCTCCCTCTAAAATGACGTGAGATTTTGACGACATTTGCGTCATTTGCAGACCTTTTTTTTTTTTTTTTTTTTTTTTATCTACCATCCTTCAAGAATTTCAAAACCTTACGTTAGATTTCCTTTTACCCCCCTGCCCCTTGGTGGGGTTTCGTGAGCTTTCGCCAGAACCCCACCCCCATTTCACCTCACGTAATTAATGGCAACCCCCCAAGGAGCAGAATTCTTTACTAGGAGAGTGCAGATGCGCGGAGACGGAACCCTTACTGTGTTGTTGAAGGTGCTATCTTCCCTAATGACCGTTAAAAGTGAGATAAGGCGAAAATTAGGATTAGAAACATGACGAAAAGCTATAGAGAGTGGTGGGGGAATGGTTAACGTTCTGGCCTCGCATTCGGGAGGACGTAGGTTTGAATCCCCGTCCAGGCATCCAGATTTTGGTTTTCCATGGTTTCCCCAAATCACTCCAGGAGAATGCGGGGATACTTCCTTCATAAAAGACATGGCCGAATTCCTTCCCGTTCCTTGTCCCCAGTCCCATTCCGCCTCTAATGACCTTATCCGTCGACGATCGTAAAGCAATAAGAAAAAACGAAAAGCTGTCTCACGATAGACTACTAATTGAAGTTCACAGGCTCGCTCATTTCGACTCATTCCCATAGCCAGAGAGGGTTTTCCGGCGATAACTTTCTGTGATTGATGCGAAGAAGGCGGAAATGTCTTTTCCCACTCGAACCTTTACTTGAAGTGTTCTGTTTATCCTGTCACTTCGAAAACTCTCGAGAATACGAAAATACTAGACCAACCGAACAGATATTTCAGCCTAGCCCCATGTGTTACAGTCGCTAACGATCCATATACTTGCGGCGTTGTCGGACTTCATCTGAGAAGCCCTGTGCACCCACTTAGCATGTGTCATAATTATCGAGCTTTATATTGCCCTACAGATGATTGCCACTATTTAAAATGTATTTGAGACCCACTCAGCAAACCCTACTGCGTTATCGCCCTAAAAATAGATTACATAATAGTTCAAAGGTATATTGCAACCTAGGTAACACTGTTTGGCGATGGCAGCGACGATTCACTCTAGTTTTTTTTTTTTTTTTTTTTTTTTTTTTTTTTTTTTTTTTTTTTTGTCGGCATGATGCTAGGACTCCTGACTTGAAAAGCGAAGATCTCCTGTTATGGCTGGAATTTTCATAGGTCCTTGATCTTGCCTGTATCTCTAGTAAAGCTTACATTGCATTGAGTGTGTGAAGTACGCTATAAATGCCCATGGTTCTAATCCCATGTAAAACTTTAGATTCAAACACAACACCGGTGCAATGCAAATCTCACACCCGGTCTTAGACAAGACGAATTTGCAATCATTTGTCTACAGTGATAACCGAAAACTTCGGGCAACCAACTCAGTTTCTTTTTGGCTTTACGCCTCGTTGACGTCGAGGTCATTATACGCGGAAAAAGTGGAGGGAAAGAACGGCAAGGAATTCGGCCATGCCCTTTTGAAGGAACCAATCCGGCATTCGGCTAGAGTGGTTTAGGGAAACTATGGAAAACCGAAATCTGAATAGCCAAATGTGAGGCCAGAGCGTCCACGCTCACCATAACGCTCGGTAACCAACTCATAGAAACCAAAATAGGCTGCTCGAAAAATTTGTCTTATTCTTGAAAACACCAGTTAATGTAGAGACTAAAGACAAAAGACTGCAATTTTAGTCTGATTTATCATGTCGTATTATCACCTGGAGACTAATAGAGATTAGTAATTCCCTTCGAAACGAAAAATACACATTGTCACTAGGCTGGTATTCCAGATCATCCTAATGACAGTTTAATCGCTGTCACCTACACTGATGATGCTTCTTTTGATGTTACATTACATATTCCTGCCATGTGAAGCAACTGGCGCTCAACGCAGAGGTCTCGTCTCATCATTTGTCCTGACTAATTAACTCAGTTCGAGGTGATATTGGCATAAAGTAATATCATCTTCTTTTATTTATTGATTAATAGTTTCGATTTGCAACTGAATTTTGATAAATTATCTATTAGAATCACAAATGCGGTATTTATTGTCACGAAACCAGAAATGTACACAATATTACATTTAAAAATTGCAAAAAATCAACTGAATGCTTTATTCATAATTGTTCAGTTAGCTTCTCAAGCATAAGTTTATCTGAGAAGTGGTTACTGTGAGGGTTTGCATCTAAAAATAAATATATACTTCCCTCTGAATAATGTACACTTTTTAAAAGTTACACGAAACTTGCTGCCAAGTCACTTAACAATCAGCTGTAGCACTCGACTGGGAAATGAATTCCAAGGTCATCAAATGTAGGCGAGATTTACCCTCACCAAATTGGGTACTCCTAGTTTCCGAGCAACTCTGTCGTTTCCCCAAATTCAACGAAGTCCATCTCGAACGCCGAGGTAAGCTTCCCTATTAACATCTACTTCTTCACTACGCAATTCACAAAATTGTGGGTGGCAGTGGGTGTTTCGCACTAAAACTAATTTCTACTCTGTACATTCCAATCCCGAAAGATGCAATGGAGGGAAGGATTCAAACAAGCAACAGGACGGCATCTTATTTCTCTCATCTTATCTGTCCACTCATTGCGACGCATGTCTATACTAATATTATAAATGCGAAACTAACTCTGTCTCTCCGTCGGTTTGTTACTTTTCTTGGGCTATACGGCTAATCCGATCGTGATGAAATTTGACAAGGAGATGCTATTTGACATTAGGAAGGACATAGGATACTTTTTCCTAATAAATAATACATATTGTCACATAATTTTGAAAAATTACTGAACGGCGATAGACAGAGGCATAGAAGGTCTGTAGTACCTTCCGGTATAGTAGTCTGGTAGCTTGGTGGTTAATACTCTCGCTTACTAATATTTCGAGCGTGGTCTCCGGTTCAGTTCCCAGTGAAAGCAAAGATTTTTAAGAATTGTTTTTGATCGTATGAGCCACGCCTGGAAGATCAAATGTTCGGATTCCATGTTAAACTGTAGATCCCACAAATTTAGTGGTGCAATGCGTGGAAAATCGTAAGCGGTCTAACAATGCTGTAGGTGTACACTTTTTTACGCTGTATTGATCCCTCAGGCGTTGTTTCTCTCGCAGTCAGTGTTCGTATGATCTGCACTAATAATATTATAAATGCGGAAGTAAGTCTCTGTCTTTTTGTTACGTTTTGACAGCAAATGACTGTACCGATATTGATGAACTTTGACAAGGAAATACTTTGTATTTGTAGGAAGGACACAGGACATTCTTTTTCGTTATGAATAAGTGTCGAAATTTTTGAGAACTTATCGAATGGTGACACAGATGGATGCGTGTGTTAGTCTGTAATGTTATGTCGGTTGTTCAAGCTGTGCTTCTCGCACAGTCTGTTAGAGTATGATTTGTTAATAAATTTCGTTTAGGAACGAAATTTATTGTTTGGTATAGATGTCGATTTACTTTGCACTGTACTATTACTTTGTATCTGCCTAAAAGTTTCTGGCACCAATTTATATTGTTTTCCTTTCTGACATGCCTTCCTGGCGTAAACCTGGCCTTAAGCTGTAGCTCTAGAAGAGCACGAGAAGCTATATTAGAACCCAAGAATGTGATGCTCATGCTGAAGATAGAAGAAAAGAGCAAGCTGAAATAAAGCTGCCCTCAGTTAATTCCCCCCCCCCCCCACAACTCTGCACCTTCATTTGTTTTTCTGTTTTTAAATATGTTGAAAATTGATTCTCTTCATGAGACAGGTTCGACGGTAGAATGATATAGTGATGGCTTTCCTGTCATATTATGTCGACTTGGTGTTGTTTCGGACAAGTCTTACATTACTAACAGCTTTCTATATCCAATTCTGGCAATGAAATTCTAAGTCAATGCGTAGGAAGTTGCTAGTAGATTATAAACGAAGTATTTCATGAAACTCGTCAATGAAAGTGCATGTTCGCATATTTGCCAATAAATTTAAACAAAACTTACGTCAGCTGTTTGCTAGACAATCTCAGCCCATAAGTATCAATTCTGTGACGCTTTCGTAAGGGCTGTGGCAAGCAGACGAAAGTCGAGAGCGTATTCTTACTACTTACACTATGCTACTCGTGATACGGATCCCAGAGGGCACAACGATATTCTAAATGAGAACGCGAGTGTGCTTTACAATTCTTCAAAATTCGACCTGTGACTTGTAGACTAGAGTTAGCTTTACCTACCACCGAAGCTCTAGGCTGGTATCATTTCATGTTGCTTTCTATTGTAACTGGTTTTAGGTGATTTTCCACAGCCGTCAAAGCGAATACCGGGACGATCGTCAGTCTCCACCTCATGAACTACACGTTCCACAAACAAAAAATAAACTTATAACATGCGAACATAGTTGCACGTTTCACAGACAGATGTCAACACTTCACTTCCCCTTTAGTACTTAGTACGACCTGGCAGTAGGTATAGAATGCTTGGCGTCTGCAAGGGCACGTGGCCGTAAAACCATAGCTCCAAATTTTACATGACAACGAGGAGTGAAACTCATCGAAATTAACCGACCCAAAAATGGCGAGAAAAGGTGGTAAACATAAATACTAAAGGCGAGGAACGATCTTAATGGCTATTCGAAAGCAACATGTCAGAGAGCTCGGTTTTTTCTTGAATGCTGCAATACAATCAAAATAGATACCTTGTGTGACGTTTTCGTAGGGGTATATAATCCCTCGACACGTTGGGGGGAGATTCTTCAGTCTTCTTCTCTGAAAGTGTCTTCCCACGGCCCGCGATTTTGTAGGCCGCGCCAGATCAGCACTCGCCACCACGCTGCCTAGTATCGTTTCAGCTAAAATACAACTGATAGAGAGGATGGATGCGCACCTCTGCTGCAAACAGATGGCAACAACGCACCACTACTCGGGCGTTTGATATCACCGACTGGGCGAGCACAGGCTCTCTTCCCGCGGCCCGTTGTTGAGAGCTGGCCCAGCGCGCACGGCAGAATCACGCGCCGTGGGAACCTACCTCGTGACGTCGGCCACTAGGGATATTTTTGATCGTGACAAGATCCGGGTTGATATCATCTGAGCGCCTTTCAGTCGGAAGAAAACAATCTCCTTTCAGGCCAAACGGTAAAAAAAAATTTATTTCTCTATGTCTTCCGAATTACAGTCTAAGAACACGGTACTTCAGAATTTCCTGAGGCCACCCTTGTCATTGGTTTACTGTTTTACAGGTTACGCCGCTCTTTACTGCTGCGTCATTGAACTGTCAGTTGTAGAACCAGACTATAAACTGTAGTCCACCTTCTCCCTTACTACAAAACACTGTACCTAGCGTCAATCAATCTAGAGTATCACTGTACTCGGTATCAATCAGTCACAAATGTCAGACTCAGGACTTAAAATCGCAGAAATTAACTAGCGAGTTTCTGCTTGAATCTACTTAGAATACAAAATTCTTTAGACGAAAGTCATGCAACCATTAGTTATGAGCACTTTGCTAAACCTATTTGTTAGTGAATTTTATTTGTGACAACGTATTTACGGTCATTAAGCACATTGAGTGCTGCTATCTGTTTGAAAACGGGTTAACCATCGTGCGGATGCCCTTTGTGTTATGGAGCGGTATAAACTACGTGCCTCCGTCTGGGGGGGGGGGGGGAGAGGTTGGTTGGAAAGCTACGCTGAACTACGTGTGTGTGTGGGGGGGAGGGGGGGGGAAGGGTGTTTGCAAGCCAAGCCACGCAGCTTCCTAGTTAAAAAACGTACAGAACACACAACAGCATGTGAATATTTATTTCTGTCATCCGTATGTAATTTACGACAGGAGAAAACAGTTCAAAATATCTTCTGGAATCAATAGGGAAGAAAGCTACGTGCCACGCGGAGGAGGTAGAGGCAAAAGTCACACCGGGCTACGTGGGAGTGGGGGGGAGATTCACAGGAGGCCAAAATGGAGCTACGTGGTTTATGGACGTTCCCTTACAGACGCCTTGAGCTTTCTCCAGAAACCAATATCTAATTTTAACCCTCTTGATTTCGTATATCTACTGAACCTAATTTCTATCATCTACCTTCTTTATTTTAAATTATTAATTTTTTCTTTTAATGAAGAGTCATAATTATACTATGTCTAATTACTTGATTTGATGTTCAAAATATTCTAGAGGATGTGTGCGTGGAGACTTTCCCGGCGTACTGAAGCAATGTAGTCTTCACGGGTGTGCACACCCGTGAAGACTACATTGATTCTAGAGGATGCTAACTACAACTTTTGATAAAGGATGTGCTGTAACTTTTTGCATTCATTTTAGATTCAACCTGCTCTGACCGCATGGTTTAAAGACATTAACAAATTGCAATATCTTTTAAACTTTTTTTTGTATAATAAATACACCTTAAAATGATCTCCATAACGAGTTTTAGCAGTGAAAATGAATGCAAGAAAAACCGTTTGACTTGAAAAACAACTTTACCTAAAATTTCTGTCTTCCAACACAGGCAACTTGAAATCGAAATATAAAGTATGTTACTGCTGGGAATAGCTAGTAGAAATGATTTTTCGTACTTGTTCTCTGTATTAAACCTATCCCCAAATGGTTTTGACAAGCTTATAGATATGTTATAAAATACAGCTACAAAAAGAAAAGAAAAGATCTGAGATGAAATTTAAAAAATGCAATAACTTAAAACCTCAATAAAACGACGTAAAGAGAGACTAACTATATGGGAACAAAAGCAGTGTTTACTGGGATGTGATCTCACACTCTCCGACTTTTTAAATTAGAAATATATTTTTAGCTCTCATTGAATAAATAACTTTGATCTTACAACTTACTCTATCATTAGCGGTAATTATTTGATTGTCTTCCTTCCCCGGCCAAGCACCCTAATCCCCGAGCTGGTTTTAGATAGCAACGTCCAGTCTAATCCCCGTGCAGCTCAAGTAGAAGCGACCCTCCTCTGCTCGGGTTATTTCCAGTGACGGTTGTCTACTTTCCATCTTCCTGATTCTCGCAGCAGTCTCTACCTTTTGTAGTGCACTGAAGGGAAGGAGGCCCATTCAAGAAAGTTTCGCTTTCTTGTTAGTGGCTTGAAACAATTATAACATTATTTTATTATTATAAGCAACGCTAAGCATCGCATTACCACTGTGATCAGCTCGGTGGGTTTAGAGTAATCCGTCTGATAAAAGGAATTTCCACATAGCATAGGTTTCATCAGGGAAAAAATATCTGTCTCCACATGCCCTTCTCGATGATAGGAGCAATATTCTTTGCTAGGTACCTCCTTTCTCAGCCACTTCGCTAAAGCTGAATAAAATCACTGTATGTGCGAAGCCTTCACAGATAGCTATTATAAAACTTTTTGGGTCCTTTGTTGTGTAAAATTTTCCTATGCTTTCACAAACAAGCTAATAGTCGTCAACATTTATTACAGTTTCTTACGCTATTTGATTTACCTGTATCTGATTTATTGTCAAGTTCACAGTACTTGGTATTTCCATCTCCACAGCTCGCTGTAAGCTTTTTTTTGGTGATATGATGAAATATAAGACTTTGTAATATCTTAAACTGTTCACTGAACAGAATTTATTTCATTGCATTTCCGCATCCGGTGGAAAATTGTGCTATAGGTTATTTGACAGTATTCAAAATATATTACAAATTGTAGTCATTCGCGTAGATTAATGCTTAAGGAAGCTATTTTTGTTAAATTTGAAAAGAAAGATGGATTGTTTTAATTAAAAAAGCGAAATAAAAATCAAATTTTTCTTGCCTCTTGTCACGTGACCGAAAACGCTCTGGGATTGGAGAATGCTTTAGTGACGTCACCTGCCGCTAGGCGCTGCGGCTGCGTATGGAGTGTTTCCCGATATCCAAGTTTTCAATTATTTGTTGCTGGTTATCTCTTGTTAATAATTAAATTTTGCGTTGAATATAAAATGAAGAACAATTTGTAGAAGCCTACAGCGGAAAAATACCGTAGATTATTTGTGGGACTAGCTACAGAAATAACCACTGACTTTTATTCTACGGAGCTTGAGAATGTAATAACTTCAATTCGAGAATAATTTATATTTAAACTGGAAGTTATAGATTAACAGAAATCCTTCATAAGAATGACTCAGATTATTTACGGATTGCGTTCACTTCATCGCACATAAAAACTGTGATGTTAAGTGTTCACTATTAACGAAAAGAAAAGTAACGTTGCCATGGTGTCCAGGTAGCTGCAGGGTTAAAGAATGCTATAGGAATTTGAAGATCCTTAATTCGAACCTTGATTAGGATAATATTTTTTCCGTGTGTACATTTTTTTTCTGATTGCCGCTTGTTGCTTTACAGAATAATGTTTTTATTAGAAGAAGTATAAAACGTCATGCAACAGTTTGAAACATAAATTGCTGTCATACAAGAAAACATTTATAAAAAGATAACCTTCTGCTTTTAATTTTGAAACATACCAGAGATATATCATCATTGCAACATAACCCAGGTAGTCGGCGGTGAATAATAGGATTTATTTTAACAATAACATTGCACGCTAATCTCGCAACAATTCCGGAACGCTTTGAATACTTTTTGTTGGAATTTTTACGTGACGATACAACTGTATGTTGCCTTTCTGACATAAATGCATCTATATAAGCGGTATTTACTTTTAATGCGCAAGTAATTTTCAGTTTTTTTTTTTTTAAACTTTGTATCGGTGTGCAAGAAACGTCCAGTTTCAGTTTTTAAGTTTTTTTTGGTTATGTCTCAGACGTTTATAATACTCTTGCTATCCAATAATTTGTGAAACATTCGGAAAAAATTAATGTATTGGTGGATTTTAGAAAAAGAATATGCGGCGCTACCAACAGCAACTAGTATCTAAAGAAGACGCTCACAAATAACAAAACATATTCCAAAGCGAGGATCGAACCTAAGAACCCTAACTTTACTGATACTTGCCTTAAACAGCGTACTACATTATCTCAAAGAAATTATGGTGCAAATTATACAGTAAATGATATGCGACTTTGTCGCAATGTCGTCTGGGTTTCTATGAGCAAGTTGAAGCGACTTTTTTTCCTATTTATGCTAATAAATAACGTGTATCAATAAACTATTTAAAACCATTTTCAAAAAATAGTCAAATACCCAATTATTCATAATAAATGAAAAAAATAAAGAATTTTGGGAAATACAATAATGCCAGATATATTTTAGTCTGAAACAATGTTTTGAACAAAATACTGTAGTAACAGTAAATGCTAACCTCTACCGTAGATTAAAACATATTACAAAAATGACGTTTCGTATTAAAATCTTTAGTCCGGGGATCATAGGCTATGTATCAAAATATTTTTCACTTAAATAATGCAGTTTTATCTGTCACTTCTCGGTTTACTTGATATGAAAAACAATCTTAGAAAACACTGTATCACTCCTTATTAAGTCGGCATGTAGGCATGAATAAATAATACTGCCCGCATTCGAAATGAATTTGAAAATTGGATAACACTACGAGTAAAACAACATTGAATGCGCACAGAAACCTAGAGTTCTAACAGCACCGTCAGAATGTAAAATATGATAGAATGTGGACCGTTTACTTACATTAAAATGATCCTCACAGAAGAAGATGTTTGTTTTAATCGAAATATCATCTGGATTCCTGCGTGCGAGCTGCAGCCACTTTTTTCGTAGTTTAACTACTTTTGGAACACTGACAAACAGTTTTTGGGGGGTTTTAATAGTAGTGTTTGTGCACTGCGGCACTGCACAGTATTTATAATCCATATTTTAAAAAATTTGCACACATATTTAGCCAACAAACAACACGTCACTTAGAGATCCTTTACGGATACGGCCAACGAGATGGCCGTGCTTCGGAGCAGCTGACGTCACGGGCGTCGTTGACATGCAACAGGTAGCGAAGCAGCGTTTTGGCGGGCATTTAAAAACTTCCAACTTTAACAATGAATTTTGCAGGAAGTAAGCACTTTATTCAAAAAATAAAAAGTATCCTGTGAATAACGTGAACCAATAAACAATTTAAGTCAGTTTTCTAAAAACAGTCAAATAGCCAATTCTCGTATAACAGACAAGAATGACGGTAATTCCGACCTCCTTTTTTTTAATTAACTGACGATAATTTCCAGGGGATCTATGTGGAATTTTCATATTACATTCAAAATAAAGAAACTTAAGATGGCGTCATACAAAAATTTGTAATATATTTAGAGACATCAATAAATGACGCTAATTGTAACTGAATCCAATGAAGGTTGTCGTAAACTAAAAATAAATGACCCGTTAAAAAAATGGATGCTATATTACGGACTTCAACTGTTACATGAATTACATTATAAAAATCGAATTTTGAAAACGTCACAAAATTCGAATTCCATCTGTTAGAGTAATTGACTCCGATTCATCGTCGAATTTGTTCACAGGAGATTCAAAGGAGATTGTGGAACACATTTCGTAAACTGTTGTGTGAGAAACCTCCCAGTGTACCGAATATGCCGCACACTCTCCCCTACACAGTAGATGGCAACAGGTGTTGCAGGATTTCACTTCATGCCTCTGTTACAAATAGCAGTTAAAAATCGACTTTCGTTTGTAAAAACTACGTGCTTTTATTTCTGTACGTGATGCTCCGTTGCCAGTTCAACACTTCCTATACTCTGTGAACACCCTCTACCCTTGATTCTTACGGATTGTTATTTTTGTGATGATCAATGGTACTACAACGTTCCGCGTAATTTTCCGGAATGACCGATGTAACCACGATCATCCTTTCATCTCCATGTATGGTGAAATACAGGCGTGACATTTTAAGACGTGCGAACTTGAGTACCGCTAACGACATTATTTATACAAATTTAGTTTTAGACAATATGCCACCATTAGCAGTGGTCCACTGTTTCATCTGTCGTTTATGATCACAAAACCATGAAACACACATATCAAACTGGCATCTTACTGGTATAGGCTATATAACCTGTTATTTGAATAGATGTTATTTATACAGATATCATTTACTATACGCTGACGTGTTTCGTATGATTCGCTTTGGTATATTTATGACTCAAGTATTAATTGGTTTGGGCAACGCTTACTTTACAGATTGATTCTTTAATCACTCACAGTTTCAGAATATGACTGTTTAAGAGCATATGAATTTCAAAATTCCTAACACTTTCTAAAATTGCCAACTGCATAACATACTGTTCAGCTCTAGTAGACTGCATTTGAAACTGAGAACTACTGAAAGCTTCCCTCGAGAATCTTTAGCCACACTACTCCAAATAAAATTAGGTAAATTGGATGATATCCTAACTATAGTTGCTGGTGGTGCTAAGCATAAATCTTATCTGCATGAGACATGTCAGGACGAAGAAACAACAAAAGGAAAAAGACAAATTTACGCTGTGTCAAGTATAGTGTAAACGTGAAAACTTATTCAGGAGACGAAGCAAGTAATTTTCGATCTTATTCTAACAGGTTGTTGGTTATTTAAAATCAATCTATGTACTACAAGTCTTTCGTACGAGAAGAATGGCAGCTGTGGATAAATCTATATGCAAACGGTTGTAATGAACGTTAGATCTTATGCACTTAAGATAAATGAGATTTTAAGAAATGTATTGTTGTGATTGTTGGAAAGTGCGCCAAGATTCATGCCGTAAGAGAATTTAGAATTAATTTAATAGAAGCCTATTTTAGGACTAAACCAGGTTGAAACAGATAGAATAATATACTAGGAAGACCATATGTTAATTACGATTTAAGTTATTGGTACCTTTGGAGATATTAATTTTCAAAAGTTTTGCTGACGTCACAAAATCAACCGATTCAAAAAGTAGAGGGTAGACATCCGGGCTGGGGCTCATTCTTTCGGCAGTTTTCATAACGGTCAGCTCGTGTCGCTGGCGGAGCGAATAGCTCCACGTGGTGGGTAGTCACAGTACATTCGAATAATTCCGTAGTTATACTTTCATCTGGATAGGGGGGCCTGGTGAAAGTTTGTCTTCGCTCGTGAGTGCGTTTTACCCGCAAATCTTCTGTGGAACTGTTATCTGATTGCCTTATCCAAAATCTGGTACTGAAATTGTGAAGGAGAACTTTTGGAAGAATATAAATCTTATGTGACTTTAAAATTTTGAACAGCGAGCAATTTCAATACTACCTTTCACGTTTGGGGTGTAACAAGCGTGGTGACCGGATTATTGAATTATTATGTGTACCAGAGGCTACGGTCATGAACATTGTTTAAAGTTAAGACAATGTGCTGTTTAGTAAACCCCCAGTAACAGCTTATTGCCTTTCCAACTGTTTTCTTCTAATTCATTTAGACATTATTCAATTGCAATCATTCTTTGTTTTCTGGCCACGTACGGGTCCCGTATTGATAGATGATCGTATTTTTCTATCTGGATGTAATTGTGCCGGAATAAAATCTTGTTTGATGCTCACTTGTAACACAGACCCCATTATATGATACTCCAAATATTTTTCCATATCCATTGACGACTGTAATAAGAAAATATTAGTACCATACAGAAAGAACAAACAAGGAGCTGGGAACGCGCATATTTTTTTCCATATTTTAGCGGCGTGTAGCAGAACTCAGTGGTAATCCTCTCAAGCAATAAAATCGACCTCAAAATTTGCTATGTTTTCTCTCGCTCTTGTATTTTGGTATCGTAGATCTAACTTTCAATTAGTATAGTGGTCTCGCGGTTAGAGTGGCTGAACAGTTTCTTTTTTCTTTCCTTTTTGTGATACGTTTTATTCTATATAGGCAATAATTAGTATATTATTTATATTTTAATGACTAATGCTTTACATTGCTAAAAATTTTTCTTTGGCGTAGTTTCCTTGTTTATTTTTCATGCGTAACGTGAGTTTACTTCTAAGAAAGAAAATGCTCAATTTTTTCGTACTTTCCTGTTGAAATATTTCAATGGTCACGTAAATACCTGCAAATGAAAGTCACACACAAAAATTCAGAATATTAATGTGTGATAGAAAATGAAGGAAAATTTGCATCAAGAGATGATACAATAAAAATCCGTTCCATTCTTTTTTTTCAGAACTGTTAAAAAATACTGGCCGTTTGCTTCCAACTTTTCCGATTATAGAAATATATTTTATAACGTAAATGAGGTCTGCCTTTAGTTAGAGGATTTGAAAAAAAAATCTTTGTATTCATTCAATTCACTGTTAGAATATTAATTATTATATTAGCTGGAAATTGAACATTTTGAGAAGGTACAGGAATTGTCGGCAAGTTTTAGACGCGAGCTCAGCAGAACAATATTCCCTCAGATAAATTAGTCAAAAAACCAGAAGGGCTAATTTGAAGATGTGTTGTCTAAAATTAATTTCAATATCTCATCACAAACTTTCTCGTTGGAAGATTACGTGAACAAACAGATAGGAAGTAAGCCAGTGACAACTTTTTCCATAACACAACAGGAACAACCAGGCGATTATTTCTTTTTAATAACATGCATGACTATATAATTAACAGAACGTATTCAATACTAGTTTTTTAACTTTCAGGAAGCCGCTAATTTCTTCAGCAATTCTCTATCATTAGTTTAGCGTTTTCTAGTGGTTGAATCAAAAAAAAAAAAAATAGATTTCATTCGTTTTTTTTTTTTTTTTTTTTTTTTGTAACAGTTTAACGTCCCTTTTTAACAACGTGGTCTTTAGAGACGGGAAAGGATGGGGGCAAGGAATGGGAAGGAATTCGGCCATGGCCTTTTGAAGGAAGCATCCCGGCATTCGCCTGGAGTGATTTGGGGAAACCATGGAAAACCCAAATCTGGATGCCCGGACGGGGATTCGAACCGCCGTCCTCCCGAATGCGAGGCCAGAAATTTCATTCGTAACGATCGTGGAAACTAGTATTTATTTAAAAAAAAGTCCTGTAAATGTTTCGAATAAAAAAGTGCGTCATCTCGTTCCACAAGTTAAGCATTATTCTTTAGAATTTTCCCGCACTTATTACTGAAAGCCGAACTTTCTGATGATTTTCAACGCTGTATGCAGACGCCGTTACCTTGAGAGGTCTATTTTTGTGCTTGATCTTTAGCCCATCACTCTAATCATGAGATTACTGAGCATTACTACTACGTTACCATGATATAAAGTCCAGGTAAAACTTTGAAAATATTGAAATTGTTTTTGGTGATGGCACCTTAGCGCTGCTGCTACTTATCCCTAATATCAGAGAAAAATCGGTGTCCACAACGTTCAATGGTTTCCTTGTAGGTTGAACACAACCTCAAAATTCATAATTTATGTACAAATAGAAATTTAAGTTTGTTACAGAAAAAAGTTAAGCTACGTACCTTGCTAAACACGAGAAGATATAAAGTAAAAACTTTGATCAAAGTGGTTTTCACAGGAATAAACTGAAGTGTCTGTAGATAAATATGCTAGATCCCAGCGTGAAAAATGTTAGTCACTCTTTCAGCATGTAATCTTTGATTGGGCCGTAGATAATCAATATGTTTGAAGTTTTAATTGATGCGTTTACTCGTTGAGTCACTTACACGCCATTTATAAACTTTAGAACTCATAAAATTTTTTTATCGAACTATTGGTTTGTTTACTGGAAAGTGACGTCACATTAGATGAAAAGTCAGCTATGACCGTTTTGGCGCAAAAAATTTAATCAAGATAAAAATGCAAATTTTTTAATTTTATCGTTCTTTTTCAGAAATGATAGACCAATATTTACAGTACTTTCCAGTTTTCCAAAGTTATAGATGTGGCCTGCGAAACTAATGGGTTGGTGCACTTGGGAACAATGTCGCGTAGCGCTCTCTCTCTAACACTAGAAAATGACAACGCTGAACTTCCTGTGTTGTCTAGTACGAGCGTCAACGCACAAGCTATTACTACAAGCAAAAAGATAAATTTAGTTGTTAAAATTTAGCAACGGCGCATTCGAAGCCGCCCAGCAATACGGCTGTCACAGCTATAGTCAGGTATCCTTTTTTTTCCAGGAACATACTGACCAGTTTGTAGTGTCCCGCTCTGTATGTCTTGGGATTAACTATTATATAAACAGTTTTACTGATTATCACAAAATAAATTATTGTTGGTGGGGTTCTCTTCCGAGGTGGTCCTTCACATTAATACAAGTGAAACATGAATTATTAATGAGAAACATACTGATTTTATTGATTTTATACATAGAAAGCAAAGTTATTTCGGAAAAAACAATTACTTGAATGGGTAAATGGTTGTTCCCTCTTTGGTACTGGAATTTACAGTTCTTTAATTTTGTTAGAGCTCGTTGTGGTCTCTGTAGACGATTGCGTTACCGTAATGTTGAGCAGCGCAATGAGAAGAGTCGTGTCGGTGACCCGCGGGGAGGGCTGTGTCGACGACCGCGGCGACGGGGCTTGCTGAGCTGCGTCGTGTTTCGGCAGGCCAGGTAGTCGACCCGCTGAGCGAAGGGTGGAGTGGCGTCTGGAGTCTCTCCTCCGCGACAGCCGGCAGCTCGTCCTCGACCCTGGGGACCTCAGCAATGTGTCCTCAGTAGCGCAGATCGCCCGCTGCTGTCTGCTCGCGTCGAACCAGAGTCCCTCTCGTCCAGTCTCCGCCGGTCCGACATCAAGTGTCCTCCTCCGTCCATTCTGCCTTCCTCGTAGACTCGCCATGGGCGGAGTTCGTTCCTCTTCTCTCTCCCGATTGGTCGAATATATAATAAAAAAAAACAAAAATATCAGCAACCAGCGAGAATGAATTCCATTGGCTGGGATAACCCCACCACCAGCGTCACTTTCTTGGTAGGTCACCCCCCTCCATATAACCATAGTCTCTGTGGGCTGCACTTCTTAAGAACAAACAGTTTATTGTTAAAGAATGTTTCTTCGCCAGCGACGTCTGCGAAATGTCTGACAGCTCGGCTGGAACATTTTATGATTGGGGCTCTCAAAGAAACCTTTCATTCGTCGAACATCCACACAGGGGAGCTCACAATGTAACACTGTGTCCATTGTTTTAAACAAACATCTACTATATCCGAGAAGGTCTCCATCACTTCAGTAAATTAATGCCCCAAAACACTCGGTAACACAAGGGAAGTCTGTTATTTTGAACGTCAACCAGACCTCAATAAAGTACATTCTTTATTACTCACTAGCCTGTCCACTAGGTTACAACCATTATCCCTTTCTGTGACAAGTAATAATATTAAACATTACTCATGATAACCTTGTCGGTCGAGAACTGCACTCAAATCAAATGAAATGAACTTATGTAAATTAAATACATTATGGTAATAACACTACTGAATCTAACAACAACATTTCTTGTTACTGATAAATAATGAGATCTACAGAATGGGACATCTCAAGTTGCTATTTGTCAAAACTCCGTTAGGGGTAACCACGTCATCGTGTAATATTTCACACAAACGAGGTCATTGTCTGTCAGAACTCATGTTTTGATTGCACTTGCGGTAATAAATTTAAGTGAATAAAATTCCGACTGAGGTTTCATTGCCATGTGTTTAAAGAAGTGTAGTAAACCTTGAGCAATATGTTTTAGTTACCTTTATGATCAAAGCTGATTATTCTTTTAATTATCAGTCTGTAATTAATAATGGAAAGAAATATCATATTCCACAACAGATCTTCTAATTATTTATTCAACAAAGGTAATGAACCAATTAATAATGTATATATCAGTATAATTGAACACTTCCATCCTAATTAGTAGCCTGTAGGTAACAACTATCAAACCTAGGGTACAATGTTTTGCTTTCTCAGTTCTCAAACTGGGTAACGTATAAATAAATTTATTATCTGTTTTGGAGAGAATTTTTATATATATATATATATATATATATATATATATATATATATATATATACGAGGATGAGTGAAATGAAAACCATAAATATTTTTTTAAATATTATTTATTGTGCAGAAGTGGTACAAAGCTGTATCACTTTTCAACATAATCTCCCCCACGCTCAATGCAAGTCCTCCAGCGCTTACAAAGTGCATAAATTCCTTTAGAAAAAAATTCGTTTGGTAGTTCTCGCAACCACTCATCTACCGTGTGGTGTACCTCTTCATCAGAACGGAACTTCTTTCCTCCCATTGCTTCTTTGAGTAGTCCAAACATATGGAAATCGCTTGGGGCAAGGTCTGGTGAGTATGGTGGATGAGGAAGACACTCAAAATGCAGGTCTGTGATTGTTGCAACTGTTGTACGGGCAGTGTGGGGCCTTGCATTGTCATGTTGCAAAAGGACACCTGATGACAGCAATCCACGTCGCTTTGATTTGATTGCAGGCAGAAGATGATTTTTTAGGAGATCTGTGTATGATGCACTGGTGACAGTGGTCCTTCTAGGCATGTAATGCTCCAAAATGACGCCTTTTACGTCCCAAAAGAGGGTCAGCATAACCTTCCCTGCTGATGGTTCTGTTCGAAACTTCTTTGGTTTTGGTGATGAGGAATGGCGCCATTCCTTGCTCGCTCTCTTCGTTTCCGGTTGGTTGAAGTGAGCCAAGGTTTCATCCCCAGTAACGATTCTTGCAAGGGAGCCATCACCTTCTCGTTCAAAGCGCCGAAGAAGTTCTTCACAAGCATCAACAGGTCGTTCTCTCATTTCAGGAGTCAGCTGCCGTGGCACACATCTTGCAGACACTTTGTGAAACTGAGAACATCATGCACAATGTGGTGTGCTGAACCATGACTAATCTTTAAACATGCTGAATATCATTCAGTGTCACTCGGCAGTTTTCCATCACTATGGCTTCAACTGCTGCAATGATCTGTGGAGTCACAACTCGTTGTGCCTGACCTGGACGAGCAGCATCTTCCACTGATGTCACACCATTTGCGAACTTCCTACTCCATTCGTAGACTTGCTGCTGTGACAAACATGCATCACCGTACTGAGTCTTCATTTTTCGATGAATTTCAATAGGTTTTCACACCTTTACTACTCAAAAACAGAATAACAGAAAGCTGTTCTTCCCTGGTGCAAATCTCAAGTGGGGCAGCCATCTTTATACTGATACTTCGAAGGTATTTGTGCATCTAACTATGCTGCCACCTACAGGCCATTCTGCACGCTTACCAACTTACAGGATAACGGCGCGAAATTTCGATTTTTTATTACAAATTTAAGGTTTTCATTTGACTCACCCTTGTATATTACATTTTGTTCATATTCAGCTGTTGTGTTCACAATTCAAATGGTGTGACGAATTTCGTAATTTTTGCCGGCTAAAAGTGAATTTTATTTTCAAAGAAAGAATTATTTTACAGATCGACTTCTGTGACTGATAAATTGGATTACGGCGTTGAATGTTGCTGAACGTTTCGACAGATAGCACTGCTGTCTTCATCACGTGTCACGTCTCTTCTAGCTGTCGCAAGTTGACTGTGATTATATTGCATCAGTACGCCGAGAAAGTCTCCACTCACACAAGTCTATATTTATTTAGAAATGTTGCAATTTCTGAAAGAAAAATACACTACAATATTTAAATAAAATAAGATTTTTGTAAGTTATTACTGTATCTATATGCACTACATCAACATATATTTGAAGAAAATAAATACAGATTATATTACAATTAGGTGCTAGATTAGATTGAATTTACTGTGCTCAAGTTCACAATAGCACAATGGTCAAATGGTAACAATGGTTAAATTACAGTTTTTCAAAGAATTGTGAAGTTTCTGATAATTTCAAGGATTGTTTTTTAAGGTTATAAAAATCTTCAAGCATGTTTAGTGAATGATAAACAGTGTCTCTTGCGTTGGTTTGTCCTTCAGCGTACCGGCGAAATTCACTCAGGTGACGAAACGCCTGCGACGAAGTAAGGATTGGCGTGTCTTCAGCTTAACCTTGGTCTTCCCCCTCTACAGCAGATGAATCTGCACTCTTTGGGTACGCGCGATGAGCAGTCGCAGTCCAGTATCCGTGACTAGTTCACGGCGTAAACTCTTAAAGCTATTGGCAAGCTACCCAATCCTAAGTATAGAGCAACGAATGCTTGTGAATATGTATTAGGGGGCGACCATTAATTACATAAGGTGAAATAGTGCGGGGGGAGGATCTGGCGAAATCTCTCTTTTTAATTTCCTACCAGATCTCACCAAATCTCATCACGGGAGGTGGGGGGGAGGCAGGATTTTCGAGAGAAAAAAAAACCTCTCACGTAATTAATGGACGTCCCCTTAGATTTGCGGTAGGGAGGTCATGTAACGCTGCTAGAGAAGCCTTGCTAAAAAGAGATAAATATTTATTGCTTTTTGGTTTTGAGCCCTCTTGGACCGTCCCATAGGGTATCGCGTAGGACAGTCGATTAAGGAAGTCGGGTCTAGTATCCGAGATAAAGTCATCCCGACGGTGACTCTTCAAACGTTGCGAGGGAAGCCTTGTAAACAAGAGTGCAACGAAAAGGGGGAGTCCCCTCTATGCGTTGTCAGTTTTGTTGGCTAGTGGAGTTCATAGGACGAGACCACGGAAGGTTAGTTGTTTAGGTATCTCCGATGATGGGCCAACCGCTTCTAGTGGGCATATACATCTATACTAATATGGTTAGTGCAGGTTTAGTATCAATCATCAAAATAATACTGTAGCTTAACTGTCCACAATTCACAGGTTTTCCTACTCCATAATTGATTTTAAAACCTACTTCAGTAAACCTGTTGCTAATTTGTGTGCTATTTAAGGTCTGTATTTCCTAGATTACAGACCGTGCGCGTCCTTCCGTTTAATTTAATTGATTTCACCCACATCTAACTGAAGACAATCCATCTTCCTTTTTAAGATGGATTATCGACTTCTCCTGCATACATGATAACTTTCCTCAATCCGACTCGTAGATTATTTGAATCAATTTTGATGACTCTTCCGTGAGTAAATTCCAGCTTGAAATCCGATTGGAGGAATATTTTACTTTCGAAATATTGTACATACGAAGAAATCATTATTCCTTATATAATTTGAAGTATTACGTGGCTCTGTGGGTCTTTAACGCAGTGGTTTCCCGCTATCATTTGGTATCTCCTTACCATTGGCCATTTCTGACTGTTGCCCTGGTCTACGCTGCTCTCTTTTCCCCTCCCTTCGAATTATTATTTTATTTACCTATGGCTTTACGCCTCCTCGACGTCGTCAAGGTCATTAGAGGCGGGAAAGGATTGGGGACAAGGAACGGGAAGGAATTTGGCCTTGGCCTTTTTGAAGGAAGTATCCCGGCGTTCGACTGTGGTGTTTTGGGGAAACCAGAGAAAATCCAAATCTGCTTGCCCAGACGGGGATTCGAACCCACGTCCTCCCGAAAGCGAGGCCAGAGCGTTAACCGCTCACCCACCACGCTCGGTCCTTCTTTTGAAGAGCCATTCGCAAACAGTGGGTGACTCCTTTAAATGTGCGTTTGTATTGTTTGCAAACGTTTGTGTGTTTGCAACTGGCTTGCAGTCTTCTCCAACCAAACATTCACAAACAATAGTACGCCTGGCATCTTTCAGACTAGCACTGTTATGTGCTTAAATTTTTTCTAGAGGAAACAGTGTTGCTAGTGCTGCATCTGGCTTAATTATGTATGTTTGAAGTAAAAAGAGGATATTAGTCAAAACGGAAAGAGGAAACCTAAATTTTGGATATCAAATTTTTGTAAAACAAGAAAATCGGTGCGGCTGCTAGATGATTTAAGAACAGATGATCGGAGTGGTTTGTTTAGAATAATTTTTCGCGTTTTACCAGAAGATTTTGAGTTATGAACTTCGCTACTTGATTCAAATTGCAGAAGAAGGTATTTCCGTGGAAGTTAGATTGATAATAACACTTCGGATTTTGGTTACAGGAGAGCCCTAAAGTAGTTTTTTGTATCTTTTTAGAATTTCCAGGTTTATCTAACTTCATTTTTGAAGTATGTGCAGCTATAATAGAGGCGTTGAAAGAACACAAAATAAAAGTATGTACATTGTATTATTAAATTCTTTGTTTATAAGCCTTGTAAAATATATATATATATATATCCGCATGGTTCAGCTAACCGCGCTTCTCACTGATCTACTACATACTTAGATTATTTGTATAATTTAAAATGCCCTTAGAGGTATAAGTGTTGAAACCACACTCCACGCGTCTCGACTATGCCGTGTGCACGGACGAACACCAACACCGGTTGGAACACCCGTAAATATCCGCAAATCTTTCCTCGTGCGCACTATTCACGTCTTTAGCTAACATTACGCACGTGTCCAAACATTTTTCGCGCTTGGTGGAGCCGCGCCTTTACACCAGAATATTCGAGTCACCTGGCCCTCGTCCGTACAAAGTATGTGTGCGACCTGAAGGAGAGAGTAACATTTAGTTAGAGGAAGCTAACTACACCCCTATACATTACATTATTGAGGCCAACCGGAAATGTTAACACAACCAAAAAATATCTTCAAAACAACAAGAAACTTGTCAGGAATGAAGTATTTTTCTGTTTAGTTTGATATCTTGAAATGTTGAAGTTTAATATAACTACCCCCCCCCCCACTCACACATAAACATTTTGTAACAATAAAGAATTCAGTCTTTTAATATTTTCACTACAAAAACGCTTAACGTCGTAAACTACTCCTACGAGTTGTCTGGGCAATTTTGAAGTTCATTGGTGATCAATGTTCAAGGGAGTCTTGATGACGGATCTAGTCTCCATCACTAGTAATCTCGTATAGTCTATTAAGTTTCACGGAATATACAGAGTGATTCAGGAGGAATGGTAAATACTGAATGAGGTGGTAATATGAACAATATTAAGTAAGTTCACATATCCGATCTCCGTTCGTTTTGGAGATACAGGAGCTTGAATGTTATGAATAAAATAAACAGTTTAAATTAAATGTTCGAAACTCCCATCATCGACTTCAATACACTTTGCATCTCTCTTCGCAACAATACGTGTAGCTCTTGGTGTAATTTTTGTGAGGGTAGCAGTGTTTCCAATGAGAGCGAGTAATTCGTCTCTTGTGTTTACTTTTTCAGTACTTCAATAAGTTATTTGTGTGCTCTCGATCATTTTCTGAGGTTTATTTTCTGCTTAACATTTCACCACCTGTATCTGCAAAACGAATGGAAATCGAACACAAGTTTGTATGGACTTTTTCACTTGTTCACTTGTTCATACTACCACATCCATAAATATTTAAAGTTCCTCCTGAATCACCCTGTATATTTTGCAACATGATATCTCCCAGTTCAAGAAGGAATGGAATTAAAATTGCTGGAATAAGCTCTGGAATATACCCCGTACTTCTGCATTTCAGTTCCACTATGCTGAAGTGCTATATGTCGCCGTTTCTTGTATTCCAAATGCCAATCAGATCGTTGATGCTGAAAACATAAGAACGCAAGGTGGTATCAGCCTTTCGTTCCCTAAACCATGATATCTGTTGCCGCTTGACAGCGAAAGTAAAGTATTTAAATTTCACACTCAAGTGCAGTATAGTACTGCTCTGGGCTGCCCAGTAGACTGAGATGCTTATCTAAATCGACACTCGACCCAGCAGCCCAACCGCTGATTGTGTTCTACTTTAAATTGAAATGAAAAAATCCTGGTTCCTGTATTTGTAATACGGCCCTCAAAACATTTGTCTATATCCATGCAACTGCATGAACAAAGTTTAAGAGCCAAGTTGCCCCACTTCCGCCAAATTCTCATCAAGCCCTCTAATAGATTCAGAACTTAGTAAGCCTTTCTTACCATCTTCCTTGTGTATTTTTAATTGTGATTTCTTCCACCTCTTTACTGTAGAAATGTACAAAATCATTATGGATAATTTCCACACGTCCTCTCCAGTGTCTCGTGTATTTTCACCATTCCTCCTATTCCACTTCGCTCCCATCTTGCGCACTCTTTTATATCCCCTTCCTCCATCTATCACGTGGTCTTCCTCGAGGGACCCTAATCGGTAATTATATTGATTTTGTGCCGATCCACCTTAGATATCTCAATGTAATTGTTAAATAATTTTGAAACTCCGATTCTATCCCAACAACAAAATCATTCACTGGAGTAACCCAAGTATACTACCCCGTTCTAGTTTCCTGCGAAACCAAATTTCATGCAGTGCTTTCTACGTCCACCCAGCAAGCTGCATCTTTTTTTTTTTATTACGTTCTACGCAGATATGTGCATAAATCTAAAAATCTTAATGGCCTGATAACAGTGTAGTTAAAACTGCCCTATGTTATATAAGCACAGAATAAATGCATATTAACTGATTTGTGAAGTCAAGTATCTACAAAATAATTGCCAGTAGTTTGTGTAAATGTAGTTGATGTAATTAATGTTTATATTAGGCTGCAACTGTAAAACGTTTGGTGTATTTATCTATTTTGTTATGCAATAGTTTATCTGTAAATTGAAAGCTTTCAACATCCAATAGAGCCAGTCTCTTATATTGGGATCCATGGAAAATGAATGTATTGGATTGGTTTTTAACAAGATCGAGAATTACGATTTATTCATATTCCTATTATCTTCATACTGTACGGGCAAACATTTTTAGTAAGTAAAGTTCTGGCTCTCACAACTAACACAGTATCGACACTTTCGATTGCCTTCCACCACTAATATTTATCAATGGCATTCAACATTTGAGTCACAGATATTGCATATTTCGTGAACTATGACCTGATCGTACATAACAACTTTTCTGTTTAATTCTGGATCACTCTGAACAATTCCCATCTGATGGAAGTATTTTAAAATGCATTTTCACGTGTTGGCGTTTTTCCCCTTAAAATAATGGCGATTAACACAATATACGTTCCTGGGAACTCTAGCCGTGTAAATTTTGAAACTGACTGACACGGTTATTGTGTCTTCCTCAAATGTCGGAGTGCTGACTGCTAGATCGCGCTGTACCGTGTTGTTATGTCCGTTGAAGCCACTCCCCAATAGAAAGTGTGACGTCTTGTGATTGCTTGTTGCGGCTCATTTCCGCAGCCATTCGATCCACTGCTCGCTTCCAGACGGATTACAATTGCTTCTTTAAAAAACTGTAACAGAAGCTGTCAATGTGGGCTATGATTTGGGTAACCTCAAACCTCACCTTGTGCACAAACATCAAGCTAGGAATGTGTCTCGCATTTACTTGAAGAAGTGGGAAGATCTGGAGAGGTAACCCCAATCGCAGGTTCTTCAGAGTCCTCCATGTAGAATGATGAGATCCCATAGCAGCTCCATGAAGTCAGTTGTTGGAGAACATGATGCTGGGGCACAAGCTAAAGGCTTGAAGCTACCGAAACCATATCCCACACTGGTAACTTCTGGAAAAGGTTAATTAAAGAAACAATTTAAACCCGACTGGACGCGAACAGTTTTAATAAAGGCAGCACATTATACCTAAATAACTGTTGGGACCCAGTGATTTCGCAGTATCCGCATGCCGCCGCAACAAGCACTCAAGTGACGTCACGACGTCGTTTGGGTAGTGCCTCCAGCGAACACAATAAAACGGAATGGAGCTCTTATGTGGTTAGTACCTAAGTCGCTCACGAAGGTCAAAGTGACGTCCCTCGAAAGTTTTTTTTTCCAAAATTTGCGTGGTCAGAGTCGAGTGAACATTTTATTGAGAACTGAGCCCACGAAAAAATATTTCATTATGATGATTAGAAGGATTTCGCTCAAGTCACTTCTAATGAATGATGGAATGTTAGATACTTTTTTTTTTTTGCTTATAGCTTTATGCCTCGTCGACTTCAAGGTTATTAGAGGTGGTAAAGGACTGCGTACGAGGAATGGGAAGGAATTCTGCCATGGCCTACTGAAGGAAGCATCCCGGCATTCGTCTGGAGTGATTTGGGTAAACCACGGAAAACCGTCCTCCCGAATGCGAAGTTAGGGCGTTAACCGCTCACCCACCACACGCTGTATCTTAAATACAGTTTCTGAGCGCAGCATAGAGTCACATTTTCAGAATTATTTTATCGGTTTATTTTACTTGTAATTTCTTTCTTCTGGCCTTACGAATCGTCGAAATCGAGACCATTAGAGCCGAGAAAGGACTTGGGAAAGAGAACGGGAGGGAATTATGCCATGGCGTTTTGAAAGAAGCGTCCCGATATTCTCATGGAGTGATCTGGGGAAACCATGGAAAACCCAAATCTACATCGCCGGTCGAGGAATGGAACTCGTGTCTTTCCGAATCCGAGGCCAGAGCATTACCGTTTTCACCACGTTCGGTTTTTTACTTGTCCAACAGCAGCAGTGGGGTAAGCATATTTCTCTGAGGACAGTTTCAACTTTTCCCAAACTGATTTGTTTTCATATACTGCCAATTTTATGGCTTATTATTAGGGTTCGGATCTTTAGAAGAAGTCATATTTTTTCCTGACTTCCCTTTGAGCTGTAATGCTGAGTAAAACACTGATTGAGCGTTTCTGATTATTTTTAAATGTATTTTATACTGCATATAAATGCATATTTAGGCCATTTTCCTAATTTTGGTCATATTTCGATAATATTTATGATCATATGGTCATATTTTGAGGAAAAATCTGAATTTTTTTTTAATGGTACTGGAAATTCATTATATATAATTGAGAACAATTAAGATAATTATTCATGAACTGTACTCCTATTATACATTGGAGGAAAAACCAAACTAATTGTCACTGAATTAGTCAGAATTCACCAGTCAGGAATTAAAGTTAAGCATTATTGTCACTTTATAGACGTTAAAGTTCCGCCCGCATTTTAAGCTCGACAGTGCAGCAGCAGCATGCCTGTGTCGAGCCGCGTCAATCAGTGTCTCAATGAAATACTTTTGAAAATAATTCTGAGTCAGTGTTAAATCTGTAGTGTAACAGTGAGTACTGACTTGTCGAAAAGAAACTTTTCTGAAAGTGCGAAGCTACAGAGTTAAGTAAAGGAATTTGGAGACGAGTATTTTAGTACAGATGAAGAGTTCTTTTCTGTAAATTATGTGAAATTACAGTGACTTCAAGAAAACAATTTAAAATTTAATTTCCCAAACGTAATATGAGTGCACGGAAGCAAATTATGCTGCCTACATGAAAGCGACACTACTAGATAAAATGAATAAAGCATGTTTTAATATACAGTAAATTTAAATGTTTGGTCATATTTTGTAATTTTTATGTCATATTTACCCGTTTTTAATGTCATATATGCCTGCAAATTTCCCTATTTTTTTGGTCATGAACATCCGAACCCTACGTATTATGATCAATCCTCTTCCAGCAATTAATTTTTACAATCTTTGTCATTCGCTGATTCATTTATTTTTCAAGTTTTTTTTTTTTTTTGGCTTTCAGGAATTTTTTATACGGTGTTGCATCTAATGTGTATCCTGTTTTCATACCTTTTTTTCGATTAGAACCGGATTTTTGAGACCCGGAGCGTTTAACTTAGAGCTGGAATGTTTGTGTTGGCATTTGTCTACAAAACGTGTTCTGTATGAAAAGTGTATTTTTGTTGGTAAAATGTATAGTTTACGAGGCGGAGATTGGAGACCGTAGCAGCATGATCGCTGAAAACCTCAATCAGGACGGCTGCGGCAGCGTAGGAGCTGGAATACGAAGGTCGCCTGTTCGAGTTCGGCCGCGTGCATGGGTGTTTAAGTGTTGTGTGTGTTACTGTCGTGTCTGTCCTGTGGTGTGTATAATTGGTTGGATAAATGCATACTGGAAGAAACTGAAAGCACTGGATCACTCTTAATTATTGTTGAGTTGGCTCAGATTCCAAAAACAAACTAACCTGTTTCCGTTTCATCTCCCCACTCCAGCGTGGTAGCGCCTTAATGCGCAGCCACACTGCCGGGTTCATATTTAATTTTGTTTATCTGTTCTACAGGGTTACTAGAAAACAATCATTCATTTTAAAACGCGATTTATTCAAAGGTATTATAGTAACAAATATGATTGATATATGAAAATTACCACAAAATATCCAAGTTTGTACACCAGGAGGCGTGGCAGCACTAGTTAAAGTTTGTACACCAAGAGGCGTGGCAGCACTAGTTCAAGTTTGTACACTAGGAGGCGTGGCAGCACTAGTTCAAGTTTGTACACCAGGAGGCGTGGCAGCACTAGTTCAAGTTTGTACACCAAGAGACGTGGCAGCACTAGTTCAAGTTTGTACACTAGGAGGCGTGGCAGCACTAGTTCAAGTTTGTACACCAGGAGGCGTGGCAGCACTAGTTCAAGTTTGTACACCAGGAGGCGTGGCAGCACTAGTTCAAGTTTGTACACCAAGAGGCGTGGCAGCACTAGTTCAAGTTTGTACACCAAGAGGCGTGGCAGCACTAGTTCATGTAGTTCATGTTTGTTTACCAGGAGGTGTGGCAGCACTAGTTCAAGTTTGTTTACGAGGAGGCGTGACAGCACTAGTTCAAGTTTGTACACCAGGAGGCGTGGCAGCACTAGTTCAAGTTTGTACACCAGGAGGCGTGGCAGCACTAGTTCAAGTTTGTACACCAAGAGGCGTGGCAGCACTAGTTCATGTTTGTTTACCAGGAGGTGTGGCAGCACTAGTTCAAGTTTGTTTACGAGGAGGCGTGGCAGCACTAGTTCAAGTTTGTACACCAGGAGGCGTGGCAGCACTAGTTCAAGTTTGTACACCAGGAGGCGTGGCAGCACTAGTTCAAGTTTGTACACCAAGAGGCGTGGCAGCACTAGTTCATGTTTGTTTACCAGGAGGTGTGGCAGCACTAGTTCAAGTTTGTTTACGAGGAGGCGTGACAGCACTAGTTCAAGTTTGTACACCAGGAGGCGTGGCAGCACTAGTTCAAGTTTGTACACCAGGAGGCGTGGCAGCACTAGTTCAAGTTTGTACACCAAGAGGCGTGGCAGCACTAGTTCATGTTTGTTTACCAGGAGGTGTGGCAGCACTAGTTCAAGTTTGTTTACGAGGAGGCGTGACAGCACTAGTTCAAGTTTGTACACCAGGAGGCGTGGAAGCACTAGTTCAGTTCAGTCTCTCCCGTAATGGAGGCAAAGCGAGAAAATAGTTTCTGCGTGCTAGAATATGCGAAATGTTCGTCTGTCATAGCAGTGCAACGTTCTTTCAGAAGGCATTACGGAAAAGAACCGCCTTGTAAACAAAGCATTTTGCGGTGATATCGCCAATTCAAGGACAGTAGTTGTCTATGTATAGGTAAAAGCAGTCAGACGAAACTTGAACTACTGCCTGGACGTGTGTCATGTGACCAAGGGGGCATACATAGAACATTTGTAGAGTGAGCATAAAACTTGGATATTTTGTGGTTATATTCATATATCAATCATATTTGTAAGTATAATACTTTGGGATAAATCGGGTTTTGAAAGTGAATGATTGTTTTGTAGTAACCCTGTATTTGGGCGGCCGCGTAACTCAGGCGCTAGAGCGTCTGACTTCGATCCCCGACGAAGCCGAGGATTTTTCCTCGAAGCTGAACGTCCTGAACGGTCCCCCAAGCCCACTCAGCCTGCTATCCAATGAGTACCGTGGGGGAAACTCCGCGGGAAGGTAAAGAAAAAGGGCCGGACCGTGTTGCTGACCATGACACGTCCACTCTAGTGCCTACGGTCAGGAAATAGGAATGTGGAGCTCTACCTCCAGGAATACGGCTTCAAAGCTGCGAAGACCAACTGCCTTTCCCTTTTATCTGTCCTATTAACATCGTAGCCGAGCACCTAGAAACTAATCTGTACAATTATTTCAGTAATTATGGATGCATACAGATTATCACGTAATCAATGAAAAACTTCTATAAAACACTAGCTGTTCCCGTGTCTTTGTCACGCGGGATTTGTGCGTAAATTTATAAATAATCGATCAAAGAAATACTGAATGTGTAGGGCAGAGGAGTAATCTGTTTTTTTTTTCTTTCGTTTTCTTGAATCTGCATCTTACCTTCTAAATTTATATTGTATGCAATACTTTAATCAGGTTCGGGTGCATCATTCGTTCCTATCTCTCCTTGAAACTACCACTAATTGAGAAAGTTTATGTGAGGTCCCACATGCACTGTTCAGTGTTGTACACATGACAACTGTTCAGGCAATATTTGATGCGATGCTATCTGACATGTTTACGGACAGATTGCTTTATTTGTATGTATATTAACTGTGATGTAAACTGACCAATATAATCGTGAACTTGGAGACATTATCAACGCATATACACTGACTTGCCAAAAGTCATGGAATCAGAAGATGAAAACATCCAGATGGCGGGAGAAACGTATAAATGTGCCATGCAGTGCCAATGATTTTATTTGTACTGTCATAGGATTGTGTGAAAAGTTTTCTGACGTCATTATTATCAGAATAATCAGACTTTGAACACGGAATGGTTATAGGCGCTAGATGCTAGATACATCGGACATTCCATTTCGGAAATTTTCTTGAATTCAATATTCCTCGATGCAAAGTGTCAAGAGTGTGCCTTGAATATGTAATGTCCGGCATTACCTCCCGCCATGGACAAAGTAGTAGCCGACCACGTCTACTTAATGACCGATCCTAGCGACGTCTGCGCCGAGGTGTCAGTGTTGACTAAGAGGCAACACTGCGTCAAAGAACAGCAAAATGTGGAACGCATGACAGACGAGTCCATGTGGACAGTGCATCGAAATCTGGCGTTGAGGTGAATCGCAGCTGAAGAACTACTCGAGTGTCTCTGCTTACAAAATGTTATCGGCTGCAGTGCCCATCCTATTCTTATGAAGGTCAGATGAGTCACGACTCCAGTCTGCAAGAACTGACGGTAAGGTCGAATGTGGTGCAGAACCCACGAGGCTATGGATCCAGGTTGTCAGAGAGAGAATATGTAGCTGGTGGTGGATCATTATTAGTATGTGCTGTGTTTAGATGGCATATCTCTGGTTAGCCTGAACAGACCATTGACTTTAAATGTTTATGTTCAGCTAGTGGGAGAACATTTACAGTTATTCATGACCTTCATGTTTTGAAACAACAATGGACTTATCCAGGACGACAATGCTCCATGTCACCGGTTAAAAATCGTTCACGATTAGTTTGAGGAACATTCTGGACATCTCCAGCGAATTATTTGGACACAAAGATCGCCAGACACGAATCCAATCAATATCAAGGGCATCATCGAAAAGGTCAGTTCATGCACAATGTCTTGCACCCGTAACATTTTCCCAGTTATGGACAGCTGTAGAGGAAGCATTTCATCAGGAGTCTTCTGACGTTGATCCACTGCTGTACTTCGCCTTCGCACACGATATTAGCAGGTATTTCATAACTTTTGGCACTTCAGTGTGTAATACTTATCGTGGTATGCATTACGATTGTGAGAAAGATCCGCCATACAATAAATAATTTCGTGTAGTCATAAAGACGTCGTGAAAGATTTTCCAGAGGTTGTGCATTGAGCTTTATCGCAGCCGCCTAAAGCCCGGTACTCACTAGCGAGCTGTAACTGTAACCAACAAATCCAGTAACCACGGTCTAGTGTGGACGCGTGAAACGAACTTCACTCGCGACGAACACCGAGCCACCTCACTGAGCGTACTCACTAGCGAGCTGTAACTGTAACCAAACGGATACTGTTACGAGGTTCTAGTGTGTACGCTCACTGTAACCGTAACGACAAGCCGACTCTATCCGCAGTGTTCGTTTGGAGCTCCGCGATGTCTGAAGAAATGTCTCTCGCTTGTGCAGCATACTTACTTGTATATGCTTTACTAGATGATTATAAACGACCACGAAGATGGCGTATTCATGGAATGTATAGAGAAAGAAATGATCTAATTCTTCTTTTAAGAAATCAACTAATGAGTGGTCATTAAAAAAATTTCACGAGAATCTCTCCAACTGATTTTGAATATCTAATGAACATAACTGGGCCCAAGATAGAACGAAGAAACACTTCGTTCCTACAAGCAGTGTCGGTTCAAGACAGATTAGCTGTGACGCTGAGATATTTGGCTACTAGTGATTCTTTTACAAGTTTACAATATCTTTTTCGCATTTCCAAACAAGCCATAAGCTGAATTGTCCCTGAAGAGTGCCAGGCGCTGATAGGAGCTTTGAAAGAATAAATCAAAGTAATCCTCTATTCAATAATAAAAAAATAATAATGCAATTTTTTTTTTTTAAATCATACATAATTTTCTAAACACATATCTGATGAATACTCGCTGTTATTGCTGTACGTTGAGTATGGCGGATTCTGCAGAGGAGTTTGCTGGTTTTTATTTGGAGAAGAAGTGGAAGGGCAAGCTATATCTGGATTTATAGTGGAGGAAGAAGCTGAATGGATTTGAGCTTGTGTAGTGGAGTAATAACTATAATTTTGTATGGAGTTATAATGTCCTTGATCAGCACGCATAATTATTTGAAATAATTCATGTTGAATTGCATTTTTTATTTCCTTGGTATAGTTTTTCAATTTTTCCTGTATAAAATCAAAGAAAGACCGTAGTTCCGTACCCTGTTTCGGTTTATCTGCCGCATTTTTCAGTATTCAGAAAACCTCTTTCGACATTTGTAATTTCTGATCTGATTTTAGCTTTTTATTGAATGGTTCACGTAGAGCAGCGTCACTGTGTTTTTGTGTTACCATTGATGTCCTCCACCTATAAATATTTTATTTATTTATTAATGACCAATAATAATAATTGAAATAATTTTATTTATTTAAAGGTTTATGTAGCCTTGAAAAATTAATGCTGCCAATCCTTGAAATTCCATGGGACACTGCTTTCGTGACAGGCTTCTATCAGCTGAAGACATTTATCTTCTGTCCATTCATTCATGACACTTGAGGATACTGGTAGGTTCGCCGCGTGCAATAACCTTCACTCTCGACGTCCACGAACGCACTGCGAGCGCCCTTTGATTCGCAGCAAAAACCGACAGTCGTCGGCTCGCTGGGAATGCAACGCGTTCCGCTCGCGGCAAGTTGGCGAGCCACGTACTATAGTTCACGGTAACAGTAACGTGCAACGGTTACAGTTACAGAATGTGGACGTGTTTCTTGTCGGCTCACTGCGAATGCAACGCGTTCCGTCCCCGGCAGGCTCGCGAGCCAGGTACTCACTATCGTATTTGGTATAACAGTAACGTGCAACGATTACAGTTACAGCTCGCTTGTGAGTACGCGGCTTAACCTAACCTGACCCGGTAATCGTACGGAGCGTCCTAACATTTTCACACCAGCAAAGCAGTCAGAGGTGAAAGTCAATTTTAAGGCTCGTAAAAATCCAACCTAGACCGGGGTCGGAACTACGGATATTCCGTACCGAACTCACGAGCTTTAACCAACTGATTCACTAGACCGCTCGTCAAGTAATATTAAATGGATATACAAACTTAACGGGTTTGCCCTCTGTATCACGGACGAAAAATGGTGCTAATCAGAATAAAAAGTATCTCATATGTTAAATGATGACATAATAACTATCACAATGCTAAGTTGCGTTGAAAATCTTTCAAAGTTTATACGAGAAGTGCACACAGACAGACAAAAATGGAAAATTTTATGGTCTCCCACCACGTTTCATGAGGAAGTATGTTCTTATCTGGATAAAAAGTATTCTATATTCTAACTAGTGACATTAGCTATTAGAATGTGAAGTTTCGTTAAAATCCATTTATTAGATTCTGTGTGCTACGTGGACAGTCTGTATCATAAATTCCGCATCATCGGAAATTTGTACAAGTTCGGGGTTTAAAAAAAAAAAAAAAAAAAAAAAAAAAAAAAATGTGTCGTACATCTTGACCGATGGCGTAAGCTGTCA
Source organism: Vandiemenella viatica (assembly GCA_031002005.1). Classification (NCBI taxonomy): domain Eukaryota; kingdom Metazoa; phylum Arthropoda; class Insecta; order Orthoptera; family Morabidae; genus Vandiemenella; species Vandiemenella viatica. Next base: position 99,173,690 of record CM061921.1, on the reverse strand, counting down.
CCACGCGCAGTTTTGTTAAAATCTGTCCATACGTTTTATTGGCATAAATTACACGTACAGGTACAACTTTCCTACAATTTTTATGTAGCATAGATTATGCAATGAACTTCTCTGTACGCCATATACCTTTATTAATTAGAAGATACTCTGTCACTGAGACAAGTTTCGTTGAAACCACTCATTACTTTTTGCTTCTTACGTGGATTGACAGGAAAAAATAAAAATTTACGGTTATATGGAATTTTGTAACTTGTTGGGATAAAAAAGTATCCTATATTCTGACCAACCACATAAACTACCGCTATGTGCAATTTCGTTAAAATCCTTCAATTAGTTTTTGTGTCATGTGCGAACATACAGACATTCAATAATTATAAATTTTATGGTTTTGGCATCTTTGTCATTATTAGTTTACATTGCAATTACTCTTTTTGAAGTAAATTTTATGTACAGAGAAAACTTTTCTACAGTTTTATTATTTAGAATGGAGTATAGATTTTACTAGGATAACTACACTGAAGAGCCAAAGAAACTGGTACACCTGCCTAATATCGTGTAGAGCCCCCGCGAGCACTCAGAGATGCCGCAATACGACGAGGCATGGACTTCACTAATGTCTGAAGAATTGACACCATGCATCCTGCAGGGCTGTCCATAAATCCGTAACAGTATGAGGGGGTGGAGATCTCTCCTGAATGACACGTTGCAAGGCATCCCAGATATGCTCGATAATGTTCATGTCTGGGGGAGTTTGGTGACCAGCGGTGTTTAAACTCAGAATAGTTTTCCTGAAGTCACTCTGTAGCAAATATGTATGTGTGTGGTGTTGCATTGTCCTGCTGGAATTGCCCAAGTCTGCCGGAATGCACAATGGACATTAATAAATACAGGTGATCAGCCAGAATGCGTACGTACGTATCACCTGTCCCATGTCACTCCAACTGCACACGCCCCACACCATTACATAGCCTCCACCAGCTTAAACATTCCTCTGCTGACATGCAGGGTCCATGAATTCATGAAGTTTACTCCATACCCATACACGTCCATCCACTCGATACAATTGAAAACGAGACTCGTCAGACCAGGCAACATGTTTCCAATCATCAACAGTCCAATGTCGGTGTTGATGGGCCCAGGTGAGGCATAAAGCTTTGTGCCGTGCATTCAGCAAGGATACACGAGTGGGTCTTCGGCTGCGAAAGCCCATATCGATGATGTTTCGTTGAATGGTTCGCACGCTGACACTTGTTGATGGCCCAGCATTGAAATCCGCAGCAATTTGCGGAAGGGTTGCACTTCTGTCACTTTAAACGATTCTTTCCAGTCGTTGTTGGTCCCGTTCATACAGGATCTTTTTCCGGCTGCAGCGATGTCGGAGATTTGATATTTTTCCGGATTCTCGATATTCACGGTGCATTCGTGAAATGGTCGTGCTGGAAAATCCCCACCTCATCGCTACCTCGCAGATGCTGTGTCCTATCTCTCATGCGCCGACTATAACACCACGTTGAAACTCACTTAAATCGTAATAACCTGCCATTGCAGCAGCAGCAACCGATCTAACGCCGACGCCAGATACCTGTTGTCTTATATAGGCGTTGCCGACCGCAGCGCCGTACTCTGAGTGTTTACATATCTCTGTGTTTGCGTACACATGCCTATACCAGTTTCTTTGGCTCTTCAGTGTAATTCTGTACGGCTCCTGTAATAACTAAATACTTATATCAGACCTATTCATTTTTCTGTTATCACTGCATTAATACTATTCCAGTTAAACATTACTCTAAGATAACTGTTTTTTTATTAATACTGTAAGAACTAAGTAACACGATCAAAACTTTTGGTACCACTATTACTACCACTACCTCCACCAATGTCCGTTTAATATATTCCACTGGCGTCTGTCCAGTCACACTGTAGACTCCTATGGAACAGCCCATCAAGAATCGACCTCCTGGAATACCAAGAGGGCTTCAACAATCACTCTGAAGAAGACTTCTCCAGATACGCAGAAGTATCTCCTACGCTTGAAGACTTGTTTTCATAGCTCTCCTATCGTGCTATCACCTCGTCTTGAAAATATAGCTTCAGATTTCAGTGTTTATGAATTTCTTCATTTTTTATTGTTTTTGGTTGGGTATTCTTGAATTTTGGCTTCTGTATCCTGACTCTCGCTGGTTGTAATTGTATTCACTTCCACTGCTACCTGGCGCGTATGATTTGTCTTATTTTCTGGCTTTACTCCTCGTCGATGTCGAGGTCATTAAAGACGAGAAGGGACTACGGTCAAAAAATGGGAAGGAATTCGGCCAAATCATTTTTAAGGAACCGCTCCAGCATTTGCCTGTAAAGATTCTGGGAAACCAAAGAGAATCAAAATCGGGATTTCTGGACGGGGATTCGAACCCACGCTCGGTGTATTTCTCTTTCTCTGTACATATTTTTCATTCTAGAATTTCGAGACTGTGTCGGCTGCCACGAGCCACAGGTCCTAATATCTCTTATCAGGTAGTATATCGAATATTTTCTTTTATTTGCAGCAGGCTTTGTTGGTGAGGGATCACCCTGGCTGTCATTTCGCATTCACATACTACCTGTTCTGGAGTACTCTCCTCACCATATATGCACCTGCTAGTTTTCACGATATTCCGACCCTGAAGGAAGTTATTGAATGGCGCATGAACCGCAATGTATTGCACTAATCCTGAAGAATGTTGCAGGTACTGCATCCTTAACCTCTCCTCGATGCGAGGAAGCGTATGTTCGTCTGTCAGTTTCGCTGCAATTACACTGTTGTTGCCAATCAGACTAAATATTCCTAAGGTCACTTTCGATGTTACTTCAAAACATATAATTTCTGCTACCCTTTTCCGTTTCTCCTTTCTGAGCCAGTACATGGCACCCTATCTCCTCACTTCAAGATCCAAATGGACCAACCAGTAACGCATGTGTTGCCACGGTTCAGTATGCTCCAGTCAACCTCAGTGATAATACTCCTTGGAAACGTTTGATACGCTGTCCTGGTTTTACCTTCCACAAATGTTTTGCTCACACACTTGCTGAGTAGACCTTTAAAGAGGCTAGAATACCATCTATGTACAATCTTATTGCTAAGATTTTGAATAGTAAATCTTCGGCGACCGATATTAATGATGTTGCTCGAACGATGTTCTTCTCCAAATGGGCTTTAAAGCTTAGATATTCGTCCAATTGAATAACTAAGTATCTACGCAGACGACTTCTGCGAAATGAGGTCGAATCGACCTTCATGGTAGGGTTTCGGGACATACTTCCCTTGAGAAACATAAATATCGTCTAATTGGGTGTTAAATTCAACTTGATGCTTTTGAACAATTAACTGAAGCAGTTGAGATCTATGCTGTAGTTACATTCAATTTCTTCTCTTCTCTTCCCTTCCACAGGAAACAAAAAAAGTGTCAGCGAATACAGTTAGAACCAGCACTTTCAGTGTTGTTTAGAGTGATTCCATCACTGGCTCCATCCCTACATCCCAGAATACCGGACCACAAACCGAACCGTTTGGAAATAATTTTGTCAGGGGTCTATGTAATGGACAGGTTCTGTCAACTCAGGGAAGCGGTTGGGTATCTGCAATGGTCCCTAAAAGTTAGGAAAAGTCTTTTTAGACAATGGATTTCTCTTCGCCGCGGGTCACCATACATTTTTAATGCCCATGAGATGTCTATAAAGATGACCACTACATACTTCTTTATACTTTTAACGATTATTTCCACAGACCGGTTTATGGCATCCTCTGTTGACTTTCCCGTGCGGTATCCGTATTGATTGGATTTAGTTCCTGGTGGGTTTGGTATTTCTTGCATAGGTTCTTTTATTGTATTTTCCCCACTGCATTTAGTAAGCAAACCAGCCGGTAAGATTTTTTATAGAAACGGATCTCTATTTTCTCCTTTCTTTCTGATTCTTGCCTCACTTCCCTTCCTTATTCCGGAACTCCACACTGATTGATACATTCGTTTAGATATCTGCGGTCCGGGAATACTTCTTATTTTTTCGTTCTATTTGTCTCTGTGATTACTTCCTCACGAATAATATCACCTCCTTCCTCTTCGCTCCAGCAGGATTGCCACATGATCCTGTTTTCATGATGCTCTTCATTGCCTTCTGACATTATGTGCAGTAGAAGATAATATAGAAAAGCATATATGTTGCACAAGCCAACTTATGTTTGCAGAACTCTGTGGCTTAGTTTTCCTCCATTATGTTGGCAAACTGGTCAATCACTGCTATCAGGTTAATCAGATCTGCCGGAAGAGTTCATCGTCGAAGATAAAACAACACAGACGCTCTTCTGATTAACGCTGTAGACTTAACTGCCATACTAAACCACTCGTACTGTATGGAAAATATCACACTTTAGATCAGTACATAGAAAACAAATACATGGTCATAAAGAGTAAAGCACCTAAACAAAAATATGATACTCTGAGAGAAACATGGAAATAGACCTTAATCAGAAAAGTCAATGAATTTATGAAAACTGTTAGAAGATGCAATGGAATCACTAGTAAATAAATAAGATCTTTAGATAAAAATTTCAAAGCCATCAAGCCGATATATTTTTTAATATATAGTGTATGGAACTGCTATCACAGCTTAATGTAAATATTTACCACCTAACAGAAGAGACTAAAACCGAAGGAGGGTGAAGTTTTACTATGAGACTGCTAACACTGGCCCTTACATGTGGAATCTAAAATGTCTTTAGTGTGATCCTTCGGAGTAAATTACCACAGATCGTGTGCACTGAGAACGTGGTAGTGTTCTATCACTCTCAAGGGAGATAGCATAAGCCAAATGTTTTAAAAACTATGCTACGAAGATCTGGAACACCGAATTCGTTTTCAAGGAAGATTTTCAGAAGGAATCTTTACACTAGGACTGAAAAATATTCTACTGCCTAAATATCCCCTTATCTCCCGAAACGGTCAGAGCGACAAAACAGAAAAATTAGAGTCAGTTCTGACCCGTTTAGGCCTTAGATTACAAGAATGGAATGGTATATGGGAACTCTATTGAGGAAGATAATTTTATTAATGGTTTGCGTCTGTAAGACAGGAGTTAATAGATACAGAGGTGTTCCACGACTTGAACAATACATATGTGAAATGTGAGTATGCGACGGTTTGTGGCTGAATTGAAATGTTTTCTATTTTGCTATCGGCTAATAATATTATGCTGTGGGATAATATTTCTTGGGAGAACGCAAAAGCTCATTTGTTAATGTTGACAAACAAAAGCTCAAGGCATTATTTACTTTCTTATTTACTTTTTAAGCAGATGTATAATTAAAAGATCATGGCTAGTAACAGATAGGGTGACTGTTTAGACTCCAGCTGCCGCACCGTCTCCAACAAAAAACGGCCAGCCTGCCGGGGTGAGTGTCTGGCCTTCTTTTGTGGCTGCTCTAAATATTTTCCGTCATCCAAGCAGAGGGGATGGACGAACCAATCAGACCCCGATCCGGTGTCCTGTTGCACTTGGTCGAGGGCAATAGAACAATGAAACATTTACATGGGCTTTTAATTGAGGCCATGTATGATATCTATTTGCGCGCCACATTGAACACTTATTTCACTGCTAAGAAGCTTGGGGTTACACTATAGAATCTTAGAGTATTATTGAACTAATCAAATGTACTCGTCCAGAACGGCTTGAACGTAAAACATTTTTCGTAAAAGGGACTGCTGATTTTGCAGTTGCTTAGTTTAATCTAAATCGGCATATTAGAATCATATATATAAAAAAACTAACTTAGTCCACAACCCGACCGTTGGTTGGATCCTCCCGAAGGAGGCATACTAAGCCTTTGTGTCAGAGGTAGGATGGCCAGTTCCTTTCCTCCGGGACCTACAGTTTAACGTGGAATCAGAACTTTTAAAAATTCCTGCGCCATAAATGAAATGCTAAAAGATCGAAAATTAATGTCAGTTTGTAGTGAGAAGAATGTCGTTTTTAGAAGCGAAAGAGATATAATTAACTTAGTAAGACAGATTTAGAACCAACGAAATGTTTCTTGGGTTACTTCAACTTAGTATCAATTTAAAAATTAGAAAAGGAACCTCCATGAAAAAAGAGAAACCTTAAAGCATCAAATATTAACTCTAGGCCCAGAATGAACTTATAAAATTATGCAGTAGAACTCCAACTATCCGAACTCCGACTATCCGAATCGCTGAATATCCGAATAGCTTTTTTAAGACACGTGGAATTAGTTGAAAGGCATACCAACTGAAGAAGAGAAGAAAAAGAAGCTCAGGAAAAGGAAAGGGAAGAGATAGGAGACTTGAGGAATTCAGAAACATTCTTTTAAAAATTCCTGCATGTTCAGAAGTTAGTGCTAAAGATACAGGGGAGATTGGCTGGTGTGTGATTCGTCAGACCCTGAGTATGAAAATGTAAATGATGATGAACTTATTGAAAGTGTGAGAGAAGAAAGTGTCGAGGCAGAAGAAGACCTTAATGTCGAAATTGAACCATCAGCTGTTCAAGCATTTGCCGGCCTTGTAACTGCGTTGAAGTGGATGAACCATCAGCCCGAGTGTAACAACATGCAACGTCTCACTTTCAAAGGCGGGTCCATAAGCCACGTGGCCTCCTACGAACCTCCCTCCCCTCTCCCCTCCCCCCACGTAGCCCAAAGTGGCTTTGTCTCTACACCTCCCACCCCCTCGCACGTAGCACGTAGCACGTAGCTTTTTTCCTTATTGATTCCAGAAGACATTTTGTACTGTTTTCGAATGTCAGGCTATCGTAAATTACATACGGGGATAATTAAATGACGAAAATAAGTACTTACATGCGGCTGTGAGATCTGTACCTCATTTTAACTGTGACAAATAATATGAATGAAAAGCTACGTGGCCTGGCTCGAACTGCCCCCTCCCCCCACCACGTTGCCCAGCGTAGCTTTCCAGCTAACCCCTGTCCCCCCTTCCCTAGACCGAGCCTCGTAGTTTACTGACGATCCCCAAGCGGATGCGTGACTTAGCTGCCAGAAAACGGATGAATACAGTCAAACAGCTTACTCTGACCTAGATGTTCAGCAAGCAATGACTTTTATTTAGATTGCGGTACGTACATAGTATACTGATGTACAGCACTTGTAAGTAATCTTAACATGTAAAAGTGTTGCATTTTCATTTAATTAATTAAAAGCTCTTTTTCTTCTAAAATAGGTTTTTCTCTCCCATTTTCAACATACATACAGTAATTAATTAAAATAGACCCTTTTTCGGAAAAATCCAATTATCCGAATGGGGTCCGGTCCCAATTGATTCGGATAACTGAAGTACTACTGTATATATGAAACACAGTGTTTTACAAACGTGGAACTTGGGCCTCATGAAAAGTAAACAGAAATAGAGTTGAACTATTCGTAATTTGGCTCTACAAAGGATATTTAAAATGGGTGGATAGGTAATGTAAGATTTGTACATTACCTGGATATGAAGGTTGAGAAAAGGAGTTTGTTAGCGAGTCCTACAGAACGAAGAAGGGATGGCAAGTCACATGAGGAATTGGTTAATGTGTTAGTGGAAATCGATTGGAAATGCGGTATAGGAAAATAAAAATAACAGAATGTACTAAGCAAATAATTAAGTATTTTGAGTGTGTCAGGTAGGAGATGAAATCAGTTCCCCAGAGGAAGCGGCTCTAACAATAAGCAAACGTAGAAGAAAAATCACACTTTAACAAGTTACTCTGTTGGCTGCGGCACCGTGTTGGTATTCGGCGCTGACGTTAACTGGTCTGAATGCTGGAGGACTTAGCCAGCAGGGTAGCAGAGACGGTGGTGCAGAAGTCCTAACCACCAGATTGTCTAAATCTCTCCGCAGTGCGTATGGAGTGATGGCACACGTCACTATTGATAGTTTTTTTTTTTAACTGCTTTTAAGTCTCTCAACAGCGAGGTCTTTAGAGACGGGAAAGGATGGGGGGCAAGGAAGGGGAAGGAATTCGGCCATGGCCTTTTGAAGGAAGCATCCCGGCATTTACCTGGAGTGATTTGGGAAACCATGGAAAACCCAACTCTGGATGCCCGGACGGGGATTCGAACCGCCGTCCTCCCGAATGCGAGGCGAGAACGCTAACCGTTACACCGCCACGCTCGGTCCCTATTGATAGTGATTCGTCAGTCGGATGGGTGAATTTGGGCACAGTAGCCCTGAATGGGTTCCATGCTCTCCCTTCTTTCATCAACAACACTCTGCATTGAACACGAGCACTATCTCAGTCATCCATACTGACTACACCACTTACGTACATTGTAACGGGAAATCAACCCGGTTCATCTACCCAGACGTCGCCACGGAGGGGTAAAAATTCCCTGTGGTAACTGCCTACGCCCGGACACGGGCAAAGTGTTCACAGAAGAAATGAAGAAAATGCATATTTTTTTTATTGAAATCTGATATGGAATTTCTTCTTGCGGATAAGATATCGTAAAGATTCCCTATTTATCTATAGTGGCTGGCCATTTGTTAAAATTTATTTTCTTCCGCAAACACAAGAGTTATTGTTTGTTACTTATATCCGGTGTGTAGACATTAAAAAAAAAAAAAAAATGTCGCACCGCTGCTATCTAGTATAGATTGTTTGGTGTAAAAGTATGTGAGAGCAGATTTACTTTAGGAATTACTGTATAGTGAAAATACGTAGTTCTTACCATATTTCAAAACAGGAATTTTCAGTGATCTCTGCATATTATTTTAGAATGGTTCTACAAAAAACTCGCTACCCCATAACAATTCTCAGTCCTTTTATAGTTCTCACCCCTTTTACGATCTGACTGAAGACAAATAGACAATTGTTGTAAAGGTTGTTGTTGATAAAACCAGTGTTGAACATTATAAAGTAAGAAGTCTGTTAGGTATAGGGTAGCCTAATATATACTACTACAAAACTAAGTCCTGTGTGAGTGCAGACATTTCTGGAAAAAAAAAAAACATTAGATGGATAGCCTATTTGAAAAACCCTGAAACCAAACAATTTTTTTTTTAGATATTTCGTCTGTCTGTTTGTTCCTGCATCACAGATAAACAGATTTTGACTGGGTTTGCACAGTTTAATAGCTCACGGACGGAGATAAAATTTGAGGCATGTCTGATCAATTTGCGTCTGATTGTGATGGAGTAGCAAATTAAAATCTTTTCCGACCACCATTAAACTTTTTTAACTATCATCAGGCATCACATAAAAATTATTAATGGATTTTGATTGAGTTTATACATACTGATAGTTTCAGCTATAACTTGAAATCTGGGTATGTTTCATGGCGCTACCTCACTTCGGAACGAAACACAAAATTAAAATCTGATTAAACCATTAACAAAGACTCTATCCTGACGCCATCTGTCATATCTTAGTTAAGCAACACGTCAGACGTCGATTGACTGAAACTATATTGGTAATGACACAATAGAAAAGTGGAGATAAATTTAAGTGGGAATAAAATAGCAGTTCACAGAAAACCGTTCTATGAATATCGACGACGAAAATGTGTATATCGTTAATCATATTTCGTCGTATATTCTGGCGTTCGTTAATAATTTAAATGATAGTCATTAAACAAATATTATACAAATACATTTCCTATTCTGCTTATACTTAGTTTCAGTGGCTCATCAGTAGTTTTACCGGAGTCTGAAGTACTTATTTAAATAAATCTAAAATATAGTTACAAGTCAAACTTTTTTTACTCATGCTTAATTCCACTCTTTAGTTAACAGGCATGGTCCATACGATCAAAGTTATCGTAATTTTGCACTATTCTGGCGCCCATCGACCTATTTTAATGTTACCCACGTTAACACTGAAGAAACGTTGAATTAATGAATTTGCATCATGGCTACTGTGATACAAAATTTAATAAACGCTTTAGCGATAAGTTTCAAAACATTTGGAGATTCATAGATATGCATATTGACACGTCACAGAAGGGAGAAGAAAGTATACCATTTGACTATAGTAGATTACAAGGAAACAGTTACATAGCTCCGTCGTTATTGGAAAATACACGGAATCAGAGTCCAAAGATTTTAATATATCAGTACTAGTTTCAATCACTATTATGAAACGAAAAAATAGCTAGTACTTCAGATAACCCTATTCCATTGCTTTATTTCTCTTATTTCTTTCCATTACTTTCAGTATCTAGTCCACAAAAACAGCAAACATTTTGCGTGCCATTTATCTTCGTTTATATTTATATATAGCCCGAAAAATCAAGCTGTAACGTTTATATAGTTTCTCTAGCGCTTGTAATTTTACACCACGGGGGCACTGCTGATATTTAAAAAACTAAAAATTACAAACACTTATTCCCCAGACTTATATAAGATCGCTGTCTAGTATCGATATTTGATTTTAAACATTCAGTCAATCACTATGCGTTCTGAAAGGTGGAAAACGAAAAGTAAACTAAGGTGTGAGTGCTAACAGCACTTATCGCAAAAGAGATTCCTCAACAGAAAGACTCAAGTTTTACGAACGTGATATTGGTTAAAACGCAGATGACTCCGGTGCTCATTAAATAATTTGCACATTCTGAAGCAAAATAAAATTACTATATTATTCATTGACTATTGTGCCTTGAAATATATAAAAAGATCTCATTCATCATGGTATCAAGTTAAAATATGTACTTGTGTATGAATAGAGGCTGCATTGATTCAGGACTATCTCGATGAACATTCTTAAAACATCTGTGCTTTATGGCAAATATAACCGAGTTTTGTGCGAAGTGAAACTGCAGAATTTCTCTTCATAAGATATAATAAATTACTCATACACAGTTTTCTTTATTTTAAATTTTAACAAAAGTATCTTTGAATTAAAGTAAATAGGGTCTCATACTTCTTGAGTTTTAACCTTTTTATCTCGCCGAAAGCAGCCGTAGCTCTTTTCCTGGAAATAGAGCTAATTTTGGAAGCTACTTACAGAAATTAGTTTAAATTGTGGTCATGCTATGAAAAAGGAAAGCTGTGTTAACATGATAGCCCATGATAATTATAGAAAAAAAAGTTATAAATAGTTGCATTTATATCATATGAATGGATTTTTCGCTGTTGCTATTGTTATCGAGAATAGTAGTTTTGCTCGGCGGAATAAAAGTGTTTTAAAATTCCGCGCTGCTCAGTCCAGTAACACTGGTGACGATAAAAAGTTTGAAGCGAAGCATTGTGCCAACACAATCGTATTTCAGCACACTATTCTAATAGCATTTTCAACGCGAATCGTCGTTAAGTTCTAGGACACAGCTCGTACTAGCCACCGAGAGTCAAATGGAACAGAACTGGTGAAGTTGACTGAGCAAATACATTCAGGGAATGGCCACTTCCTGTGTGTTAGGCAACATGAGGTACTCACCGCAGCTGGCCTGCTGGAGCACTGCACGCTGGACATGCCATCCGCCGCGGCTACGTCACGGAATCCCTTCCCCTACCCCACCCCACCCCTCTTACCGCACTCTGGTCCATACGGTGGCCAACCCGTTATCAGCTTTTAACGTACATTTACACGGATTGCTGTCGCGCTACCATGGTGGCCCAGATATGGTTCTTTTATTAGGTAACAAACACATACTTTTTTATTTATTTTACCAAAACGTGAACGTCTAGAACCGGCACCCAACACAAAAAGAAGACTTTCTCTTCGAGAAGTAGCCAACCCACTTTCATTGTAGTACCGAGACAATCGCAGGGAGTGCAGACATTACATAGGCAGAGCTAATTCTTCATAGGTCGAATCTTGAAAAATTGTAATGCACAAACAAAGGACATAGCGTACAAAACTCTCGTCCGTCTACATCTGGACTACCGTTGCGTCGTTTGAGACCCGTTCCGTAGGGGGTATACAGAAAGTACAGAGATGAGTCGCTCGATTCGTGAATGCTTTCTACACTCCTTATGAAAGCGTCACAGAATTGATTGGAAGATTGGGCTGGGATACTCTGTTAGGAAGAAGACGTAGGTTTCGTTTGAACTTATTGATAAACATGCGTACACACGCTTTCATTTTACTGAGCGTGGTGGGTGAACGGTTAACGTTCTGGCCTCGCATTCGGGAGGATGCCGGTTCGAATCCCCGTCCGAGCATCCAGATTTGGGTTTTCCATGGTTTCCCCAAATCACTCCAGGCGAATGCCGGAATGCTTCCTTCAAAAAGGCCATGGCCGAATTCCTTCCCGTTCCTTGTCCCCAATCCCATCCCGCCTCTAATGACCTTAGCCGTCGACGAGGCGTAAAGCAGTAAGAAAAAAAAAGTCTTTTATTTACAAATACAGTGAAATACTTCGTCCACCAACCTATTAGGGCCGCAATGACAGGAGTGATAAGATTAGAGAAATAAGATGCCGCACCGATGCTTATATGAATTCTTTCTTCCCTAGTGCTCTCCGGGATTGGAAAGCCCAGAGTAAAGATTAACTTGTGAATTGCAGAGTATATATGTAGATCTAATAATCCTCTCGTATTTACGTCAGTGGCATGGACCGAACAAACAATCCTTACCGCTATCCCGGTGCATATCCAGAGTGATTTGCAGAAACCATGGAAACAGATATTACGATGCCCGATCCAGGATTTGAGCCCGGATCTTGTAGACGATCATTTTCACTTACACCCCATGTTTAGTGTCTGCTTTCACAAACTTCCTGAAGATGGAAATTTTGGGAACGCCCTTTAATGTTTTAATTTTGTTTCATGATTAATTTTAATATTCACAGTAAAGTTGGCCAAGAAAATATGATCGGGTAGAAGCTTATAATAAGTAACCTGGGTGGCACCTATAGTTTTTTAACTAGGTTGTTATGGCTGGTCGATGTAATTATAGTTAAAAGAGGATTGTATACAAAGTATGGGAAGTAAACTATATTGATTTAAAGAAAGTTAATTGAAAACCGCAGTTACAAGCAGAGAATTCCTAAATTACCTTTTTTCCCCTTTCATCATTTCGGTTAGTAGTTTCTGTACACAATGATACAAGCATTAGTGCATTGCGATTTTAGACCTACGGAAGTTAAATGTTCATTACTAGTGTTCGGATGTTTATGGCAAAAAAAAAAGGAGAAATATGCACGCAAATATGACCTTAATAACGGGTAAATATGACGCAAAAATTACAAAATATGACCAAACATTCAAATTTACTGTACCTCAAAACATGCTGCATTTGCTCCCGTGCACTCACTGCACCATTGGGAAATTAAATTTTCAATTATTTTGTTGAAGACACCTTAATTTTACATAATATACAGGAAAGAATTTTTATTTGTACTAAAATACTCCTCTCCTAATTTTCTTACATAACTCTGTAACTTCGCACTTTCAGAAAATTTTGTTTTCGGCATGTCGGTACTCACTGATCAAATGCAGATTTAACACTGGCTGAGGATTATTTTCAAAAGTTTTTCATTGAGACATTGATTGATATGGATCGACACAGGCATACTGCTGGTGCATTGTCGAGATTAAAAGGCGGGCGGAACATTAACGTCTAGAGAGTGACAATAATGCATAACATTAAATATTGACTGGTGAATTCAGACCTATTCAGCGAAAATTTGTTTGGTTTTTCCTCCAATGTGTAATAGGAATAGAGTTCATGAATAATTATCTTAATTTCTTCTCATCTACATCTAGTGAATTCCCGGTACTATTAAAAAATTACCAGATTTTTCCTCAAAATATGACCATAAATATTATCGTAGGAAAATGGCCTAAATATGTAATTATATGCTATATAAAATACATCTAAATACCATGAGAAACGTTCAATCAATGTTTAATTCAGCATTACAGCTCAAAACGAAGGCAGGAAAAAAGTATGACTTGTCCTAAAGATCCGAAGCTTAATCATTACTTAACAAAGCATAACATTTTCGCTGATATTCTTTGTTTCGAATTACTATAGAATAATAATATAAATCAATACCAGTATTTTTAATGAATGAGAGACAGATCAAGGCTAACTGGGATGAAGGTTAACCCTAGAACTACATACCGGGGTAGATATCTACCCTAGGTAAACTTTAAACTACGTTTCTAAGTTAGTCAGTGACATTATCGACAGAAGATCTATACCATAATTTAGTTCAAGGTTCTAACAATAGGGCGAGGTCGTGAGACCATTCAGTTTCATGTTTACTTTGACGGAATTTAGACGTGAAGATTGTGTGGGATTGAGATCTACCCCGGTTTGTAGTTCCCTTTAGTGTATTGTGGAGGTAAGTCATTTTTCTCTTTTTTGTTAAAATAAATTTAATTCACGTATTGTAACCTTATTTTACAATAAAACATTAGATATATAATTTTCGGCAATCAAAAAAATTGATGTACATTGAATTTTTTTGGCAGATGATGGCAAAAAGATACAATTTGAGAAGCGTCGATTCACTGGCAAAAACTTTGACGGAATCCGAGACTGCCAAAGAATCAGCAGTCGACTGTATTTCCGATGATAGTTTAGAGAGAATTAGTGGATCGGAGTCGGAAAAAGATGCCGATAATGAAGAAGTAGAACATTCAGAGGAAGCAGTTACCGAAAAAAGAAAGCCAAGTATCATGCGCGATGAAGATGGTATACGACACCACGTGAACGATCTCGGCAACGACGAAATCCTCCGACATCTTACTTGCCGAGCCCACTTGGAGCAGCGACACAAGTCCGTACGCCTTTTGAAGCATGGAATTTGCTTTTTCCTGATTCTTTGTTGGAGAAGATAGTTCGCTACACGAATGAAGAAATTCGAAGATATTTGAAGGCACTCGAAATTTATCCCACGTACTCGATCATTTCTTTGATTGAATTGAGCGCATACATAGGATTACTATATTTATCGGGCATGCAAAAAACGAGTCACACAAATCTTGAAGATTAATGGAGTGCTGATTACGGTTCCATCAGATACCGTGCAACGATGTCTCGACTCCGATTTTCCTTCATATAGAAGTGCATATGTTTCGATGATTTTGTACACGGTTTGAGCGAAAATCAATAGATAAATTTGCTATAATCCGTGAGATTTGGGAACAATTTGTATCAAATTGTGCAAAATATTACTTTCCAGCTTCATATTGTACAATAGATGAGCAACTAGTCTCCTTCCGAGGACGATATCCATTTAAAGTATACAATGGTTGTAAGCCAGATAAATACGGAATCAAGATCATGAGGCTCAACGACGCACGAACGTTCTACATGTTCTTTGCACAGTCATACGTGGGAAAAGTACAGACAGAGAATGCCGAGAGTGTCCCATCATATTACATTAGGAAATTATCGGAGTCGCTGCAAGGAACTACCCGAAATATTACGTGTGACTATTGGTTTTCGTCATTACCAATTTTCGAGAAAATGCTTTCAGAGTATTCAATTACAATGGTCGGAACACTACGGAAAAACAAACGTGAAATTCCTGAGAATTTTCGATGCGCAGGACAGGTGTGACAATTTGCGTTCGATGGGAACATGACTTTGGTATCCCATACTCCAAAACAAAACAAAATAATCCTCCTGCTGTCAACATTACACCATACTGACATGATCGACTCGAACACCAAGAAACCAGAGATTATAAATTTTTATACCACAACGAAAGGACGAAATGACATCTCTGACCAAATGTGTCACAAGTACTCCACGCACCATAAAACTCTCCGATGGCCTATGAGGATATGGATGGTCATGCTTGACCAAGGAGGAATCAACGCCTTAATCCTTTACAACTTCAATGGTGATCTTGTCAGTATGAACCGAAGACAATTTATAAAAACCTTGGTCAACTCGCTTTTGTGGCCACACCTTAGAGCAAGGCTAATAGTACCTTCTCTTCGCCGGAAACTAAGAAACAACATCTTGATTCTTCTTGATGAAAAATTTCAACCAGCAAATGGGTCACCAAAAAAGCTTGCACTATGCGGCTTGTGTTCCCGATCGGAGGATCGCAAAACGCTAATATATTGCACAAAATGCAAGCGACCGACATGCGAGAATCACAGAGTATTCTACTACAGCGATTGTGGCGCCTTTGAATAAATTGAATGACAATTTTACTTTTGAATTTGTTTTTTATATGTATCAAATTTCACTTTTTTTACATTTTGTATGACAGAAACGAAATATATTTTTGAAAACCAATATTTCATGGATTTTTATTTTCCGTAGATAAGATTTCCAATTTTTTTTAATTTTCAGAGTCCCAAATAAACAGAATTTTTGGCGAAACATAATGATGGTATTTTTTCCCCCAAAGCTTTATGTACATGCTTTAAAATCCCATTTGAAAATCGGCAATTTAGAAAATAGTAAATTTTTTTTTAATTGACAGTTTCTCCGTTTCTTGGCACTTTTAGCTATTTAAATCGATTTTTCACCAACTAAACCTTGATAAAAATTGAATTTGTTCTTTACCATTCTCTTCAGCATGAGCAAACAAAACAATTCATGTTCATGTTCTATGCTTTCAGAACGATTTTAAGAACAAAAAACCCATGGGGTAAATATTTACACCAGTTTGTAGTTTACAGGTAGAAAAAAATGGGTTTGTAGTTCTAGGGTTAAAATAAACAAAGCGGATGAAGTGGTTATAATAACTTTTTTTTTTCTTGTCATCAGTCTCTCGACTGGTTTGATGTTATCATCCATCTCTTCCTATCTTGCGCTAACCTTTCCTCTCATCATACCTTACAACCTACGTCTTCGGTTATCTGCTTCATTTATTCCAATCTTTGTCTGTCTCTTCAGTTCTTACCTTCCACTGTTCCCTCCACTAACAAAATACCAATTCCGCATGTCGTAAACTGTTACCAACCATCCTGTCTCTTCTTTCTGCACGATTCTTCAAAAAACTTCTCTACTTGTACATCATCTCCAAAAAAAGTTAAATTTCGCAGTTTATCTGTCCACTTAATTTTCAGTATCCATCTATAGCACTACATTTCAAAGCCCCTACTTCGATGTCCTAAAGTTACATGCTTCACACATAGAGTCTTAAAAAGTATTTTCTAAGTCTTGGATCAATATTTGAAATTAAAATATTTCTCTTTTTCAAAGAAGGCTCTTTTCACTAGTGCTATTCTGCTTTTAACGTCATTCCTGCTTCGGCCATCAGTTGTAATTTTACAAGTAACAGATTCACTTACTTCTCCTCTTCCAATACTATTTATATATTTAATCTGCTATGATTGCTAAATCTCATCACTTTTGTTTTTCTTTGATATACATTTAATCCAAAAGCTTCCTTCAGTATTTTGTTCACACCAGTCTGTAATTCCTCAATATCCTCATTCTCTTATGTTAAGGGAGCTTTCACAAACTACGTGGCTTAGTCAAGGAGAAAGGATGTGGGTGGGAGGGGCTGGGCAGGAAGTTCGCTGGGCTACGTACGTGGGGAGGGAGAGGATGTCTCTAACAAAGCTAAGTAACTCGGCACACGATACCTAGGCTCAAATCACCAGCGTGTCACCACCCAGCTTGATGATAAAATAATTCTGATTTTGTTCTGTCAAGTGATTCTCAGTGTTTCTTTAATTATAGTGCTCACTGAAGTGTTATTTCAAATGTGGAATGGCGCTGTACGATAAACTTTTCGAGACTTATCGGAAATGTTTATTCAGCGAGTTTTCAATATCCAAAACGGCTTCAGTGACCTATGGTAATCTTTTAAGCAGGATAAAGAATCATTCAGCAAAAAAGCAGTTTTACTTAGATATTTTAGGCAGCAGGTATAGTTTGTTCTATTTTATCAGCTAATAAACAATGATGAATGAGATGAGGATAATGTTTTTAGTAACGCCTCAAGAAGAAAATGATCCCCTACATTACCTTTTCCCAATAACTGATCATTTGCAATAGTGGCTAGCTTCATCATTTGTTTCAGAATATTTATCATAATATATAAGGAACGTTCAAAAGGAAACGAGCCGGAGAATGGAGTGTGCAAACCGGTGACAGAATGGTAATATTGTTGCGTCTGTAACAAAGAGGGGTTTCCGACAAGAGCGCGGAAGTCCACCTGCCCGCCACTAGAAAGTCAGGAGTGCAAGTCACGTGATTACAAAGCTAGTAGAAGCATGCGTCAGTCGTCCAGCGCTCATTCATGGAGGCGTTAAAAGAAGACCAAAGAGGCGTTGTTCGTTTTCTGACAGCGGAAGGAGTAAGGGGAACGGATATTCACTGAAGAATGTCACAAGTGTACGGTGAACACTGCATGTCCCTTGCAAGGGTCAAGACGTAGCACAAGCGCTTCAGGGAAGGACGGGTGTCGTTAGCCGATTATGCACGGTGTGGAACATCACATCGCATTACCGATGAAATCGTCCAGCTGGTTGATGGACTCGCTATCCAGGACAACCGAGTTACAGTGAAAGCCTTTAGCCGCCGAGGTCGGATTGAGCTCGGAAGCGTTCACACTATCATGACTGAAAGACTGAACTGGCGCAAAGTGTTCGTCCAATGGGTGCCCCACAGTCTTCAACCACAACAGGAAGCATGTCGAATGGCCCACTGTCTTATTCGTCTGCAGCGCTTTGCCAGGGAAGGAAATTAGTATCTGGCACAAGTGGTGGCTGGAGATGAGTCTTGGTGTCATAACTTCGAACCAGAATCGAAACGACAAAGACTCCAGTGGAAGTATCGTGGGTCACCACCACCAACAAAATCCAAAACCATCCACACATGGCAGGAAATGTTATGTTGACGTTCTTCTTCGGCCAAGATGGACCCCTTCTGATAGACGTCCGGCAGCACAAGACAACAGTGAATGCCCAGCGTTACTCGCAAACCATGATCATCCTTCGCCAAGCTATCAAATCAAAACAATCAGGCAAGCCTACCCTACATGCAGTCCAGGCCTCTCTCCATGTGATTGCGCCACTTTTTGTCCACTAAAAAAGGCTCTGAAGGACAAACGATTAACCTCGGACGACGACGTCAATCAGTACGTGTAGAATTGGTTCTCTTCGCAGCCCCAGGAATTTTAGGGACAGCCATTCACCGCCTTTTGTCGCAGTGGAACAAGTGCCTCATCAGCCAGGGCCAATACTTCTGAAATACAGGTACAGGTGTCTATTCCTAGGTCTCCGGCTCGTTACTTTTTGAACCAGCCTTATAAAAGTCTGTAAAGAAAATATTCGCAGTGTTCATTATATACAGAATAATTTCAACGATAGTATGGAAAGAGAAAACAACACAAAATGTCTTCTGGAATCATTAGGCACAAAAGTTACTTTCCACATGGAGGGAGGGTCAAAGCAAACGCCACATCAGGTTACATGGAGAGAGGGGGTTCCAATAGAAGCCTAAAGAGAGCCACGTAGTTTAGGTACGTTCCCTAACAGGACAATGTCATCAACAAATCGTAACATACTGATTTTTTCTCCTTGAATACTTATTCCACATTCAAATTTTTCTTCTTTTATTGATTCATTTACGTGCAAGTTGAATATTAATGGAGATAAATTACAACCCTCATTCCCTTTTCATTTGATGCATGTCTTTCATGATGCTCTACTTTATTTTTACTACTACTTGATCCTCATATACACTAATGCCTGTTACCCGTGACTTCCTACGCGTAGAAGTTTATTGCTGGAATTGGATATAGATAGCTGTAAGTTACGTAAGAGGTCTGTATAATATGATGGGGAAGCCATCACCCAACTATTTACCACTGAATCTCCCTAATGAAGAGAACCAATTTGCAACATGTTTAAAAATAGCAACAAACTGAGGAGAGAAGGGTAACCTTGGGAGACTATCTTCCATCAGAAAGGAGAAGAAATTACCATGAACATTAGCTGGCACTTGAAATCAGGAGAGAGGGAGTGGGAAAATTTTCTTTTGTAGGTAAAAGCAATAAAGCATGCTGTCATTCATAGTAAGCCTGCTGAAACCTCGTGTACATGTCATACGAGACTTCAACATTTCTAGTAAAGTCAAATTGCAATCAGAGAGTCAGGGACTGGAATAAATTACCAAGGGAATAAATGGCCAGCTTACCAAAAACACTGGAGGAGTTTGAAGTTGCAATTCGTAAAGGTCAGGCGTAGGTAGGTGGTAGGAAAAAATAATAATAATAATAATAATAAGACGTGGGAAGGTGGGGGTGCAGGGGCATTGTCGCTGGAACGTGTGCGCTCCATCGCAATTGAAAATTTAATTAAGTTTAGGAATTTATGGCATTTATAACTTTACAATGTCATTTTTAAATAATTGTAACTCTCGTCGTTTCGTAAATATAGCCTTTAAAAGTTGCGGTATTCTTATGTAACCATAGTGTATAACTTTTTCCTGATTTTCATCTTCTATGACTTTTTCAGCCTTCTTCTCCGTGTCAGGAAGATACTACTGGTAAGGGGGCGTCCATTAATTACGTGATGTGAAATAAAGGGGGGGGGGGATCCGGCGAAATATCACGAAACCTCACCAAGGTGGAGGAGGTTCAAATTCTAGTAGAAAAGGATTCTATAAATGACGCGAAAGTCGCCTTGGGGGCGGGGAAGGGGATGGGCGTCGGGTCTCCGGAAAAATCTCATTTAATTTTTTTAGAGGGAGGGAGGGGTCCGAAACTACTGAAAAACACCTGAAGTAATGTTAGCTCTGTACCAGGATCTTGGTTTGTGGGGGGGGGGGGGGCTTGGCTTGAGTGAATTTTGGTTCAGAGGGCTTGCCTTCAGTGGATTTTGGTTTTGGGGGGGCTTGAGTCGGTCATGGGGTAGTCTTTATTGCCTCCTCGGGCTGCGAATCCGTAGAGCTAACAAATAAAAAAAAGGTCTCTAAGATCACAATGTTAGAGGTGGACCTAAATACTTTGGGGGGGGGGGTTCGAGCCCCTAGCCCCCCCCCCTGGATCCGCCCCTGCTCTGTACTAATATTTGTCTTGTTCTGTTTGATAAACATGAATTTCAGCGAGGAAAAAATTTGGAAACGTGCCAGCACTCAACAGGATGGCAATCAGAATTTCTAGTTGTTCGGTTGCAAAATATAAACAAACGCACACCACTATGGGAACAGAGTGCAGGGATCCAATTCTGTTCCCAGCCTACAGCACTAAATAACAAGGCAGTGGTGGTTTTACCTTTTTTTTTTTAACTGCTTTACGTCTCTCAACAGCGAGGTCTTTAGAGACGGGAAAGGATGGGGGGCATGGAATTGGAAGAAATTCGGCCATGGCCTTTTGAAAGAAGCATCCTGGCATTTGCCTGGAGTGATATGGGAAACCATTGAAAACCCAAATGTGGATGCTCGGACGGGGATTCGAACCGCCGTCCTCCTGAATGCGAGGCCAGAATGCTATCCATTACACCACCATGCTCGGTGTGGTTTTACCGTTCAGGTGTGACGCATTTGGCAAAACAGCTATTCCTCTGTTCTGTTTGTATCATTTTCCTCTCCGCGGCAACGTGCTATTTACAGAACGGAATTAGAAAACGAAGGTATGTGGGTTAGACATACTTATTAAAAGGAATGTGAAAGCACTGCAGTCTGATATGGTTGCATAAAATGTAAAACGAATGTCAGTAAAAACTGATATAGTCACATGATAAATCCGTTTAATACATTTTATCACATGGCTGTGCAGGTTTCTTCTGAAATAATTCTTAATTTATCCATGGAATCCAACCACGTAAATTTGTATGTGAAACACTGTTACTAAAGCCAACAAATTTAGTACTCTTGTCTAACTTTCATCCCACAACTACACATTGCGACTTGTCCTACTTACCCAAGCTCAATGAATATAAAGCAGACATTGACGCAGACTTTCTTTCCTCTGTTTATTGAAAAACAAAGACTTGAAGTCAACAGACCGAAAAGTATGACGAGATGGATTCCTCCAGGTATATCTGCATTCTGCAAGTCAGCAAAGTTTTCGTATGGATGCGTGAGACTACACAAACAACAGCTGTAAGATAGTTAGGTGCCTATCATAAAATTTAGACATAAAATTCAATAATTTCAACTTACTCGTTTTGTAAACAAAAGTATGGGCTAAATTTCTGAACCAACTGTGCTATACAAACTTGGTGATCATTTTTCAAGTCCCGTATTCAAAATGTCAAAAACGGAAATTTTATAATTTGTCTATTCCTCCGTCTGTATGTCTCCATTCTCCTAATTTCACGTTCTTTGCATCATTTGTGATGAAATTTCGAAGGAACCTTTGTTACACAAACAAAAATTCGGGATGTGATATTAACATAACGAAAGCACGATCAAACACAATATCTAACGTAATTTATTGACATGAATCAAAGAGATCTTAGTCATTTTATTTAACAAAATAAAACATATTAACACAGTATTGAATATTAATGAACAAGAAACTTTAGCAGTCCATGTAAAATTGGTGCTAATCTCAGGGATTTAACACAGCAAAGAGAATCCCATTAAATGAAATTATTTATCAGGCGTCAATGGGTTTTCATAACTAATTGTGGGTTGAAGGGTGGATCAAACGATGTTATTACCACTTAATGTCTTTCATTTGCAGAATGCTAGAAGGTACCTATCACAATTTTGTCCTTACCTTAATCTATATGATTTCATTACACTGCAGGTATTTACTGACTGCCATAAGTACACCATCTCAAGTGGAATGCAATCTGCCCTTACGGCAAAAGTTCATGACGATATTAAAAATTTCTTCGGAATTTATATCCAGTATGTAACAAGATGACTAGATGGGTCATCTCGTACAATTTAAATTAATTATTGTTTGATATAAGAAACATCGGAAATAAATAGATATTCTTTTCTTGAATTGGAAACAGAAATCCGCGCCGAGCTAAGGGTTGTATTAGCGTGGGCGACAGTCTGACCTAGCGGGAAGTGTCCCGGAGTTCGAGACAATGAGGGGATTATCTCTGGAACTGATACCTGTGAGAAAGTCTGGACGCTGGGAATTTTGCGGATGGAATCCTTCAATGGGCATTCGCTTGGTGTCGTGAGAAAATTGATTTCTGCATAGCCTCCCGAACAATCCCGACAAAACTCGAAGACTCTTAGCAAATGAGAGGTAATGTATTAGCCAGCATAGAGGGGAGACTTTTGCGAAGCCAATCCGATGTGTTTATTTCCTCACGTGGTTGGAAATATTTTGTGTTTTTCATGATACTCGCCGGGGAGAGGAGAGACGAGCTCTGAGAGGCGAGAAGAGGTCACTTGTGCTGGGACTATCGCCCTGGCTACTGCTTGCCAGAGCAGTATTGA
The DNA here is from genome assembly GCA_031002005.1 of Vandiemenella viatica. Classification (NCBI taxonomy): domain Eukaryota; kingdom Metazoa; phylum Arthropoda; class Insecta; order Orthoptera; family Morabidae; genus Vandiemenella; species Vandiemenella viatica. Next base: position 99,150,431 of record CM061921.1, on the reverse strand, counting down.
TGGTTCCATTCTGGAAGCTTGGGTGATTGAGTGCCAAGTCCCGTCGAGGTTGTCATTTGTGCTGGTTGACGTGACAAGTGCCTCACCATACCTGGACAGGTGCGCTGTTTGAGAGACGATAGCACTCTTGTTGCGACGCTGTATGCTGCCAGACAGACACGGTAATTATACCTCCAGAAACAGTGTGTACTCTGACAAATCATTGAGACAGCCCTTTAACGGTCTTATGAGTGAGAGTTCTTATGCCTCGGTACATTAATTCCTGAGCTAGTTGTGTCCAAAAGACGTGTGCTTTTTTTTTTTTTTTTTCTTCTTCTTCTTTTTCCAGTTTGCATTGAAAGACTGACTTCCATGTTTGGAAACTTTCGATAATTATTATTTGTGGGATCAAATTAACTCCCTGGCGCCCTATGTAATCCAGTTAAGTCTGGTTTTTTTTTATATCATTGTCATACAAGGATCGCTCTCGTTATGTACAAGAGAGGTGTTGCCACAGTTGCATATGGAATTTGCAACTCTTTGTAATGTACATGTATTGCAATTTCTTAACTTCAATTAACGATAATTGTTTGTTTGCTATGTTGCACTTGTAAGACGAGGTATTGTGTTGAATTTTATTTTGCATAGACAGATGTTTAAGATTAATGGTAAATATACCTCCGTCTGTATGCAGTAATGAGTACCCAATATTTTAGGATCTTTTTAAATATTAATAACAGAAGTAATGGTTTCACCTCTGTTTCCTGAAATTAATATATTTGATCTGCATAAAGTAGTGGAAGGTGGAGATTATAAATCGTGCAAGGTAAGCAAATAATCCCCCCCCCCCCCAACCAATCCGCTACAAGTATAACCGACTTTTTATAGCTATTACGATATCTGCTATCCAGTTCGAGAACTTAACTACCGAGCATAGTGGGTGAGCGGTTAACATTCTGACCTCGTATTCGGGAAGACGCGGGTTCAAATCCCCGTCCGAGCATCAAGATTTCGGCTTTCCATGGTTTCCCCAAATCACTCCAGGCGAATGCTGTGATGCTTCCTTCAAAAAGGTCATGGCCGAATTCCTCCCCGTTCCTTGCCCCAATCCCATCCCGCCTCTAATGACCTCGCCGTGGACGAGGCGTAAAACCCAAGCAAAAAAAAAGACGAGAATTTAACTTTCGAAATTATATTAAGCTACTTCTATCATGCGATTTGAATTTGTCTGGGTTGCCGTAACGATATTTCAAGTCCCGAGTTTTCCTCCCCCAACCTAAAAAAAAAAGTCCCCAATCCACTCCACCCGTCTCCTGCCACCCGCGTAGCCGATACAATGCACTATTCCCTACTCAGGGGAGCCCAGTAGGACTCAACCCTAGGACAATGATCGAGAAATTTGCAGACAATATCGCCCCTCTACATTGCTCTCAACCAAAGGTCCACAACGAGTTTTGACGATAATGGTGCCGACATTTATGGGGCGTTCATTAATTACGTGAGGTGCTTTTCCGGAATTCCGAACACCCCCCCCCCCTCCCGTCTGGTGAGATTTTGACGGAGACCACCTTCCCAGCTAATCAACCTCGTAGTTGTGAGACCTATTTTTAGCTCTCATGCTTCCAAGGGTGGTTATACCCTCCCTAAGGTCGATTTCGTCGTCGTTTCTAGACCATTTTTTTGGTCTTACTATCCTTCAAGAATTTCAAAACCTCATGTGAGATTTCGTTGAGCCCTCTCTCCTCCATGGTGAGGTTTCATGAGATTTCGCCGGACCCCTCCCCCCCATTTCACCTCACGTAATTAATGGACGCCCCCTTACTTCTGGCGCCGCTAGCCACAAAGTTCACTCTTTCAGCCAGCCGCCGGTACGAAACCGAGGGTGGTGGGTGAGCGGTTAACGCTCTGCCCTCGAATACCCTCCCGGGCATCCAAATTTGGGTTTTCCATGGTTTCTCCAAATCACTCCACGTGAATGTCAGGATGCTTCCTTCAAAAAGGCAAGGCCAAATTCCTTCCCGTTCCTTGTCCCCAGTCAAAAAAAAGAAGAATCAAGTATGAAGTAACAACATCCAACCCAAGGCGACAAGCATCATTGGTGCCGATGTATGCCACAATCCACAGTTGGCTACACCCCGTTGCTATGTGGCATCCTGGATGGCCTATTCCACATCTTGCATCAGGCGACGTGGAACGCACACCGAATGTGTTCTGGATGCTTTACCTGAAACGCTTAACTTTTTATTTCCCTGATACAACAATACATTTCTGAGGTGGCTCAGACGTCGCGGGCTTGGGGGGCCACCAAATCACAGGATGATGTTGAGGAACTGACATAATCCGACAGAATGTCAAACTGGTTGAACAGTGGCACAACATCACCTTTCTGGAATCTAAGCTTTTACGACTGCCCCCGCAAGTGGCTTCGACCACTACATCTATACACTAGACATCTAGGGAAGAACATATGCGTGGCTTAAGTACACAATGGTAAACTGTATCAACGTCTTATGGCAGATTTAGTCAACAAAGATACAAGCAATGTGCGCAGATCATGCACTTTACCCATATTCCCTACACTTACGGTCACTCGACAGCTACTGACTTGCACTGACTACAAAAAGCAAATAATAAGAATTTAACTAAACAAATCTACACCACTGAAAGAGAAATATGATGCAAAACTGAACCACTGAATAGTCACTCACTGTTACTGATACTGGATACGCGGTTCTAATTATGAGACTAGCTGCTTGCATCAACTCTCCGATGTCTAACATGTTTGCCATTTTTCGATTGAGATCATGACACTACTCCTCAAATCCTATTCACTTGTTATATGGCCGTACAGCTCCCGCGCCGATGGGAAACTTTTAGTCTCGACGGAGCTGTTGCTGTCTAGTCGTATCACTCTAACTCCTAACAGGGTAGCAGCCTCCTCGACAAATCATTACGTCCTGCCTCTGAACGTAAGACAAAGTTCAGAAGTCAAATGTGCGATGTCACTACAGTCATACTTCACGTAGATACATACAATCAAAACTTCAATCTCTTTACCAATTTCGTCTCCATACTGATCAATCGCAAGTAACAGGTTTGCCATAAATCGACCGTCGCCTGACCTGAACTCTCACTGTGCATCATTCGACCGCTGGCTGAAGCTGGGTGCCGTCCCTTACATGGCGGACCTTGGCGGGGTTAGAGGGGTTACCCCTCCCTGGTGGTGGTACAGGTAGCACCACTCTGCCTGCTTGTGTTGCTCTCTCTGCTGGTGCCACCTAGGTGCTGAGCGGGGAATATGATATATGGCAAGCTACATCAACTTCCACGTAAATAATATTTTCATCAATAGGAGTGGCAACATTTTTTCGCCACAGTGAATTTTAGTCTATTGTGCGATGATTGCTTGGAATAATTACAGCATGCACAATGTTCTTAAAAGTAGATGCCATGAACCCTGGTACCCGGAGATGGTACAAATTCAGCAACATTAATATTTCCAAACTTGGTTGGCGATGTTTGTTAGCTTCATTAGCGAATCGACATAACGTTTCTGTTGGAAGCTTTTTTCAATTAGGGCTTTACTGCTCGTCGACGTCGAAATGTTTAGTGGGATGAGGGACAAAGAATGGAAAGGAATTCGGCCATGGCCTATTGAAGGAACCATCCCGACATTCTCTTGCTTTCGGGATGCCGTGGAAAACCGATATCACAATGGTTGAACCGGGAATCGAACATGCGTTTTCTCTATTGCGAGTACCTGATGTTAATCGCTCATCCACCTGGGTTGGTCCTTTTGGAGGCAACTCTGTTGCAAATCTATGCTGCAACGTTTGGAGAAATATTGGTTGGCACTGAAAGGGATCACGTATTTTCGGCACAACATCTTACTTTGGCAGTCAACCATGTCAGCAACTGATGCAAGAGTAAGAAAAAGATGGATGGATGTGATTGATGTGTGAGATTTCCGGCAAGGAAGTTATATAAATCAGCTTCTTATACCTTCTAACGAAAGAATCGGCTTAGGCCGACTAACGTAAATCCGACGAAGATATTTTTGAAAAGCATGTTAAAGGGAAGAGGTAATTTTAATATTGTGAAATGTCTTGTAATGAAATCTTTTTAAATGAATCAACATTATTGCTAGAGGGGCACTCCCCAAAAGCTTTCCAAATCTGTAATTTTAAATTGTGGAAAAATATGTGGAGGAACTTCTAGACGTAATATAAGGCCACCTATCACAAAAATTATTATTGCAACATAAAAACTAAATTTTAAAGGAAACGGTAATACTCTCGTCGTAAGGCGTGTTATTTATCAATAGATATTATGTGTAGCTTGCATTTCAGCCTACAAGGAAGCTTAATTTGCAGCCTATGCAGGAGGGCGTAGTAACGCCCCGCTTGATAAGTTTTGCCTCACAAATTGACATAATAATACATAATGTTGTCGCCAAGAGGTAATAAGTTTAATAAACTACCCGTTATAGTTACAATTACTGCAAGTCATAAAAAGTTTTGTATTGACATAGTATGTAGACTTTTTTTTTTAACTGCTTAACGTCTCTTTAACAGCGAAGTCTTTTAGAGACGGGAAAGGATGGGGGGGGGGGGGCAAGGAATGGGAAGGAATTCGGTCATGGCCTTTTGAAGGAAGCAACCCGGCATTTGCCTGGAGTGATTTGGGAAACCATGGAAAACCCAAATCTGGATGCCCGGATGGGGATTCGAACCGCCGTCCTCCCGAATGCGAGGCCAGAACGCTAACCGTTACACCACCACGCTCAGTAGTAAGTAGTCTAAAACCTGAAACTGCCTAATTCATCACGTTCGCGACGGGTTTTATTTTCATTATACTCCTTTGGGTGCGTCCATTAATTACGTGAGATGTTTTTTCGGAATTCCGGACCCCCTCCACCTTCTGGTGAGTTTTGGTGACATTTGGTGAGATCTGGTCGAACTCCTCCTTCCCCCCAAGATGACGTGAGATTTGGTGAGATTTCAACGGGCCACCCCCTTATTTCATCTCACGTAATTAATGGACACCCCCTTTTTTACTTGCGGCTTTACGCCTCGTCGACGTCGACGTCATTAGAGGCGGGATGGGGGTGGGGACAAGGAACGGGAAGGAATACGGCCATAGCCTTTTGAAGGAAGCATCCCGGCATTTGTCTGGAGTGATTTGGGAAACCATGGAAAACCCAAATCTGGATGCCCGGGCAGGGATTCAAACCGGCGTCCTCCCGAATGCGAGGCCAAGGCGTTAATCGCTCACCCACCACGCTCGATTTATACTTGTATTTTACCGAGTAAGGTGGTGTAAGGGTTAGCGTTCTGGCCTCGCATTCGGGAGGACGCCGGTTCGAATCCCCGTCCGGGCATCCAGATTTGGGTTTTCCGTGGTTTCCCAAATCACTCCAGGCAAATGCCGGGATGCTTCCTTTAAAATGCCATGGCCGAATTCCTTCCCTTTCCTTGCCCCCCATCCTTTCCCGTATGTAAAGACCTCGCTGTTAAGAGACGTTAAGTAATTTTTTTAAAAAAGTTGTATTTTAGTAATGTCATTATTATTATCGTGAGGATATGTCTTATTGGTTGAGGAAGATTCCAAAGACATAAATAATACCCTGTTTTTCCTTATCGTTATCCAGACATTTTCCATGATTTTGGTGGACAGACTACTTTGTAAAGTTTATTATTTTTTTTTTTTTAACAGTTTAACGTCCCTTTTTAACAACGTGGTCTTTAGAGACGGGAAAGGATGGGGGCAAGGAATGGGAAGAAATTCGGCCATGGCCTTTTGAAGGAAGCATCCCGGCATTCACCTGGAGTGATTTGGGGAAACCATGGAAAACCCAAATCTGGATGCCCGGACGGGGATTCGAACCGCCGTCCTCCCGAATGCGAGGCCAGAACTGTTAAGTTTAAACAGTTTTAAAAAGCGATCAGTCTGTATTGATTTCTTTATAAGTTTACTTCCAAATATCTTACGGTCAATAATAAGGAAGGAATGGGATCGTTTACTGAAACATGGAAGACGTTAGGTATAAATATTTTATAATCCGCAGCCTACGTCACAAGTTGTGTAGTTTGCAAAATCCCTTCTCTGTTTTTTTTTTTTTTTTTTTTTTTTTTTACGCTTACTGTATAGGTTGATTTGCATACTCATCTCAGTGATGCTGAAGCGTTACCGTTAATGTGATTAATACGCTGTTATATAGAAGTGATAGGTCCCCGAACTCTTCGATTCGTTTTGCGTTTGTAGTACCAATACATCTGTTAGCAATCGTTTCAAATCGCCATTTCACGGTATTTGTTAATGCAGCTAATGAAACTATTGTTCGATGTTTATTCGGATATTGCGACAGGTTTCACAGTTGTCAAAATCTTCAAACTGAAGCTTTTGTTTTCTTGTTTTTAGCTTATGGCCTTACGCCTCGTCGACATCAAGGTCATTAGAGGCCTGCATGGGACCGGAGAGACAAGGAACAGGAACGAATTCGGCCGTGGTCTTATCAATCAACCATCCCAGTAATCGCCTGGAGTTATTGCGAGAAACCAAGGAAAACCGATATCAAAAAGAAACTACTTCGTAATTTTGTATTGCATAAACGGTATAGCCTTATTTAATTTTGTTTTTCGGAACAATGTTGTATTTTGTTTCTGTGCGTCTGCGAGACTCCTGCGGTCAGGAATATACAGGGTGTTACAAAAAGGTACGGCCAAACTTTCAGGAAACATTCCTCACACACAAACAAAGAAAATATGTTATGTGGACATGTGTCCGGAAACGCTTACTTTCCATGTTAGAGCTCATTTTATTACTTCTCTTCAAATCACATTAAACATGGAATGGAAACACACAGCAACAGAACGTACCAGCGTGACTTCAAACACTTTGTTACAGGAAATGTTCAAAATGTCCTCCGTTAGCGAGGATACATGCATCCACCCTCCGTCGCATGGAATCCCTGATGCGCTGATGCATCCCTGGAGAATGGTGTATTGTATCACAGCCGTCCACAATACGAGCACGAAGAATCTCTACATTTGGTACCGGGGTTGCGTAAACAAGGGCTTTCAAATGCCCCCATAAATGGAAGTCAAGAGGGTTGAGGTCAGGAGAGCATACTAACATACTAACTAAACTAAAATGAGCTCTAACATGGAAAGTAAGCATTTCCGGACACATGTCCACATAACATATTTTCTTTGTTTGTGTGTGAGGAATGTTTCCTGAAAGTTTGGCCGTACCTTTTTGTAACACCCTGTATATATTTCCTTAGATATGTATTGGTAATTGAAGATCTATAATGTCTTCCAGTTAGTGCACCGCCTGCAGCGTATAGTACTCCGCAACGTAGTCGTGTATAGTCCAAACATAATCGACAGGGAAAGGGTTTTGCAAATTGTGTCTTAATTATATTTTTAAGTGCAGAATTTTACGAACAACAAGAACGATTGAAGTGTATTTCTGACAAATCAAAGGGAACTGATTATACAAATGAAAATCCGCTAATGTATTTGACTACTCGTTTAGAAGAATTTTGTGTTTATTGAATTACCCCATGTCTTAAAATAGGATGAAAATTGGCCCTCTGTCGCCCTGTAACGAGGGAATTTTATACAAACAGACATATGGTGTTTAGTTGCTTTTCCGCAAACCATTGACTTTATTCAAATATTTATTACTGAGTAGCGATTCAGAATTAAGAATTAATTATGTCTTAGAATCAAATATATATTAAAAATATTAATACCCTTTCCTTGAATTATCACTTTCAATTTGAAATAAGAAAACACCTAACAGCGTGATTCTCTACTTGAAGCAACAATGAAACAGTAATTGCTACTCAGTATAGCAAACCTCCCCTTCTGACACGATGTAAGGATTGTTTGGAGAAGAAACAGCCCGTAAAGTTTTTGAAAAACTATGTATTAGAATCTCATCAACAGCGATTTTAAGTTCATGGTTTCCAGCAAAACAAACTACGTCAAGTTGTACACGTCTTTTTTAAGTATCACACGTAAAATTGAAGGTTTTAGTTGGTTGCAGTGATGATGCTCAAACTTGCATTCTAGTTGAATATTTAAGAAATGAATTTCATATGACACTCACTGGTCACATGCCTACGCAAATCTGACGCAAAGTCGAATATTAGATTCATTAGCTCCTCATTCCATCTGGAGAAATTAAAACAATTTTATAAGATCATACACGTATACGTTTACAAGCAACCTGTACTTTCAAGGGAATGATATGGATCATTAAAACATTGAAGGAATTAAATTTCAATTGATGCTCTGAGGAAGCAATAACTTTAAACTAAACCACCACTTCAGTTCCAATGAAGACAGTAAAAAGTCTTTTGAGAATATGGAAGGACTGTCTCTGGGAAGATATAAGTCAAACATTCTGAAGTAGAAATAGCAACAGCATTAACGAAACAACCCAAAAAAAAAAAAAAACAGATACCACTAAATGGATAGCCAAATTTATCCTTTTTGACAATTTTGTTAATTATTATAGACAATATTTGAAAGAACCATTAAAACAGATTGCAGCGCGTAGTATAGAAAATATTTACTCATTAAGTTTCATTTGTAGAAACAACACTCATTTGGTTTTTTCACCAAATCTTTAGCTCATGTGGACTTACTTATTGTGGAACAAACATCTGGATAACGGTATGTCCTCCGTTGGCATCAGAGAATTGAGTTAAAAATCGATTCATTGCACCTAAAGTTTGGGAGAAATGGCATGAAATTTAAGTGAAACTACTATTTTTTTGAGTCAATTCTTAACAAAAGTAATTGTAATAGTATAAAACCGCCCAGTAAATTGTGTCTACGGCGTATATAAACTAATAAACGACACCTACGCCAAGCAATAAGTATATTATAAATACGCAACAAAATTTCCACAAATCGTAGTGATACTATGCAGCTTTAAACACTGGAGTTCTCCGTGTTTAAGTTTAACCAAAGTTAATATTTTACATTGTCATATAATTAAAATATGCTACCTTCCTGGTATTTTATAGAATCAGACATGAATTAAAGTACTTCGTATCCATGCTCCGAAAGTGAAGTGACAGGCAATATCAACTTTCAGTCACAGTTCGCCCGATAGTAGTTTTATTAAGTTTCTTGTAGGTCATGATGGTTTCAGAAATGGAATAATACCAAATACTTTAGATATATCAACATAAACAGTTGAATCTGGTTTAATTCCGTTGTTTGTTCTTAAATTATCGCCTCCTGTTGTAGTGGCGTCATCACATGCTAGCGGCGGACCTTGTCCGCTCAACTATATGTATACTCGTATATATATATTTTAATAGAAAGTTGTTCAATAATTACAGTATAATTGTTGTTGAGTATTATAAATGTCATGTAGCATCATACTCTAAGTAAATAATAAATTATCTCCTCAAATCAATTTATGTACCCGTTAATAACAACTTTCCACATCCTACAGAGCCAGTCTTATATTGGGATCAATGGAAAATGAACGTATTGTATTGTATTGTACCTGAATATGTAAGTTCATTTTTTTCTGTTTAATATTTTTGGAGTGACAAATTTTGAACAAAAAATATCGATACCTTCCATTGTAACTGTTGCGCTAATTTTAAGATCATCATAAGAACAGCACAAATATAGTCTGCATTAAACGGATGTAGAAATTGATGACGAATTTAGAAATTTTGCTTCAAATTCAGACATCTACTACTAACCGACTTGTCTCAACTCGGCAAGTTAATTTTACCCTACAGTCGTCAAGGAGCGTTCTTGTTGTCGTTATGAAATGCCCTTAACATTTTTACATTATGCACCATGTAATAAGGAGGAACAATCAAAACGAACCAGTCCCGTTGGCTCAGATGGCTGCGACACCGTGATAAATTAGTTTTTGTATCGTAGCCATATGATAGTCGCATAGCACTTCATCAGAAAGGGTGTCCACAAACAATTTGTTTAGCATCGAAGATAATTACTTTAACTTGCAAAGTTAGCTGAATTATTGAATATATCCCGTAAATAAAGTTTTTTTTTTTTCGCTTTGCCTTTACAAATGCAGTCGCCTTTAACTTATTGCACTTTGACCTCGCGCTATCGTTAGCAAAATAACAGCAAGGTATTGTGAAAACCATCCTGTGTATCTGTAATCCTTCAAATTATGATTCCTAATTTCTGTGATGACCAACACAATTTGAACAAATCTTTTAGGCAAGGTTTCGTGTTCTATAGGGCATTATCTATGGCACTTTCGCCACTCTTTATAGATACACAAAAACAAAGAACTAAAATACGTTGACGAGATAACATGCGATCTTCGATCAACACAGACAAAGCGATTTTACGCTCGCTGCACACCTCTGCCCAGAAAAGATATAATGCAACTACCTATGGTAAAACGTTACATCGAACTCATGCATCACAAAATGCTGAAACCCTTGTCGTTTATGTCACAGAATACATCTTAGAAAGCATATCACAATATTTGTATCGCCGTCAGATTCATTGTGATTGCGAAGACAAGAAATTGTGCTTGCTAATGGCGCTTCATTTTCCGCGAATGCGTATCAATTTATCTGGCTCAGGAAAACATTTAATATTTCAGGATTTTTATCAAATCACGTCCACATAACAGCGTGAAAGTCAAAAGTGACTATTAATATTTCACGTGGACAAAATATAAAGTTCGGAATAGCGAAATAAGCATTAAAAATTCCGAATATGGAAATATCCTAAGTAGCTTTAACTGTAAGTGCAAATTTTTGCTAACTTGAATTTTCGTTTGATTTTCCGTTTATCTAATCTTTCCAGCAAAACAGACGGTTTAGACTAGTGGAACTGGCATCGGCGTTTTTTCAAGCATGATTAATTTCGGTAAGGCGTCTAACCTTAAAAGAATGTGTACTGTACATTTAAATTTTTTTTTTTATGATCAAATCGGTCAATTCATAGTCAGCCTTTTCGTCATTGTATTTGGCATGCTACACAACTTGTTGAACAATGCCTACAAGACGAATTTGAGACGTCCATGGATTTCTCTGGAAAATAATTCTGCGTCGCAATATTCGTCTTTACTGCTTTCAACAGGATTTCGAAGCGACGTAGAAGCTTGGGCCTTACAAGGTCACAGACGTTCGGCGGTTTGTGCCCGACAGCTAATGACATTCCTGGAACAGGTATAGTGTCCGTCGACCGACCACCACTTACTAACGGGTCCAGCTGACAATTGCGTCTTTTCTGACCGCAAGGAATGAACAAATTGTGTAGTGTTCCACACAAAGTTACGACAGAAAAACTCCACGCTGTTGATAGGCTGTGAATTCTGAGACTGATTTCGCATTTCTCCGAGGATTGGAAAACTTGCGACTCTTGTCTGGCTTCAAGAACGACATGTACTGTACTTTCATCTCCTGCCCTACAAATGTTATGCTTTACTGACAGTTTGCACTTAACTGTGGATCCAAGACAACTGAAATTGTTGTGTTTCTTGATTTCAGATATTTTTGCGTACAAACTGACAATTTCACTGACTAAGAGTTGAGTAGTGACTTTAACAACCGACTCACTCGCAGTCTGTAATACCGCATTCGGAGGATTTTGTGGAGGACTAAAATTACCACGTTCGGCTTCCAGAAGTTCGTCCAGTGACAATTTTAACTCGGTTTGTGCCATCCTAACGAGCTCGACCGAACTTGCTACGGCAGTCACCTCTGAGTTAAGTTTTCGGAGGTTTCGTTCAGTATGGTCTTTGACCTCGTGAACAAATTCCGAAATTTGCCCTAGGTTTTGGCCGTTCTCGTTTCGCATCTGTTCAATGGACAGGTCAAGTCTTTTAGTCAACTGTTTATTGCCCGTTTGCAAAGAAGCACAGGTTACTTCTTCTGTGTCCCTTTCCAGCTTAGAAACAATTTTAGTTACATCAGACTTGAATTCGGACATTTCTTTTGTGACCACAGAACGGAAGGTGGATATTTTTCCGTCCAAATTTGTTAATATCGCAGCTTGCGAATCAAATCGTGTTTCAAAACTCTGCTTAAGCAAATCCGAATTTCTCTTATTTTCCTCCTTTTGTGAATCAAAACGCTTGTTTATTTCAAGAAATTGCTTGCTTGATTCCTGTTTTTGTGTATTAATTTCCTGCTCTAATTGCAGAAATTGCTGGCTATTTTCCTGCCTTTGTGAATCAAATTGTTGGCTAAGCAAATCAGAATTTCTCTTATTTTCCTCTTTTTGTGAATCAAAACGCTTGTTTAATTCCTCCCTATGTGAATTAAGTTGTTGTCCTATTGCAGTCATCAACGTGTTTAGCATTTGCTGTGATAGGAGTGGTGATTCTACAGGAATTTCTGATATTTGTTGGGTCTGTTCTGAATGTGCGAGCGTATCCTGTGTTATCTCACCGACAGGTGACGAAAAATTTTCCATATTTTCTACCTGTGGTGACAACGTGGATTTCGAACTATATGAGTGGGTCGGAACTTCAGAAATTACGTGCCCCTCGCCTGCAGCCAATATTTCGCTTTGTTCCGTTAACTGAACCTGATCGTTCATGATTTCGGGAGATTTTTGCCTATCAGACTGATCTTCCATATCGAAACCTTTTATTGTACGGGATCGCAGCTTCATATGAACACACAAACAATGAATTTACACCGCAATTGTGCAATGACGAAATCTAGATTCACTAACAACAAAGAATACCGCGAATTTCAATACACACAAATACATATACCCCTCCAAAATACAGCAAGAGAAAAGCAACGATGAATCATGCAACACAACACCATGAAAGCAGACTTACTTTCAAACACATGGGCAAAACATGCGTGTCTTTAATTTTCTTAGCAGCTACCATGCATTAAGAAATCAACACTGACGTTACTCATTTAAAAATTTTAAACTGATCACAAAATTGTTACAAAAGTGTATTGCATCTCAATTGAAATACACAAATGAACTTCCTTTTAATGCGTTGAAACAAAATAAATTTTATGCATTGAAACGAAAATGAACTTTATGCATTAAAATATAAGTGAAACATCAAAATAAAATTGTATGAATATCTATTGACTACAAGAATAATAAAACTGCAAAAACCATGTGCAACATTCCATGAAACTTTCTGAATTTGGGCTCCAAATTGTATTAATTTGAATTAGTGCCACCAAGTTCGCAGACATTAAGTAGTAATGTCTCATCTGGCACCAGCGTTGGGCGACATTATGGTGGGTGCCTTGGTGGGCAAACTACGTTACAATTATCTTTCATACCTTTATGATTAATAATTGTGGATTTTTAATTTTAATTTTTATGAAGGAGTGAAAATTTATTAATTTTGTAAGAATCTCGACGTTAGTTGGAATTTAGGAAAAATTGTCACAATATGACATTTATTTTCTTATCACTGGCGATTACAAGTCTGAGCGAATTTACCGTTAACATTAACACAAATTGGCAAAATCATAAAAGCAACGCTCAGAGATACAATTAGCCGTCATGAGCAAGCAAACAATTGTATATTTACTTTTAAATATATCTCAGAATCAAAATGCAAGAAATAATGACAATTGGAAACAATGAAAAATACAAGTTATGACGACCTCAGACAAAGGTATCATAATACTGTGACTTTACAGTAAGAAAAGAAAATCATGGGCGCCACGAATGAACAATATATCATTCGAAAATAACTAGTTCTGGCAAATTATGCCGCTAGCTCAGGGGTTTTTACAATTACAAAGGGAGAACATGGATCTATCGTCTCAAAGTCGTTTAAGGGTTCTGTTTCACGGAATGCACAATCAGATGGCTTGGTCGTAATAAGTTACCATTGTAGTTCTGCGTCTGATATCTGCGGTGATTGGAGCGGACCCACGGTATGTGAGACTATCTCACAAGTCGGCTACAGGTATCTCTCATTACTGGCGGTGTCGCCGTGATAAGCCTGCTCCAGCAAGGCAAGCTGGCAGCCAGAAATCGTACAACGGCAGTTGGCGAGAGAAGCCAACTTTCCAAGTCCACCTCAGACTAGACTCGACTAGAATCGCAGGTAGAATGTCCAGCTCTTCGCTCTTCGGTCCACAAGGAAACTTCGCGCTCCGCCCCTTGTAGTCTCGAAGCTCACATATAACAGAAATTCCCAGGATTTTAAGTTATACGCTAATTTGGATTGGATCTTCAGGTCGGCACCTTATGTCACGTGATATCCCCGATATGTGATTTGCCCCGCTCATATCACAGAGTTCGCCGGGGTGAGAGCACATTCGGGTGTCGGGCGGCAGGAATTTCCCGCCAGGTGAGTGACTCTGTTGACCACCCATCCCCAGGGAGCAGAGTGTGTGGTCCGGCAAACCCCAAATCCGCGACTTCTTGTCGCCATGGTTCGGGAAGACCACGATTAGCTTCAAGCCTACACAGCCAATAATTCTTTAATATTCGCTTTACCAAGATACACTGTATGTTCACCATTTCATTACAGTCCTCACTTGGAATCTTGCGTACTTTATAAAATTACAACAAAAATCTATTTAGGTGTCGCCCAAGATTTATGTAAATTACTCTAACATTATGACATATATAATAAAAAAATACACCTTGTAACGTGGCGACAGCGCGTCATGTTACAAACTTTATGCCGTCGGAGTTCCCTCAATCAAAACCAGTCTTGATCTGAAGTCCTACACGATGGGTTCCCACACCATGACGCAAGGAGTAACACCGCTGTATCTTTCCAAAGCATTGGAATAGTGGCAGCTCTTCCCAGGTCGACTTCATAATTGCCGACAATGGTCATCAAGAGGGCGCAGAACTGCGATTCATAGCTGAACCAAATACTACACCATTTATCAACAGCCAATCATTATAGCTCATTTAATCACACCAAACGCAGCTATTTGTGTTGTGAGTTAACGGTAGCCTACGAATAGAACGTTAATTCCCGACTCCGAATCCTACTAGTTTCCAACCAATGGTGAGGTATTGGCACAGAATGTTGTAGGGAGTGTATTACTTGGTATCGTACGGCAAGCGCAGATGTGAAGGAGTTACGATACGCTTGTTACACAATACGGCGAACTACCCTGGTGGTGGTTAGACGTGGTCGACTGGAGAAAAATCTTATTTCGCAAAAAATCGGATATTTAAACGTTTTAAATCCCTTAAACATTTAACTGGAATGCCGACGAGAACAACATTACCCTGCCGACTATTTGAGCATACCGAAACAAATGGCGTAAGAGGTTCATATTATATGCTGGAGGGGAGGGAGAGCTGAGGTTCTTAAGAATGCCTGTGCATCTTCCTTTATTTGAAGTTAGCAATTGTGATCCAACACCTTGGGAGCCTGGAGATATCAATCAACCTGTTAGCTCCAGGAACATGCGTTGTTTTGCAGTATACATTTTGGGTTACAAGCGATGTAACAATATATCAACGAATTTATAATGTCATTTATGAGCTCGTGCCACGGGCCAGGAATCGCTAGTAGAAAGGGAATCTTTCAACTCATAAATAATTCCCCTTATGAGTTGATGGTCTCAGAATCTGAGATTGGGTGGGGAAGAGGACAAAGATATGGCTAAAAAGTTGTTAATAAATTTTATTGGGAGCTAACCTAACTTCTCCCCCAACTCAGGGGAGTGAGGGAAACGCGTTACAAAACCTTGGTCAAACCATTGCTTGAGTATGGTACCATCATACTGGGTATCAAATAAAGGGTTGAAGGGGGTGAAAAGGATGGCAGCTAGATTTGTTTGTAGAAATTACGGTAGAACACAGTCAGTAAATGATATGATAGAGCTGGATGCGGAGTCACTGGAATACAGGAAACAGATGGAGATAGTGGTGAACGTGTCTGAGGTATATATTTGTAGAAGATTTAGGAGTCATGTGTGGAAGGTAAGGTATGACTATGACCACAAGCTGGTACTTGGTTTCAAGAGTAAGAGACCGGGAAAATTTTCTTCTCTAGGTCAAGGGGTAGAAAATGGAATGCTTTATAATTTACCAGAATTTAAAAGTAACATTCAAAAGGGAAATGTAGGTGTGGAATGAAATTGCATTCGAAGATTTAAAAAAAAAAAAAAAAAAATATGAAAGTGAAGATGTAAGGAAATAACCACCACGGCATATGTTCTGTAATGATTAAATTTAGTTTCGTTTCAAAGAAAAAAGAAAAATTACTTGCGCTAAGTTGTGGAATGAACTTGTGAAGAGTTTATGTTGTCATATTTCTGAATAGAAGAAAAGTTTCTTCATTTAAGGCTCTGTGTCTTCTAGTGTATTTTAATTTATTTGGCTAATTTTTAGTTATTAAATTCATTGTATACTGTGCTTTTATATCAACTGCATGGAAGACTTCTTCCCCTATTCTCGAAAACATTAGTAGGATTGCAGTTATGGTTGTACAGCTGAGTTAGTCTTCTCCCAGTATAATAAATACTCGAATGTAATATCTGCACGATGCAGTGACGATAGCAAATTTATGAGGCAGCAGTAAAGAGCAATAAGTAAAGGACTGAGCAGCCCCTCAATAAATCAATGGCACGCATCACGTGCGCAGGTCCGCTTACTCACCCTCCATTGATC
Source organism: Vandiemenella viatica (assembly GCA_031002005.1). Taxonomy (NCBI): domain Eukaryota; kingdom Metazoa; phylum Arthropoda; class Insecta; order Orthoptera; family Morabidae; genus Vandiemenella; species Vandiemenella viatica. The sequence goes on along the minus strand of CM061921.1, from coordinate 99,133,845 downwards.
TATCAAAGTCTCGTGGCTACTGACGAAAGACTTCGTGAAAAGCAAGAGTTGTTGCTTATGTTATTAGTAACTGCTGGAACTGTTACATGATAATTGATATCCGAGTGAGGCATTAGTTCATGTTTTGCAAAAGAAAAAAATTAAACTGTCTAGTGATACTTAAAAGTACTGTGGATCAACAAACACAACAGGCCTACTCGTACTAGTATCCTGCTTTGGATTGTAGTATGCTGAGATGGCGCAGTCGTCATCGTTCTAGTTAACTCCCCATGGGATTAAATCTAAAAGTTTAAATTATTAGCTTGAGATAGTTAAAGACATATCCTTATAGTTACGTGTTTAAATAACGTTAATTCACATACTTCCTTTAAACACTTTGTTGTTGGTCGCAGTGTGCGTGCCGTTTCTAGGGGTTTCCAAGTGATTTACGAGTACCAGGAGAAAAGTTCTTGGCCTTACACACAGATGTCATTGTTATCAATGCCTTTCCTAAGATTTTGACACACATGCGTTCCATAAACCAACGTCAAGTTTCAATTTGATCCGTGCACTAGATTCTTTTTACGGCTTTTTAACGGAGCGTAGTGGGTGACCAACTTCTGGCCTCAAATTCGACAGAATAGGGGATCAAATCCCCGTCTAGCAATCTAAGTTTGGATTTTGCATAGTTTCCCCACATTACTCCAGATGATTCTCGAGATGGTTCCTTCAAAAGGCCATAGCTGAATTCCTTCTCATTACTTGCGCCCAGTCCTTTCTCTACTCGACGACGAAGAGATCTAAAGCAATAAGGAATTAAAAGGCTTTTTAAAATAGACGTATTTTGCGTCTCTCGTTGGAATGGATAAACTAGATTATCGTGCCGTCATAAAATTCCTCGTTTTTTAAATTATGGGTTTACGCTTCGTCGACGTCGAGGTCATTAGAGACGGGATGGGACGGGGTACAAGGAACAGGTAGGAATTCGGCCATGGCCTTTTGAAGCAAGCATCTAGGCATTCGCCTGGAGTGATTTTGGTAAACCATGGAAAACCCAAATCTGGATGCCCGAACGGGGATTCGAGCCGGCGCCCTCCCGAATGCGAAGCCAGAGCGCACCACGATAGGTAAAATCCCTCATATTGGACGGTTTATCACCAATGGAAATTCATCCAAAGATGCAAAAATTTATTTTATTCATTCATTTTCTTCAGTTTAGAAATGGATCTCTTGATTTAAATGTGGTCGGATATATCTGAATGATGATATACGTGAGGAATGTCAAAATACTGAAAACACAGATTAAAACATTGAGAAAGTGAACAATTTGGTATTTTACGATCGACCATTAAAGGTGTATGACATAGGTGCATCCGTAGGTATATCAGAAGAATTAAACAAGGGAAAGCTTTGAGCAAGATTTGTGCCGCATTTGTTAGATGCTGATCAAAAACAAACACGAAAACGAATTTCTCAACATTTTAAAAAGGGTTTTACCAGTTTTGTGTGCCGATTTGTTGTTATGGAACGGACGTCGGTCTACCACTAGAAAGGATTCAGGACAGAGTGGGTGGAAGCCAGTGGCTTTATACCAAATAACACGAAGTTGATATCATCTGTCAGAAAGTTCGTGGCTAGGGTTTTCTGGGATGCAAAAAGGAGTATTTTTTATTGATTAACTTGTGAACGATACAACGATAGCTGGCGAATACTACGCAATTTGTGAAAGAATCGTTGAAAAACCCCTGGAATACAAAAGAAACTATCATCATTCATGACGACAGTACTGCAGTGCACTACTCTGGTGATAAACAAAATTTAAAAAAGAAAAGAACCTGAGAGATCTGAAGTAGGAATTGTTGAAGCATCCTCCCTGTTCACCAGATATGGCCCACTCTTCCTTCCAACTATTTCCACATCTATACAAATTTATGGCTGGAAAACTTTTTGAGGCAAATGGTGATTCTAGACCTTCTAGAACCGTACTTCAGGGGAGGAATCAATTCCTTGGAAAAACGTTTAACAAAGTGCGCTGAACTAAAGAGATACTGCCTAAAAAAAATAATTGCATTATTTTATTAAAAACACTCTCACTCGCTGCCAGGCAAGAACTTTTCACCTTGCTCTCGTAGTATTGGCATGAAGCTGCTATTGACGAGAGAAATTTCCTGTGTCTTATCTTCATACGATATGGGAGGAATATCAGCTTAATTCAATCATTCATGTGAATGAAATATGCCAAGATAACAACTTTGGCGCTAATGACCTCGTCGTCGACACGCCGACAACACTAACACAAACAAAAACATTAACAAAAACAATGGCGAAGAAGATAAAAACTTTCTGGGACTGGCTGTTCGATGGACTACTGTTTCCTAACGCCACCTTGCAGCAAATCAATAAAACCAAATTTCCAAGATTTCTGTATTATTGTGGTATTGAAAACGCGAGTGGATTCTCTTCATTGCCTTATCAGACGAATTTTTCCGAATGAATCCATTCATTCCGGCGTCTCTCATTTTCACTTTTCCTAACATTATAGACCGCAATGTTAACAGTGGGCAACGTACTTCTTGAGCATTGTTGATATCGGTATTTACAAGTGCCATTAACATTTTATGATCCGTCAGAATTTCGTGAAATCTGAAAACTGCGTAAGTATAAAATAAAGTACGTCGTAAAAATTAAAATATTTAACAAGGTAATAAGTTTACTTATCACTTACTCATATTTGTTACGTACTTCATACTGACAGTCAGTGTTTTTAACACACTTAGACGAAATCAATGGCAGAATTGATATCCGGTCAAAAGGCTGGTAGAACCTTTCTCTAGAGTCCGACCGAAGGTTCAGCTTCGGCTACGGTCACCTTCGGCTAAAACAAGCACCTTCGGCCGCACATTCGGCTTCGGCCAAATTAAGCCGAATGTTTGGCCGAAGTCGAAGATTTACATCTAGCCGCCGAAAATGAACCAACTTTTACGAATACCGTGAACGTAGCGCGACAACAAACGGCAAAAATAAAGAACCATTTGGGAAAAATCGTAAAAATTTGTAGGAAACCTATTGTGAAGCAAGTATAAATACAAAAGTTGATTAAAATTTTTTTAAAAAAATCAGAGATCTTGTATGCACCCCAAGATTTTAAAAAGGAAGGTAACAGTCTGCGTTACGCGATATCGTAGAAAGAAAGTAGCGCCACCATGGCCCGATAATCATCCGATTTCTTTGCAGATTAATGTATTACATATAGACCTCAGCATCATAAACATGTTTCCGTACAGCCTCGTTGAAGGAGAAGCACTTTCCAGGCTTAATTTTACTGATCCTCAAACTCGTCCAAAGTACAAACAAAAACGAGAGAGATATTTTAGAAAGTCTTTAAAGCCAGCTACGTACAAAAAAGTAAACAGTAAAGTCACATTGCTTCTATGAAAAGGCTGAATGGATCAGTTTTACCACGAACATATGCACGAAAATATTGCACAAAAAATCACTGAAACTGTTACCAAATACAATACAAAAGAAAATATCCATTGGGGTATACCGTACGTAATAATGTTTCAAATATGAATGCAACCATGCGCTGTGGAAACTTCGTTTTTATTGGTTGTGTTGCTCACACTCTACAGCTCATGATTTACGATGTAATTTTTAAAGATATTGCTATAATGGAAATAGTAAAAAAGTGTCGTAAAACGTAAGAAGAGTGAACAAGCCACTCGATATCTTAATAAACAGAACAGAAAAATGCGGTATTTTGTATATGTCAGAACGTGGTGGAATAGAAATACAAGCTACAGAAGGATGCATACAAATGAACAATTTTATAGCCGCATTGAAGTGTTTTTAATATTTCTAGCGATTCATCATCAGTATCTTTAATTATATCATTGATGTGTGTGTAGAGGAACTGATGCAAAAAAATCCTGCTGGGTAGTGTTGTACAAACACGATGTTTCGACAGGTAGCTCTGCTATCATCATCAGGTATCTTCTAGTTGTTGCAAGCTCACTGTCACCGCCTCGACTGATACCTGAAGAAGACAGCAGAGCTAGCTGTCGAAACGTAGTGTTTATACAACACCATCCGGCTGGACACTCGAGAGGATTTAATTATATCATTGACTGCAATCTTAAATTCAAAACTTGCTCAGAAGGATGAAGACAGATCATATAGTACTGCTCAAAAGCTGCTTGTGTGGGTCTGTTAACAGGAAATCTGCTTTCGCAAGAAAGACCTTACCGTTGTTGATTGCCTCTCTAATCGATCCACGGTTTAAAACTAAGTATTTGACTAGCGACGAAATATTAATTACGAAGCCTGAAATTTTGGAATTTCTACGTGAAAACTGTGCACTGACAATAACAAATAAAACGGGTGATTTGGATGTGGATCTTGGTGAACCTGGGCCCTCCTGTTCAACATCAAATTCTACTCCTGAAAATAAATCCCTAGCAGACCATTTATGGGATACCCTTAACAAAATGACTTGGAATATTCGCACCTGCCGTTTGAAGAACATTTTATTTGTTATTTAAAAGAACCTTTGCTGCTGGGAACCGCTATAATTTTTCAATATTGGACTTCCAGTCCGTATATTTATTTACTAGCGATAGCAACCAAATATTTAGCAGCTCCTCCCACTAGGCTTCCTACCGAACAATTGATCAGTGCTGCTGGTCAAATCTATGACGGCAGAAGAGCTAATTTAAGCGGCGAAAATGTTGAAAAACTATTAGTTTTAGCTTATAACATAAGGCTGTTTGGCTTTGATTATTGAATCTTGTTTTATTAGTGCCGATTTACTTTTTGTTTTGATTATATTTAGTACATTTTTAATTAATCTGTATACATGAAACTACTTTTAAAATATTGGTTCTGAATCGGTTTTAAATGAAAATTTACTATGTGATACTAATTTAGACAGCAGGATATCGTATTTTAAAAGCTAGAATAATTTATGCTAGGTAAAAAGATTGAAACTTGTTTTTATTGTTGTTAAAAAACGACAGTATTACTATATTTAAGCTAACATGTATTTGATTTACCAAAGCTAAAACTCCAAATAATCAATTATTCATTTAATCCACGAGACAAATTATTCTAATTTAATTCGGGCTGTTACTGTTAAATTTTATAGTTTCTTTTTATTATTATTAATTTATTTTGGCTAAATTGCGTTGCTCAAAACTTGGTTTGGTACTACTGTTTTATTTTATTCTAATAAATAAATATTAAAAACTGTATTTATAATTATTGTAAAGGTGCAATTTATATCAACAATACTACATATAAAACAAAATAACAGTTCAGTATTTGCATGTAATATATACTTTGTGTCAGTATTCTAAGCTATACAATTATTTTTGAATCTTCGGCTTCGGTTACGTCCGACGTTTAACCCAAGAGCAGAACATTAGGCTTCGGCCAAAAAAATGACCTTCGGTCCGACACTACCTTTCTCACAGCATGTTTAATGGCAAATAAAAAATGTTCAATTGGATTCAGATCAGGCGATTATGGTGGCAAAAAAAAAAAATTTACAACCAGTATATGCGATACAGGTCACCAAATGGAATACGGTTTATAAAGTTTTAATGAAGTGTTTTTTTTTTCCCCAACTTCAGTTGTTATACTGGTGCATTAATATTATGAATGGGCTCAAATAATAAAAGTACAGAGATGATGTTATGCGTTCAACTGTGTCTAAATTCTCTGTGTATTAAAAATTAATTTTGCCAGTGAATGGCAGTTCATACTTTGAACATTTCTTTCTAAATATAGGTTTTCAACGCATATGTGACGATTAATGTAGCTCTTGGCTCAATACAAAAATGGCATAATCCTTCATTTAAAATTCTTTTACTGAACTCCGTATTCGACACACTTCGAGCTGTTCAGGAATCATTTCTGCAAAGGGTCAGAAAATGTCTGGAAGTAAATGGTCACCTTTTTGAGCACCTGCTGTAGACATGGCTCCAAATAAGTAAGAAAAAGCATTTAAAAAATCAATTTCGTCATTATCCTTTAAAATTACCTTCCATGTTTACAGAATGAAAATTACATGTAATTATTTAAACAATAATTAAAATTATACACAAAAAAACGCAAATATTCATTTTTCGCGAATACAGCGCCATCTGTGAGGCTAACAGAAAAGTGAGTTAGTCAAACTATTTTTATTTTTTCATGAGGAATCGGAATCTTCAAAAAAAATAGGGGTTCCCATTTAAAAGAATTAAGTTGACCTTGTTGTAACGACAACAGCGCCACCTGTGAAAAAAAACCAATATCACATAATTGTAGCCCCCTACTGTACGATTATTTTTTATATAGGTTATTGTTTGTTAAAATGCTTTCTTTCCGAAATATTCCCAGAAAACATATTAAATGCCCCACCCTGTATATAGTGTTCACGGTTACAACATTAACTGCTTTATTTATTTTGTTTTATACAAGCGACTATCTTTTATTTATTCTTTTAGTCAATCTGATATATAATAATACAGTATTTACTTGCTAGTTTAGCATAACTGCCGTATAATGCTGGTTCAAATCAACCGCCAATAGAGCAATATTATTATACCTTCGCGCTACGCTAGGAAACACTTTATGTTGTACGTCGCGCTCGCAGTCGACGTGAGGCACTGAGTGCATATATACAATATACGCCGACATTGCTATATATCCCAAAAGTCGTTCTTCAGTGGTTTGAAGATAGGAAGAGACATCGTCACAACCTTGATCTTGCCCCTGTCGACTCTCAACCGGCAATACCACCGTGTTTATTCATTGCCAGTATCAGGCTTCATCTTTTCTCTCAATATTTGGTGAGTATACTGTCACATTGATCTTGCAAAATAGTGGCTCACTCGTTCTGACCTAATCGAGTCAGAAATATTTATTTCAGGGATGGATATCAGGAATTTCTTTGGAAGAAAAGGTGATACTGCTACACAGAAAAGTAACCTCGATGACTCATTAAAAGTTCCAGATCCAATACCTTCGAAAGTGCGTCCCACAACTACTTCTAAATTCTCAACACCAACTCCTGACTTCACGTTGCAACAATGTCCTTCCACCATTAGCCCTGAGTCTGCTGATATCATTACTCCTGATGCTACTGACATGGATGACGTCAACCCGCCCGCTTCGTTTTCCACCGTTAACAATCCAGAGTTCGTTAGTAGTTCATTAACAGTTAATCACAGCTTTGATTTAGGTGAATACATAAATCATTCAGTGTCAGACGAAGTCAAGTATCTATTAATAACAAACATACATGCTCTAAATATGACTTATGATTTCAAAAAGGACATTGATGAGAAAAAAACGATCATAAGGCCTTTTCAAAAAACTTGGCTACAAAAGTACTCATGGCTAGTATACTCGCCCAAGTTGAAGGGAGGCCTTTGTAAGTTTTGTAGTCTTTTTAAACCTGTTTTAAAAAGAAGAATATTTGGTGCTTTCGTGATAAAGGCTCATCAAGATTACAAACATTTTGATGAAGATGCTCGAGGCCATGAAAAGAGCAGTTGGCATCTAGAATCTACGAGTAAGGCTAAAAGTTTTTGTGAGTCCTTAGAAATGAGAAAGAAAAACGTGATCGAACAGTTAGATAGTGGGATCACGGAGCTTGTAAATACCAACAGAAAAAAAATCTTGCTACTTTAATTTTCTGTGGCACTCATGACATATCCATCAGAGGAAAGAATTCAAGCGAAGGAAACTTTCAGCATTTACTTTTGTTTAGAGTAAGTGCGGGGGACAAAGTGTTGGCGGATCATATGCAAAACTATTGTGGAAAAGCGAAATATACATCACACAGAGTGCAAAACGATTTAATAAGTACATGTGGCTCCGTGATACAAAACGAGATTATTGATGAGGTAAACAGATCATCAGCGTTTGCATTACTGGCAGATGAAACGGCTGACATTAGTGGAAAAGAGCAACTGTCTGCGGGAGTACGCTTTGTAGACGAGAAAGATAACTTTACAGTAAAAGAAGAATTTTTAGTGTTTACGGAGCTTATTACATTGGATGCTGAAGGAATTTCTTCATCTATTTTAAATTTTGTTGAAAAATTAGGGCTTAATATGAATAAGCTGATTGGCCTTGGCTTTGATGGCTGTTCGACAATGGCAGGCCATGAAACTGGAGTGCAGGCCAGGATCAGAGAGAAGTATCCTTCAGCTGTCTATTTTCATTGTGCATCGCACAGACTGAACTTAGTTGTCAATGATCTTAACAGTGTCCAGGAAATTCGTAACACAATCGGAACGATAAAAGAAGTTATTAGGTTCTATAGAGAAAGTCTATTGAGTAGGAAAACAGTACCTAACATTCCACTGTTTTGTAAAACTAGATGGTCCCATAAATATAAATCAATCAGGATATTCAAAGAAAACGTCTTGGTAATAAAGGATAGTCTGAATCACCTGGCATATAACAGTGAATACAATCAAGACACTCGATCACGTGCCAGACAACTTGATTGTGCAACATCATCAACTACATTTATCGTTTGTCTACACATTATATCGAGGTATTCTTCATATCTGGAACCAATAGTGAACAAACTCCAGAGTACTGATATGGATCTCCACTCAGTTTACAGATTCGTCAACACCGACTTGATAGCCAATTTTCAAAAGCAGAGAGAAAGTGATGACGAATTCAGAAACATTTTCGAGGCAGTGAAAGAAGATTGTAAGGAACTTGACATAGATGTAAAAATCCCAAGATTGAATGGAAGGCAGACCCTCAGATGCAATGTGAATGTCCATTACTCATCACCCCAAGACTATTTCAAGGTGGCAATTTACAATCCGTACATGGATTCCATAATCACGTCACTTATCACAAGATTTGAAAAAGACAAAGACATACCATTTAAAGGTGGGATTCTTCACCCACATTTAATGAAAAAGGAGAAGAAAGAAGATTTCATGAGAGATATAAAAAGTATGGAAAGGTTTTACCAAATAGACAACTTGGAAGCAGAAGCCAGATTATGGTATGACGTTTGGACAAATAAGGAGTGTTTCGAAAAAAACAAAGCTCAATGATATACTTGAAGAAACTATGTTTTACCCAGCTGTAAGGAGATTGCTTGTATTCTACCAGACCATACCCCCCACCAGGGCCCGCTCTAGGGGGGGGGCAAACCGGGCATTTGCCCGGGGCGCTAAAATTTAGGGGCGCCATTTCGGCTGTAAGTGTGAGAAAAAAATTAATAATATTAATGGGTTAAATACCCAATTAATAAAAAAAAATCCACATACCGATTTTTTCGTTTGTTAAAAACTTACAGTTCTTAGCTATTTGGGTGCGCCCCTAGAGACTTCGAAGAGACGGGGCGCGGACCTCAAAGGGGCGCGTCGTTGCCCCGCCGCCTCTGTGTGAATTCCGCCAAAGGAGCAACTGCAAAATGCGCCGCGTCCACGCCATGTCTCAGCCCGAAGTCCGCGCCACGTCTCTTCTGTGTGAATAGGGCCTTAGCACGCGAGTAGAACGCGTTGTTGTCTCAATTTGCTTATTATTGCTAATTACAAAAGTGGTTTCATTACACAACATCATTAGTCTTACTATTACGTTATTAGTGATAAGTGGAAGTTCATAAAATTTACTTCAGGATTTCATAATTTGTAAAGGTAAGTACATCTATGATTAAACTGTTATTTAGTTGGATATACGACATAAGCGCACAACGACAAAAGCACACAACAGAAACCCAGTAGGTGGGGGCTGTTACACCTGCCCTCGGCTACCTGCACTGATTCCGACGTTATACTGCCCACAAGTTACTAGATGCGGTGAAACGGAGTGTTTTTCGCAATTGCAGCTAGGCTCTAATACATGGAATCGATGGTGCTTGGCGGGAGATGCTGAGTATTTATTTTATTGAATTGATGAACCAAATCAATATGGATCTTAGTTATTGGAAATCGAAATGGAAAAATTTGCATAATAATTTCTTCTCGTAATTGAGCCCCACAGATTTGTTGTACAAATTAGATACAGGCATTGTAAGTGTTATGGTTGTGTTAAATTACATACGCTAGCTTTGATCGCTTATGAAAAAATTGTAGTTTAGTGGGTGTGGGACAGTACTTACAATCATTAATAAATAAATAATATTACCAGCTACTGATTATCGATAAGTTACTTCACATACCATTAGTATATTTAATTTCGAATGCTAACATATAATAATACATAGTGCTTATTATATATACGAATGCGGTTTACAGATACTCTAATTGCTGCATTTGTAAATCGTCTCAACAAAAAGAAATTCATTAACTATTTTAGTGAATGTGAATTACTTTGTCAGTTGGTTTAATAAGTGCATTGTGCGACAATCACTCCAGAACATAATTTTTTTGTTTGTGAACTTGGAACGTATTCCGTTTAAGCCTATGGAAATTGCCGTTCTGAATACACGGTTTCTGTATTTGCAGCAAATTTACGGATAGTATCCTCCGCGAATAAGCTTTGACTGTGTAGTAACACTAGACTTTCTTTATGTTCACAGGGTATGGAAAATATTTTGTGTTGTGCATAAATATTTTTTTATATCGACTGAGAATAATTTATCTTAGTTATGGTTTTAGCTTATTTAGAGCAAGGATAAATATTTACTTTTTATATTATTTTATAGTGTACATTGTTTGAGTTACATGCATGCCTCTTCCAAAATGACTGACGGTCAAAGAAAACTATCTGGTTACCAGTACAAAAAAAGAAGGTTTGGAAAGGATGCGAAAAGGCAGAATCAATCTGGCGCGTTAAAAAAATATACTGTATTCAGGGTTTACCAAAACAAATCTTAGAATCCAATATCAGGTCGGGATACAAAAGAAGTATAGAATCGTCAGAGAATAATAGCGAACAAATGAACGAAGTTTGTAAACCAACTGGAAATGACACCAACGTGAGACTCACAGAAGGCGTTCTAAAACTTTGTGGCCAAGAATTTTATGAGACGCCGTAAGAAGCTTTTTAGTAAGGCAAGGTCCACCTAAACTATTGCATAATTACAAATTTCCTTCCAATGACACAGATCGACGTTTTAGCGCAAAATATTATGCACGAATTTTCAGCAACGGAGAGCAAATATTGCAAGATTAGCTACTGCGTTTACTGCTTCTGTTGCAAAATTTTCAGTTGTTTAGTTAGTTCTCTCTCAAAGGAGGGTTTTAAAAACTGGAAGCACCTCGGCGAAACTTTAAAAGAGCATGAAATTTCGAAAAATCATATTCGGGCAAAAAGATTAAATTGTTGTAAAACTGTAGATGCTGCCACTCAAAGAGTTATTAATGCCGAAATAAATCATTGAAATGAGGTGCTTCTAAGAATCGTTGCAATTACCAAAAGGCTTGGTAAAAGTTGACTGGTTTTTCAAGGTACAAGCGACAAGTTGTTTGAGCATAATACCGGTAATTTCTTAAAAATATTTGAGTTACTGTCTGAATACGATCCCATTATGGAAGAGCACGTCCGTTGAGTGCTCTAAAAAGTAGATACTAAAGCTCAATATCTTGGGAAAAATGTACAAACCTGGATAGTATATCTGCTGCATCAAAGTGTAAAGTCTCATGTTATTAATTAAATAAAAAAATTCAAATATTTTTCCATAATTTTAAACTGTACTCCTGACTTTAGTAAGATACAGCAAATTACTCTTGTAATCAGATATGTTTCAACCAATAAATTTAATCCTGATGTTGAAATTAAAAATAATGAAAGCTTTTAAGCCTTCTTACGAGTCGAAAGATCCATAGTAAAACAAATGTCTGACATTATACTTGGAGAACTTAATGACTTGTGTTTAAATTTGCAGGATATCAGAGGACAGAGACTGACAACGGGTCCAATATGAGGGGCAATAAAGCAGGAGTGCAATCTAGAATTAAACAATACAGTTCGCGAGCATTCAATGTTCCGTGTAGAAGCCATTCTCTCAATCTTGTTATTAACGGCAAAAGCATCCTTGGAAGCCGCTAATTTCTTCAACATGGTCCAAAAAATATATTTATTCTTTTTGGCATCTACTTTTCGATGGGCAATATTTTTAAAGCATGTTCAGGGTTCAACTTTGAAAACATGGAGTGACACTAGATGGGAGAGTAGAATAGAGAGGATAGAGGCATTAAAACCTTTAAAATTTCATTTGGGAGACGTATACGACGCCTAGTTAAGCATTTACGAAAACTAAGAAATTGATAATTTAATGATTTAGCCATTTTGGCAATTGAGTATGAAATTGCTGATGAAGGAAATTTTAAGATGTAATAAAAAATTCGCAACCTGAAAGTAAGAAAACAAAGTTGTTGTTTTTTGTGGTGATTTAAGCGTATTTGATGTAATCTCGTTTTATTTTCAAAATAATGGCATTTAGATTGTTTGTGTGATAATATCCATCTGTAATAGCATTTAAAAAACGTAAAAATATGGTTAATTTGTGGCTATGTACAGATATTTCATAATTAATTTCTCTATTTTGTGCCGCTAGATCAAAATTCAATAAGTTTATTTATGAATATATGATTTTATTAAAATTAAATATTTTATTCGATTACAAATTAATTATTATTATTATTTTTTTTTTTGTAAATATATAATTCTACATAATCTTAAGGGGCGGCAATTTGTCTATTTGTCCGGGGCGGCAATACCGCTAGAGCGGGCCCTGCCCCCACAACTTGCACCATAGAACGTTCTTTCAGCACACTGCGTAGAGTGAAGACATGGCTGAGAAGTACTACTGGCGAGGACCGTCTGTCCAGCTTGTGCCTCTTAGTGTTCACAGGAAAAGAGCTTAAAACCCTGGTTTCCAGGACAAAGTGATTGACTTGTTCGGCAAGAAGAAAAGAAATTTACAGTTTGCTTTTTCACATAAATATTAGTGTTAAATCCATAAACCAACCAATGTATAATAATTTATTTCAGTTTGCTTTTTACATCACTACTAGTGTAAAATCGTCTGAGGTGTGTATTTTGAGTTTGCATTCTGTATTAAAGTTGCTTCTGCATTTATGTTGCTAAATATTAAATGGTTTCAGTATAGTACTTAACGTGTTATTGTTTTGTTATAAAAGGGCCAGTATAAAGCCGCGGCCGAGGTCGGCCACATGGTCTCCCCATTCAACAAAAATGGTAGAAACAAAGGGAGAGAGAAAGAAATCATTTTATTTAGCTTTCTCAACTAGTAAAATTTGTACAAATTTTTTTGTTTTGGACAAGGTGCGTTTAAACGGCAGAGCAATATGATTGCTCTGTTGTGTAACTCTCCCTGTCCGATTTCCTACGTATTCCACCCGATCGCACATTTCTGGAGTTATTATTCCGCGTACCATTTTAAAAATAAATATTAAAATATTTCGCTTTATTCGCTCGTTAATAGAAAAATAATTTAAAACGTTACGCATATCCCGCGTTGGTGTATATATATCGCAATGCAATATAGTTCGCATTGCCCTGTTTGTAACTTCTCAATTTGCTCCTGGTTGGCATAAAGGAGCACTTTTGAGCAATACTTCACATGAGGCGCAGTCATGGTGTTTTAAATTAGGTTTCTTGTATAGGCTCTAACTAAATTGCCTACCCTATTCAGAGAGAGAGGGAGAGACATAGGGTAGCGCGGCGCGCTCTAATTCAGGTATTATTGATGATAAACATGTAAGTGAGAAAATGTTTGAAAAATTACTGAAATTGTGCTTAAAGTTTGTTGGAAGTGCTCTCATAATGAAACAATGGATGAATATTTGAGGGGTAATTTTCGCTCCATTTTTAGGAAAAACACGTCTTTGGCGCATATCATTATTTATGACATCATCTATCCTCAACTATTTACTGTACAGCGATATAATTGTGCAGGTGCATGCACGTATACATTGACATATGCCATATGTAAAATAAGTTTTGAATATCTTTTAGTAGCAAAAATGTGATAAATTAAAACGTCAGACATGATGTTGTGTTTACTGCATTCCAATGTAAACAAAAGGTAGTTTTTGAAGCGTATATGTATCTATCACGTCCTAATTCCTGCACTATGTGTCGCGGGGTAATGTAATTTTGTTGAAGCATTCAGTAGTATATGTAGATACTCTCTGCAGTGTGTCAATAGTTAAAAAGTAATAAGTTAAAACGTCATGGCATATGCTGAAGTTTAACCGCATGAACAGCGAAAATTTAGTAAGCGATAATTTTTTTAATTTAATTTTTTTTCGGGGGGGGGGGGGGGAGGGGGAATCAGCAAAACAAATTTCAGTATAGGTATGATATTACATCAATCGATCAGGTCTTGCCCCCCCCCCCTACAAAGTATCATATGGACGCCCATGACGTTTCCTACTCCAACTTTTTGATTTAATTATACCTTTTAAGAATTCCTCTATGTAACAAGACACTTTTTTATCCACTTGTTGAACAACTACTGTAGTTATGTACCTCGTATATTTGAGTAAATGAGGTGGTTGACTTCATACATTTTTAATCTCATCTCAGGTAACCTAAGTCACCAAAGTCTCCCGTCTTTACAAACATAAAGTTCGCCGCGGGGAAGAGAATACCTTCTCACTTTTTTAGCAACAATCATTATCATGTAAGGTACTAATTATAAGAGTATCACATGACTTACAGTCTCGAACTTTGTCCCAAGAACGGTATCTTGCTTCTTGCGCCGCGTGTTTTTGTAGGCCGCGCCACATTAGCCGAAGTGTACTGATCAGCAGGGGCAACAGGCATGGAGGAAGGAAATATATGGAGACGACGCAAAGACCTTCACCACGCATTGAAGTGAAGCAGGGCGTAGGAGGAGTGGGGGGGGGGGGGGCATGGCTGGAGTGGAGGGGGCATGGCTGCTTCCAAACAGACACGGGGAATATGTACAAAAACCTCAAGGGGACTCTAGGATAAAGGTGACGCCGCAATCTGGTGATGGATTATTATGTAACTCGATATGACAAATAAAAAATGAAGAATAAAGTTTTTTGATATACTGCTTAGTTTTCGAGATATTCTGTCTCAAATGTGAAATGGTTTTGGTTGAAATTCAGAAGAAAAAATTGATCAAAGTCAAATTTGATGATGGATTCTTATTTAAAAAGACGAGACAAATGAAAAATAAAGAATACAAATTTTCGATATCTCACCTAGTTCTAGAGATATACTGTATCAAAAGTGAGGTGTCTTGAGTTGAAATGGAGAAGAAAAATTTCGCAAAAGTCAAATTTAATGATCGATTCTTATGTAACACGACGAGACAAATCGAAAATAAAGAATAAAATTTTTCGATATCTTGCTTAGTTTTCGGGATATACTGGGAACATCGCAATTGTTTGGAAGCGCAATATCGCCGCTGCCGCCACTGCGCATGCGCGAGCCTGCTTCACCAATTTAACGTCACTTCTCCTCCATATATTTCCTTCCTCCATGGCAACAGGTTAGCCCTCGCCACCATTTTGCCTAGTGTCGTTTCAGCTACCCAGGCCTTTCATCTTTACCGACTGGGCGATGGATAGAGGTGCGCCACCCCTGCAAGCACGGGTGAGACCCTTCCCACGGCCCACTCTTGGTAGCTGGACCAGCCACCCAGCAAATAAGTGTGCCGTGGAAGCTACCTAAAGAGCGGCCTCGTTCACCTACGTGAGCCGCTGTAACATTACCGGCGTATATGCAACACGCTGCTACATGGTTTCTAGCCAACTGTGTGTTTTTTGCGGATTCCAAAGTTACCCATCTGCCTGTCATTGAATTGTATATGACACACGCAAACGAAAATGCGAACATCAATCGTAAATGATTACTGGCTCATCTTGTGTTGCCTCTACAACTGCCTACATTCTATATCCCATGTCTGTGCTGTGCATAAATTACCATGATTTTAGTCCACTCGCCGACAGGCTATTAGGGTGGGCTCTTTTAAGATCTGTGATTTCAGGACTAAGCTGCTGCCCATATTTCGGCTGAAAAACCGAACAATACATCTATACATCACGAAAATAAGAAGGCAGAAGTATTAATGCGTCTCTACTCACTCCAATGGTTTTTATCTTATTTGCCACCTTTTTATAGCTCACTCTGTCAAACGCCTTGGAAAGATCCAGTGCTACACTATCCACTTGACCATCACTATTGCTATCATTACATGATTCGCTACAAAGTTGCTGGTGGAGGGTGCATTGAACTTATCCTAATGTGTAAACGTTTATGCATGGAAAGGGATATACAAGATGTCCCCCATGGTCTTAAGGAACCATTCCTGCATTCGCCTGGAGCAATTTAGGGAAACCCAGATCAGGATGCCTGCAGCAGTCACTGGAGTACATGTTTCCCAAACTTACTATGCCCATGGAACGCTTCATATAGGAAAAACCTAACCAAGGACCTTCAAAAGAAATAGCTTCACATAACTGCATAACAGAAAATATCTTCTAAAGTGCAAGAAAGAATTAAAAAATAAGATTAATAAGGGAAAAATCATACAGTAAATAAAGAGCTTTATGGAAAATTATTTACAGGGAGAGGGATGAAGGTTAAAGTCAAATGTCAATGACTATTCGGGCATTAAAGTGAACACAGATTCAATAATCCTAAGTCTAACTACAGAAGAAGAAAGAAATATAAAGTCATTAAAAATGAAACAAATTATACAGGAAAAAATATATGATTCTGAAATTTCCTCCTAATTCCTTATAAATTTGTCCCACCGGGTTTTGCACTTACGGAATCCGTTATGTCGTAGTTTCCATAAATTTTACTTTTTTCCATTCTGGCCAAAATATTGCATGGATTTTTATAAAAGCTTGTGCACTGTACGTAGAAAAAATTCTATTTTCTCTTAAATATACTGTCTCCTCCGTATTTAGCCAAAATATACTATGTAAACACAAATAATTCCTACTTATGACTAATAATTTTACATAAAACCCTCCAAAAATTTTACTTAACTGTTATCTATCAATTTCAAACTTTCACGTAATGTGCTACAAAATTCAACGCATCTTTTAAGCTATAAATCTCTTTTGTAGCTTGAAAACTAAAAGCTCGGGAATTATTTAACTCTTTATTTCCGCTGTTTATGAAACATGCGTGATATAATATAATATAATATAATTGATAAAATTGCCATGGAGTGCCCATTCCAGTGGCAATCTCCCTAAACACACTCCACTTTTTCCCCTTTCCTCTTCCATCCTACTTTTGCCCACTACTAATTTTACTTTAAATTCCTTCAGTGTTTCCGGTATATTATTCATCACTTCTATTGGCAATTTATTCCAGTCCCTCACACCCTTTCCTATGAAAGAAAATTTTCCAATACCCTTATGCCGAAATCAAGTGCCAGCTTGTGGTCATGGTCAACCTTACACTTCCAAGCACTCTCTTATTTTTCCCTCCAATATCTTTCCATGCTTCATCATCAGTATAGGCTTCATACACTCCCATGACTCTCTTCACCCTCCTTCTATCCTCCAATGAATCCCACTCCAGCTCCTTTATCATATTAGTTACCATCTGCGTTCTCTGGTAATTTCCAAAGACAGATCTGGCAGCCCTCCTCTGCACCCCCTCCAACTCGTATTTGATACTCAAAATGTGGATCCCAAATTAAACCACCATATTCCAGCAGTGATCTGACCAAGGTTTTGTACCCCAATTCCCTTATATCTCTAGTGCATCCCCTCATCACTCTTTCCAACAGGTGAAAGATTTTGAGCCCTTTCCCTACCACTTGTCGAACGTGTCCTGCCCAGTTAAGTTTGCTATCAAATGTAATGCCGAGGTATTTACATTTCGAGTAAGTTCCTTCCCCACTTTATAATCATAATGAACCTTTAGCTTTTTATCTGGATACCTAATAAGCTGCCTCTTCTTTGCGTTTATATCCATTCCATGTTGACTCATGCAGCTAGTTATCTAGATCACCCTGCAGCTGTTTACAGTCTTCTATTGTTTTGATCCTTGTATATAACGTTATGTCATCTGCAAACAATCTAATTTCTGACAGTAAACCATTTACACAGTCATTAGAATAATGAATAACAATGGACCCAATACACTACTATTACCATTACTATTACTCTGTGATTCACTAGAAGTGTGTGGCAGAGGGTGCATTGTACCTATCTGAAAGGGTAATAGTTTGGAAGGGATATACGGGATATGGTAGGAGGACTACCCTGTGGTACTCCCATGTTCACTTCTACTTCTTTTCATATTGCATTTCCTACCCTAACTTTTTGCTTTCTCCCTTTTAGGAATTCTTCCCAGCAAATCACCTTTTTATCAACTTGTAAGGTATCCCTCCTTCTATTTTCAATATTTCGTTAGAATCCGGTCAAGTTTAAAGTTAACTTCAGTACACGATACCACAGTTAAAATCGAGATAACCACACTTTTGGTTAAGTAAAGTGAATAAATAACACATAGTAACCATAAATAAGAAGTTTCAGGTAAAATATAAGCAATAAACTCACCTAAATGAGCGTAATCAGTAATAATCCATGAAGTAGAAAACACAGTGTATTTACACCTCGATAGCACTAATATTTCACTAAATTAAACACTGTAAAACACTTTCATAATTAGAATTTCACCATTTGATATTAAATTCACTAATAACTCGTAGCTCCAGACCGATTTAAAGTACTAAATATGGAATTTAATGCATCTCCACATGGGAGATAGTCAACATTTAATTCCACCACATCTAAACAACCTCAAAGCTTTAAAAGTAAATATAACCAAGTAAAAATAACCAGCCAGTTAATATTTTGTAAGTTTCCGGTAACAATCAACCAATAAATTGAAATATAAGTGAAGTACAGCCAACCGGTTATGGCGCCGAAAAATCGAAACTTTAGAAATTAATAACTCAGAAACTAACATGTTTAGCGGACTAAAAACTTCTCTAAAGTGCTTAAAATAAATAAAGGTTCAGTTTAAATTTAGTCTCAGGACACAACCGGCTATAAATAAAAAGCAGAATATTTGGTTGCACAATGGAAAAAACAGGGAAACTTAGGAATTTCATAACTCCCGTTAGAATTAACCGATTTGGAAGATTTTTGCACTGTTGAGCTCAGCAGAGGACAGAGAACGATTTAAAAATAATATTAATTTCAGATTTTAAGGTTTCGAGGGGAAGAATTTTTCCTATGACGTTTCATGACGTCAGCAGCACACGACTCAAATATGCTTTTAAATTAACCAAACTTAAAAATTCATTTTCACTGGTCTGGAAGCTTTAAAACTTTAACTAGACATTTCACGACACTTGTCTCGTTACGCTCTTCTTTCGGTGAATTGCTGGTAGTACATAGTTAACAGATTATTTTTACAGACAGACTATTGTCTCAGCCAGTAGGGCAGTTTGATAAAAGAGACAAGTCGGACATCTTTGACGCACTCGGCCGGAACATCTCGTAGTGATAGCATGTAATCTCTCGCGGAGCGAGTTTAAACGGTAGCGGCTTGGTAGCGGCTTAGAGCGCGGTGGATTGTGGGAAGTTTGACGTCATGGCTTAGGCAGGAAACGAGTCTACAATGCGTCAGGCACGCTTAGCGGCGGCCATTTTCGAAATTTGAAACAACCTTTCTTTTGTGACTAACAGTTTCTGGACATGTGAATTTCTAACTTTCGTTTTATTTTCAATTCAGTTTTGGGGGAGAGCGGTCTTTGCTCTGATTCTCAACCTGTGATTTTTGGTGAACGATATATCCGATTGCCTTGCTAACTGTGAACCTGTATTATTTACGTGAAAAATTTTGAGAATATAATTCAGTGATTCAACATGTGACTTTCATTTCTACAATAGTACCTTTCTTGCAGTAGGTTAAAAAACTGTAAGTGGCGACTGTGGTCAATTTTAACAGTTAGCATAAATATTTCAACACGGTAACAGAACTTTTTTGGACTTAGAATATTTTGGAAGAAGACTGGTTCAGGTGAAGAAGCAGGTACCAACCCCTGTATACCCGCTTTAGTCCCTGACAAACTCCAATAGTTTTTACCTCATTTAGCACTGTTTTATGGCTCACTCTGTCAAAGGCTTTTGAAAGATCTAGTGCTAAACTATCAACTTGACCTCCCCTATCCATTTCATCAGAAATATCTTGCTTATAGCCTACTAACTGAGATTTGCGTGAATATCCTTGTCTAAAACCGTGTTGCAGACTTGAAAACGATTTACTTTCCTCACAGTCACTTCTAATATGGTTGCATCTCTCCATTAATTTACCTACGACTGATGTCAAGCTAATTGGCCTATAGTTGTTGACCCTGTTTGTCACCCCTCCTTAATGGACCGGTACTATTATAGCACTTTCCCATTCATCTGGATTTTCAACACTAACATTTTCCTTCCCAGATCTGCCCGTTTCTGTTATTTTTTCAAAATTTTCTATTTCTTTAGTATTAGTGATTTTTCTAACTGTGGATCTAACTTAGTATTCCTATGATTACCTATTTTTACCCCCTCACCAGTAACCATTAATCTAAAAAAGGCACAGTCCTGACCCCTTCACCACAGGAAGTGGGTTCCCTCACAGCCCTAGTCAACAACTCAGAAAGTATTCCCTTTCCCCGCCTATTTAGGTTTAGGTCATGTCTAGAGAAACCCCACCTACTAATGATATCCACAGGCACAACCCCCATGATAGAACTAATGCTGTTCCCAAGCATCTCCTTCGTTTCCACATTTACCGCCTCACAGCATGGTTCAATTGCGGCTGGTCATGGTGACTTAGGACTTGCATGAGCTCCACCCTAGTGTGCTGTGCCTCCTTCAATACTTTCCTTAGGTCACTTTTTATACTATAATTAGCATTTCTATTGATACTCTTCTCCGTACCTCCCACTATAACTACCCTGTCCTCCTTGGTGAAACTCCTACAAAGTGAACCTATATCCTCTATTACCTGACTAAAGTTGCACTAGGTTTGGAAAAACTTGTGACCTGGTAACCTGTGCCCAGCTGATCCTGCAAAAGAGGGCCTATACCTCTCCCATGGCTCCTACCTAGCAGCAGAACCCTTTTCTTCCTATTTTTTTTCTTGTATGCCCCTATTCCTAATGGCCAGGTTGCACCATACCTACTCCTACATCTGCATGAAGCTCATCCCTTCCTGACTCTGGGTAACAGGTCAAACCTATTTTTCCCAATATCAACTTCAAACATAATATCTCTTCAGTATGATTTTATACCTATCAATTGTCCTACTTTGTTTTAATCCTTATGTCTTCCTGTACCTCTGAAAATGAATGAAGCATTTTCTATTAAAAATAGGCAAAATCCTATATAGTGGTAATGTTTACTGATGTTTTATTTGAACATCACTGTTTGCTTCACCTTAAACCATGCAGACTGTAAGAAAATGATTCAAAATTGGTTTGCTCTTCTATTGAAGTTAGCTCAACACTCTTTAAACAAATTTTGGTGATAGTTAACAAAATTCAGGTTATATTACATATGGAATTTAGAGACAAACCTGAATTTTTACTTTTAGAAACGACCAACGTGGTTGGAGGATATTTATATTGTAATCAGCCTAATTAAAACTCAAATATGATTATTTCAATCCAAAGAAGGACATTTAAATATAGGTAGTAAACAACGAAACTAGCCTGGTGGGGATTCAAATTGTGTGAATTGGGAAAATCAGATGTACCAAAGCTGTAACAAGATAACTCCTTTTATATTTATGGTCAGCTTCCTCAGAAAATTCAGCAGAATGGATATTATGGTGACCATTTATTTCTCACTTTTTCAAAGCCAACTGATATATGGTATAGTAACATGGGGAAGACCCAATAATGTGGTGATAATATTTAAACTGCAAAAACATATTATTAGAACATTACTAAAAGAAAAGAGAATAGTTTCGTGTAAAAATATTTTGGAGATCTCAAGATTCTGGCATTTCTTTGTACATGCACATATAATATTATACTGCATGCACTCACTAAGAATGTTACTAAAAAGAGTGTGAACACATAAAACAAGTATGAAACGTAATAAAACTAAATTCAATTTACAAGAATATAACACTAACAAAAAATCCTTCCTGTTCTGGAGACCATTGTACAACAAGTTTCCTAAAGATTTGAGATTAATCAATGACAAGAAAGGACAATTCCAGCACAACTTAAAGAGTATTAATTTGATAAAGCCTTTCTTAAACAGAAAATGCAAGAAACCAAAGAAAGGTGTGAAGAAATGGAAGGAGAAATGGCTGTATGAAAAGCATATGTGGCCTGTATTAAGATTAAACAGAATGTTCAAGAAATGATGAGGAGATGTACAAATATTAAAGCTGTTGATAGAAAACCTCTTTTAAGCTGAGAAGATAGAGCTATGCAATGGAAGGAATACATAAAGAAACTATACGATGGGGAAGATATGAACAATAGTCTACTGGGAAAAAAAGCCAATGTTGACATTATGGCCTAAGGAGATCTCGTTTTAAGGACAGAACTCAATAGACCTTAGGAAGATTTGAAATCAAATAAGGCAGTTGGAATTAATGAAATTCCTGGAGAACTTGTGAAATCTGTACGAGAAGAATGAATCTAAAGATTATTCAAACTGATGTCAAACAGTTACACAAACAAGAGAGATTCCAACAGATTTTAACAAAAGTATCATCTTCACTTTTTCAATTAATGCACCAGCTATCAAATGTGAGAATTATTGCACTATAAACCTAACATCACAAGCTACAAAGTTACTTACCAGGGTAATATACAGAAGATTAGAATGGATAGTAGAAGAATAGTTTGGGTTAAGGAAAAACTATGGGAAAGCGGCTTTAAGATTAATACTTGATCAGATCAAGAAAAGCAAAGATACTTTTATAGTGTTTTATAATCTGTATAGGAATCAAATGGCTATAATAAAAGTAGAGAACTACGAGAGATATGAATCATGTAAAAAGGGTGTGTAACGAGGTTGTAGTCCATGCCAATTAATATTGAGAGGAAGGAATAAAGAAAGCAAAAGAAAAATTTAATGTGGCAAAGTATTCAAGGAGAAAAAATCAGTATACTACAATTTGCTGCAGGGCTGGCACTAGGATTCTTGCGCCCCAGGTAAGCATCCTTAACAGTTACGTAACCGGTTGGGACCCATGGCTAATTCATCAGATGGGGCCCTCCCTCAGACCAATTGGGTGACCTATTTATTTAGCTCTATTACTGCCCGGGCAACAATGGGAAGATTAATGTGCTGGGGCTCTGTCCGGTCAGTCGTCAGGGCCCTCCCCCACCCCCTCCCACCCCTTTCAGCTGGTGGGCCCAGGGTACATTTGCCCCACTTATTCCCCACTAACGGTGGCCCTGATTTGCTGATGACATTGCCCTGTTAGCAATACTGAGGAGATACTGAATCACGTGAATAAATTACTGATGGAAAATTTTGGACTAAATCTGATACATAGGAAGAAAAATGTAATGACATGTAGCAGAAATGGTAGAATTGATAGTAGATAAAGTGTAGAAACAGAATTGGATGCAATAGGAGAAGTAAGTGATTTCTGTTAATTACGAAGTAAAATTATAAATGATGGCCAAAGAATGAATGATGTAAAAAACAGAGTACTATTTGCAAAAAGGCCTTCTCAAAAAAGAGAAATCTGTTATTTTCAAATAAGACTTAGAAAGACTTTTAAAACTCTATTTGGGGACCTCAGCACTTTATAGAAGTGAAGCATGGACTTACCAGAAAGAAGCAAATTTGAATTTGAAATGTGGTGCTATAGAAGGATGCTGAAGATTAAGTGGACAGATAAAGTACAGCATGAACAAGTTTAAGAAATGATTGATGGAGAAAGAAGCTTCTGGAAGAGTCTGACAGAAGGGACAGAATGGTGGCTCACACTTTATTAGGTCAGCCAGATTTACAAGTAAGCAATAAACATAAACACAATCTTAGAAACAAAGAGTATAAAATTCCTTGGTATTAAAATAGATGAGAAACTCTATTGGCACGAACATATTACTTGACTACTTAAGAAGTTATGTAGTGCCACCTTTGCAATACAAACACTTTTTCTAACAGCAGATCTAGAATTAATGAAACAGGTGTAATCCTCATATTTTCATTGAGTGATGTCAAATGGCATAATTTATTGGGGAAACTCTTCACAAAGTAAAAGAGTTTTCATAGCACAGAAAAGAGCTATTAGGATGCTGTGTAGGGTAAACCAAAGAACTTCTTGCAGACAATTTTTCAAAAAACTCAATATTCATACAATAACTTCTCACTGTATATATTCTCTCATGGCTTTGTCATACATCATTTTAACCTGTTTACTTCAAATTCACGGGTACACAATTTCAATACAAGAAACAGAAATAACTTGCACAAAACACAAACATCTCTGTCATTAGTACAAAGAGGAGTTAATTATTCTGGTATACATCTGTTTAACTTCCCAAGAGCATAAAACAGTTTGCAGATAATAAAGATATATCTAAAGAAAAATTGAGAGAGTATCTTATTGGCAACTCCTTCTGCTCCATTCAAGAATTTGAACAAAATAATTAAATGTTTTCCATATTACTTTTGCAAAACTCAGTTGTAAAAATTAATGTTTATTTTTATTCTCTTTATTTGTCTTTGTAACATATAACTGTTTTATTGTGATTATGACTCATATTGTATGTATGTGTATTAACAATGACATGTTTCACATCACAGAGGTCCTTCCTCAGTAGGGATCCATGAAAAAATTATTGATAAATAAAATAAAATAAAAATATAGTGTGATTGGTTAAATTGTTAGTGAAGGAAACAGTCAAAGTTAAGAAATGTAGTGGAAGACAAAGATTAGAATATATGAAGCAAATAATTGAGGTCGTGGGTTGTAAGATGTATGCTGAGATGAAGAGGTCATTGCAAGATAGATAGAGATGGAGGATTGCATGAAACCAGTCGAGATACTGATGACAGCAAAAAAGCCTTTCACTCATTTAAATATATATATATAAATGATGCGGCAATGTAAATAATGATATAAATGAAGATTTGTTTGAATTAACAGTGTATAACTATATTTGAAATCTTAGGGAATATTTGTCAGTAACATATGTAGTAAATTTTTCAAAAAGTTCAGGGGGTCCCCTAAAGCTCAGGAAGCACTGCCAGAAAACCTCACAAGACTTGGTAGAGCCTGAGGGCTACAATATGGGTATTACACTGGGGCCCTTGTTAACCTAACTATGCTACTGTAAAGAATCAAATGTACCTTTGACTTGCCCTAAGTCTTTCTAGAATTTATTGTGTGTAAATTATAGATGGGGCCAAAAAAATGAATGTGGATTGGTGGAGTGAGGTGGTTCTATGGCTGTGTTGCTGGATTGTATGAGAAGCAAAGAAATTTTCTTTTGTTTTCATTTATTGTTAGAATGTTGTGATTTTACTACTGCTGAGCAGTGCTTAGGGCTCTCCAAGTGCAGCCCGTAACAGTTACAACTGTATCATCAACATTTGAAGTAATCTTTGCATTAAAATTTAGGTTACATAGATCATTAATGTAAATGAGGTACATAACTGGCCCTAGTACTATTCCTTGGGTAACACCAACTTTGAATTCAGCAACTTAACTTGCTGTATTTCCAATTCATACAATTAGTGTCCCGTTACACAGGAAACAATTAAAGAGTTTCGGAGGTGTTCCATATACATTGATCTTCTCAAGTTTTGTGAGTGTTACAGTATGACCAACAGTGTCAAATACCTTTTTGCATCTAGAAATGTTGAAATTATTCTTCTGGAACAATCAGTTATCATGCATAGATGATTTGTCAATGAATATCCTGAATACTTAGGTTTGATCAAAAAGGAAACTGATTATCTGAGAGTAAATTGAATTTATTCAAATAACACATTCACCTACTTTAGTACATATGTCTAGTAATTTTGAATGATCAGCTGTGGGGAAATGGTCTAATAGTTGTATAATTCTCTTTAATTGCATTTTGTATGTATTGGTATTATGATAGCTATTTTAAATTGATCTGGAAACTTTGTTAGTGATACATTAAATATACGTGTCAGTGGCTACAGCATAAATTTATTCCCAGTCTTCAGAGTTTTACTATTTCTTTCTGAGCTATTAGCTAGATGTGTAAGTGATCCAGTTATGATGGGGTAAGGACTGTACATTTTTTAGATTAGAGGCTGCTGGTGTGGATTAAAAACAGGTGACCAAATGGATATTGAATGCAGATGCATGATGGGAAAAATAAAAGAATAATAATGAATTGTAGAAGTTTGTTATGAGAAGATGCCGCTTTGGGTATTGAAACATTCACACATAAGCTTGAACTGTGATCATACAGGGCCGGCGTTAGGGGGGGTAAGCGGGTCAAAAGTACCCGGGCCCTGCCGGCTGATAGGGGGCCCGATCACCAACTACAGGGATCCTCAGGCCATAAAGCCAAGAATACGCCCATTGTCGCCTCGCCATTAAAGGTAGTATTGAACTTCAAAATCACATAGAAAACTGCAAATTATTCTTCTTGGCACAATATAAAAGCCTTTACTCCTGCAAACATACTTAGCTTTACAACCTTAAAATGTAGTGAGCTTCTTTGATTTGTTTAATCGCACATAGTAGTCACTTAAAAGTCATCCTATGTATTATTTTGATCACTGAGTTCAGTTTCACATTTCCTTTTCTATTGAAACAAAAATTTTAGTGCACAAAACTTTTTTTGATGCAAGATGATATTAAACTTTCAGCAACTACGCTTTGAGATTTCCACTCATGGTGCGACAAGTATGACTGTTGGATTGAGACAGCTATCCACTAGGAAAAGTGGACTGTATATCTATAGTCTCAGCTAACCTTGAGCAGAAAAGCTCTAGAATATTGGTGTATGCCCCTGGGGAAGCACCTTTCACTGTGAATTGTAGAAAACCCCTTTTCATAGAATTTACCTGATTCTTATAAAATTCTTGTATGTTGTAGTCCGATTTGATTTCAGTACTTTGGGTCATGATGACTTTATTCAAAATTAAGATTATTTAGGAGTTATTGACACGGTTCTCTTTGTTCACATTTCTATATGGAACACCTATAAAATTGAGCCTTAAAATTGTTCTATCTTTTTAAATAAAATTTTACACCTACACATATTATACGTCCAAATACTCGTAATAGTAAGCTTTATTCATGGAAATGAATGCGGCCAAAGGTATGAACTAAAATTTCAACTTGCTAAAATGTTTCCTTATGCTCCCAGTTGATTGTGAATTTAAAAGTACTTCATTATTAAGAAAATGGTTGTAAAAGTTATTTTTTATATAAATGGTATGGTATAGAGAGACTATAGGTATGTGACAAGCTGAGGATAAATTAAAGACCATGTCAGAAATGGTGATTTATTTATTCATTTATCAATTTTGTTTCTTGGATCCCTGCTGAGAAAGGACCTCTGTGATGTGAAACATGTCATGGTCAATAGACATACATAAAATATGAGACATAATCATAGTAAAAACAATCATATTTTACAAAGACAAATAAAGAGAATAAAAATAAACATTAATTTTTACAACTGAGTTTTCCAAAAGTCATATTGAATACAATTAATTATTTTGTTCAAATTCTTGAATGGAGTAGAAGCAGTTACCAATTAGATAATTTCTCAGTTTTTCTTTAGACATATCTTTATTATCTGCAACTGTTTTTACTCTTGGGAAGTTTATTAAACAGATGTATACCAGAATAAATGACTCCTCTTTGTACTAATGACAGAGATGTTTCTGTTTGTGCAATTTATTTCTGTTTATTGTATTGAAATTGTGTATCTGTGAATTAGGTGTAAACAGGATAAAATGTTCTATGACAAAGCACATGAGAGAATATATATACTGAGAAGTCATTGTAAGAATACTCAGTTTTTTAAAAAAAAAAAAAAAAAAAAGTAGTCTGCAAGGAGTTCTTGAATTTACCCTACACAGCATCCTAATAGCTTTTTTTCTGTGCTATGAATACTTTTTTATTTTGTGAAAATATTTTTAAAAAATTCCATAATTCCAGGGAATATTATACTCCTTGTTTCTAATATTGTGTTATTTTTATAGCTTACTTGTAAACCTGGCTGTGTATAATTTTTAGTTTTAAACCTAATATAATGTGTTTTTTCAAAATTTAATTTAAATAATTTGCCTTAAACCAATTTGCTATTTCACTAAGTACTTCATTTACATTAAATCTAGATTGTTGTTTGGTGTTTTTCTCACAGTCAGGTTAGTGTCAACTGCAAATAAAACACTCTTAACTTTGTCAGATAAGTTTCTGGGAAGGTCATTGATGTACACAGTTTGACAATAAATCTGGCCCCCGCTGAAAAATTCTATCACTCTTATTTTGCACAATCTGGCATCAATGTCATCCCAGGAAACAGTAACGCCATACTGGCTCCGCCTCCTCGCAATTACATTGGTGGATATTTCATTCCGAGCCATCTATACTGCAGTTTTTTCATTTCCTTAAGGCAAAGCTGGAAACAATTGGCTAACAGGTAGGAATTAAGTTCCTCCCACTGACGATTCTTATTGGCAGAGCAGTTCATCAGCCTTCCATTACATTTCTATAATACTTTACCAAAATTCAGATCATTAAACGTATCCCAAAAGTTGTAATTAACGGGATTGCATTAAAGCAAGGCTGGAAACAGGCTCAATGCTATATATTACTATGGTTGATTAGCATAAAACTATAACGATAAGATTGTTATACTCATTTTGTTAATTCCTTTGGATAAAATTTCACTCATATATGTGGTCAGTCCACAAACCCAGGGATAATCATGTTCCAGGAGGTAGAATTTTTAGTACTACGAAACTACAGAAACAAGAAATTATTTCGGAAGAGTGTCTCTCCAAGTTGGATTGAATGAAACAGTCTTCCTTCGGTGCGTTGTATAAACCTAAACGAGGAAAGTAGACTCAAGACTGCAGTGGTCCTATGGTTAGCGTTCTGGCTTACTGAGCGATCGGTTACGAGTTCAAGTCCAAGCTGTACTCACATTTTTTTTTTTTTTTTAATTTAGAAATTTATCCTTATTTTAACTGTCTTTTTTAGACGTACCGAAACTGCACATTGATTATGAGTATAAGGTATCCATGATTCTTTCCTAACTGCGTCAGGGAATAAGATAAACATCTGCGAAAGTACCCAATGTTTCTTAACCAATTGCCGACGTTAGCATGAAAGACTTGCAGCGGCAGAACTGAAGGATATCTACACGGGTTTCAAGCCGCTCCGAAATCATATCATCTGTCCCTTTTCAAAAGACACACATTTTTCCAAAATAATTATTTCACAGTAGAACGAACATCGCGTTTCAGAAAGAAATAATTTACAAGAAGAATTATTGCTCTCTTTGTTGGTGGATGATAATGATTATGCACTATATAAATAAATGAGAGTTAATCACATAAAACTAAATATTAGCACCGCTACAAATCAAACGACCATTGTCACTAAAAAATTTACAACCAGATTATTATTGTAGGACAATAATAATTTCTTTTGTAACTGGTATAAGTAATTAAAGTTAATTGAAAATCGGGGTAAAAGGCAGGGAGTTCTTAAATTACCGTTTTTCCTGTTTTCTACAATGCTGTTAGTAGTTTCTGACACTCTTACTTCATGATCTTTACAACATTGGGATTTATCATCATTGCCCCAATCATCAATCTCCCGCCTTTGCCATTTGCACTAGAAAAAAATTGGTTATGTTGAGTGGCACAAATCGTAATGGTTAAATTAAATTTATCAGAAAACTGGCTTTTAGTTCCCACTCATGCATGATGCGTTGACACTTTCTCACTTCAGCCAAAACATTAATTTTATAATTCTTTTCCACTGTTTCAGTTGACCACGAAACATATATAAGATTACTTATATTATATATATTTTACAACAATTGAAAAGGAGATAAAGAATGATAAAAAAAATTGACCGCACGTGGGTTTGAACCGAGAACCAGTACGTTGACATCCCAGCGGGTTTCCACTCAGACACCTGGACTTAAAGATCTAGTGCCTCACCAATTATATGACCAAAGAAAAAAATATACATATAGATACAACATTCCGTGATTGAATAGTAATCTGAATAAAGAATCAAATTGTTATGAGAGAAGTAATCAGTTAAATGAAAATATTCTAGATGAGACTGGAACATAAATAATTTTTCATTTCGCCAATGTGTGTCCAGCTATGAGACAGTATTTCTTGTATAGGGAAATTGCTACTGCGCTACTACTAGCCAGAACATCGTGGCAAAATTGCAGAAAGTAAATGTGGAAACGTTTACCACAGTCTAGCTGTTGCGCTCATAGCGATCACGTCCGTGTTCCGGAGCTTAACCAGTCTCGTAAACAGTCAAGTGAACTTACAGTCCGTCAGTGCAGTGAAGTGTGAATAAAATTTGAATTGCCTGAAGATATAGGCTTCAATTCTTAGCATTTTCTGAAAGCCTGGGCCGTGCCCTAACATGGAAGAGCCCCCAGACACGGGGCAAATAATTAACGCGGCACTGCAGCCGTGTTATTTTCCAGAAACAGCCTCTTCAGCCCCGACGATGATGCACTTCCAACAAGGTATCCAGCCACAGCCATCTCATCTTCATCCGTTCAGCTACCCAGGTAACGACGCTGCTTCTGCAAGCTGCCCCTCGATCGCAGTGTTGAACAATGTAAATTCGGAAGAAAGAACTGTTAAACGGTCTCGCATAGAGGGAAACCCTACTGAGCTACCGAACGAGGAAATGTCCACTGTAACGTTAAACAATCCAGTGAGTGTGCCCCAGGAGTTAGTTTCCATGTCATCAGTGGTGTTTTACCCAACTACTTCAGTCGCAGAATTAGATCATCAATATGATAGCCGTGATGCAACCCAAAAAACATTAAACGAGTGTACGGGCATGGATATCACAAGCATTCCCGTGGATCGTGAAGGAGTTCAAAGTGTATTATCAATCAGTCGGAACCCTACTAACCAAAATAGTATACCCCAGGTGCCAAGCCCCAACTTAAATTCCAATAAAGACAGAAGTAAGAATAACCGATACAGCCGCACAGACACAGGTCCATACTTCATCTTTGTAGAAAGTGTGGATAAAAATATTGGCAGACTTCACCCCATGTCAATAGGGAAACTTCTTTATACACATAGCCCAGCACATAAGCATAACATCATCAATATCATAGCGGCCGGGAGATATAGGTTAAAAATCGAAACCAATTCAGCAGACTCTGCTAACTTGTTGGTTCAATCTACAGTTTTCAAGGACAGAAATCTAGAAGCATTCATTCCAAATTTTTTAATAAACAAACAAGGTATTATCAGGGACATAGACACCTCCCTGTCAGAAGAAGAAATCCTACAGGCGATAGAAAGCCCCTATCCAGTTATTGCAGTTAAACGGTTTACCAAGAAGAACTCATACCAAAATAAAGATAGGAGAATACCGATACCAATATGCATGATCACCTTTAGATCACAATCCCTTCCGGACCACATAGCAATCTTTGGAGCACGTTTCCCAGTCGAACCTCATGTCCCACAAATTCTCGTCTGTGATAATTGTTTACGTTTTGGCCATCGTATAACTCAATGCCGTAGCCCTACCCGTGCAATAAGTGCGGAGGCCCACATACTATGGAGACGTGTACCAGCACAGCTGATCCACAATGTGTGCACTGTCACGGTCCTCATTTATCCAATGACAGAATATGTCCTGTAATAGTTCAACAACAAAAAGCACGTGAGGCAGCGGCCCATAATAGAGCCTCTCCCACGCCGAACTGGTATCCCACCCATCGTCATACATATTCGCAGGCAGCCAGCGCCGCTCCGCTGTATTACGACGAAAAGCAATTTCCCCCGCTCTCTCCAATGGCAGTGCAGCCACTCAGTTTAGCCTCAACAAATGCATTCCAAAACTGTCCTATAATCCCTATCCAACAAAATCAAGAGTCACGTCACCAAAGTAAAGCACTCTCTCCAAACCAACCGAAATATACTACTACTACCGTTGGCCGCAACAAGCAAAGGCCAGCAACCCCAAAAGAACAAAAGTCCCAATACCCTCCTGTTTATCAAAGAATATATGTACCCCATCATATACCAATAACACCTATCACACAGAATCCCTACCCTCCTCAACCCAAGGATAAGGAAAATTCCCTCTCACCCGAAAAAGTAGCACTTATAGAGAAGATATTGCAAATGGTTATGAAGATGATGCAAGAATTTCCAGTAGCCCCATCTGATACTTCCCAACTCGACCCATTTCGTCACCTTCTTACCAACCTAGCAGGAACAAATTAAAGAACCAAATAATCTCTCTAAAACTAGTTAATTGTAAGGATTATACTCATTGTAATGTCGGAAAAAAACAACTATAAGGAACTAACAATAATGTATATTTCACTGTATCATTTGTAATTATGTCTGAGCAAGTTTAATTAAACATAATGTATCAAACCCCTTTAGGGGATAAACAAAAATGTTCCTTTCTGATTAATCAGTTTACCTTGTTCTATCCTTTATATTTTACTAATCATGTCAAGTCTTGCTCTCTTACCTATATGTAAAATGTTTATATATGTATGTACAATTGGATGATGGTTGTATAGTGCTTAGGTGCTTAAAGCCAAATAAATAAATAAAAAAATCGTTTACCAGGAAATAGTCTTAACTTTCCTACTTCCTTCGACAAGGAAGAATACCTTTATAAGGCGTAAATAATACACGAGAAGCACATTTGGCAAAAGTTTTTGTTGGTTTCACACTTATCCAACTTACAGCTGGTTATTGAAAATACGGTGAGAATCCATGTTAATTGCATGAGGGAAATACAAAAAGTAACGTCTCCCAAGCATTTATAGATAAAGAATCAAATTATTTTATTTTATTTATTTACCATTTTACCATTTCGGAACACGCGTTTGTCGGTGATGTGACCCTCAATAAACTGTTGTTGCACTACGCACGATGTGGTGTATGTGATCTTGGATATGGCTACTTCGATATATATCTATTATTAAATACTTTAAAAAAAAAAAAAAAAAAAGACTGTAACGGATACTAGCAAATGTAAAAAAAATCCAAAAAGACTAAAAAACTGATACTGATTCTTGCAAAGGATGACACAAATTCGTTCATAACAGCCAATTCAGAAACACAAAAGATTAAACCTATCATCAGTAAACTCCCCTGATGATGCCACAAATGAGAAAAAGAGACACAAGCTTTGCTGAAGATTATTGAGTGTACAAAGCACGTGCGCATTCATTTCAGAAGTTTGGATGTGTTAGAGTATTCATTGGTTCCTGTAAGTAAGATCCAAATTTGGTCTTTGGAGACATCAACGCAACTGAAATCTCGGTTCGTGACTTTAGGATTGCAAAAAAACAGGAGGAACGCATGAAAACAAGGGCGTTTGAGTTTGAATACTACTACCACATCAGTATCAATGTACAAGGTAATTCCGTAATGATATTACAAACTTTTCAGTGATGGTGGAGACGGGTAAATGTATTAATATGAGGTAAGGGCCCATGGACCAGAAACGACCGAGTAGAAAGTTATTAGCGAAAATCTACTCAAGTTCTGCCTTAGGCAGGGTCCCAACTTCCCAGCCATGAAGAAGGCCTACATAATTCCCACTGAATACTCTCCAATACTTTCAGATAATTTCCCCTGTTGATAGACCAGTAACGGCGCGCGTAACTTGATGTCAGAGAGGCAAAAAGTCCTAGGTCTACAGTACAATAACAATGAAGTCCATTTACCTTCACAAGTTCCTCAAACTGCTACATTTGTAGAAGTTGTTCAAAATGGAGGCCCCCAGCGTCAGTGCACACATACATCGTCTCACAACGTTGTGTCGTAACCATTCTAATATATCCAGTATCATTTGAACAATGTAGCAGCCAGTGAGAATTCTATCCAGGAGATTCTCTTCAGTATCGACAGGCGATTCGTACACAAAACTTTTCACAAGGCCCAACGTTGCCGCCAGTAGTCATTGCCTTATCAGAAAAAGGATGACGTAGTGTGGATTTCGCGCGTTTTATGAGAGGTTCTGTCACCCACTGACAATCAACCACTGAAAAGCCACCAGGTTGATCATGGATCATGCTGTTATGACTGTCAAGTCCCAAATCCACGAAGGGGCAATCAGCTGTCTTCAGTCATCATCCTGCTGACACTGCTAATCACCAACCTGTTAACGAACGCCATCTGCAAAACATATACCTGTAGAAAATAAGACTAATATAGACATTTTATAATAAGGGCGTCTTTGACGTCCTAAGAAATTTCTTCCCCAAAGTGTAAATAAATAAACAAAAAGTGAATCCCAAACCCTAAATCCTGTGTCACCTAGTATTAACGCTACTAATGTAGCGGAAATATATTCATGCCGTTGAGGCAATAAGAAAACAAAAATCAAAAAAGTTACTGGCACCCTACGTCCGCAGCACATCCCGTCGCAGACTCAACGGCCACTGCGCTACTTCAAATAGTGCAATCAATGGCAGAAGCCATCAACAAATCACTGGAGAAAATTACAAGTGAAGCTGCCCAGGCATTTGCTCTCGCTCAAGCAAGTAAAACACCTGACGGAACTTCAATCACTGTCACCAATAACAGCAACAAATATCACCAACCAAGAAGAGTAGGGGCAATTGTTACGAGGAAACGAGGAAGACAGGCAACCCTCCAAGTAAGCAGCTAGCGCCTCTCCACCAGAAACAGTCACTTTGCAGTGGTGGTTGAGCCTCTGACCGCCGAAACGTCGTGTTTTGTCAATGGACTCAATCAGACCCATGCAGATTTTATTCATAAATCATCTGAGTTCGTCATTTTTCGAAATTGTTGGGAGTGAGGTTTCTTTCGTACAAACAAAGTATTGTACCCAGTTTATTGAAGTGTGGCCAGAAGAGTTCATTAGCCTGTTTAGGGAAGTGAAATTACCAATTTATTCAGTCGTCGACAAAAAAGATTTCATGGAGCTGTACACAGCACAAATTTTCCGCTGTGTGTAGAAAGTCGCGTGTAATCTACCCAATTTAAAATCAGTTGATTGGCCACAAAGTATTTTATAAGAATGTGTTGACGTCGTTTTGTCCGTATGAAGATTTCAGAGGAAATTGGGAAGAGACAATTGCCTCAAGAAAATTACCTGTACTTCGTTTTCACTTTACGCTTTTCAGGTAAGGCGTCAGTTTGCATTCTTCAAGAAGAGGTAAGATGATTGTGAAGGTATCCGAACGTTATTGTAGCTTAACATGGTTCAAAGTTGGTTTAAAAGTATAATGTACTTTCAGAAGTTCCTATGACAGTTCAAAACGACACTAATGCACAAATTTAAGCTGTTTGTTTCGAAAAAATATCATCTTTTAAATGTTAATGTCTGAATAATTAATATATATCTGCTGCTCAGTATCTCTGTATTTAGAAATTGAAATGCATTATGTTTCTTACTGTATCAGGAAGCGCATAGAAAATACCTGAACCATGATTGTTAAGTTTATTTGGTCGCAGAAGTACAGTGCACCAGTGTGTTGTTGTTATATACTATCTCTGGTTATAAGGTTGGAGGAATTTTCTCTGAGTTGAAAGTTGTGAATTCTAGCTCGGTGGTGTAAAAAGTTGTTTTCCTGTGTGGTCACAAGAATTCATAGCAGCCTGATTTTGTCCAAAGTAAGTAAATCGATTTTTAAGGTTTTTTATTCTTACTGCATATTTGTTTAAAGTATATTTCAACAATTCTGGTAACTTCGTGTTACATTGTCTACGTTGTCAGTAGAATAGCGCCAGAAGTGTTTAAGATTGTTACACTGTGCACTCTGATATTATGCAGTTATTGGTGTAGTCTGAAGCAGATACTGAAAGATGTTTAATTACATCGATTACTGAGAACAATTATTGACGGCGATACAGTTGGAACAGTTTATATTAGTCTGAAGTAATGACTTTGGTTATATGGCGCTAATGAAAAAATTAAAACAAAGACTAAAATACTTGTAACTTACTCTGTGCCGCAGAATGTATTATAATTTAAATCTAGGCTACAGAAATCTATATAGTTTTGGAACTAATCCAGTTGCATGAAATTGTGATTTTAGGAACTTTGACCTCGAAAAATCGTGGTAGTTATTATGGATAAATTCTAAAATACCACAGTATTTAAGTATGGTCCACGGCGCATAGTAATCAAAAACCACAACCTGAACTAAAGAAGCTTCTTGAAATAAAAACTTTGGTTAAAAGGCAACAGACCATTACTACAGTAAGTGCTTAATTCACCGGTAATACTGAACTGTGCGATACTGCCAGAACTACTCTCTTTTTCTCTCGTGCTTTGGACAAAGCTAATGGAGTAATTTCACAACACAGTAGTCGAAAATACATTACAGATGTGGCAATTTTTTTATATACACACTGTTATAGTACAAGTATTACTGATACAGGTATAATATCAACCCATTAACTTGCATATTGCAGTTTTTTGAGTGAAATCATTTCTTTGTTTTCTTTCTCTGAAGGACAAATTGTAGACAAACATATATTAGTAGGAGTTTATATCACTGTACATGATGTGGGTAACATGACGTTAATGAAACAAACTTAATTTACTATTAAAAGTTAAAGTCCTCATGCCTTACGCAGAAACAAGTAGTCATTCTGGGTTTCTGGCCCAAACTGAATTTCAACCTAACCACAAAGTTAATATTACTCCTAGAAAATCAAACCTTTAATAGATAGATAGATAGATATGTTCACTTTGATCCCATATGAGAATAATCTCAGGGATGTGGAACAGTACATATACTTATTTTTAATGTCAATATTACTATATAATTAATAATATTATTATATATTGACAACAAGTTAGCAACAACCCATTAGTATAACCAATATCTCCTGCAATCTACACATACAATCCCGTGTAAATTAATACTTATTATGTGGAACAGTGTATACACTTATTACAAGCATCTAATAACCAGTTACCATGATAAGTTTCACTGTGATTTGCGACTACATATTATATCATGTTAGTTACTATTTATGTGAAACAGTACAAACACCTATTAACAATATCAATTATATTACCAACAACTCATAAGCTGTCAATTACTTAAAAACCTGTTAGTATGATAATTTTTCACAGCAGTTTTTGAGTGCATGCTATCCCATGTTAGTTACCTTATATGAGTGAAATTTTGTAAACGGTATAATTACTTCATTTGTCAAAAGTTTAAACAGAAAAAAGCTGATATCATGTTAGTAATTGTGGACAACTTTGTCACCTTCCCCTTCCATACACCATATATATTATTTTATCAGCCATTCTTAGTTACCAAATACCAAGAAGAAAATTCTTTCACAGAGTAAAATGGGTTCTGAAGCAGAAACTCTTTCAGTTTGGACTTCAAGTAGTTGGGTTTTTGTAGATAATATTTAATTTCTTTTTGTAAAACATTGAATAAGGAAGCTCCAGTAAGTGTTAACCCTTTCTGCAAATTGACAGTGATTTGTAATCCTTGTGAATATTATATTTATTCCAAGTATTATGGCTATGTATGTCAGCATTAAGATTGAAGTGTTCAGGATTTTCCACTACAAATGACAGTACGGAGTATACATACTGTGCTGGCATTGTTAGTACACCCAGGTTTTTAAATAGATTTCTGCACGACGTCTGTGGGTTTGCTCCAAAAATAGTTCTTATTGCACGCTTTTGCAATTTAAATACCCTCTGTGCTTATGACGAGTTTCCCTAGAATGGGATACCATACGTGAGCAGGGAATGAAAATATGCAAAATATACTAACTTTCTGGTTTCTATACTAGCTATTCTAGATATAACCCTCAGTGGAAATGTTGTAGAATTCAGTTTTTTAAGAAGTTGTTGAATATGTTGTTTTCAGTTCAATTTGTTATCTACATATACACCCAGGAATTTTGTGAAACTGCTTTCACTGATTGCTTTTCCTTCTGATATCACATTATAGCTGTGCTTTGTTTTATGTTTTGTAACAAACTGAAGTAACTGTGTCTTATCTACATTAAGTATTAGTTTGTTGGCATTAAACCACCTGTTAATTTGCTGTGTTTTCGAGGTTTTGTGCTGATGGGTCTTTCAAGGATATGCTAGTATCATCTGTAAAGAGCACCATGTGTTCATTATCACCTAGTATATGTGGAAGATCATTTATATAGATTAAGAACAGCAGAGGGCCAAGAATTGAACCCTGAGGCACACTACATTTAACTATACCACATTCTGAGTTTATAACGTCTCCTGTATTAGCATCTTTCAGTGATACACATTGCTTTCTATTTTCCAGGTATGATTTAAACAAAAGTCCTGGCTTTGCACTAACTCCATAGTGGTCTAATTTACCTAGTAGAATCTCATGATCAACACAGTCAAAAGCCTTAGCAAGATCACAGAATATACCTAGGGAATTTAATTTTTTATGCATTGATTCCAGTATGTTGTTTACAAAAGCAAAAACTGTTGAATCTGTTGAAACGCCTTGTCTAAAACCAAACTGTACTTTACTGGGTAGGTCATTCTTTTGTAGATGTGCATACACCCTTCTGTACATTGCTTTTTCAAAGATTTATGAAAATGCTGGTAGAAGTTATATTGGTCTGTAATTCTCAATCTTTGTGGTGTCACCCTTTTTATAAAGCGGTTTGATTATTGACTTCTTGAGTGAGTCAGGGAAGATACCTTCTTCGAAAGAACTATTGCAAATATGACTAATAACTCTACTAATGCTGGTGTTACATTGTTTCACTACATGGGTTGAAACCTCATCATAACCAAATGACCTTTTGTTTTTGAGGTATTTAATAATTTTTTCAATTTCATTTTGACTGGTGGGAAATAGAAACATAGGTGCCGTTTTTGGTGACAAGGATTTAAGTATTGCTATAGCATCCATATTCCCAATATATTTTCCTTTTATTTTTTCAGCAACTGTTAAGAAGTAGTTATTGAAAGCACTTCCTACATAAGAGGGGTCATTTACAAGTTTATCATTAATGGCCGGCTTCCTTTCCTAGACATTCTGATTGAAAGGAAACCAGATGGGACACTCAGACACTCTGTGTATAGGAAGCCTACGCACACAGACCTGTACCTGAACGCGCGTAGTCACCACCACCCGGCACAGCGCAATACGGTGCTCACCACGCTGGTACATAGGGCGCGAGCGATTTGCGATGTCGACAGCCTACCGGGCGAAGTCAACCACCTACGGCAGACATTCAGGCGCAACGGGTACTCGGAGCATCAGATCAGACTGGCATTCCGAGAACCGAGACACAGGCTCAATAATACCGAGAACGAGCCACAGGATCGCATTGCCTTCTTGCCATACTCCGGTCCTACAACGTCGAGAATTGGCAGAGTTCTGGCCAGAAACGTGATTAAGACCATCTTCCTGCCGCCACCGAAGCTGAAGAACATCTTGCGCTCCCCCAAGGACGACCTGGCACTCCGAACACCGGGAGTTTACAGCATTCCATGTGAATGCGGTAAGAGATACATAGGCCAGACGGTACGATGCATTAACCAGCGATGTCTGGAACACGCCCGACACGTGCGTCTGGGGCAGAGCGAAAAATCGGCGGTGGCGGAACATAGCCTGGAACAACGCCATG
This sequence comes from Vandiemenella viatica, assembly GCA_031002005.1. Lineage (NCBI taxonomy): Eukaryota > Metazoa > Arthropoda > Insecta > Orthoptera > Morabidae > Vandiemenella > Vandiemenella viatica. The sequence goes on along the minus strand of CM061921.1, from coordinate 99,094,135 downwards.
GCTTCGATTTTGAGAATATCAGGATATTGGCGCGTACAAGGAACTTCTGGGACAGTATTCTCACAGAAGCAGTTGAAATTCGCACCACGCGCAATCTCGTCAACCGGGACTGTGGATACCAGCTGAGCGAAGCGTGGGCACCTGTCATTAATGCAATACGTCGTCAGCGCGCCGAAGTGCACAGCACGGCGGCCGCGGATCAACTGCGCCCACACTTGCCTCCTACCGGCGCCAACCCCCACCCCACCGCCTAGGCGCCGACCGAGTCAGCCAACCAGCTGCGCGCATGCCACCACGCGCGCATTCGGAGGCTATAAGAACCAGCCCTCTGACGGATCCGGCACTTCACCAGAAGATGGCGACGGAGCCTGAGATCGCCGAAATATCGTGTGGAAACATCTTACTCACTCGGCTAGTCTCCCGAGAAGACTACATCCATTCTCAACGCCGAGAAAGACTTCGTTCCTATATTTATCATTAATGCTTATAGATATAGGTTTATGTTGTCTGAGAAGCATATTATCAGTATTCCTAACTTTTACATACAATTCCCTTTTATGTCTGCAAGATGTTTTAATACCAACTGTAACCCAATTTTTGTTTACTCGTTTTTGACCAAGTGGAGCTAGTTTTGTAGGGAGACACCTTTCGTAAATTTCCAAAAACCTTTAGTGAATGTAATTGAATTTATTGTTTACCCCTTTTAATTTATAAACAGTGCTCCAGTCATTGAGAAGTTCATAATTTAATGTTTTTATTGAATTGTTCTTTAATGGCCTAACTCTGACAAATCCTTTCTTTTTGTTATTTTATTTCACACAACATCTAAAGTAATTATTTGAGCATTATGGTCTGACAAACCATTTTCCATTGGATCTGTTCCATATATTTCTAATTTATTGTGCTCTACAAAAATGTTATCTTCGTGTTCTAGTTGGGAAATCTACAGTTTGATAGAGATTGAATGATCTAAGCATTCCTAGAAGATAATCTGTCTGGTTACATTCTACAGCAAAATTTATGTTGAAGTCTCCACTGAGGATAATTTCCCTTTTAGTTAGTGATAAATTTATTAGAACCGCTTCAAGTTTATTACAAAATTTACTGAAGTCTCCTGTCGGAGCCCTATAAACTGTCAGAACTAAAAGATATTTGTTTTCTAATTCTAACTGTATTGCACAATATTGAAAATCTTGTTCTATACAGTATTTACTTACATCTAATGATTTTGTCTCAGTATTTTCTCTAGCATATATTGCGGCACCGCCCATTCTCATCTCTGACCTGCAATAACATGAAGCTAATCTATATCCAATAAAAGGAAGGAGACATATTTCAGAATTCTTCAGATGATGTTCTGTCAGACATACGATATTTATGTTAAGATTCAATAATTTTTGTGTTTCTTCTATGGATATTATCAACTCATCAAGTTTGCTTGAGATACCCCTAATATTCTGATGGAACAAAGCTATTTTAGACTGACATTCTTTATTTTTGACTCTAATATCATTATGAACATTTCTTAAATAACTCTTCCTACTCTTGACGTTTGGCCTAAAAAAGACTGAGTCCTACCACCAATTACCACTGGGATGGGGTTCACATCCAACCTGCCTCTCCTGATGCTACTGGCAATCAGTTGCGTTAGCTTCTGCTTGCCCCGAACATTCAGGTGGAGTCCATGGGAGGTATGGTCACTCCGTGTTATGCAAGAAACATCTATCAGACCAATTTGTATTCGGTCAGCCTGACACAATGCACGCTTCAGATCTGCCTGTGTGCGCTCTACATGACCACGCATCCAGGGTTGATCATAACGCTTGAAGAGGTCAACAAAACCAACATTGGTGTGAGTGGTGTTTTTCGCAATGTTGTCAATGTCTGTTTCAACACAATAATTGAAATTTCTGGACAGACTATTTCCAGGACCTCCAACTATAATTATATGATCCTCTTTAATAAGATCTTTCCCTAGGTTTGAAATTTCATCCACAACATTGCCAAGTTCTGCATTAGGCTTAAATATACTACACACCTCAACATCAGAGCACAGGCTTGACTGTAACATTGCACTTAATCCCCTACCGCGACTACTTCCAAGCAATAACACCTTCTTGGATTTCTTTTTACGAGCTTTGCACAATGTGTGCTTCTTTACAGCTTTGTTGCAATGAGACAGTCCTGCTGTGGTATCTGATACGTCCTCAGTTAGATTCTCCAACACCCCAAAAGTATTGGAGACTTCCAACTAAAAATTTGTAGAATGCAGGCCCTGTTGTTACCATCTAGTTTTGGCTGCAATCCACTGGAATTCCTTAACATTTAATGCTGCTTTTTCACAGCCTTCAAAACATTGAGTTCTTTGGTTAATTCAGGCGCTGTGGATTCGAGACAAGAGATCCTACTTTCTAGTTCCCTCTTTTCCTCGCTACTTTTGCAAGTCAAACAACTCCAAGGAGAGTGAAGCGCATTTTCACCTTCCATGTAGCCACATTTCGGATGAAAACGAACTCCACAATAATTACAGCTGTTTCCCTGCTTTACAACCCTGCGACAGCCACCACACTTCATGCTCATTAAGATATTAAACAAAAACAAAATATTGGCCCTTGAATAGAGTTGTAACTTAACCTATAAATACCTTTCCTTATTTTGCAATATAATTTCCACAAGACACACCTTTCTCCATTTACCACGCAAGCAAATCAATTTTAACAATAAACCTGTTAGTAACTTCTTGTTTCCTTCACTGATAGAAGATTAATTCCCTTTGACGGGTATTAGTATGATGTAAACAAAACACACGTATGATGTAATCAAAAAAACACACATGTATTAATACATTGATTGTATAGCAATATAATCTTGACCTGAGATCTCTCCACTAGACCATATTGCAACTGTTCCTTAAATAAGTCTTTGATAAATAGAAATATCTTTCATTTAACGGCCAGTTAATTAAATGAAAGATTTTTAACAGTTTTTATTTCGCTACACTAAGTATGCTTTCAGATTGTAAAATAAGGGCGAAGTTTTACATGGATGAGTTGAAAATGGATTTTAATGACATTTATAAATGAAGAACCATGCACACCTTCCACAGGTGAAGGAGATGTCAATAAGAAGGATATAAAAACAAAGCTAAAATATGACACATTGAGAAAAATCAAGAAACAAGAATCCAAAGAGATCAGAAAGACGGTTGCTAAACTTACTTGAAATCTGAACCAACTTGTAGATTTTTGGGAGTGGGAATGTACTATTCGAAAACCATGTATGATTAAAAGATCAGCAAACTTTTTCACTAATTTTTTATCTTATTGAATCAGCATCAAAGAAAATTAAACTTTTTTTAATAGACTTTGTATGATACATCAGAAAACTACACAGATGATAATTCTAAAGCTACAGAGTTGTGAAGATTTAACTGATTGTAATGGTATAAGTTTTCAGTTTTTAGAGGCTAATCCTTTTCTTCTTCTTAGCATTAATCCCGCATTGCTGGGCCTGCTTTATTGGACTTCTTCTTCCATTTGTGCTGATCTTGTGCATCTTCAGGTGAGGCATTAACTAGAGGCATGTCCTCCTGCAAGGTATCCAGTCAGTACTTCCTGGGTCTCCATGCGGTCTTCGGTCCTCTGATCTTATGTCCAGTAGTGTTCTCGCCACTCAGGTGTGGTTGATGCGTCGTACATGGCCGTACCATCGCAGAAAAACTTTTTCTTATGATTTGGAGCCACACCAAATGTCCCCAAAACCTTCTTATTGTCGATGCGGTCCAAGCAAGTGAGTCCTTGTGGCCAGCGAATCATCTTCATTACCATGACATGCAGGTGTTGTTCATGTCTTTTCGTTACTGCCTCAAATTCGGTTCCATACAGTGCCACTGGTCAAACGATGGTTCTGTAAACCTTTATTTTAAGGTACAGTGGGACCTTTCGGTCGAAAAGAACTTCTGTTACCTGATGCCACTTAATCCTGCTGCGCTAATTCTTTTTCGAATATCTGGGAGTTTTTGACCATCCAAACATAATACTATTCTCAGGTATTTGAATTCAGAAGACCTACGGAGTTCAACGCCATCGATATTAACAGAGCCATCACTTGGAACTCCACAATCCATGTACTCAGACTTCCGTACATTAAGTTACATGTTGTATTCATCGAAGGAAGTTTTTATCGTTGGATTTGTTGTTCCGTTTCTTGTAGCCACTCGCAGGCGACAATTTTACCATCAGCATAGAGCAATGTCCATTAGTGTGGAATGAGCAGTTCTGTAGCAATGGTGTCAAGACACAGAATATATAGGAGTGGTGACAAAGCTGATTTCTGATGAATGCCTACTCTAATGTATAAAGAGTCAGAGTTCCCTACAGCACATCAAACATAGCTGGTGAGGTTACGATATAGCAGCTGGATCCCTTCAACATATAGCTCTGGTACCCCATGCTGTCTCAGTGAGTACCAGATTACATCTCGATGTACCTGATGGAAGGCGTTTTCAAGAGCTAGCATTCGTATGTAGCCTTAACCTGTGAATATTGAGGCTAAAGCTACATATGAATACAGATATGAGGTTGATTACTTGGATAAAAAATAATGAACCAACCAAACTTAGAACTTGGACACACTGCTTATGGAGAAGTAGGTGATGAAATAGCTCCTAAATCATGTCTGCTTCAATCTGCCAAATCTTCAGCGTGAGGCGTGTACTTATAGACTTTTTTCTTTTGTGGCTTTACACCTCGTAGAGGTAGAGGTTATAAGAGGTGGGATGGGACTGATGACAAGGAACTGGAAGGAATTCAGCCATGGCCTTTTAAAGGAAGCATCCCTGCATTCACCTGGATTTATTTGGGGAAACCATGGAAAACCCAAATTTGGATTCCCAGACGGGGATTCGAAGCGGCGTCCTCCCGAATGCGAGGCAAGAACGTAAACCGTTCACCTACTACGTACTACTTATAGAAAAGCTAAATTTTTGATGTGTGTTATCATTACATTTTCAGTGTGCATTTTTCGTCGGGCGTTCAGTTTTCTTTATCATTTACTTTCGAACCCAAGTTCAACATGCGTTTGTATTTAATATTAGATTAATACCCTCTTGTTTATAAAAATTGCAACTCCTAAAAGGAGACATGAAATTTATTCCACAGATTAGTGACATGCAATTTGACCGTGAGAATTCAGTATGATGTGAAGCTTCCACCTGCTGCAGTCAAAGCCTCCAGACGTCGTGGCATGAAGTCATAGGGAGCCTGGATATGTGGCGTGAGAACCCACTGCCACGCGGTTTCTAGGTGCGTCCACTAAGCATTGAAGGTCGTTGCAAGCGGACCAGAGGGAACAAGTTGCCGATCGACTATATACCAGACTTGTTCCATAGTCGACATTTCTGCGTACATAAAGGCCTTGGAAGAAATGTATTCATCGTTCTCCACAGAAGGCTTGCACATGCCTCGCCACTTTTGGCCAGCTGAACTATGGCATTTTGAGCGGCCTGCAGGAGAGATTGTGTATCGGACTCTAAAATGTCATATACGGTTGCAGTTGAAATTGACCTCAATATGTAGGTGAGAAGATGGAATGTTTCAGCCAATGGCACCCCAATACATCAACGGCAGTGGAAATGTGCTATTGGTTGTCCTCTCATCCACTTTCCTAGAATCTAAGACAATGCGTTATCTCTTCTGGTCATCGGCTCCGTCCCGTTTCTTCGGAATCATCAGTAATGGTGAATTCCATGCACTTTGCCTTTCCTCTATGATTCCCTCCTGTAGCAATCGTTCAATTTCTTTCTTCAGATCCTCTTTCTGGCTCTCGGATTTTTGGTACTGTAGCTCATTTATTATATTCCCTACTGCTTCCGGCTTTATCCGTATTTCGGTATTTACTGTGTCTGTGTATGGCAGTACATCTCTTTCCAAATAGAACACGTCACGATATGCTGCGCATAACTCATTCACGGGTTGCTTCTCCTCTTCTGCCAAATGCTTTAGGCTCAACCCTTCCAGAATTCGTTTTATTCTCTCTCTCTCGTCCGCACATTTTGCTTCTCCATCACAGCGCGCTCTTTTCTTTCCTCCTTCCTTCCACTTACTATACTCTTCTCCTGCAAATTTCGGATTAATCAATGTGACCTCCTCTTCCGTGACATTTAGTATTATCAGAATGTATTTTCCCTGTCATACGGCTTCTAGTGCCTCCGGGATTAATACTCCAGCTGCCAATTCCTGGTTTGGCACAACAGCTTTCTTAGCTTCTTGTACTCCTTCCACTTCTAACTCCACCACTTTCCCTTGTCGCGGCCCACGCGTATGTTGCGCGTCTCTTCTTGGGGGGACTAGTCCCATGACTCCTTCCTGTCGTTGCCTAGCTTCAGCTTCTGGCTCCCTCCTCATTTTAATGGTATATCCTTGTATGCTCATCACCGCTTTTCTTTAGTCTTTTACGGCCTGCCTTTCTTCAACCAATCTCTTTCAATTATTCCGTCATAGGGCGTATCGACTCCCGGAGAAACCACTTGCATTTTATGCCACATTGTCAGCTCCCTGCCTTCCTTCAGAGTAACTATTATTGCCCCCTTCAGTGGGTAACGTGAGCCCCTTAATCCGCACTTCATTCTGCATTTCGTCTCGGTGGGCTTCCCTTACAAACTCCAATCTGAGACAGGACACCTGTGGTCCGGTGTTCAAAAGGAACTTAAGTGGACTATATCTTCTTTCCTCACAAGGAACTCAATGTAGTCATTTCGATTTTCGTTAATGTAGTCAGTCTTGTTTAGCTCTCGCGACTGAGCGTTATCGGACTCCATGGATCCGCTAGTTTTCTGACTATTCTGCTCGTCTTCGTGCTCCGCACACTTGTTCGATCCGTGAACACGCGTTACAGTCCCAGGGATGGTAACCCCATCTCCGGAAAATTATTACATTTCATAGTCCTTTAGGTGCGGCATGGCCCCGTATGTCTTGAAAGATTACACCTTTCGAAAGTTGCAGGATCCTTCAAATTATGCTCCCTCTTGTTGATAGGACCTAGTCTTCCCAGCCCTTTTCTCCACTGTCGCATCTCCGTGATTGCTTCTTTATGTTTGTCTTCTAGACATCTGTCCTTTGTTTATCCGGTCGGGCAGTGACCTCTCGCACGCTTACATCAATTCGGTATTGTTTTTCATAGTGTCCGCTGCGCTTACAGAGCTGGCACCGTGTTTTCTGTTGCAACTTCGCGCATAACTGCCAATCTTCCACACTGTCGAGCGTTGTATCCGGTTTTCTCCACAACTGGCAATCTTTTAGAGTCCCTCCACCCCTGGCATTCCAATATTCACTTCTTCTTCCACGATTCATTCCTGTATGCTGCTTGCGGTCACCTCTCTAGTGCTGTCGTTTCTATTTGACCGACATAATTACTGTTTCTTCCACCAGAACGATCTTCACGATCTCAGCTAATGGTGGTTGCGTTCCTCAAGCTCTATGCACTGCGATGATCTTCTTAGCGCGGGCTAGATGGTGAACTAACTTCAAAGCTCTTGTCAGCTCACTTCCTTTCAGATCTCTCTTGGTGGCTTCTCGGAATTCGTGCACAATTCCATCCAACCGGCTGGCCCATTCTGCTACCGATTTTCCTTCTCTCTACCGACTTGCAAACACACTTATGGCAAAGTGACCAACAGTGCGCTTAGCCCTGTAATTTTCCACTGATACGGCTCACATGTCGTTCTAATCTTTGGCTTTTTCCCGTGCTAAAATACGCTGTCTTTCTTATTCTCCAATGCGTGTCTTAACAAATATCAATAGGTTTTTATGATCTTCTTCACTGACAATACTGAACGCTGCATCGCAATTGTCGAGAAATTCGTCTAATGTTCCTTTCTAGACACAAAAGAAATTAGGAATTAATTTTAATGCTTCTGCTAAGCTCACTATCGCCTTTTCTCCTTTTACTACACTCCTGGCATCTGTGGTAGGCATGGCGACATTGCTTGCTACTCACTTTTCTGCTGAACCGCTGACGAATTATCCTTGCTGCTACCGTGCTTGCTACAGCATCCTCTGTGTGCTGTTCTGTATTGAATCCGCTCCCCAATACTGCTTACCGTTGTGTTGACTGCTGCGTCAACTACATCCGTTGAATGTAACACTGTATCAATGGGTAATATTCTCCGCCTCGTTCTATTTTTCCTTTCTTCTTATTTTGTTCTCATTAGTCGTTAGCTCACTAGAGTATTATGGCTACCCTCACGTCCCACATTTTCGTGGTGGCAGACGCCACACCTAGACACCAAATAAATCTTGCTACTGTGGTGGACTGGCTACTATTATTCCCCCTGCCACCCCTAGAGGAATACGTATGAGTGGAGAGGACCTCTACTTCATGTATGCAGTAGTACTCCAGTAGGGTATGCAAATATATACATTTATTAACAACAGTATATACCAGTTCTGTAATGACCAATTTGATTTCTCTAATCCACTTCTTGTAGCTAGCTTATCATGGCGATTAATGTCAGAGCTTTACTTCCCGTGGGCTTCTGTCATATTCAACCATCCCCAACTCTAACTTCGACTAATTTTGTTCATTCCCACCTATATCAATGGTAGTTCTGAGGGTTACACTCGGCGTAGACTGTCTCCATCTTCAGCTGCCGCTGAAACCGCAACCAGGCTCCACTCAAAGACTTATAGTTGCGTCCTGCCAGATAGACCCTCTTAGTATCTGCAGTCTAGTTTTGATCATCGCTCCCCCAATCCATTGTACCTGGTAGGAAGTTCTACTAGTCAATCAATTTGCCCGTTGATGCGGTCATCCCTGTCTGAATTACGTCGTGATTCGCAAGCGATTTCTGATTCTTCTGACCTCCAATGCAGGTCACTGCCTTCTGAGCTTACACATTCGTTGTGTCGCAACTGGTAACAACTGCTGTCGCAACTCACCAAGCTTGCTGTAGTACATCGTGAAATATTCTATACCCCGATAATTTCTCTACAAAAACCTCGGTTCAACACACCACAGATCTATCATCATTTTCCTCTTCCGCATTTGGGATACCCAAGAATTCTTGGTACCACTCTTTAGAATATTATTCTATGTCATTCACTTGCACCAGCAGATATTCACATTGTGTGTTTGGCAGTGAGTTCTCTCTTTTGCTTTTAATTACATCATTCTTCAGTTCACAAACACAATTTTTGAATTATCTATTTTGTTTCTTATTTACAAGGGACCTGGCTGTTAAATTTTTGTTAAGGCTTTACACCCCGTCTTCGTCGAAGTCATTAAAAGCAGGAAAGGACTGTGCGCAAGGAACGGGAAGGAATTCGGCCATGGTATTTTGAAGAAGCTGTACCGGCATTCGCCTGAAGTGATTACGGGAAATTATGGAAAACGGAAATATCGACGGCCGGACGGCAATTCGAATCCCCCCCGTTGAACAGGCGGGGCCAGATCGTTATCCCATAACGCTCGGTCTGACTTTTACTGGGTCCTACTTAAGCTACGGAGGGGTTGTTATGTTCAATGAAGTGCCTACTTAAATCTACTGGATTTAAATACTATTTACAACTTACGGAATTACACATAATTCCTAGAGGAACCTTAGGAGAATTTACAAATTGAATTCTTGAGTGGCAGTGAGATTTTGATGCTTTGTTGCTTACCTTTCTTTATATTCTTCGCCTGTCTCTGAGATTACAGTAAAAGGAGATGGCGCAAATTTCCTAAATTTTTGCTTAATGCACTCAGTGAGAGGTGGGAAACTGATGTCAATACATATTTCCCTGTTGGTTAAATAGCGAAGAGCGTCGGAGATCGCACACATCATTCTATTTTCCATTGCCTGCCGCTTTTTTGTGTGCCAGTCGGCAGCCATATTCCATACTTTAGATCCATCGAGGAAAGTGATGTGTACAATAGCACTGTATAGTAAAATTTTGGTCTCTGCATATAGATCTTCGTCTCTCAGGTTTGAGAGTTCATTTATAGATCTATTTTTCACAGAAGTGAGAGTTTCTAACAAATCTTGATACCGACTTCACTAAGAGAAACTCAATAGGATCGCTGCTCGGATTTTGAAAACTTGTGCTGAATCACGGATTTTATACCTCGTATTACATAGTACGTATTTTCAAAGGCAATGTAAAACCATAGAGTGCAGCATATGTTTCGTCAATCACGTAAACAGTAAGTGTGGACGCGCAATACACAAGTTTTTCTCGCAATACCATCAGGGTATAAAATTGTAGATGTAATAGATAACTAATGCACAAATTTGAACTATTTGTGTCCGAAATAATACCATCTTTTTAATGTTAATATCGGATGATTTCAGGATCTCAGTATTTAGATATTGAGGTGCATGGTGTTTTTTTTTTTCTTTTTTTACTCTGATGAGTCTATTGATTGGTTTGATGTAATCCTCCATCCTGTCCTATCTTGTGCAAACCTCTTCATCTCTACATTCCTCTTAGAACCCTTGCCCTCAATTATCTGTTTCATATGTTTTAATCTCTGTCTTCCTCTACAGTTCTTATCTTGGACTGTTCCCTGCACTAACAAATCAACCAATACAGCATGAAACCAAATATGACCTACCAGCCTGTCTCTTTTTTCTATAAGATTCTTCCATTAACTTATTTCCTAAGCCTTCATTTCCAGAACTCATTGATTTCGTACTTTGCCTATCCACTTAATTTTCACCATTCTTCTGTAGCACCACATTTCAAATGCTTCAATTTTCTTACTTTCTGGTATAGTCCATGCTTCGTTATTATAAAGTGCTGTGATCCACACATAGTGTTTAAAAAAGTTCTTTCTAAGTCCTAGATCAATATTTAAAACTAAAAGATATCCTTTTTTCATGAAGGCTCCTTTTTCTAGTGCTGTTCTAGTTTTAACACCATTCTACCTTCTGCCATTGGATGTAATTTTCTTCCCAAGTAGCATAATTCACTTACTTCTCCTATTGCATCCGATCCTATTTTTATATTTAATCTACTGTGATTGGTAGCATTTCTACTACATCTCATCACTTTTTTCATGCTTTGATTTATGTTCAGTCCAAAATCTTCCGTTAGTATTTTGTTCATGTCGTTCAGTAACTTCTCAGTATCCTCAGTCTATTCTGCCAACAAGACAATGTCATCAGGAAATCTTAGAACACTGATTTTTTTTCTCCTTAAACACTTACGCCACATGAAATTTTTTCTTTTGCTTCCTTAATTACTTCCTCTACGTACAAGTTGAATATTAACGGGGATAGACTACAACCTTGTCTCACACCCTTTTTAACTGATGCACGTCTCTCATCATTCTATACTTTTATTATAACCACTTGATTCTGATGTAGTTTATAAAGTATTCATCAATCTCGATATTTTAGACTTGACTTCTTTAAAATTTTGAACATCTTGTCCCACCTAACATTACCAAGGATATTTCTAACTCAACAAACGCCACAAACGTATCTTTGTTTTTCTTGATCCGCCCTTCAAAGAGTGATCTTAAAGCAATAATTGCTTCCCTTGTGCTTTGGTTTCTCCTAAACCCAAACTGATCTTCACCTACTACCCCTTCTACTACCCTTTCCATTCTTCTGTATATTTTTCTGGTCAGTAATTTTGAAGCACACTAATGGTGCGATAATTCTCACATTTTTCGGCTTGTGCTTTCATTGGAAGTGTGACGATGATATCTTTTTTAAATCAGTTTGAATTTCCCCTGTTTCATATTTTTTTTATATCAGTTTGAATAATCTTTTGATTCCTTCTTCTCCTAGGGATTTAAGAAGTTCTGCAGGTATCTCATCAATTCCAACCGCTTTATTTGCTTTCAATTCATACAGGGCTCTATCAAATTCTGTCCTCAAAACAGGATCTCTCAAGTTATCAGTGTCGGCATCTCCTTCCTTTCCATTAAGACTCGTCCCCATGATAAAGTTTCTCATTGTATTCCTTCCATCAGTTTGCTCTATCGTTTGAGCTTAGAAGAAGTTTCCGATTGGCACCTTAAATTCCTCATCCTTTTCCTTAATTTCTCCAAAAGTTTGCCCTTTCCTACCGGCTATTGGAAAAAAAGGGAAATTTATAATTTCAATTATATATTTGTATAAAGCTACTTGAAATTAAACACATATATTTTTTTCAAATTTTTTTTCGAACTCTAAGTGCTAATTACTAAGCCAGTACTTATTAGTACCATCAGGGACTTTATGTATCACAGGATGTACAGCAATAGCAATTGAAATCAATTATGTTCATATTGGTATGAAATGTTTGCCTCATGATATTCAAAAAAACCAATTCTTTTTGCTCATTCAGACACAAAAGACATTGTAGTGCAACATTTGGAATGATGTTTTGACTGTATTTTCTTCATTCTACATACTTCACATCTTCATCTGATTTTTATAATTTAGGGACAGTGTATACCTCTGTTTCCCAATCTTATATCTCTCATTGTGGAATAGTATGACTTGTTTGTTTGAATGGATGAGGGCTTGGTGAAATATATATAGATGACCTTTTCTTCTTACCGATATCCTTCATAGTCATCATACCTTGTGCAAAGGACCTTCTAAAAAATTTTACAGACTTTTTTTTTCAAATATCGGATTATTTATGTCATAGGAATTGACAAATACAACATCCAGAATTTCCAAAAAACAATCTTCTGTCAGCATTGCACAAAGTCATCAGCTGATCAGCAGTATCAACCCCACACATGAAGGTATTGTAGTCCTTAACGACTCCTGAGCATGAAATTGTCGACTTCAATCCATCTTTTTCTTTGCATATAACTAGTGGTGTAACAACAGGGTGGCAGGATGGGCAAAATGCTATGGGACCTACTGCCGGAGATGGCCCCGATGACCGGCCAGAGAGGCCCTCTGGTCCAAGATTCACCAGGTCACCAATCCAACCTGAGAGAGGGCCCATCTGTTGAAGTTGCCATTGACCCCAACCAGTGTAGTGGAGTTTCACCACTGCCACGAAAATTTGATACTAAATACCTTCTTATCCTTCCATTTCCAGTAGCAAATACCTAGGTTTGTAAATTCATTGTCACAATCTCCTCTTTTTAGTTTTCCATCAGCAGATTGTTAGAAAGTCCCTTGCAGTAGGGTCTGATTCTCCCACGAACAAAAGTTGTTTCAGTTTTTTAATAATGAAACTGATGAAAAATAACGATAATACAGATAGCATCGTCATTGCTTCATTTTTTTCAGTCAATTCTGAGACCACTCTTTGACCTAATGAGTAATCTGAGAACATTCCAGTCATTTCTTCATTTTTGCCTTGATAAATTATAAACTTCTAAGAGAAGAGCTGATAAATTATAAACTTCTAAGAGAAGAGCTTCAATCAGAGCGTATTTCATAAAAATATCCATTTGAAAATATCTAAAACAATGATAAAACCAATTGTATACTTGCTAAATCTATTGACCAATAATCTGTATAAAATTACGCAGAACTCCCTGACGGTACTTATAAGTCCACGTTGGTTTTTCTAGATTATTTAGTAAAGAAACTAGAAAAACATATTTTATAGGTAAAAAATATATGGTTAAATGTTCAAACTAAAAAGTAATAACAGAAATTGACACTTACCAAGTAAATTATCATCTAAAAATTCATTGTAATGTCCCACTTGTTACTTTGGTCAGTATGCTGTCAAGCCCCAACTAAGAAAATTAATTTCTCGGCAATTTCACGCAGAATTTAAAAATAAATGTTGTCATTGTCTGAGTTAGTCATACAACAATACATCAACAGGCTTAACAATGCAGTGGACACTGGTATTTTCGAATTATATGGTGGTAAATACAGTGGTACTTATAAGTACCGTCAGGGAGGAAACATCTACTTCGCCTATGACCATTTTCTTCCAAGTTTTCTTGTACCCATTTTTCTTTTGTTTTTTTGCATTCCCTGTTTATTTGATTTCTAATTGCCTCTAATGCTCTCTTTCTGCTTCATCCTGAGCATTTTTGTGCCTTGTCCTTTGATCCATCAGCTCCAAAATTTCTTTTGTGATCCAGTGTTTTCGGATCGCTTGTTTCCTAAAGCCTAATGTTTCTTTACCAGCTTTCATTATTTCTCTCTTCAATGCATTGAATGCATTTCTTAGACCAACGTCTACCAGTTCTGCAAACGTTTCTCTCGTGTTAGATTGTTTCCGTTAATTCGGTTCCAGTCTGTTCTGCTTATATTGTTTCATTATTCGCTTGAATTTTAGACGGCACTTCATTACTATCAAATAATGGTCAGAGTCTATATCTGCTCCTGAGAGCGCTTTACAGTCTACAATTTGATTCCTGAATCTCTGATTGACCATGATATATTCAAGTTGATATCTATCTGTATCCTCGTGATGTTTATAGGTGTACATCCTTCTTGCATGGTTCTTAAACAGTGTGTTTGTAACAACTAGCTTATATCTTTCACAAAATTCTAACAAACTGATTCCTCACTCATTTTTTCTCCTAGACCAAAATTTCCTACAGTATTACTCTCTTTCTCTTCTCCCACTATCGCATTTCAATCACCCATGATTATTAGATTTTCCTCCCCATTCACATATTGGATTAATTCTTCAATATATATATATGTATATATTTTTTTTTTTTTTTTTTGCTGTCATCAGTCTTTCGACTGGTTTGATGCAATCCTCCATCCTTTCCTATCCTGTGCTAATCTCTTCATTTCTACATACACCATACAGCCCACGTCCTCAATTATCTGTTTCATATATTCTAATCTCTGTCTTCCTCTACAGTTCTTACCTTCGACTGTTCCCTCAACTAACAAATTAACCAATCCTGCATGTCTCAAAATATGACCTACCAGCCTGTCTCTTCTTTCTGTAAGCTTCTTCCACAAACTTCTTTTCTCACCCACCATTTCCTAAACTCGTTCATTTCTTACTTTGTCTGTCCACTTAATTTTCAGCATTCTTCTGTAGCACCACATTTCAAATACTTCAATTATCTTTATTTCCGGTATCCCTAAAGTCCATGTTTCGCTACCATAAAGTGCTGTGCTCCACACATAGTTTTAATAAGTTCTTTCTAATTCCTAGATCAATATTTGAAACTAAAAGGTTTCTCTTTTTGCTAGTGCTATTCTGCTTTTAACATCATTCCTGCTTCGGCCATCGGTTGTAATTTTGCTTCCCAAGTAACAGAACTCACTTACTTCTCCTATTGCATCTGATCCTATTTTTATACTTAATCTACTAGTATTGGTATCATTTCTGCTACATTTCATCACTTTTGTCTTGCTTTGATTTATATTCAGTCCAAAATCTTCCTTCAGTATTTTGTTCGTGCCATTCAGTAACTTCTCAATATCCTCAGCCCTCCCTGCTAACAATACAATGTCATCAGCAACTTGTAGCATACTAATTTTTTCTCCCTGAAAACTTATACCACATGGAAATTTTTCTTCGACTTTCTTCATTGCTTCCTTCTATATACAAGTTGAATATTAATGGGAATAGACTGCAACCTTGACTCACACCCTTTTTAACTGATGCATGTCTCTCGTGATTCTCTACTTTTATTATAGCCACTTGATTCTTATATAGTTTATAGAGTATTCTTCTATCTCGATACTTTAGACCTGACTTCTTTAAAATTTTGAATATCTTGTCCCACCTAACATTATGAAAAGCTTTTTCTAAATCAACAAATGCCATAAAAGTATCTTAAAGACAGAATTGCTTCCCTTGTACCGCCATTTTTCCTAAACCCAAACTGATCTTCACCTACTATCTCTTCTACTACCCTTTCCATCCTTCTGTATATTATTCTGGTCAGTAATTATGAAGCATGGGATGTTAGACTAATGGTGCGATAATTCTCACATTTGTCGGCTTGTGCTTTCTTTGGAAGTGTGAAGATGATATTTTTATTAAAATCAGTTGGAATTTCTCCTGTTTCATAACTTTTTGATATCAGCTTGAATAATCTTTCGATTCCTTCCTCTTCTAGGGATTTAAGAAGTTCTGCAGGGATCTCATCAATTCCAACTGCCTTATTTGATTTCAAGTCATTCAGAGCTTTATTAAATTCTGTTCTCAAAACAGGATCTCCTAAGTCATCAATGTCGACATCTCCTTCCTTTTCCATTACACTACTGTTCAAGTCGTCCCC
>CM061921.1:98689722-99076980 GCA_031002005.1 Vandiemenella viatica | reverse complement strand
AATTCGAAGATTGCTGTATGAGTAGATTTATTTCTCCTAAATCCATGCTGCTGGTAGAAAGGTGTGCATATTTGTTGATAAACTTAAGGAGTCTGTCAAGGAAGAGTTTTTCTAATATTTTTGGAATACCACTTAATTGGGACACAGGCTTATAATTTACCAACTGATCAGGAGAACCTTGTTTTAATGGCGGATTGTCTATAGCAGTGTTTAGTACTTCAGGAAAAGTTCCAGTTTGTGCAGTTTTGTTGAAGATTTTTGCTACAGGGACAGATACAAAATGGCATAGATTTTAAATGTGAAATCTGGGACTTCATCCAGTCCACATGAATAAATATTTTAATGTCATTATGATTTTTATAATAGCATCAGAATATGTTTCAGTTAGATATATTGTGGCACTAGATATTGTGGAAAGACAAGGAACATCTTTAGTTTGCTTTTTATAGTTCATTTTAATTAATAGTTCAGCAAAAGAAGTAAAATATTTGTTAAATTCCTCAGCTATCACTTTGGGGTCACTAATTATTGAATTATCAGTATACAATTTAATGTTCTTTGTTTCAGTTTTTATACTTTCAGTTTTTTGTCTAATAATTTGCTACATTGCTTTGGTTTTGTTTGAAGATTTTTATATGCTTATCATTTTATATCAATTTTGCTTGTTGAATTACTTTAAAAAAAAAGCTGGTTTCTTCCTCCCTATATTTTTATTCCTGTAGTTACCCAGTTTTTACTAGTTCTTTCTGCAACAGATTTCCTCCTTTTTGGGAAAAGCCAGGTTGAAGTAGTATAGAAAAGTACTGTGAAGTACATGAAAGATGCCATTTGCATCTATTTGATCATAGATATGGTTCCAGGATTCATTTGACAAGAGTAAGTTTAACACGTGTATGTTATCCTTATAAAAATTTCTCTGATAAACAATGTTTTTACAACTGGTGTTTTTACTTTTTTATCTTTAATGATAAGAGTTGCGCTTCATGGTCATTGCAATCCATACTTATTACTTCCCCTTTTGGGAAAACACTTGTCTCTGTACAAACACCGGTCCAAAAAGAGTATTATGATGGTTTGATATCCTGGTTGGGGAGTCTATTTTTGTTTTTAAGTTGAATGATGGACCATATTCGATATATGCTATTTCTCACAACTGTCTTTCAAGAAGTAAATATTGAAATCACCACAAAGCACTCAGTAACGTATCAATGTTACCAAGGGCCCTGGTGCACAAAAATAGTTTGGGCCCCTCAGGCCAGATGGGTGACCCAGTCTAGTGAGGGGCTCCCTGTGGTTTAGGGGCCCCTCAGGAGACTTGGTACAGCTTAAAAAAATCGCCTATCTGCCCTGAAGGTCCGCGCGGCCTTCTGATCCGCGCTTGGGGGCCCCCTGAACTGGGAACGCCGGTGCATTGCACCGCCTAGCCCTCCGATAGCTACACCTATGTTTCATTGGGTGCAGTCACATTATTTAATAATGATTTCAATTGGGTAAGGAAGGTTGACAAATTTCCATCTGGTGACATATAGATATTTATAACCACTATGTTGTTTTTAAGTAAAACAGTTGCACAAGCTTCAAAATTCTTCTCTACAGAGAGTTAACGCATTTTAAGATGTTTTGGCATTTAATGTGTTGCTTGACAAAAATAGCAGTACCTCCATGTTTAGAAGTATTTCTGCAGAAACACCTGGCTAGTTTGTATCCTGAAACTATATTCATTTTGATCACCACTTAACCATTGTTTTGTGATACAAATTACATCAACATTTAGCCTACACTGTAGTAATACTTCAAATTCTGTTAACTTAATAGTAAGTGATTGATCATTATGATGCAGAATAAACAGTTCCAAATTGCTTGGTTTTTCGTTTAAAGTTACGGGTCCCTTATTATTATTATTATTTTTTTTTTATTTATCAATCTTGTTCCATGGATCCCTGCTGAGGAAGTACCTCTGGGATTTCTAATGGCATTTCTAATTATTCTTATCCTAAAAAAAATCTTGTTTCATCTTCTTGCTGTTAGCTTCGAGCGTACGGTATATCGGATTAGCTTTGTGAATGGATAAAGGATTTTCTAAATGGGCGGTCGCAGTACGTCGTCGTTGAAAGAGATAGTTGTTATAATCTAGATGTTACATCGGTTGTACCTCAAGGAAGTGTAATAGGACCACTTCTTTTCTTAATTTTTATAAATGTTCTCGGAGACAAAGTGAAAAGCATTTTTAGATTGTTTGCTGATGTGGTTATTTATAGGGAAGTAAGGAATTTGGCCGATTGCTTAGAAATGCAGCGTGATCTGGATGTTATTTTGGCATGGTGCGCTGAGTGGCAACTCACACTAAATTGTAAAAAGTGTAAGACAATGAGCATAACTAACAAAAAGAATCCAATTGTTCAGAAATACGAGGTAAACAGTTCAGTTACTGAAATGGTCGATTCTATGAAATGCTTGGGAGTATCTGTACAAGGGAACATGAAATGGGACTGACGTATTAATTCGTTAGTAGGTAGAGCTAATTCTAGGCTGCGATTCCCGGGTCGAATCTTGAAAAATTGTAATGAACAAACAAAGGAGATAGCATACAAATCTCTTGTGCGTCCACATTTGGACTACTGTTGTGCCATCTGGGATCCGTTTCGTAAGGGTTTGATCGATAGTATAGCGAAAGTACAGGGAAGAGCCACAGTCCTTATAAAAGCGTCATAGAACTGATTAGTAGACTAGGCTGGGAATCTCTGGTAGATAGACGACGCACGTTTCGTATAAACTTATTGGTAAACATGTGTAGTCCCACTTTCACTTACCAGTGTAGTGAAATACTTCGTCCACCAACCTATTTGAGTCGGAATGACAAGAAAGATAAAATTAGAGAAATAGGATGCCGCATTGATTCTTATATGAATTCTTTTTTCCCTTGTACCATTAGGAATTGGAATGCACAACAAAGAGATTTAACTTTAGTGCTGAGCACCCTCTGCCACCCACAATTTTGTGAATTGCAGGGTATATATGTAGATGTAGATTCACTGGTTTTCCATCTTCTGGATGGTTAAATATCTTATTCACAAGTTCTTGAAGAGGTTTTGTTTCTGCACTCATTTGCCAACATGATTTTGATTCGATGAATATAATGAAGTTGTCACTCTTCTTCAGTTTTCTATAAATCTATCTGTCTATTAAAGTTTGTTTTATTTTCTTCTTGTATACACTTCGATTTTGCTGAATTAATTCTACAATTCTATTGCAAACATGTTCTTTTCCAGATTTGTTCATGTGCAACCCATGACTTGTAAATTGTCTTCTGTTCAATCTTTCAGTCTCGAAATTAATACTAACTCGATCACTGTTGACATTGTTTCGTGAGTTGATGGACTTCCAGAAATACTTGTTAGCTGATTTAACATTTAAGTGTAAATTCGGGACATCATATCTGAGTGGAATTAGATGTAAAATTACATTAGCCTTTTTTTTTTTTTTTGCTTAATGAATTAACAGAAACTGTAACAGAATTTAACACACTGCAAAGATCTTTGTAGCTATCACCTATGTTATTCGTTCCCGCCATTACTACTACACAGTCTTTGTAATTGTACCCTTCACTCTGTTTATCAATTTTTTTGTTATTTCTTCGATAGAAGCATTGGGATTGATTATTGCTCATATATCGTAGGAAGAAACTAACACCTCTCTTAACATTTTCAAGCAATCTCTGTCTTGCCTGTCACGCAAAAGGAGAATCTTACAATTATTGTCCTGTTTACATTTCGAAACACTGTTCAATGTTTTGCTTTTCCACATGTTTGATGCACATTTTTTAGTTTTGCTTTGAATTTTGTCTAACTGCACAACACTTTCCAAGTTTAACACGTCAAAATTATTGGAATGCTTCGCTTCGTGTTCCAATGTCTTCTTTGTTGTATAGTTGTTAAGGCTACACCATCCATTAATAAGTTTCCATTTTTCACAGTTTGTTTCTGCAACTACAGGATAAGTTAAACGTTTCACTCTCTCCTTAATATCATTGATTTCTTCCTTAAGAGGTCTAATGATGTCATCATGACTTCAAATAATGTCTTTAAGGTGCCTAACTGTGTGTTCTTTTTCGTCTGGTTTTGTATCTGCACTGCCGGTCGACGATTTTAAATTCTTTGATTTGGAGCGGGTTGTCACTGTATTATTTTTCTGGTCTTAATATCACACGCACGACACTTCGAGCTTCCATCAGCATCTGATTATTTACAAACGGAAAACTTTTCCACAAATTTAAAAGATTTTTTTACTCGACTGGTCACTAATGTTTACTGTTTCCGGGGCCATTTTTCCAAAGATTATCTGATTTCTGACAGTACTATAACTTCTGTTGTTTTATTTTGCTGTCATCAGTCTTTCGACTGGTTTGATGCAATCTTCCATCCCTTCCTATCTTGTGCTAACATCTTCATCTCTACATATCCCCTGCAGCCCACGTCCTCAATTATCTGCTTCATATATTCTAATCTCTGTCTTCCTCTACAGTTCTTGCCTTCAACTGTTCCCTCCACCAGCAAATTAACTAATTCTTCATGTCTCAAAATATGACCTGCCAGCCTCTCTTCTTTCTGTAAGCTTCTTCCACAAACTTCTTTCCTCACCCATCATTTCCAAAACTCGTTCATTTCTTACTTTGTCAGTCCACTTAATTTTCAGCATTCTTCTATACCATCACATTTCAAATGCTTCAATTTTCCTTCTTTCCGGTATTCCTAAAGTCCATGTTTCACTACTGTAAAGTGCTGTGCTCCACACATAAAGTTTTAAAATGTTTTTTCTAATTCCTAGATCAATATTTGAAACTAAAAGATTTCTCTTTTCCATGAAGGCTCTTTTTGCTAGTGCTATTCTGCTTTAACATCATTCTTGCTTGTGTCAACGGTTATAATTTTGCTTCCTAAGTAACAGAATTCACTTACTTCTCCAATTGCATCCGATCCTATTTTTATATTTAATCTACTAGTATTGGTATCATTTCAGCCTTATTTCATCACTTTAGTCTTGCTCTGATTTATATTCAGTCCAAAATTTTCCTTCAGTATTTTGTTCATGCCATTCAGTAATATATCATTGTCCTCAGCCCTTTCTGGTAACAAGACAATGTCATCAGCAAATCGTAGCATACTAATTTTTTCTCCCTGAACACTTATGCCACATGGAAATTTTTCTTTTACTTTCTTTATTGCTTCCTCTACATACTAGTGGAAATATTAACGGGGATAGACTACAACCTTGTCTCACGCCCTTTTTAACTGATGCTTGTTTCTCATGATTCTCTACTTTTATTACAGCCACCTGATTCTTATGTAGTTTATAAAGAATTCTTCTATTTCGATACTTTAGGCCTGACTTCTTTAAAATTTTGAACATCTTGTCCCACTTAACATTATCAAAAGCTTTTTCTAAATCAACAAATGCCACAAAAGTATCTTTGTTTTTCTTGATCCGCCCTTCAAGTATTAATCATTAATACAGAATTGCTTCCTTTGTACTGCGATTTTTCCTAAACCCAAACTGATCATCACCTACTATGTCTTCTACAATCCTTTCCATTCCTTTGTATATTATTCTGGTAAGTAATTTTGAAGCATGTGATGTCAGACTAATGGTGCGATAATTCTCACATTTGTCGGCTTGTGCTTTCTTCGGAAGTGTGAAGATGATATTTTTATTAAAATGGGTTGGAATTTCTCCTGTTTCATAACTATTTGATACCAGCCTGAATAATCTTTCGATTCCTTCCTCTCCTAGGGGTTTAAGAAGTTCTACAGAGATCTCATCAATTTCAACTGCCTTATTTGCTTTCAAGTCATTCAGAGCATTATTAAATTCTGTTCTCAAAACAGGATCTCCTAAGTCATCAATGTCGACATCGCCTTCCTTTTCCATTACACTATTGTTCAAGTTGTCCCCAACATACAGTTTCTCAATGGATTCTTTCCATCGGTTAGCTCTATCTTCTGAGCTTAAAGAGGTTTCCCATCAGCAGCTGTAATGTTCATACCTCTTTTCTTCATTTCTCCAAAATTCTGTTTGATCTTTCTATATACAACATCTACTTTACCTACGGCCATTTCCTTTTCTACTTCTTCACACTTTTCTTGTAGCCATTTTTCTTTTGCTATTTTGCATTTCCTATTTATTTGATTTCTAAATTGCCTGTACTGCTCTCTTCCTGCTTCATCCTGAGCATTTTTGTACCTTCTCCTTTGATCCATCAGCTGCAAAATTTCTTCTGTGATCCAAGGGTTTCGGGCAGCTTGTTCCCTAAAGCCTAATGTTTCTTTGCCAGCTTTCATTATTTCGGTCTTTAATGCATTCCATTCGTCCTCGATTGAGCTCATTTCACAGTTATTTCTTAGATCTAAGTCTACCATTTCTGCAAATTTTTCTCTTGTGCTAGATTGTTTCAGTTTATTCACTTCCAGTCTGTTCTGCTTATACTGCTTCCTTATTCGCTTGAATTTCAGCCTGCGCTTCATTACTATCAAATTATGGTCCGAGTCTATGTCCGCTCCTGGGTATGCTTTACAGTATAGAACTTGATTCCTGAATCTCTGTTTGACCATGATATAATCTAGTAGCTGATATCTGCCTGTATCCCCAGGACGTTTCCAAGTGTATGTTTTTCTTGCATGGTTCTTAAACAGTGTGTTTGCCACCACTATATCTTTCACAAAATTCTAATAACCTGCTTCCTCGCTTATTTCTTTCTCCTAGACCAAAACTTCCTACAGTATTCCCCTTTTCCTTCTTCCACTATTGTATTCCAATCACCCATGATTATTAGAGTTTCCTCCCCCTTCACATATTGGATTAATTCTTCAATTTCGGCGTATATTTTTTCTATTTCTTCATCATCTTCCTGTGATGTTGGCATGTACACTTGTACTAATATGGTTGAGACGGGCTTAGTTTCTAACCTCATCAAAGTAATCCTGTCACTAAATTGTTCATAATAACTCACCCGTTTTCCTACTTTCTTGTTCATTACAAACCCTACACCAGTGACTCCACTGACAGCTTGTGTGCTAATTATCCTGTTTTCCCCAGACCAGAAATCCTGTGCGTCCTTCCATTTAATCTCACTAATCCCAACAACATCTAACTTAAGTTGTTCCATCTCCCTTTTTAAGTTTTCTAACCTACCTGCCCTATTCAGACTTCTAACATTCCACGCTCCGACTCGTAGAATGTTTCTATCCATTCTGATGACTCCTCCCTGAGCAGTCCCCACCCGGAGATCCGATTGGGGGACTATTTTACCTCCGGAATATTTTACCCAGGAAGAAGCCATCATGATATATGTAATTTGAGAGGATTACATGTCTTCGGGATACCCTTTGGGTCTTTAATGCAGTGGTTTCCCGTTGCCTTCTGCATCCGCATGCCGTTGATCATTTCTGATTCATCCGCCTTTAAGGGGTGGTTCCAACCCCAACGGCAAGAGGGTGCCCTGAACCACTCCCCACTCTTCCGCCCTCCTTTCGGAGGCCGTTGGTAAGCAGTGGGTGACTCCTTATACCGGGAATCTTTCAGTCGCCAGAGCCTCGTCCGTGCAAACAGGGTGCACCACGTGAAGAAGAGGTTGACATTTGGTTGGAAAAGGCTAGTATAGCCTCTCCCAAACCCTTACACCCCACATTTTTACATGGTTCATAAATATGGAGCATAGCAGCCGATTCTCACATTAAAAAACTGCAGGCACTCAAAAACAGGGCGCGGCGTTTTATTTTGGAGGCACCGCTCTACCTCCCTAACCGGGAAGTACGCGAAATACTCAGTTGGGAAACCTTAACTTAGCTGGTAAAAAGAAAATAAAAATTTTTTTTATCAAAAATGTTCTCAATCCTCCCACCAACTAATCTCTGAAATTGGAAATGAGACAGCCGAAATGCATCCTCGAAAGGGACCAAAACTAAATTTGACTTGTTAATTTAATTTTTAAGACCCCGAATGACCTCCCAACATCCTCCAACCCTCCAGTAATATTAATGGTAGGCCCCTCACCACTTATGAGTAGACCCACAGAATCATATTACCCCTACTAGCTTCTTAAGCAGGCCCTTCAATGTAATATACCCACCAATAGGATTTAGTAGGCACTCTTGGTAGTCAGGCCCCATGTAAATACCAAACTAAGTTCTCCCTCACTAGTTTTAGATCATAACATAAAATTTAGATTTTCATTTTAAATCCTGACAATAACAAAAAGCCATTCTCAATATTCTTAATTCAGATATGTGTAGTAGGAATGTCCTGACACACCATAAACAGGATGGGCTGTCTGTCTGTCTGTCTTATAGTCTCAGACAGTGTTGCCAACCGTAGCGGAATTCCGCTACGTGTAGCGGAATTTTATCCCTCGGCTGACAATGCGGCGAAATGTGCAAATTAGTCGAAAACGTAGCTACATTTTGCTATGTTCATTGCTATAACTTTCTAAAATGAATTTCTTAAGGATAAACATTCATTTTGTTAATAATGTCTTCCCTGGAATCGAAACCAGCCAAAATAAATCATTACCCAACCTTAGGCAATCGAATAACCAATAATAACAGGCAGATTGGTTGCGAATCCCCGCAAGTGTATTTCCCCGCTCTTCGTGTAGCGCCTATCTGCTTGCTCTTCCGGTTAGTCTAAGCACAAGTTTGCCTCATCCCTCAGAACGAGTTTGATAATAATTATTGCAAGTCACAAGTGATGCGTGACATGAGTGATACAGAAGAGGTGGGTTGTGCTAAACCCAAGAAAACGCGAGAATTCCGTCTAGAATTACCAAAAGGTCAAAGAAAATCGAGAAAACAGTTATTTTCAAAAAAAGTGGTTGAATAGAGATAATTTTTTTAAAGTGTATACTATCAGTGAAAGAGGACTATTCAAAAGCGAGGTGTAAGGCTTGCAAAGTTGTTTTGGGTGCGAAAAGAAGTGATTTGGTACATCATGGTCAAAGACACTGGAAGAACGTGAAAGCCATCAACAACACAAAACAGATTTCTCAGTAACTAAACTACATTTTTATTTATACCACTTATGAGTAAATAATCGTGGAGCTTAGCGATTAATGACTTAGCCAGGGGCTCTCACTCTGAGGGCCGCGGTTTGAATACCGGTGTATGTTGATGTATAATTTACAAAAAATTAATGTGATATCAGAAAGTAGAGTAGATCTAATACACCAGAACATCTCATAATTTGCTGCGATTATAGTTTGATATTACTTCAATTATTTGAACTACATATACAAATCTAGTGCTTTTTCTTTCAGATTTTCAAACCAAAGACAGAAGAAACTGAAGCTACAGTAACAGATATAAGATTTAGTTTATTAGTTGCGGCTTAAAATCTTAGTTTCAGTGTGTTCAGTCATATTGTTAAAGTTGCAAAACTAAATTTTAAGGATTCAGCTATTGCGAAAAATGTTCAACAAAGTCGCACAAAGTATACAGCTATTATTCGAAATGTGCTACCATCAAAAATCAAGGATGATGAAACTAGAGAACTTTAAGACAATGCTTTCTCGGTCCTCATAGATGAGAGTACTGATATCAGTAATAATAGGTTGTTGCCTATTTTAGCAAGATACATAAACTATGACTAAGTTAAGAGCCAGCCAGCTTCTTGACTTAATCCCCATTCGTAGTGACGATGGTAATGCTAAAGGGCTATACAGACTTTTCAGCAGTTGCCTGTCTAATTTTGAATTAAATGTTCACAATTTGATAGGATTTTACTACGATAACACCATGTGTTATGATTGGTAAAAATGAATCAATTCAAAATCCACCTTGTAAATGACAATCCAGAAGTTCTTGTAAACAGCTGCATATGTCACTTCAACACATCTTGTTGCCGGTAGCAGCATCAAACGAAATTCCTACTTATGTTGAAGCCTTGTTGCACAATATTTATAACTATTTTTCCCCGTTCTCCAAAACGACAATGCATTTTGGTGGAATTTCATAAGTTTATGCAAGCTTCTGAATTAAAGATCTTAAGTCCAAGTAGGACTAATTCGTTGTCGAAACTGTCTTGATCGTATAGTACAAGCAGTGGAATGTACTTGCTGAATTGTTCATAGATGCAGCATTTGAGGACAAACATCCAGTGGACAACATGATTTTTTTCAGACCTTCAAAATCCTTATACCATAGCGTACCTTCACTTCTTGAGTCATGTCTTACCCACATTCAATCAATTTCAACGCCATGTTTCAGTCACGGAAGGTATCCCATCCAAGATCTCTATCCTGAAAGCAGAAGATTTGTCAGAATTTTGTCTGCGAACTTTGTAAAACCACTTCGATAAATTGAACGTGTTTGATCCTCTCGTGTTACTCCCTGTAGAACAAATAAATGTTGGGGAACATACTATAAAAGTGTTATCAGAGTGTAGTGAAAGGGACAAGGAGCAATTCAGACTAATCTGTGTCAAGTTTTATCAAAAATGTGTCGGCGAATCTTTCAAAAGATTTCTGGTGAACGACAACATCTTTATGAATATTTCATTTCTTGTTCCAAGTAATGCATTGAAACAAAATGTTGAGAAAAATTTGGACGTTTTCGGAAATTGCGACGTGATTTGAATCTAAAATAAACACACAGGAAGATAAGAAATCTCGTCAAGCTCCCACACTATTTTTCAGAAGAAGAAAAAGAAGTATTGTTAAAGTTAAACGGTGTTGTTAGTTTTTGGTGTGTGTTAAGTATCTAATCTAATTATCAATGATCATGAAGACTGACTGCAGTTACACTATTATGATACTTTTGCCTGAAATGGTTAGTAAATAATGTAGGTATGTATAATTTCAAATAAGTTAAATTATTTAATCCTTCAATATTGCCTTTCTTCCGCACTTACGTGATTTAACCAATTATTGAATTCCGTCTTATTTCGTGAAATATTCATTGGAATTATAAAAATGTCGTCGTAAGAGATAACAACTAGTGCTGCTACTACCACTACGACAACAACAGCATAATCTTCAACCATCCTCTATTCGACATAAACACTGGCAGTAATATAACATGTTTATTCAGAATTCACAGTCTTATGTTTAACAAGAAATTTCATCATGACAGGTAGGCTTTATTGGTATTCTTGGCAATAATTATTTACTTGTAGCGGAATTTCCGATAGCCGTAGCTGGAATGTAGCGGAATTCTGTCTTGCCCGTAGCTAACTTTCCATCTTTCCGTAGTTGGCAACACTGGTCTCAGGAAACACAGCGAAAATACTTTAACCATGGTTGTTAGTACTGTTTGTTTCATGCAGTTTGTTCGCAGTAATACAGTACACCAATGCATAGTTGATGTGTACTATTTCTGGTTGTTTGGTTGAAGGAATTATCTTTGAGTTGACTGTTGTGCTGGTGTAAAAAGTTATTTTGGGCTATCTTCAGAAGGAATTCAAAACAACTTGATTTTTAAGGTTTTTTATTCTTACTGCTTATTTGTTTAAGGTAGATCTCAACATTTTTGGTAACTTTGTATTGCACTGTTTACGATTTCAGTAGAATAGCGCCATCAATGGTTAAGATTGTTTCACTGTGCACTCTGATATTTTGAAGTTATTGGTGTAGTGTGAAGCAGATACTTAAAGATGATTAATTACTGATTGATTACTGAGAACAATGATTGACGGCTATACAGTTGGAACAATTTTACATTCGTCTGAAGTACGGTAATGACTTAGGTTATATGGCGCAAATGAAAACAACTAAAAACAAAGCCCGAAATCCTCGTGCAATACAAACCAATACATTCATTTTCCATTGATCCCAATATAAAAGACTGGCTCTGTGGGATGTGGAAAGTTTTCGATTTACAGATAAACAGTTGCATAACAAAATAATATGTACACAAGTGGATGTACAGTCATAACATAAATGGTACATTAAACAATTCCATAGCAAAATAACACATACACCAGAAGATGTACAGTCATAGCATACATGGTACCGTGGTTTAATTCTAGATGGGGATACCGCTCCCTCGCGACTGTTAACGTGACGTCACGTTCACGTACAGTCATCTCCGTAAAATACGTGTTATTACTTGTCGAAGTTAACAGCAGATAATTTATTATTGAAATGCGAGCTTCACCTGAAACATTGAACATCCGGTTGTGTTATCGGACATCTGCGGCCGCTTACCAGCGGCCGCCTGCCTCTGATCTACCTTCGGGATATCAGTTTATGTTGATACTGTATAGCTTTAAATTATTGTGACCGAGCGTAGCGAGGGCACAATACAATAATAAATGATGACTGTAAGTGAACGTGACGTCACGTTAACAGTCGCGAGGCAGTGGTATCCCCATCTAGAATTAAACCGGTACCGTAAACAATTGCACAGCAAAATAATACATACACCAGGAGATGTACAATCATAGTATATGTGGTAAATTAATTATGTAAACTACATTTACATAAGCTACTGGCAGTTATTTTGCAGATATGTTAGAAATAAATTCTTCGACAGAGTAGAAGGAGCTGTCAATTAAAAATTCTTTCAATTTTTTCCTGAATTTGTTCTTATCATCTGCTAGACATTTAATATGTGTTTGGAGCTTATAGAAGATATGTATCCCTGAATATCGGACCCCTTTTTGAACAAATGACAATGACTTGTAATCCTTGTGAAGATCATTTTTACTTCTAGTGCAATAATGGTGTATTTTACTATTTGTTTCAAACAAGGTATAATTTGTGACTACAAAGGTACATTAATGTGTATACAGTATATACTCAGATGCTAATGTTAAAATCCCTAACTTCTTGAACAGCTCTCTGCATGAAGTTCTATTGCTAACCCCATGCATAATTCTTATTACTCGCTTTTGGGCTCTGAACACTTTATGGATAGAATTGCCCCAGAATATCATTCCATATGACAATAAGGAGTGAAAATAAGCAAAATAAACTAGCTGCCTCATACGGAGATCACCTATAGCTGAAATTGTACGAATTGCAAATATGGCTGCACCCAATCACTTTAGTAAGTCAGAAACATGTTCTTTCCAATTTAAATTATGATCAATATACAAACCTAGAAATTTCACACTCTCTACCTCCTGAATGGGTGGCCTGCAAATTTTATGCTCTATATCTGGTGTTAATCTGTGTGATATACTGAATTGCATATACAGAGTTTTATCAAAGTTTAAAGACAAGCCATTAGCTGTTAACCATTTATTAATAAGTTCAAAGACATAAATTGAAATATATTCTGTAGATAAATCTGGAGTATTTTTAATTCCTATGTTTGTGTCATCTGCAAATTGGACAAATTTTGAGTTTTTAGATGAAACACAAGGTAGATCATTTATATATATATTAGAAACAATAGTGGCTCCAATATAGAACCCTGAGGTACTCCACATCTGATTAATTTTCACTCAGAAAACAGTGGACTTCTTAAGGCAGCCTTAAAATTCTCCATTAACACTTTCTGTTTTCTATTTAGGCGGTAAGAACTAAGCCATTTATTAACAATGCCATCTTTACCATAATTCTTCAATTTCTGTATCAGAATTTTATGATCTACACTGTACTGTAAATTGTATCATAATTTAAATCTAGGCTACAGAAATCTATATACTTTTGGAACCAATCCAATTGCCTGAAATTATGATTTTAGGAAATTTGACATTGTCAAATCATGGTAGTTATTATGGATAAATTCTAAAATCCTCGTACATTACATTGTACCACAGTATTTAAGTTTGCAGTATGCCCCATGGCGCATAGTAATCAAAACACACAAGCTGAACCGATATCGCTTCTCAAAATAAAAACTTCGGTTAAAAGGCAAGAGAACAAACCTACATTGTGTGCTTAATTCATCGGCAATACTGAACTGAATATCACAAGACAGCCAACAAAGTAGCCAAAAAAACTACTGATATGGCAGCTTTTTTATGTTATACAAACTGTTATAGTACACGGATTACTGATACAGGTACAATATCAAACTGTTCAGTTATATATTACAGTTTTTTGTGTGATGTTATTTCTTTTTTTGCTTACTCTGAAGGACAAATTTTAGGTAAACTATACATGAAGTGAATAACAAGCTTAAATTACTATTAAAAGCTAATGTCCTAATGCCTTATGCAGAAACAAGTATTCA
Organism: Vandiemenella viatica; assembly: GCA_031002005.1. Classification (NCBI taxonomy): domain Eukaryota; kingdom Metazoa; phylum Arthropoda; class Insecta; order Orthoptera; family Morabidae; genus Vandiemenella; species Vandiemenella viatica. The sequence goes on along the minus strand of CM061921.1, from coordinate 99,062,812 downwards.
TTCTGGCCAAAACTGAATTTCTACCTAGCCAAAAACTGAGTTAATATTACTTTTAGAAAATCGAACCTTCAATCATACATGCATTAATACATCAATTGTATAACAATATAAATTTGAATTGCGATCCCCACTAGGCTCTATTGCAGAAGTCATTTACAACTGTTCTGTAATTGATGAAGATTTATTTTTGAAAATAAGGCTTTTAAGAAATAAAATATCTTTCAATTTTGCTATATTATTTTTTAAAAATTATTTAGCTACACTTTGTATGCTTTCTGTTTGTAAAAAGATGGTGAATTTTTACATGAATGACATAAAAAAGGATTTGCATGACATTTATTATGAAAAACCAAGCATATCTTCCACGATTGAAGGAAACGTCAATAGGAAGCATATAACAGCAAAGCTTAAATGTCACATATTGAGAAAAATCAAGAAACATGATTCGAGAGAGATCAGAAAGATGGTTGTTAAAAATCATTTAAAATCTGTACCCACTTGTAAAATTTCGGAGATGGTACGTTCTATCCAATACCATGTGCGGTTAAAGTATCAGCAAACTGTTTCATTAATTTTGGTATTAGTGAACCGGCATCAAAAGAAAAAGAACTTTTTTAAAGAACCTTCAAACGATTCATCAGAAGACTACACAAATAACAATTCTGGAGTTACAGAGTCATGAAGATTTAACTGAGTGTAATGGTGTAATTTTGCAGTCTTTAGTGGCTAATCTTCTTCTTCTTAGCATGAATCGTGCATTGCGGGGTCTGCTTTATAGGACTTCTTCTTCCAATTGTGCTGATCTTCTGCATCTTTAGGTGAGACATTGACTAGATGCATGTCCTCCTGCAAGGTATCCATCCAGCACTTCCAGGGTCCCCCTCGTGGTCTTCGGCCCTGCAGTCATATGTCGAGGGCTGTTCTCATGAATGAGGTGTCGTTGCTGCTTAGCACATGGCTGTACCATCGCAGACGACCCTCACACATTTTCTCATGGATTAGAGCCTCATTCAAATGAGGCCCGAACGTTCTCATTCTTGGTGCGGTCCAGTCTAGTGAGTTCCTGTGGCCAGCGAATCATCTTCATTTTCATGACATGCAGCTGTTGTTTATGTCTTTTTGTGACTGGCCAACATTCGGTTCCATACAGTGCCATTGGTCGAACGATGGTCCTGCAAACCTGTGATTTAAGGTACAGTGGCACCTTCCAGTCAAAAATAACTCCTGTGACCTGGCTCCACTTCATACACACTGGGTTGACTCTGTTTTGGATCTGTGGGACTTTCTGATCATCCAAACAGAGTATTTGAATTCAGATGACTTAGGAATTCGACGCTGTTGATATTAACAGACCCATCACTTTTAACTCCACACACTATGTACTCGGTCTTCCGTACATTTAATCGCAGGCCGTATGTATCGAAGGAAGTTTTCCATCGTTGGATTTGTTGTTCCTTTTTTTGTCGACATTTGCTGGCGATCATGAAATCATCAGCTAAGAGCAATATCCAGGTGTGTGGAGTGAGCCATTCTGCAGCAATGGTGTCATGACAGAGGATAAATAGGATTGGGGATAAAACTGATCCCTGATGAACACCAACTTTAATGAGAAAAGAGTCAGGATTTCCCACAGCATGTCGAATATTGCGGGTTGCATTAAGATATAGCAACTGGGTCCATTTAAAATATTCATCTGTTATGCTATGCTGTCTCGGTGAGTACCACATTACATCTCGAGGTATTCTATCGAAGGCATTTTCATGATCTACAATTCATATGTAACATTAGCCATTACGATTTTGATTTTCTTTAGTTAGATGCTCATTAATGTAATCTGTGGTATTTCTGTGTATGTTGATAACCTTACAAAAAAAGTTTCTGTGCATCCACTTCTTTTGTATAAAAAAAATCTTTGTTTTGCGATGTTAGAATTTTGCTCTCATCAGCGGAATTTTCTTCTACTTGTCTTTGTCCGATTTGATAGTGAGTCTACGGCTGAATTCGTTGTCTTCTTCAGCGTCAAAGTAGGGTAGAGGCTGGTTAGTTCAATTATACTTCCATTTTTCACACAATTGATAAATACTAACCCCTGGTGATACTGATTCCATTAAATCAAATTCAGTTGGATCGCTGCTCTGATTTTGAAAACTTGTGCTGAAACATGGATTTTATACCTCGTACTACACAGTATGTATTATCAAAGGTAATGTAAAACTATAAAGTGTAGCATATGTACAGTTATTTACGTAAATGATAGGTGTGGGCACACAATATACGAATTTTCCTAACAGTACCATTGGGGTATAAGATTGTAGAAGTACTAGTACCCCTACATTAAAGTTGTCTACCAGGGTGGACAATTAACAGAGTACAGAGGAAAACCCATTACTGAGATTACATGTAAAGAGTTGGTGCTGGCTGTAATAAGAAGCAACGAGTACAAACAGTTGTCAGTCAGCATCCAGCAGTGAGTAGGTTAACTCCTGCTAATATGCTCTTCCTAGAGTAGTTGGATTATACTGTAAAAATGTATGTGGTACTTGACATAATTTTTAGTATTGAATTTGTCGATATGGTAAAAAGCGAACAGTTTTTGACTCATCACCCACATGTCCCTATCACACATAATAGCTATTCAGAATCAAGATACATACATACTATCATGTGAAAGTTAACTGCATATTGAAAGAAGTTTCATCAAATCAGATGGAACAGGAACTACAATTTCATTTCACACATCCAATGTATTCGCGTTTCTGTCAGAGTAATTTCAGTGTATACATAATGGAGTTGATATTGACTGAAATAGAAATGTCGGTGTCACAAGCACAATAAAAACATATATTTCAGCTGATCTTTGATAAGTTGGTGATGCATTGCAGGATGTGGTGAACGCGATCTTGGAAATGGCTACTTCAAAAAGAGAAGCAAGCTTTGTTGAAGATTATATAGTCAATGCGCATTCATTTCAGAAAACTGGATCTGCTAGTGCATTGATTGAATTATTGTACTAGTAAAACCAAAATTTGATCTTTGAAGACATCAGCACAGCTGGAGAAATCTTTATTCATGCTTATAGGATTACAAACAAACAGGAGGAATGAAAGGAAACTAGTGCAGTTGAGTTTGATTGCTACAATCTCACCAATATCTAAGTATAACTAAATCTCTATATCTTCGCCAGCAAGTGGAGGAAATCAACGAGCAGTTAGACGGCTGACACATAACCTTCAGTAGACCATGTACTATTCCACAAATAAGATGATATGACTGAAAATGTAAAGTAAGAACTAGCACTGATTCGTGCTAGGGACGACACAAATTCGTACATACAAACTAATCCAGATGCACAAAGAGTAATTTTATCAACAGTGAACTCGCATGGATAATGCTACATGTGCAACTAATGAAAGGGCTAAACCAACTTGGCTTTAGATAATAGTGTGTGTGAAGCCACTGCACATTCATTTTTGATCTGCTGGAATATTAATTGCTTCCTGGAAGTAAGACCCAAATTTGGTCATTGAAGACAACTCAACTGATGAAACCTTGGTTCCTGATACTAGGATTACAAAAAATCAGGAAACGTGACGAGGAAAGTAGTATGATTACTACAGTCCCGCCAGTGTCAAAGCATAACTAAAAGATGTGGTGTAGCTGTACAAGAACTTTAATTTAGACTTTCAGAAAAAAAAAAAAATAAGTTAAGAACAATCCAACAGTTGTATTATGAGTGCGTGTCTGTTTCCCTGTTACTTATCCGTGACAAAATTGTCGAAACTGCACCTCTATCTGTAATTGATTGTTTGCAACAAATTGAATCAGTCATGACAGGACCTGTAGATATATGTATGAAATTTTATAGCAACGAGGATTTTTCTAATTGAATGTCTGAATTGTGTGTAGAATACATACCCCCAGCTAGCATTGAGCCAAGGCTAACATAAATAACGAGGTAGCATTCCACTTTACTATTTATTATGACGAACCCGGCGCACAGGGATTAAAAATTAGTGAAGGCGTGTTTGTTTTCAAAGAGGCCGCTGTATGTTTGACACGATCAGACAACATTATTGTTACATATTTTGTCTCTGTATCTTCACCCGGAGGGAGGATATGAACCAGCAGCTAGACGGTTGACACATAATTGTCATGGAATACTTTGGAACACCACTCATGTAACATTCAGTAGACATGTACTATTCTACAATCAAGATGATAGAATTATTTACATGAAAGAACGGGAGAAGATGATTCCAGACGATTATCCGGAAGAAATTCTGCTACAATGTACAAAATTTAGGATGCCCACCACTACAAGAACTCAAGAAAAATAACATGATAAAACTTTGTAAAGGAGCTTTATTCTATAGTGCTATGTGTGCTTCTGAAAAAGTGTTTTTAATTGCTCAGTTTTGGGTAAAGTAAATGAATTAAAGCAAATTAAGTGTTTTCTTATTTCAGCTGTTATGTACATTTCACATACTGGCAGCATCGCAAACCCTATACCCACATTTACAGTGCTCAAAAGTTTTAATTACTGAACAGTTAATACCATCTAATATTAATTAATTTTTGTATGCAATATGTCTTACGAGTGTATAGTCCGATGATGAACTTAAGTCACAAAAATGTTATTAATGAACAAATTAATTAGTATTATGTCTTAGCCTCATGATAATCATGTATCACTTATCAGCTGACATGTCCACAAACTCGTTATAGTATCTTTAAACTTTTTTACCATAGGCTGCGTATCGATTAGGTTCCACCTTGTCGATTCACAAAAGAAGACACCACCAGCAGGATCCGTATCATAGTAAAAACATACAGTTTTCACCCCAGCCACTGTCTGGCACGAGACAAAGTTCTCACCGAGTGGTATGCTCATATGACTCAGTCGTGGTTATTGCTGAATAAATTAGACACTATGTCAGACACCTAGATCAGCAGGCCCCATTCAACATCTGATAGAATAAAAAAGTAAATTTTGTGGTCATACCACCAAGTTGGTATAATAATTTTGTTGTATTCTACCTTTCCAGCACCACAGCCAGAGAAATATTGTCTTTTGCCAACAGCCCGAAAGTCAATTGTTTTCAATCACTTGCATTCAATTGGTACAACTGATACTTTGACACAAACAAAAACACATATCGGGCCATACCTGCAGATTGACGCCTGTAGCGCAAGAGGGATCAAATGTCCCGAGGAAGGCCAGGTGCGCAGCCCCTGGGATTAGGGAAACAACATTTCACCTCCATCTACTCATGTACCAGGCGTCGTTTGTTTTAGTTTATGCTACCTATAAGCAGTACACCAACCTATCAGTAGCTTCTGGTGTGTTTTCCCCCACTGAATCATAGTTGAGGGAATCAATCTATGACAACAGCCGGTGGCGTTCTTTGTGTTAGGCCATATGCAACAAAATGCATCAACCCAACAACAGCTGGCGGCTTCCCCCATTGGGACATATGTAACAATAACCAGCTGTGTCCTTCGATGATGGAGCAGTCCATCATCTTGTCAGCAACTATAGTACCGAATGGTGGGTGAGTGGTTAACACTATGGTCTCGGATTCAAGAGGACATGGGTTCAAATTCCTTTACAGGCATCCAGATTTGGATTTTCCACGGTTTCTCAAATAACTCCAGGCGACTGCTGGGATGCTTCCTATGAAAGGCGATGGCCAAATTCCTTCCCATTCCTTGTCGCCCATCCTTTCCCGCCTGTAATGACCTCGACGTCGACGAGGCTTAAAGCCATAATAATAATAAAACTAGTGTAGGAGTTCTGGGCTAACAAAGCTCCATTGTAATTATGATTATCAATCACATTTGATGGCAATGGTCAGCTGCAAGCAATTCAGAACCTGTCATCAACTTATCAGAGAGTCATCCATCAACTTGTCAAAAGAACATTAGGAGTTGGCAGTTATCTTGTGAGAATGCAGCTGTTCTCCCTCGGGAATACGTGGATACGGAGACGCTACCGGGAATGTCAAAGGGTTTCTTTCTTGCTATTTCTGTCAGTGGACACAAATTATATGCAAGGTTACATAGGCATAGAGCATACCCAGATAGCATAAGGGCTTCTTACAAAATTCTAATTAATGCTCTAAGGCAGCTCACTGATAATACGATTAGGGATGTACCTATTTTGTAATAGAGGCTACTGGTGAGGAGATAATAATAGACTACAGGTACAGGGATACCAGAGGCGTAAGTGACACTAGTGACGTAATAAGTGAAAGTGTTGCAATTATGATGATTAAAAGAGCTGAAGGGAATATACTAAAGCCAGTTAAAACAAACATAACTGTATAGTTTAGTAATTTAGAAGAGATATGCCAATCATAATTTAGAGATGCATGAACCACAGGCAGCTATAGAGACAGAGTGTTGCTTAAAAGGAGTGATGGACAATGAGGATTTCCCTGATGGTTTCAATGTGTACTACATAAATAAAGGATGAGTTGGTGAAGACATACTCATACAGGTTGGTAATAACTGTAGCAGTTCATTCATATTTATAGATGATAAACGTGAGTTACTCGTGGTAGACTTCTGAGGTACTACAAATCAGAAGACAAGGGTCTTGGCTACTTACTGTATTGGAAGAATGAATGAGCAAGATGTGACCCTCAGTTAGATACTAACTGCATATTCAGGGGAAGGGTTAAGATTGTGATATGTGCAATGTGAAGAAAATGAAATTAATAATTCAAGGAAGTGAAGATTTTAAAACATCACACAGGTGTTAGAAGAAAGTACAAAAAGACAAACTTTGGTCGATGTGTTGCTAATCAAGCCTGGTAATAACTGTACATGGTGTCATGTTACAGAGGAACAAATGACTGCAAAATAATTGAGGACTCAGTAAATCAGTGGCCAAGGAGGCAATGGAGGGCATGCTTACGAGGTAATTTCCCTACAAACCCATTTTTACCTTTTCTCATACCTGCCTGCTTTTTCTCTTTGCGAATTTTTTTAATGTTTCTGGTACATTGTATTGTATTATATTTGATCCATGAAGTCATAATTTATGACATAGGTAGGACAAGTCATCAGTAATTCCAATATTAGTTTTCACAAAATTCAGGATTATATATTATTATTATAACTTTCATAATTAAAATTGCACAGTCAATACAAGCAACATATGAAATACTTCTGTTCAACTGAAGTAAAATGAACATTTTGATGTTTTATAAGTTACAATACAAAATAATTCAATCTTGTTTGTTCATTTCTCAATGGTTCGTATATTCAGTGACACTATAGAAGCTATTGACTAATAAAAAAAATTTCAGCTTATATTTAAAATTATGTAAATTTGATATTTGTTTTATGTCTTGCAGGAAGAGAGTTGTAGAGAATTTTAGGTTGGTATAGTACACTGTTTTGGTATAGAGCTTTCTTGTGCCACTCTATATGAAAATCATTCCTATTTCTTGTTTCGTATTTATGTATTTCCTTATTTAGTATTGCATATTCCTGATGTGATTTCAGGAAGCAGATATTCTCAAATAAATATGTAGATGGTAGAGTCAATATTTTTAGCTCTTTAAAAATTTCTCTGCAGGATTCTCTATGTTTCACACCTTTCATGATTCTTAAAGCTCTCTTTTGAAATATGAAATGCCTGTTTTGCATGCGTTGAATTTCTCCCCCAAAATTATACCATATCTTAATAAACTATGCATATATGAGTAGTAGGCACACAACATTGTTTTAAAAGAGCACCACTCACTAAGCATTCTTAAAATATAACAACATTTGCTTAACTTCTTATTCAATGACCCAACATGTTTATCCCACTTTAAATGTTCATTCAACCATATTCCTGAAAATTTTGTATCACCTATCTTCACCAAATTATTACTGTTATTTTTGTTCATTATATGAGTGAAACTAATCCATACTGTATTTTAATTATTTACAATCAAACAATTATCTTCGAACCATTTTTCCACTTCTTTTGTTGTTGCTGTAATTTTCTGTTGTAGGTCAACTTCATCCTGCCCTTTTGTAAAACTATTAGTGTTGTCTGCAAACAATACCTCGTCTGGTAAATCATTTATATATATATATATATATATATATAAGCAATAGTAAGAGCCCTAGGACTGAGCCTTGTGGTACTCCATGATCAACTTTATGATACTCTGAGAAATATTTTTTACCATCATGACATATTTTTACTCTCTGGTATCTGTTGGAGAGATATGATTTAAATCAATCATATTCTTACCACGAATACCATATCTGTATGGTTTTAATAATAAAAGGTCATTTCTAATAAGGTCAACGACCTTGGACAGGTCTAAGAATAATGCACCGTTTATTTCACCCTTATCCACTGCATTGAGAACTGTATTCAAAAAATTGTAAATTGCTGTTTCTGTGGACCTATTTTTCCTAAACCCATGTTGTAAATTGCTTAATATTTTGTTTCTGGTGAGAAAATCCGTGAGCCTTTCATACATTACTCTTTTAATTATTTTTGAAAAGCCAGTTAGTAGAGACACAGGTCTGTAGTTCTTTACGTTATATTTGTCATCCTTTTTGTAAAGTGGTGTTACTGTTGAATACTTTAGTTCTGTTGGGAATATTCCCACACTAAAGGAATCTTCCCATCTGTAAGGTGGGAAACAATGTATCATGAGCTGTGTTTAATGATTTTCTCTGAGATCCCATCAATACTGCAGGACATTTTATTTAGAAATAGCATTTCCTACTTCTGTTATAGTAACTGGATATAAAAACATTTTTCATTCATAGGACATTTATATTACCATTTCTACTGCACATCTCGCTGGTGAAATTTTTTGCTATGTTTGTGTAGTGTTTACTGAAAATCTCTGCAATCTTTTTTGGGTCCTGAATGATTTTTCCTTCGCTTTTTATAACATATGAATTAGTTTTTGCTTTAAAATTGCCTGTGTTTTTATTTATAATTGTCCAAATGGATTTTATTTTATTTGAACTTTTGAAAATATATGTATAATTTGTCTGTTTTTTTTTTTTTTTCCCACTAATATTACTTTTTTGAAACTTTTTCTATAGCATTTTACATGTGATTTTAAACTTTTATCTTGTTTAGCTAATTTATTTAGAATTCTAAGATTTTGTGCGGAATTGTTAATGCCCTGGGTTATCCATGTGATTGGTTTGCTTGCAATTCTAACTCTTTTTAATGGGAATGCAACTTCATAACAATACTTATATTTAGACATAAAACAATTGAACTTATCATCAATACTATTAGGCATCCATTCCCCCCCAATTCATATTTTGAAGCATGTAGTTGAAAGTCAAAATACTATCATCATTAAAGAACCTCCTCTGCACATACTTTTCACCGATCCTGCAAGCTTTGGTGAATATGTTTTTTACAGACAATTTAATATCCAGATGATCAGAGAAACCCATATCTATTGTTGAGATGTCATAGTTAACATATTTCCTTGTTGGTCGATTGCAGATTGACTCCCTTTCCCGTACCTAGTGGCATCATACACAGTTATATACATATTATAAGACATAAACAAATTTATTAGTAGTTGCTTTCTAACACAATTACCATTAAAATCAACATTAAAGTCTCCAACTAATTACCATATGGTTTGTTTGATTTTTCAGTTCACTTAGAAGATCTTCCATGTTTTCTAAGAACACTGTAAAGTTGCCAGATGGTGGTCGATATACACATACAATAGTAATTTTACATTCTATAAGTATATATGCAGAGTATTCAAAATCTTTTTCAAAACATTTTGCACTTTTCAATCTTATTTCCTTTGGCTTCAAATTAGGTTTAATATATATACATGTCCCACCATACTTGTAGGTTTCTCTGCAGAAACTACTTACCAATTAAAAATAATGTCACGTAATAAACCAAATTCAGAATCCTAGGGCGTAGCGGGGTCGTAGACGAAACACTCAGTTTAAGGCAACGAAGCTCTATTAACAGTTGGCACAGTACAGAAGCACGGAGCGAACTGACCTCTGGCTAGAAAGGAGTATCGCTTAATATAGTGATGAAGAACAGTCTAGAACATTAACACTAGTAACAACAAGAATATTCCAGAATAGTTTACACAAAGTTAAGAAATTAAAATTTTACAGCACTTAATGGATTCGAACCCACGACCTTTAGTCCCACAGTCTCTTAGCGTAACCACTACGCTACGACAGTCTTTTCTTTCTTCGTCGCCTGATCCACTTGATGTGCGGACATTGCTCCCTCCTTAAGGGAACAGCGTCCCGATGTTACGTTGCCCTGGTCATGGAGCGAGTCGTAGGTCCCGCGCGCCTTGGTTTCCTGATGGGCGGTGATGTCCCTAGTCGTCAATGTCTTCGAGCCCAGATGAGACGTACAGCTCTTGGGGCCCTTTGGTTTACTGAAGAATGCTGGATCTACTAGTCTACTCTGCGTTCAAAGGGTCCATGTAAGGCTTCAGTCGCAGCACGTGAACTGTGTCTCTCACCTTTCGTCGTTTTGAGTGTGGATCGAAATCCTCGACTTCATAAGTGACATCAGACAACCTTCGTACAATCCTGTATGGTCCAAAGTAAGTCTGAGGAGCTTCTCAGACAGGCCAACCTTACGGATGGGAGTAAATATCCAGATGAGGTCGCCAGGTTGGTATGAAACAGAACGGTGACTTGCTTCATACCTCCGGCGGTCATTCTCTTGAGCCTGCAGTGTGCGGAGCTGAGATAACTGCCGACACTCCTCAGCCTTGTTACTAATTTTGCGATGTAATCATCGCTCACATCGTCAGGATGGAACGGGAACACAGTGTCCATGGTCGTTGTTGCCTTCACGTCCGTTGTACCAGGAAGAATGGCGTAAATCCGGTTGTGTCTTGTTTGGCAGTATTGTAGGCGAACGTCACAAAAGGCAGCACCTGATCCCAGTTGGTTTGTTCGACACTCACGTACATGGAGAGCATGTCAGCAAGTGTTTTTGGTTGAACGTTCTGTAAGGCCATTAGTTTGAGGGTGGTAAGCAGTCGTCATTTGATGTGTGATGTTACATCGACGGTTGATCTCGTTCACAAGTCTCGACTGGAAGACCTTTCCTCGATCCGTGATCACTGAGCTTGGGGCCCCATGTTTTAATAAAATGTCCTCCACAATGAATTTTGCAACCTCAGGGGCTTCAGCTGTTTTCAAAGGTTTTGTAATGGCGTACCGAGTCAGATAATCAGTACAAACGATAATCCACTTATTGCCACTGGTAGAAGTCGGGAATCGTCCGAGTAAGTCAATACCGACACGCTGGAAAGGCGTTTCTGCAGGCGGAATTGGTATAAGTCGTCCAGGTGGTTTCTGAGGAACTGTCTTCCTTCTCTGGCATTCTCGACAGTGCGAAACATAGTGACGAACACTTCTAAATAATCCTGGCCAGAAAAATCTCTTCCGGATTCTGTCATAAGTCTTAATAAACCCTAAATGGCCCGCTGTAGGCGCGTCGTGGAAATGTTGAAGAATTTCGATGCGCATGTGCTTGGGAATCACTGGAAGCCATCTCTTTCCAAAGGGGTCAAAGTTTTTCTTGTAAAGCACCTCATTTATCATCTTAAATTCTCCATTCACATCCTCTGAGCGATCTAAGGCAAGTTTAATTTGCAACAATTTGGCGTCCTTCTTTTGTTCCTCAGAGAGATCGCGAAGAGTAGCGAGACAGTCAGTACTCTCTTCATTCTCTTGCTGTTCCTCCACTGGATTCCTCGAGAGACAGTCGGCATCCCGGTGCTTCTTTCCACTTTTGTAGACTATACTAATGTCGTATTCTTGAAGACGTAATGCCCACCTGGCAAGTCGTCCTGATGGGTCCTTAAGGCCTGTTAACCAGCAAAGTGAATGGTGATCTGTTACAACTGTAAATGGTCGTCCAAAGAGATATGGTCGGAGTTTGCAGACAGCCCATATGACAGCAAGACACTCACGTTCCGTTGTTGAGTAGTTTCTTTCGGCTTTGTTGAGAGTCCTGGAGGCATAGGCTATTACCTTCTCTTTCCCATCCTGAATCTGTACTAATACAGCGCCAATTCCATAACCACTAGCGTCTGTATGCAGCTCAGTAGGCGCTTTCTCATCATACAGCCCAAGCACAGGGTCAGTCGTCAGAGCCTTTTGCAAAATGAGGAAAGAATCTTGTTGAGATCTACCCCAGAGGAATTTAGCACCACTTTTTAGCAATTCTTGGAGCGGCCTGGCTTTCATACAAAAGTCTTTTATAAAGCGTCGATAGTAAGAACATAGGCCAAGAAAGCTCCTGACGTCACTGGTATTCTTAGGAACAGGAAATTCCGTTATAGATCTCACCTTGTCGGGATCTGGCCGCACACCCTCACCTGACACAAGATGCCCAAGTATTTTTATTTCTTTAGCTCCGAAAAGACACTTTCTTGGGTTGAGCTGCAAGCCACTTTGTTTCAGGCATACATAAAACAGCTCTCAGTCTTTTCACGTGTTCATCGAAGGTTTCGGAGAACACTAAATAACAGAGACACATCGTCCACTTCAGATGACGTAAAAGATTATCCATCATACGTTCGAATGTTGCTGGCGCATTACACAAACCAAATGGCATTACATTAAATTCATACAGGCCATCGGGGGTAATAAATGCAGTTTTCTCTCGATCGCTTTCGTCTACCTCTATCTGCCAGTATCCTGAGTGTAGGTCCATAGTCGAGAAAAACTTAGCTCCCTTCAGACAGTCCAACGTATCGTCAATTCGCGGAAGAGGGTAAACATCTTTTTTAGTCACCTTATTGAGCTGTCGGTAATCGACGCAGAACCGCCAGTGGCCGTCCTTCTTTCTCACGAGCACTACCGGCGATGACCATGGGCTCTGAGACGGCCGAATGATGTCGTCATTCAACATCTTTTCTACTTCTTGCTGAATTATTCGGCGCTCCGCTGCTGAAACTCGATACGGTGTTGGCTGATAGGTTGATGGTCGCCCAGTGTCAATTCGATGTTGTACCTTCATGGGGTCGACTTGCTCTTCACCAGTGGACTGAAACATTCATAGAATTCCTGAGAATAGCTTCTCCTGTATGTTCCTTAGTCAAATCCGGCGAGAGTCGGGACTGAATGTTTAGTCTCGTTGCTTCCGTTACATTCACACTTGTGGGTTCTTCGCAAAAGGTTTCCATGACACTCAGATGCCCTTCAATTAACGTCTCGGCGTATGCTATACACTGGCACCTTGGGGAGAATATGTGGCACCTTGCAGCAGTTGACTACCCACAATTCACCAATTCCGTTCTCAAATGAGACGGCGGAGGCAGGGATGAACAAATCTTTCTCCAGTGGTAAATTCCTATTGCATTCCACTAGGAGGTCCATACAAGTACGTGGCGTATGACACATGACAGTTACCTTCAAAGCACTGGTGGCAGGAATTATGACGTCATCCAGCACACAAACTTTCCAGGCACGGGAAGGACTGTTTTCCCCGTCCTCCTCAACTATAGCAAAATCTTCGAGCGACCACAGTCTATAATTGCTTGTGAGGCCTTCAGAAAGTCCCAACCAAATATGACGTCATGACTGCATTCTTGTAGCACAACGAACTCAAAGGGCTGCTCGTGGCCATTTATAGAGACACGAATAGTGCACCTTCCTATAGGTTGTACATGATTTCCCATTAGCAACCCTGAGCAAAACATTTCTGTTGTCGACGAACATAGTCTTCCGCAACTGGCGCCGGCAATTCTCCCAAATAACCAAGAAAGATGCCCAGAGTCCACAAGAGCATGAGCTGGTGACCATCATGAGGATTTCAACGTAATTTTGCCAACATTTTCGTAAATGATCGGCGGTGGAGGTATTTTTCCTAGAGCGGCCTCACCTCCAAGGAAGGTCGCACCTTTTAGTTTTCCAGGTTGCGGCGGCTAGGATACTGGCTGGAGCATCGGAATGGGGACGGAGATCTTGATCGGCGTGTCGGCGACCGTCCTCTGAAGCGACCAGCCTGTGGCGACAGTGATCTACGTCGTTCATAAGTTACGTCTTGATCTTCATTGTCGTCCTGGGGTCTTCACACGCTGAAACGTGCTTCGAATCTCCTTTCACGGGCATCATTAAATATCTTCCGTCTCTCTCGGCAGTAGCGTACTACATGTCCCGGTCGCCCACAGTGAAAACATACCGGCTGGTTGTCCCGCGTTCTCCAGACGTCGGTTTTCCTGGGAGAGTTTGGAGGATCCTCGCGTTGCGTCGCAGTGGCAGAAATTCTCTTTGGTCTCGGCTGTCTAACAGTTTTTGTTGGGGCTGCACGATAAGAGATGGGCGCCAGTGTTTGTTCCACATCCTCCCTTATTATTTCCTCCAGAGTCTCTGTTTTTGGCTCGACATACATTCCTATCGCCCTTTCCACTTCCTCTCTCTCCACTTTTCTAATAATGTCTCTAATATCTGTGTCCTCTTCCACTGCGGCCATTGATACGACGTTTGATAATCTCTCAAACTTCTTTCGTCCAATTCTTTTCTGGTGCATCGTCTCAATGTATTGACAACACTTAATAAAGTCGTCTGTTGTGGAAATTTCCTTCAGCAGCATTGCTTGGTACATGTCCTCGGCGACGCCTTTCATAAGGTGTGCTACTTATCTTCTTGCTTCATTGTGGAGTCAACTATTTTACACAGCCCCAAAGCACTTTGTATGTATGACTGTGTTGTTTCCCCTTGGCGCTGCGCTCTACACTTTAGTTTCTCTTCGGCATGGCGTGTCTGCCGTTGTGCGTCTCCAAAGAATGCCTGCAGTTCTTTCTGGAATGCTGCCCAGCTAGTAAGTTTCTCTTCGTTATTTTCGAACCATTGTTTGGCAGAAAAATACATTTGCCAGGCACACTGTATCGTCCCAGTTGTTGAATTTAGCGATACGTTTGTAGCCTTTCAGCCAGTTGCCTGGGTCTTGGCCGTCGTCGCCTGAAAATAATACCGGATGACGAATGTGCTGGCAGGCGGTCGGCGTCATCGTCGTCCTTACTTCTTCTCCTCCTCCTGACGGCTTCCAATCAGTAGAATACGGCTCATACTCTGGCTTCTCGCCTCGTAAGCGACGGCTCTCTCGTGGTCTGATTGGGGCCACGGTGTTGTTGTAGATTTTAGCGGTCACGAGGATCTACCCGGCGTCTCCACCAAAATAATGTCACTTAGTAAACCAAATTCAGAATCCTAGGGCGTAGCGGGGTCGTAGACGAAACACTCAGTTTAAGGCAACGAAGCTTTATTAACAGTTGGCACATTACAGAAGCACGGAGCGAACTGACTCCGGCTAGAAAGGAGTATCACTTATATAGTGATGAAGAACAGTCTAGAACATTAAAACTAGTAACAACAAGAATATTCCAGAATAGTTTACACAAAGTTAAGAAATTAAAATTTTACAGCACTTAATGGATTCGAACCCACTACCTTTGGTCCCACACGCTACGACAGTCTTTCCTTCTTCGTTGCCTGGTCCACTTGATGTGCGACAATATGGAATGTGAGCTGAACTTTGAAATTCTTGCAACCAGTGCTCTCTTAGACACAAAACTGTCATATCATTCAAACTGTTATTTAACAACACTTCATATTCACTTAGTTTATTACTTAAACCTTGCACATTTTGATACAGAACAGTAACTAGCTCATTTGATCGTGTTTTATGTGTGCTCTTGTTACTATGTTGCATATTGGTGAATGATACTATGGGTAAATTGTTTCTTTCTGTGGCCACCAAAAATCCTCACTTCTTGGTGGTGGATGTCACTTTCGGGCAGGTTGTTTTCTTCTAAATACGTCCATTTCGCTTTCAGAAGCTCTTACAGCATTTTTAGTAGACTGTTCTTTAGGGGTAGTATGTTGAATAGGATGCTGCTGTTACTTCAACCACCGTTGTTGTAACAGATGACTCTGTAGTGTTTAGAACAGAATTCTAGTGTTCTGCATACACAGTTGGTATTTGACATATTGCTGGTAGATCTTTCACTTCAGATTTAGAGGGATTTACATTTTCGGTTTTTGTTGTAATTTGAAGCAATATCTGTTTATCTAATGCTACTTTCCATTTGTAGTTTCTATGCATCCCATGCCTTGTAAATTCATCTATGGGACAATCCACTTTCAAAAACTTGACATTTGGAAAAGTTTTCCAGATTTTTTCGTACTTCCGATTTTTAGGCTCGATTTCTTTGTTTACACATGAGGCTGGTGTCAGGTAATGTCTGTGGGAGATGCTGACAGCATAAACATTCATTTTTCTTAACGTTTCTGCTAAGGTTCTTGTTGCTGCTTTCGCTTCATTTTTGTAGACATTGTCATCCCCGCCAATAATTATGCAGCTTCCCTTAATAATTTGTTCCAATCCATTTAGGTATGACTAAGCAGTACCATGTTGAATTCGATTTACTGGGGAAGCGGTGCTGCTGGAAAACAAAATCTGGCTCATGCCCATCCTAGAGTATGGTAAAGATAGTATGTTACCGACATTGAGGGAATCAAATATAGGAGCTGAAGGGTTTGGAAAGGAGAGCAGCTGAAACTATTGCAGAACACCGTAACTAATATGATGCAGGAGCTGGGCTTAGTGTCATTGAAAGCTAGAAGATGGTTCAAGTGAGCACTATGTGCCATCAGGCATATAATGGTGAAGAATCCTGGATGGAGATTAGGAGAAGAATTGGAAGTAGTAAGTGCAAGGGATTACTATGACTATACATTAGCACTTATTTTAACTACAAGGAAGTATGGAAGTGTTTATTTATAGGTGAGGGGTGCTGCAATGGTACTGAATAATTTACCTCAAACAGAGAAAGAATTAATTGCTACATTGGCATAAGTTTAATTGTGATTAATAATATTAAAAAATAACTATTTCCACTCTGCTAATACTGAAGGCAAAGGTTTGTGCAACATTTAATTTCAATGGAGCACATGCCCTGGTGGCATTTTACTAAACACATACTTTTGCACTTCATGATTTTTTTTCCCTTAATCTTAAATTTTTATCATTTTATTTCATCACCCACCAATGTTGGATGTTTACAAATTATAATTTTAATCTCTTTCAGTGTTTTTTGTTAACTGTTCATCACGCCCCTGAACAATTCCAGGCACAGTATCCTGTTGTCTATATGATAGTGGCATATATATATGTGATAATTGTAAGCTAGTAAGTGATTTGATTAATTTATCTTTTAAAGAATCTTCCTTTCAAACAGCTGACAGAGAGAGTTACATTTAATTGTAAAGTTAACATGTTCAGTTCCAAAAGCAGTTCAAAATTAATGTAAGGTCTTCTCACTAATGCACAAATGTGCATCGTTTGTGTTTGGAGAAATAAAAAAATCTGGTTTAGTTCTAGATCGCGATAACCCTACAATGCTGTAAACAGTGCCCGCCAATACTATTGCCAGTACATGAATCATATAAACCTAAATTGCTTGGTTTCTTCCTAGTAGTTGCGGTTAGATTGAAATGTGACATGGACCAGGAGAAAAATTTGTATAACCCATAGAATGAATTGAATCATTTTAAAATGGTAGGACGTAACGATGAAAACTTTTATCGTACAATTTCTTGCGGCTTTTTGCAATGGAGAGAAGCTGAAAAGACAAGAACAAGTTACAACGAAGAGTTAACATGAGATTTGCATTTATTTTTTAGCGCTGATTTCAATGTTTAGATTGCAGCTGTTGACATGGAGGAATTCCTTCCTCCATGGCCATTGAGGTTCATTGTTTTTCTACTCGTCTCAAGAATCATAGAGCATGTACTTGAACCATGGTTACTAGAACTGCTTGTAGTTCATTTGGACGCAGATGTGCTAAGCACTAAGGTGACACCATGGAGGAAGGAATTCCTTCCTCCATGGGTGATGCCTGCATTGAGTCTCAGTGTATTGTCTCTGGTGCATAGATGTTAGGATGGAGGAATTCACAGATATGTGGTTGTGTATTTTGGATTGGTGTGTGGTGAGAAGGAATTGATATTGTACCAGTTTAAATTTCACCAGTTCAGGTAAATCAACTTTAAAGGATTTTCATTCCTACTGCCTTTTTGTTTACGTTACTTTTCAGTATATTTACCGATTTTGGCTGGCATTGTTTCGATTTGAATAGAAAAATACAAATAATGAATAAGATTGTCATATTTGGCACTCTGAGTTCCTATGCAACGAAGTTTGTTATAATGCAGTTATTGGTTATTTACTTTAAGATTCAGGTGTTTAATTTGAATGATTACTGAGAACATTTACAGACAGTCATAAACTTGTAACTGATTACACTCGGTTGAAGTAATAATCTTGTTTTTATAGTGTTAATGAAAACAAATAAAGAGAGAGAGAGAGAGAAACAAATCCTCGTACCTTATTCTATACTGCAGAATGTGTTAAAAATCATATCCAGTTTACAGAAAACTGTGTACCTTTTGATCTGCTCCCATTGCATGAAATTATAACTTCAAGAACTTTGCCCTCACAAAAGCGAGGTGATTATAGATAAATACTAAAATCGTCGTACATTATTTACTATCACAGTAGTGAGGTTTTCAGTTTGATCCAGGGTGCATTACATTCAAACAACGCAACACGCCACTGATATTGCTTCTCAAGATAAAACATTTGGCTAAAAGGCAACTAATCATTCCTGCAGTGTGTATTAATACATTGGTAATAATGAGCTGTACCATACCACCAGAACTACTCTCTTCTGCACAAAGATAATGCACTAAATTCTCATTACAACCAACACAGTAGAGGGAAATACACTACATTTATGGCATTTTTGTATCCACTGTTATAGTACCTGTATTACTGAAACAGGTATAATATCAACCTATTCACTTGCATACTGCAGACTTTTTTGAGAGATTTCAATTCTTTATTTACTTCATCTAAAGGGCAAGTCTTAAACTGGGGCTGCCCTCAGATTCGGGAGGACACTGCAGGCAAATGCAGGGATGCTTCCTCCAAAAGGTGTTGGCTGATTTCCTTCCCATTCCATGTCCTTTCCTGCATCTAATAACCTTGATGTTGACAAGGCGTAAAGCCATTTAAAAAAAATGAAACTGGGGATCCACCAAGTGAGCAAAATGTTTGTAAACTCTGAATTTGTCTGGTGGAGACTTGAATAGTGTGCATAAACACAGATTTGCAGGTGTTCTGGCAAGAGTCACCACATGAAAGGAATTCTTTGTTTGTGTGTGCACTGTGCATGCTCTGGGGAGAGGGGGACTGTGGTTTCAATAATTTTATTTTGAAGTTCATTTTAAATTGAAAAAATAATATTAAGTATCAAGTTGGATGGTGAAAAGTGTTTGCTGTAAATTGAATTTTACCCATTAAAGCTGAAGATATGGCAAAGTAATAACAAATATCACCACAGAAAATTAAAAAACATGACAATCAAATTGCAACAGATAAGTATAGAGTTAAATTAAAAAACAATGTACTTACTTTTTATATTTTACTTCAACGCTTCTGTGATAGCTGCACACTGTTCAGGAATTAATTTAAAACTAATTAGCCTGGAAACTTAAAAAGATACATAAGACTCTTGTAGGAATCTCCTGTAGCCAAAAAGTGAAGTATTATTGTCAGTATAACTTCCACATGAATACAGTCTCTGCAATTCATATATCATTTGTATATTCTTCTAGCAAGTAGAGAAGTTATGAATACAAAATTTCCTGGAGACAGATTATGGTTTATATATAATTTATCATCTGTTGTTAGATCGTTTAGCAGTTGTATTGAAATTTATTTTTTTTATTTTTATTTTTTTATGCTATATGTAAAATTTAGGTTTAGTCTTTCTTTTATTTTTAATAATACCTCTTTTTCACTTAAAACATAGCAAACCATAATTACACAAGATGCAGCACTAGTGTTCACACATGCACTGTTGTTTTTTTTATATTTGGTTGGTGGAGAAAACAAACCAAAACAGTCAATCACAAACACTCAAACGCTTGCAAACACTAAAAATGTTTACAAAGAATGCACGCTTATTGGCTCCCCACCTTTTGACAAAAAACACATTGGTAGTAGCTTACATCACTTTACATGATATTGCTAACATCGTGCTTATGAATTCAGCTTAAATTACTATTAAAAGCTAAAGTCCTCATACCTTATATATTGACAAGAAGTCTGTTGTCATTCAGTTCCAAGCTATATTTCAATCTAACAACAAAATCTATTATTCTCCTAGGATATCAAAGCTTGAATCATACAATGCATTAATATGTTCTCTGTACATCTTCTGGTGTATGTATTATTTTGTTAAGCAAATTTTTAATGTACCATGTATGCTGTGACTGTACATCTTCTGGTGTATGTATTATTTTGTTATGCAACTGTTTATCTGTAAATTGACAACTTTCCACATCCCACAAGGCCAGACTCTTATATTGGGATCAATGGAAAATGAAAGTTTTGTATTGTAATGTAATGTAAACTTGAGCTATGATTTCCACTATACTCTGTTGCAGCAATTCCTTAAAACTGCAGCAGAGATACTTAATATTTTTTTCTTAATTAAGGCTTACATGAATTAAAGTTAATAGAAATATCTTTTATTGATATTATAAAAAATTTAGGGAAAACTTTTTTAACACTTTTTTATGTCTTTTTTGATTGTTTACTTTCAGCGGTTTAAAAAGATGGGGAAGTTTTCCATGATTGATTTGCAAAAGGCATTACCTGTTATGTCTAAAGAGCCTAATAGGAGTGATGGAATGGCCAATGGGAATTTTACAGCAAATCGTAAATGTGACACACTGAGAAAAATCAAGAAACGCCAACCTAGAGCACTTGGAAAGAAGGTTGTGAGAGCTTACTCGCAGTCTATTTCAAATTTTAAACTTTCAAGAGATGTAGTAGCATGCCTTCGAAAACCATGTGTGGCAAAACAATCAACAAACAGTTTGAACACAGATAATATAGTTGCACCAAAATTGAAGAAACTTATACAGAAGCCTTGTCATTCATATGTAAATAATTTTGGTGGTTTTAATTTCCATTTAGTAGAAGTTGAATTAACTTCTCAATACCTATTTGGCACTAGTAATTTTGGTAAACAAATGATGACTCCTAATTTTTTCCTGCGTCAGCCTGCCAAATCATCTGATACAGGTGAGTACTTACAGAAATGCTATATTTTAGCTTAGTATCTGCATTGTCATTTCTTTTAGTTTTCTTTATCTTTTACTGTTGAACCCAATTTCTTTATGCTTTTGTATTTAATATCAGTTTAGTATACCACTGTTTATGAAAATTTCAACACTAAGAAGGAGATGTGATTATAATGGAATTTTATGCCACCGATTAGCGACGTGACAGTACACAAATTATCAAACATGGTGGTTGAGTGGTTAACGCATTCGGCAGGATGGTGGTTTGAATCCTTGTCTGGGCATCCAGATTTGGGTTTTCCATGGTTTCCCCAAACCACTCCAGGGGAATGCTTCCTTCCCATTCCCTGTCCAAAATCCTGTCCCACCTCTAATGACCTTGACATCGATGAGACGTAAAGCCATAATTTAAAAAAATACACAAATGATTAGAATTACAGAAGTTTATATATAATTTGACCGTGAGAAATTAGTAAGTTGTGAAGCTGCTACATGCCACAATCAGAGCCTCTAGATGTTGTGGCATGGAGTCATAGAGAGCCTGGATATGCTGGGGGATAACACACTGTCACGTGGTTTCTAGGTGCGACCACAGAGCATCAATGGTGGTTGCAGGAGGACCAGAACGAAGAAGTTGCCAACTGACCATATACCAGGCATGCTCCATGGGTGATATTTTTGTAAACGGGCAGGCCATGGAAGCAGTGGTACCTGTTGCTCTTCAAAGCAGGGTTCCACATTGTCGGCACATGTGGTCAGGCGTTTTACTGCTGAAATATGGCATGGGGAGCAGCAAGCAGGAGAGGCAGTGTCTCAGACACTAAAGACTCTCTGATAAAGCAGTTGCTGTTCAAATTGCTCTCAGTATTTAACAGACAGCATTAAACCATCAATGTTAATGTGCACTGTGTATGATGCTGTTCTGTTGATTACAACGATGCAGGCAAGATAGTGGTGAACCTCCACTGTGGACACATTTCGTGGTCCAGTACCAGCTTATTGCTCTCCTATCT
This sequence comes from Vandiemenella viatica, assembly GCA_031002005.1. Classification (NCBI taxonomy): domain Eukaryota; kingdom Metazoa; phylum Arthropoda; class Insecta; order Orthoptera; family Morabidae; genus Vandiemenella; species Vandiemenella viatica. The sequence continues at coordinate 99,040,646 of CM061921.1, read as the reverse complement.
ACAGGTTCCACACATGCATCACAGTCACAGCAGTGTTCCTTGTGTAAGCTACAATGACGCAGTACAACAAACCAGTTTCTCGGGACGAATCATTCAAACTTGCTTCATGCAGATATTGTGACCTTTCACATCAACAAGGCATACTGACACTTCTTTGCACTTTTCACTTCATTTGATGGCCTTGCATTGACTGAGCTTAGCATAACTATGACCTACCTGGTTATACTAAAGAGGGCACTGATAGGCCTGCGTGCCTGCTGTCTCTTTGCAATGTTAATCACTTATTTTTGTTCCACTGTTCTACACATCCTCTCATTGTGGAGTTATTCAGACCATTTGTTTTGGGTGTTGCAATATTCTCAAGCAGTAGTGCATATGCTGCAGATTTCAGTACAAAGTATTTTTACCAAATTTTGTTATATCTATTCATCTTAGTTTTTTGACTGTGGTAAGTTGCCAAATATCAGTTATATTGATTACATGATGTCAGTATTTCTTAGCACTAATCACCAGTAAGAAGTTTAATCTGATCAGTTAAACTCTGCTTATTATTATTACTATTTTTACAAGATCTGCATTTATACCCTGTGGTTCACAAAATTCTGGGTGGCAGAGGGTGCTTTGTACTGGAAATAATTCTGTGAATTTCAGTCACTAGTAGTATTAGAGGATAGAGTTCATCTAAGCATCAGTGTGACATCTAATTTTTCTAATCCTGTTTCTCCTGTCATTGCTACCCAAATAGCTTGTTGGAAGAAGTATTTCATCACTTTCTTAAATGAAGTGTATTGGTCATATATTTACCAATAAATTCAGTCAAACCTTATTAATTACAGCTTAGAATTAGCCCTACCTATGACCGTAGTTATCTGCAGATCCCATTTCATGGTTCTTTGTTTTGTTACGCCCAAATATCTTAGTTAATCAACCGTGTCAATAATTGATTTGTTTATCTGTACTCCTGAACAAACAGATTGTTTTTGTTAATGTTGCAAATTTCCTTGAACTTTTTGCAATATAGTATTAAGTTGCTATTGATTGCACTATGCTGAATTTAAGTACAGAATATGTTGAATTTTTAAGCAGAAGGTTGAATTCCCTACTTCTCCATAAATCATCATACAATCTCAAACTGCAAATAATGCTGTAATCAAGATGGTGTATAAAATTTATGAAAAGAAGTGGTCCTATTAAACTACCTTGAGGGATACCTGATGTTACATCTGTATTAGAAGAGACTTTACTGGCCACGACGACTTACTGCAACCGATTAGTTAGAAAAACTCGTATTCATTTGCAAATCTGATCAGATATACAGTACGAATAAATCTTCACTAAAAGTCATTTGTGTGCTACAGAATTGTAAGCTTCATGAAGATCCAGAAAACTTGCATCAACCTGTGATCCTGTGACAATAATTTTTATTACGTCATCTGACCTGTTCTTATGAAATCTCTGCCGGTTTATGTGGAAGCAATTTATTTTTCTCTATCAAACCATTTGAGCATATAACATGCTCCAGAACTCTACTGCAGACAGATGTTGGAGATATGGGTCAATAGTTTTAAGGTTTTTTACAATCTCCTTTCTTGAAAATTTGTACTACTTGCTGCAGTTTTCCAGGTGGAAGGAACTTTTTACTCTTCTAAGGATTTGTAGTATGTATCGGACAGAAATCATCCAGTTTCTGTCTGGTACTCTGAAAAATAATCTTACTGGGATACCATCAGGCCCCAGTGCTTTCTGCCATTTCAGGTCCTCTAATAGTTTTACAGTACCTGCGGTATCTACTAATCCATCCAACTCCACACATGGAAAAATTGTTGCTATCCATATTTTGTCCAGTGAACAAATTTCCAAATTCGATGTTTGGTACGTTAGACTTGGTGCTGCTTGTTAACCTCATATCAGTTGTGGTTTAGTGTCCATACCACAGACTTAGATATGTGCAAAGTTTCTTTGGATTATCTGTGAGGTGTTTAGATAGCAAAATACAATGGAATTAATTAAAGTCCTCTTATTTTTAAGTTCTTAACTCAACAAAGTTTTCTACATCAGTGTGATACCCTGTCCTTCTTAAGCTTGTGTGTATTCTCATTTGCTTTTTTTTTTTTTTAACTTCAAGCAAATACAATGGTGGATCATTCCCTTCTGTGATTGTCAGTTTTGGTAGATGTGGCCTTGCCATCCCTGACTGCACGTAAAAATCAATTCCTCTTCTCTTTAATGGATTCTGTTTGTCAGGGTTATGCTATGCTTGGGGTTAGTGCACTACAACATATCCTGAACTTTTACCATTAATTTGGCCTAAGGATAGATTATCAATCGGTCGTCAAATAACCTCAGTATGTGAAGGTAGGTTTTTCAAGTAAATATCAGAACAGTGTAGTCTTCAAAAATTTTGCAAAAGACCTTGATAAGTCTACAGTATCAAAACTTCTTCTCCAAAAATAATTAATATGATTGCTTGTATAAACCATGATTCAAGACGCAACCAACTCCCGATAGCCCCTAATTATATCAAAGTGTTACATTGAGAGCATGTCCACTCCTGCATTGTCACTTGAAAATAATCTAAGTTGGATTCCTATCTTGCCCTATTTTCGGCCTAACTGGTTGCCGATCCACTACACAATAAGGCCAAATCAGCTGTATGCCACACATGAATACTCCTCACGATTGTTTTCAAATGACTGTACCCACTATGATTTCCAGGTGTCTATTTATAGGTGACCTAGGGGATTTCACCACATCTTCGTTAATTTTTTGCTCATTTCACGTTATTTTCCCCTCTGATCTACCTGAAAATTTTATGAGAGGTAGCCCTTTGCCTAAGCAATAAAATCAATCCTTATAAAAATTTCTCAAGCTCTAGTGGTTTGGCTGTAAATTTTTTTTTGAGTGGTGACACCTAAAATTCTATCAAATCTTTCAACCCGAAGTCACCATCACCTTGGGATCGCCATAAATTTTACTTTTCTTACTGTGGTACAGTATATGGTTTTGATCTAGATATGTCTCTTTTTCTTTAGAAACTGGTACTGTTATGGCATATTTCCATTCCTCTGGGATGCATCATGTCTCCTGATTCAATTTAAATAATATTTTTAGGTTTTTGCACAGTGTCACCTTCTCCTGTCTTCAACATATTTGCTGTGTTTTATATATATATATATATACACAGACGGAAAAAAAAATCCCAACACCAAGAAAAAATTATTGTAGAGTAATGAAATTTGGACAATGCATTTGTCAAGTTAACATGTTTAATTGATTAAATTTTCAAGATCACAGGTTAATTTAAGCTCAAGAAAATGCATTTCAAATGTGAAATACTGTTAAATTAATAGCCGGTGTAACCTCCAGAATTTTGAATGCAAGCCTGCAAACGTGAATGCATTGTGTCATACAGGTTTCGAATGTCACTTTGTGGTATGGAGTTCCATGCTTGTTGTACTTGTGCTGTCAATACTGGGACGGTCAGTGCTGGCTGTGGATGATGCTGGAGTTGTCGTCCAATGATATCCCATACGTGTTCAATTGGAGACAGATCTGGTGATCTCGCAGGCCAAGGTAACATGTCGACACTCTGTAGAGCACGTTGCGAGACAACAGCGGTATGAGGGCGAGCGTTATCCTGTTGAAAAACTCCCCCTTGAATGCTGTTCATGAATGGCAGCACTACAGGTTGAATTACCAGACTGACGTACAAATTTGCAGTCAGTGTGTTTGGTATAACCACAAGAGTGCTCCTGCTGTCATAGGAAATTGCTCCCCAGACCATGACTCCAGGTGTAGGTCCAGTGTGTCTAGGCCGCAGACAGTTTGGTTGCAGGCGTTCCCCTGGCCTCCTTCTGACCAACACTCGGCCATCACTGGCACCAAGGCAGAACCTGCTTTCATCAGAAAACACAACAGATCTCCACTCTGTCCTCCAATGAGCTCTGGCTTCACACCACTGGAGTCGCAAACGGCGATGGCTTGTAGTCAGTGGAATGCACGCTACAGGGCGCCTGGCTAGGAGCTGTCCTTGAAGTAACCGATTTCTAACAGTTCGTTGTGTCACTGTGGTACCAACTGCAGCTCGAATTTCTGTAGTGCTGCCATTCATGAACAGCATTCAAGGGGGAGTTTTTCAACAGGATAACGCTCGCCCTCATACCGCTGTTGTCTCGCAACGTGCTCTACAGAGTGTCGACATGTTACCTTGGCCTGCGAGATCACCAGATCTGTCTCCAATTGAACACGTATGGGATATCATTGGACGACAACTCCAGCATCATCCACAGCCAGCACTGACCGTCCCAGTATTGACAGCACAAGTACAACAAGCATGGAACTCCATACCACAAAGTGACATTCGAAACCTGTATGACACAATGCATTCACGTTTGCAGGCTTGCATTCAAAATTCTGGAGGTTACACCGGCTATTAATTTAACAGTATTTCACATTTGAAATGCATTTTCTTGAGCTTAAATTAACCTGTGATCTTGAAAATTTAATCAATTAAACATGTTAACTTGACAAATGCATTGTCCAAATTTCATTACTCTACAATAATTTTTTCTTGGTGTTGGGATTTTTTTTTCCGTCTGTGTATATGAGTCTCTTTAGTTTTTTAATCTGCCGTCTCCCTCATAATATCATCAGGATCAATTATTATTTCTTTCCTAGAAAGCCTCCAATCTAAAATTCCTTTTTTATTAAGACGTCATGCTGGATCGACTGTATACGTGCTGACATCAAACATTTCTGTAACTTTTTTACATTATGAAGTTTGGGCTATATTCAAAACTTGTATTTTTTCTGTTTTTTCATTAGTGTAATAGGCTTAGATATAACTGATGTGGCAATTTTTAAATCTTTCTCTGGATAAAATTCTTTGTACACGATTCCAAAAACTTTATTTCACAGAGTAGAATATGCAGTTTTCCTTTTAGTATATGAAGAGTTTCTATCTGATGCGATTTAATGGAACTTCAATGGCAATGCCTCTAATTCTGTTGGTAATGTATTAATTTGCTCCAGTGTTTCATTTACCCACCAATGTGGCTGTCCACATTAAAGTGCCACCACACTGATAAAACGCGCCCAGTTTCAAATCCCAAACCCTGCATACCGGCCTTCCTGGTTGTGGTTTTTAGGTGATATTCCACAATTGTCTAGACAAATTCTGGGATGGTCCCAACTCTCCACCTCATAATCAAAAAATTTCACCAACAAAGATACACTTACTACATAGATCGATCACAGGTTACACATTTTACAGACAGATTGTGTTACAACTGCTGCCCCCCATCACAATTGCAACAGGCATAGACGTTTTAACAGTGGGAGGAACCTTTCATTGAAGTTAAAGCACAGCCTCTGGAAGAGGATGTGCTTAACATACTGTGAAAGTGGCTTCATTCTAAAGATAATGCGGAGCCAAACTGATGTTTCTAAATAGAACGTACTCTGCTTACCATCACTCTTCAAACCTATTTCATCTGTGTCATGATTCGGGTTCCAATTTTGATAGTTTCTGTACTTTTTCTTTTGTCTGGCGATAAACTTTGCAAGTACTGAGATTTTATTAACTTTTTCTGAGAAATCAAAGTCAATAGTCCTAAGAAATTTGATTTTTTCTTGCTACATTTAAATTGATCAAAACATCTTTCCTTATTTGTATTGTATTTTAGAGGTGTAAAGGTTTAGGAGAGGCTGTATTATCCTCTTCAAACCAAATGTCAATTTCTCCTTCACATTGTACACCCTGTTTACACAGATAAGGCTCTTGCGACAGAATGATACCAATATAAGGAGTCACCCACTGCTTGCCAACTGCCTCCTGAAAGGAGGGCAGAAGAGAGAGGAGCAGTGCAGGGCACCCTCTTGGCCTTGGGGTTGGAAACTGCCCCTATTGGCAGATGAATCAGAAATGATCAGTGGCATGGGGATGCAAAAGGCAAATGGGAAGCCACTGCATTAAAGACTCAAAGGGTATCCCAAGGACATGTAATCCTCTAAAATTAAATATAGAATCATGACTTCTTCCTCGGTAAAATATTTCTGAATCTGTCAGTTGGATCTCCGAGTGGGTACTGTTCAGAGAGGAATCACCAGAATGGATAGAAACATTTTTGGAGTCAGAGTGTGGAATATTAGAAGTCTGAATAGGGCAGGTTGATTAGAAAACTTATAAATGGAGATGGAACTACTTGAGGTAGATGTTGTGGTTACTCAGATTAAGTGGGAGGATACACAAGATATCTGGCTTGGGGAAAACAGAATAATTAACACAAGAGCTGTTTGTGGAGTTACTGGCGTAGGATTTGTAATGAACAAGTAGGCAAATGGGTATGTTATTATGAACAGTTTAGAGGCAGGATTTTTTTTATGAGGGTAGAAACTAAGCCCATTCCAAACATAATAGCACAATTTTACATGCAAAAATCACAGGAAGATGAAATATATGGTGAAATTGAAGAATTAATCCAATATGTGAAACGGGAGGAAAATTTAATAATCGTGGATAATTGGAATGTGGTAGTGGGTGAAGAAAAAGAGGTAAATACTGTAAGGTATTTTTGGTCTAGGAGAAGAAAAAGAGCAAGGAAGCAGGTTGTTAGAATTTTGTGAGAAATATAAACTCACTATTTAAGAACCATGAACGAAGGATATACACCTGGGAACGTCCAGGGGATACAGATAGATATCAGCTAGATTATATCATGGTCAAACAAAAATTGGGAACAAGTTATTATAGACTATAAAGCATTTCCAGGAGCAGCCATAGACCTCAACCACAATCTGATAGTTATGAAGAGCATGCTGAAATTCAAAAGAATGAAGAAGCAATGTAGACTGAACAGAAAGGAAGTGAACAAACTGAAACAATGTAACATGAGAGAAAAATTTGCAGAGATGGTAGACATGGGTCTAAGAAATAACTCTAAAAGGAGTTCAACTGAGGAGGAATGGAATGCATTGTAAAGAGAAATAATAAAAAGCTGATAAAGAAACCTTAGGCTTTCAGAAACAGGTCACTGTATAACTTTGGATCAAAGAAGAAATTTTGGAGTTGATAGATGAGAGGAGAAGGTACAAAAATGATCAGGATGAAGCGGGAAGAGATCAATACTGACAATTTACAAATCAAATAAACAGGAAATGCAAAAAAGGAAAGAAAAAATGTGTGCAATAAAAATGCAGTGAAGAAGATGTGACGTATAGGAAAATCAAGCAGAATTTTAGATAAATGAAGAAAAGATGTATAAATATTAAAGCTGCTGATGGGATACCTCTTTTAAGCTCAGAAAATAGTGCTAACTAATGGAAGGAACACACAGAGTAACTGTACGTTGGGGTCGATTTGAACACTGCACTGGAAAAAGAAGGCATCATCGACATTGATGATTTAGGAGATCCTGTTTTGAGGACATAATTTGACTGAGCTTTGAATGTTTTTACATCAAATATGACAGCTGAAATTTATGAAATTCCTGCAGAACTTCTGAAATTTCTACGAGAAATAGGAATACAAAACTCATTCAAAGTGATGTCAAATAGTTAAGAAACAGGCGAGATTCCAACTGATTGTGGTTCAACACTGTTGTTTTTTTTTTCTTTTGTATCCAATAGGGAAGTGACTCACTTTGTAACATGTATTCCTTACCAGAGAAAAAAGTAGCTCTTGTGGAATAAAATAATATTTAAGAAATTTGAGTAATCTTACCTTGTATTACTGCATAACTTTAAGACTTATTTTTGAGTAATTTTATTGAATATTTACTGTGTCGTCTTTCTTGTGGCAATGTTTAGCTTACAGTTTCTGATTATCTTCCTGCCTAAAGCATACATTTTAGGCAATGGCATATAACAGATGCCCTCCAGAACATGTGCTGTCTGATAGGAAGATTGGTTGTGACTTCGATCTAAGTTTACTATAAGGAAAAATGATTCTGCTTTATACTCTGTTGATGGTATAAACTATCATAAGTTTTAAGTTTTCTTGTGTTCCTGGTTATTCAGGTATTCAGGCATTTGGTGCAGCTGCTGCTTTAGCTCAAAAAAATACAGGTCATCGTGTGGAAGAAGCTGTGAATGTTGGACGTATGAGTCCTGTCTTTCTCGAAGGTGGCCAGCAGTTTGCAGAATTTGGACCTAATTCAGAATTGGGGCCTGGTACAGGATGCGACTGTGACAGCTGCTCCTCACGAGGAGAAGCCTCAAATTTTAGAAGTAAGTGCATTATGAAATTTCTCTTAACATTTCCAAATCTTGGATACTGTAGTGTAATGGCAGTGACCCAACAAATGCTTTTCAGGAGTAGAGAAATAACTACTTAAATTTTGTTTATGGTTTAATTCTATGTTTATATATCAAATATCTAGCTCTCCTTTAAACTGCAGTTTTAACTGTTATCCACGTCTTTTACTGCAAAATAATCTTTGATGTCCATCCACTTAGCTAGGTTTTTTTACTCTGTTGTTGCATTTAATGTAAATAGGAATTGTTAATATTCAGGGCATGATAAATTAAATCACATTTACCAAAGGTAATGACAGATGATTGGCATACATATAACATACATAAACACCGTTCCTCCTTCATCCTCACCCCACTGTCACTCATGTTTCCTGCCTGTCCGTTGTTACCTCTAGCAATGTCTAGATTATGTTTTCTGTCTGAACAGTTAGTTACATGGAAATAGTTATTTGGCTTCATTATTCACTTCATATCCATCACAGATCTCAATATTAATTTTGGTAATCTGTGCTAGTAAAAAATTCAGAAAATGTCATCAGGATGACTGGTGGATTGATGGTAGAATTTGAACTTTTACTACCTACAACAGAATAGCAATACCTTAATATGACCAGAAAAATTTTCTTCCACATGACTTAGCATTCATCTTATAGCTGCTCTTATTGAAAGACAATGATACAGGTAGTGGTCAAACCTAATATGTAAACCACTAACTGACACTTATTTTCCTTCTATTTTTATAGAAAATGACATTTTTGTATTTGCAGGAAAGTATAACTTATTGCAAAATAATTGGAACTTAAATTATCAGACTGTAGATTATCTTGATAACTCACTTAGCTGAACAGTTGCCGTGTGTTAAGGATATTTCATGTCTAAAGTTTTGTGAATGAGCCAGTTTTTTTTCTCAATTTCTATAGTTTTGTATTATCAATAGCCAGATTATTCAGGTTTGATGCTGTTATATATCGAGAAGTCCAGATTGCAGTTTAGAATACTTGCATTTCTGTAGTGTAGTTAGTCAAAGTGAAAGAGCAAAGAGAAGTGTGTTAATGTCATCTAAAAAATATGCAAGATGTATGTTAAAAATGTGAAGAAATAAGTGAAAGAATTGTTATCGGGGATGTATGAATGCTGAATGGGTTATTTACATGAACAGAAGTTTCTGAGATAAACTCCAAAAAAAATTCAGCTGTGTGACAAATAAAAGGAATTTGGGGATCGGAAGACTGGAATGCATGAATGGGCAAAGGAAATGGTTGTTAGAGGGTGGGTAAAAATGTTTAAGGTACTACAAAGTAATAGGGAGAGACTACTACTTATAAGCTGTTCATTTTCAATAAACAAATACAAAGATTTATGTAAACTCATTTCACTGGAAGAATACAACCATGCACCAAAGTACATAACTGAAACCCATAGATGTAAATATATTGAAAGGTGATACTCAATAACTTGATTTCTATGTGGTAAAAGTGTGAAAAACCAATGTGACAAAACAAAGAAACAAGAACCCTTACAAGCCTGAAGGTGTGCTTCCAATTTTTTCTGTATAAACTAGGACCATGAACATTGAAAAACTATACACAAAAGTAAAGTAAAATATTCAAAAATAGTTGATGTTGGGACTTTGGGGCGTGTCAGCATCTGTGTTATTAGCACCCTGACTAAAAGCCGATATAACAACGTGGCTTGAAACTGTGCTCAGTTACCATCTGGATGGCTGACTGTAAAGGAGTTGGCCACACAGACAGCAGACTATATAAAATACTGACAGAATTACCATCTACATGACAGACTGCAAAGAGATCAGCCATACAGACAGCAGTATAAAGTAAAGTACTAAATGGACCATAAAAAACTAAACCTTATAATCATTAAGTGCTTGTTATGCTCAAATTCCAGCCACTACCTCTGCCATTCATCAAGGATGTTTCTTTGTGACGCTGAGGCAAGGCTTAAGTTTGGGACCGGAGCATAGTCGATTCTGACCTCGTCACAGGCTATTTTGGCAGCTTCATCGGCTGCCTTGTTCCCCCTGATTCTCACATAGGAAGGAACTCAGCAGAACAGGACCTCCTTTCCATGGGAGTGGAGGGTGTGTGTATGTCCTGGACACTGTCCACTGGTTACATGTTTCCCAGGGCCTGGGTTATACTGAGGGAATCACAGCATATGGTGTACTTCATGTTGTGATTTGCTTTCATATGCTTGAGTCACTTAAGTAAGGCATATCACTCTGCAGTGTGTATGCTACGCCTGCTGTTCATATTATAATTGTAAGTAAGCAACCTACTCCATTATCCTGCTTAGACCGATCCGTATATACCAGGGTAAAATGGTGATCATTAAAAAGTTTAGTAAAAACATTGTTGTATTGAGACAGCTCCAAAAGTGTTTTGAGTCCCTTTAAAAGCGAGGATGGAGATTTACTCCAACTCTTTTGATAAAAAAAGGGGCAGCTCGTAGCCATAATCTTCTAAAATTTCCCTTGTACCGTAGCTGAAGAGCCTTGTAGCTCTTCTATGATTACTGTAGAGGTGTTTGGAAGTTGGATTCACAACCGTGTCCTAAACATGACTGCCAGGTGTTGATGTTCATGAATTGTTACACCGTGAGAAGATGCGACTGGATGACAGTGGCAGCTCAAAAGCATTAGCACAAATGCTAGGAATTGGGCTGGTGCAATACGTTCTGGTCGCAAGCCGAATTCCAGCATGGTGGACACTATTCAACATCTGGAGATAACTGTCCTCTGCCAAACCATACATGACTCAGCCGAATTCCAGCCGCAACCATACAAAGGCTTTGTAAAACTGTAGCAGGCTAGAGGGGTTGGCATCCCATGAACTGCTTCACAGACACTTCAAAACATTCAGAGCTTTTGGGCTCTGGCTTTCACATCTTTAAGATGTGACAGCCAACTTAACCTGCTATCAAAATCGAGGCCAAGAAACAAACACTTTAATTTAAACTTAAAATGGTGTTCCTCAAGGTTAGACACAGTCCTTGTAAAAGGCTAAAACTATGGCTAAAAAGTATGCACTGGGTTTTCTCTGTAGAAAATCAAAAACCAGTGCATACTGACCAATTATCCAGCCAGTTTAGTGTCAGCTGCAACTGTCTCTCAGCACCTCTCAGGTTAGTTGATGAACAGAAAATAGCGAAGTCATCAACATGTTACTGATGAAATGCTGTCAGTACCAAGAGTGAAAGGTTCATGCTTAAAACAAACCCTTGGGGGACACCATTTTCCTGGATAAAAAGATCTGACATTTTACTACCGACTCAGTACCGGGGGAGATTGTAAGATTTCCCCTAAATCCCCATTCCTTTAATTATTTCAAAATAAGATGGTGCCAGGTATTATCGTAGGCCCTGTCGATGTCAAAATAGATACCAACAAGGTGTTGGCTGCGGGTAAATGTATCCTGTATTTCCACTTTTAATAGGACCAGGTTATCAGGGTGGAATGGTACTTACTAAATCCACATTGAAAGCGGCTCAGCAGATTTTGGGATTCAAGACACCAGATGCAGTCATCATTCTCTCTAGTGTCTTCCTCACGCAGCTTGTCAGGGTGATGATATAATAGCAACCTGGTGACATCTTGTACTTCCAAAGTTTTAAAATGGGAACTAGCGTTGCTTCTTTCCATGAGACTGGGAAGCATCCTCCAGTCCAGATATTGTTAAAAATATTTAGAAGGTGTTCTCTGGCATATTCACTAAGATGCTTCAGCATCTGGTACTGGATAAAGTTAGACCCTGATGTAATGTCTTTGGTGCTATTCAAGGCCGACTCCAGCTCGTAAGATGTAAACAGATGTTGTATGCCGATGTATCTGACGAATCGAAGCTCGGCATGTGCCTTTCAGCAGCGATTCTTTGTTGCTGGACCCTAAGGACCAAATTGGCAGGTGAAGTGATGGCAGTGAAGGACTCTGCCATCAGCTGTGTGTTATGTTTCATGTGTCGGTGACTAGATGTCCACGAACCAGTAATTCAGATACTGGTAATCGAGAGCAGCTTTCAGATATACAATGAATAAACCACTATACTTTTAAGCTACTTTATCTTGTGGGATGGTTAATTGTGCTCAAAAATTCTGTCATGATGTTCTCTTCCTCTCGTTGATTACATGGCGTGCTTTAGCTCTTCCAATAAGGAATATTGCTAGGTTGTCAGATGCTGGGTGCAACCTAAAAATGTAAAGTCCTTCTCTGACTCTGAATAGCAGAACAACATTTGCTGTTCCACCAGGTCTTTCCTCTCCTGTCATTGCGGTGAGGTTAGTGGATGAAGCATTACATCACATTCATAAATGAAACCTATGTCATCTCTGTCAATTCTGTTTATTTTTATTTATTTATTTTTTATTTATTTTTTTATTTTTTTAAGGACTGTGGCAAGCAGTCACAAATCAAGTGACTCCTCTCTGTACCTTCTCTATCATGTCAGTCAAATCTTTGCAATTTTTTTTTGCTGTGATCTGTCTCTCGACTGATGTGATGCATTTCTTCATGCCTTCATTTCTTCCACTAACCTATTCATCTCAACGTATCCTCAATTATCTGTTTCATGTATTCTAATCTCTGTCTTCTTCTACAGTTCTTCCCTTCGACCATTCCCTCCACTAACAAATTAACCAATCCCGCATGTCTCAAAATATGATCCACCTTCTCGTCTCTACTTTTTGTTAGACTCTTCCTCAAACTTATTTCCTCAACCATCATTTCTAAAACACATTAATCATGAGCTTTACCTGTCCACTTAATTTTCAGCATTCTTCTGTAGCACCAGATTTCAAATGCTTTAATTTTCCTTCTTTCTGGTATTCCTATAGTCCGTGCCTCGCTACCGTACAGTGCTGTGCTCTACACATTTTTAAAAAGTTATTTCAGAGTCCTAGATATATATTTGAAACTAAAAGGTTTCTCTTTTTCATGGATGCACTTTTTACTATTCTGCTTTTAACATCATTCCTGCCATCAGTTTTAATTTTACTTCCTAAGTAGTGGATTTCATTTTGTAACAATACAGCTGCCTCCCTTTCTGCCTTCTTAATGTAGCGGCATGTTGGCACAGTAATATCGCTGAGCACTCAGTCGTGGAGTATCACAGATATTTTGTATGTGTGGAGCGTGGTGGGAGGCCGCTATTGGCCACATGTGTTTCTAATAGCATTGAGTACAGCTATGAACATGTATCAGGTTTCTACGAGTGATAGAAGAGAGTTATTAATTGCTGTTGGGCAGTGAAAGTGACTGAGTATTTCTGTTGTGCAGGTCAGATCAAGGACGTCTGATGGCAAGTTGGCATAGTGAACTATTTTGCAGGACATGAACTCAAAACTAATTTTTCCTAAAGAATCTGCAGTCTTCAGACATTGAGGTTTCGGTTAGCTACTATAAATAAAATTTGGTGGTGGCCAATCAGTTCTGTATATTAGTGAGACCAGTAATAAACTTATGCCGAATGGCATAGTTCTATGATAAACTTGTGTGTTTCCTTAGTAATAAATCTCCCACACTCTAACAAAATAGTTTTGGCAATATCTGGTGACTACAGAATACATGAACAAACTATTTGAAACTGTTAAAATTAATCATGAGAACTGAGTGTAGGACTGGAATTATCATATCATAAGCAATCACACTACGATTATTGCTATCATTTCTGGAAAATTTCATCACTTTTATCTACCTTTTGTTTATGTTTAGTCCAAAATCTTCTTTCAGTATTTTGTTCATGCCAATTTTTCAAGATCCTCAGTCAGTTCTGCTAACAGGATAATGTCATCAGCAAATCGTAACATACTGATTTTTTCACCTTTAACACTTATGCCACATTCAAATTTTTCTCTCACTCCCTTTATTGCTTCCTCTATATACAAGTTGAATATTAATGGGGATAAGCCTCAACCCTGTCTCACACCAGTTTTAACTCATGTATGTTCCTCATGATTCTCTACTTTTATTATAGCCTCCTGATTCTTGAGATTATACAGATTATAAAGTATTCTTCAATCGTGGAATTCTAGACATGACTTCTTTAAAAAATTTACATCTTGGCCCACCTAACAGTATCAAAAGCTTTTTCTAAATCAACAAATGCCACAAATGTTTCTTTGTTTTTCTTAATCCGCCCTGCAAGTAATATTCTTCAGCCAGAATGGCTTTTCTTGTACCGCGGTTTTTCCTAAACCCAAACTGATCTTTGCCTACTGTCTTTTCTACTACTGTTTCCATTCTTCTGTATATTATTCTGGTCAGTAATTGTGAAGCATGCGATGTCAGACTTACAGTGTGATAATTCTCACATTTTTCCGCATGTGCTGTCTTTGTAAGTGTGAAGATGATACTTTTATAAAAATCAGTTGGAATATCTACTCAGTTTTTATAAAGGTTAATGACATGTCAATGCAATTGAATTCTGTTTCACTCTATTTCCAGAGCATCATCAGTGACATCTGTTTGGTATTTGTACATTTAGTTAGTTACTTTCCATTTAAAAACAATATAAAGATCAGTTGAAATTAATTTTACTTACATGAGACTTTTTTATTTTATTCTCTCGTAGTTGGGGTTTGCTTCTCCATGTAAGTTTTAGCACAAATCATTGTGCAATCTTCCTAAGATAAACAACACTACACTGCACTGACTAGAGTACACAGTATCACTATTAAATTCACTATCATTATCACTTTCAAAACATGTAAGTGTAAACACCACGTCATGTTCTTCACAAGCCCATAGAGTGTGTGTTTGTTTTTGTTTTGGATTTCTTTGTGTTTAGAGTTCCCTGGATTTTATAGTCTACTTTCTGTTATCCTTGTTGGTAGGTGGAGATTTGGAATGGTTGTTTTTTGTGAATATTTATTTTGTTTTTAAATTGCATATAGTGTTTGATTAGTCAACTTTGACAAGCGAGTCTGTATATGCCCGAATTTTGGTTTTTCTTTGTGATGTTTTTTATGTTTTTACCTGTGGAATTATGGGTTCTGAATGCGATGTTGAGTCTTTGTTTTTTGAGAATGTTTGCAGTTTTGTGTGTATTTTTGTTGATATAAATCATAACATCTCTTTTTTTTTTTTTACTTGTAAGGATGGTTTTTCTGTTGCTAAGACTCACTTGTCAAAACTGTGAAGCACAAAACATCGGTCAGACATGCAGACAATTGGAAATGAGATACAAAGAACACTTAAGAGCACTGAAATACACTAACCACTCCACATTTGCAGAACACCATCTAGAACACGATCACCAACTGACAGACATTCACACAGGCATTCAAATACTCACCATAAACAATATCAAACCCTGGCAATAACATATCAAGAAAATGATCACATTCAAAAACCACTAGTTGAAGGAAAACAGATAATAATTGATTACACAAAGATGACTAATCAAACTTTATATGCGATATTAAAAACAAAATAAGTATTCACAAAAAACAACGATTTCAAATACCCATCTACCATCAAGGATAACACAAAGTAGACTATAAAATCCAGGAAACTCTAAACACAAAGAAACACAAAACAAAAACAAACACACACTCTAAGTTCTTGTGAAAAAAATGTTGTGGTGTTTACACCATGGAGGAAAAACCGCTAAAAATTTATATAGCAAAATGCCACTAAATTTGTGAAGCCTCCTGTAAACGCTTAGCTCCTACTGCGCATGCATGACAGCCATAATAGAAACCCCAAAACATTGCGCTGTTTGCTCTGTGTTTCTGCTGCGAATATTACATTTTCTAATATTTCAAAGTTTTTTTATGGTGCCAGCTTGTGTTGCATAAACATATCAGATAGGAAACATCTTAAACTGTTTGATAGGTAACTGCATCAGTAGGTCCTATCGCTATAAATTTATTCATTGCTCTCAATAGGATGACGTTGTTCTCAAATATTTGTTGGTGTAGTGTAGACAATCAGTATATGTTACTACTTTCCACATAAAAGGACTGGCCTAAATTGTAAAGAAGTGTTGAAAGTCTAATGTAAGTGGGTGCAGTTTACATCGTGATACAGTGATTATGGTAATCTGCGTGCTTTAGTCCACACGGAAAGTGTAAGATGAAATTGTGATAATTTGTACTGTGCGAACTACAAAACGTGATGAAGCAAATGTTGTTGTTACCTGAAATGTAGTTGGTGATGCATTTCGTGTATGTAGGTGCGTCTCCATAGTTTGATTTGTAGCAGCAATATTAATGAAAATGTGGGTAAGTTGAAATGCAGCCTGTCCACCTCACTTTTGAGACAGTATATCTCGAGAACTAAGCAGGATATAAAAAATATATATATATTCTTCATTTTTTATTTGCCTCGTCGAGTTACATAATAATCCATCATCATATCGCGGTGCCACGGTTGTCGTATGATTCCCTTGAGGTGTTTGGCCTATTCCCTGTGCTTCTACGGCCATCCAATATGGCGACCTCCCTACCCCAATTCTCTCTACCCGACTTCACTCCAGTGCGTGGTGAAGGTCCCTTGTGTCATCTCCACTCTATTCATTCCTCCATGGTTTAAACTCACATTTTGAAAGTGATAATGATAGTAAATTTAATAGTGATACTGTGTAATCTAGTTGGTGCAGTGCAGTGTTATGTATCTTAGGAAGATTCCACAATGATTCATGCTAAAACCTACACAGAGGAGTGACCCTGACAATGAGAGCATAAAATAAAATGTCACATGTAAGTAAAATTAATTTCAACTGAACTTTGTATTGTTTTTAAATGGAATGTGACTAACTAAACGTACAAATACCGAACAGATGATGCTCTTGAAATAGAGTGAAATGTGTACGACACAAATAATAAAACAAAATTCAATTGCATTTGCGTGTCAGTAACCTTTATAAAAATTGATTAACTTGCAGTTGAGGAAATGGCCCACAAAATCCAGGAATATCTACAATTTCATAATTTTTTATGTTAAGTTTTGAAAATCTTTGGATTCCTTCTTCTATAGATTTTATAAGTTCTGCAGGTTTCTCATCCATTTCAACTGCCTTATTTGATCTCAAACCGTTCAACACTTGACCAAATTCAGTCCTCAAAACAGAATCTCCTAAATTATCAATGTCGACATCACCTCCTTTTTCCAGTGCACTGTTGTTCAAATCAGCAGTTTCTCTATGTATTTCTTCTATTGGTTAACTCTATCCTTCGAGCTTACAAGAAATTTCGCATTAGTACATTTTTTTTCCCAAAATTCTGCTTGGTTTTCTGATATGCCACATCTGCTTTACCTAGCACCATTTATTTTTCTACTTCTTTATGCTTTTGTTGCTGCTGTTCTTCTTTTGCTTTTTTTCATTTCCTGTATTTTTTTTTTTTATTATTATTTCTAAATTGTCTGTATTACTCTCTCCCTGCTTCAACCTGATCATTTTTGTGTCTTTTCATCTGATCCATCAACTCCAAAATTTCTTCTGTTATCCAAGGTCTTCAGGTGGCATGTTCACTAAATCCTAATGTTTCTTTAACAGCTTTTATTATTTTTCTCTTCAATTGTTTCAGTTTCTTTACTTTCAGTCTGCTCTGGTTTTATTGCTTCTTTATTCTCTTGAATTCCAGCTTGCACTTCATAACTACCAGATTGTACTGTAGTTAGAGTCTATGGCCACTCCTGCGTATTCTTTACAGTCCAGAACATTATTCTCGGAAATCTGTTTGATCATGATATAATCTGGTTGGTATCTACCTGTATCCCCTGGTAGTTTCCAGGTTATATCCTTTGTGCCTAACTCTTAAATAATGTGTTCGTAACAATGAGTTTATATTTTGCACTAAATTCTAACAACCTGCTTTCTCGCTCATTTCTTTCTCTTAGAACAAAGTATTTTCTTCTTTTCCTTCTGCAACTACCATGTTCCAGTCACCAATGATTATTAAATTTTCCTCCCCCTTCACATTTTGGATTAATTCTTCAATTTCAGCATATATTTTCTTTTTCCTCATCATCTACCTGTGGCTTTGGCATATAAACTTGCTGTAACGTAGTTGCAGCGGACTTAGTTTCTACCTGAACTCACCCATTTTCCTACTCTCTTGTTCATCTGTATTTAGGGGCCGTTTCCATCCCCATGGGCAAGCATGTGCTCTGGACCACTCCTTGCTCTTCTGCCCTCTTGTCATACACATGGTTGCTGAGGTTAGCTGGTAGAGAATTGCCCAAGACCGTTCTACCTGGAAAAGACTGTTCAAGTTCTGTGTGGACACACAACTGTAAGACGTCACATCTTTTTCGTGAATGGATTGGCTAATGAAAGTAAAATAGACCTATCACTCACCAAAATCGAAGGGAACAGGGCAGCAGTGACATAAAACACAATATTTCAGGCAGGGTAAGTCCTTTCTGATGAAAATCAAAACATGTTTGAAATTGGAAAGGCACCCACAGTCGGCACAATATTTGTAATGCTGATTGAAGGTTTTGAGGATGATGAGTTGAAGGACAGAGGATGAATATAGAAACATCATAGGCAATATGTGGCTAAGAATGAACTGATTTGCTTATGGAAAATATTTCTTATCAACATGAATTGAAATCTGCATGTTGCTTTTGTAACAGAGACAGATCTGCACTTTCCAAGTCTAGAGCTGTCCTTAAATTTTAGAACGAGGTAGCCACATGGTGGAAATTGATGGCTGACTGCTGCACTCAGAGACTGCTGACTAGTGGCATGGAGTGGGGGAAAAATCAAAATGGATGATAGATGTATGGAATCGGGGTGATAGGTTGAAGAGAATCAGCCTGAGTAACCAAGCGTGGTGGGTGAGCGGTTAACGCTCTAGCCTCTTATTCAGGATGACACCAGATCAAATCTCCATCCGGACATACAGATTTGGGTTTTCCGTGGTTCCCCAAAATCACTCCAGGCGAATGCCGGTATGCTTCCATCAAAAGGCGATGGCTGAATTGCTTCCCATTCCCTGTCCGCAGTCAGATCCTGCCTCCAATGACGCCAATGCCGATGAGGCGTGAAGCCATAAGTAAAAAAAAGAAGAAAGAATCTGAATATTGCAACATTGGAAACTATTTCGCGAAAACATGTCATTGGCAGGTAGGATTCATCAGCAATAATTTTTTTTAAATAAATGTAAAAAATATGAAATGATATAAATGAACATAAATGCACGAATATTACAGCCTAATTTAAACATCACCTCTGGTTTGTGGTAGTTCATCTTGGAGAGGTAGTGGTGAAAGGGGACAGGGGTGAAATTGAAAGAAGAACTGTTGGTAATACCTTGAGACCCTGCTGCTGCTTAGTACCCAATTTGTTCTGGTAGGCCAGTTCACACCTTTTTAGTTCAGAAGTGCTGCTGCTGGTTGGACCTGTGTGGGAAGCCAGACAGTAATTGTTATTCAATAAACTGAAGAGGAAAAAATACTTCCTTGTTACCATACCGTACCATCCTAATCACTATCATGAATAATAAATAATGTATTTGGAAAACTAGTAGGCTACGAAACTATCAGTCACTTGGCTAAAGTTTTATCTTCCTGTGTGCACAATACATTAATCCCATCAACATGGAATAAAGCTTCACACCCCCCCCCCCCCCAAAAAAAAAGTTTTCACAGCATCAAAAACTACTGCCCTACAGTCTTACTGTCTGTTACATACAAAGTTTTTACAAATGTATTGTTGGACTCCATCCTAGATAAAATCCAACCAATTGAACAATATGCAACTGGTCATTTGTGACTTATGTCCACTGGTGACCTTGTTCGAGATGACAAAGTCACTTCAGTAATAGGCTGACAGAGAACTGCATAGCCTGTGACAAATATACAGTTGTTTAGAAGTGGTGAGGCAAGTTGCTGTGAATGTGTAGTTGATATTGTTGCCTACAGCACAGTATTGGCAGCAAAAGAAAGTGGAGAGGTCTTTTTTTCTGCTTGGCAAACTTGATATGTATAAATATGGATGAATTTCTGTGGCTTAGGTCTTATGGAAATAGAATAAAACTGCAAATTACCTACTTTATTGCTAACATACCTATACCATGAGTTGCTTGACAAGTGGGTATAGTGGAACTAGCTGTTGGTAGGACAGAAGATCTTACTGAGTGTGTTGGGTGAGCAGTTAACGCTCTAGCCTCGCATTCAGGAGAACACCGGTTAAAATACCATCTGTTCATCCAGATTTGGGTTTTCCATGGTTTCCCCAAATCACTCCAGGCGAATGCCAGAATGCTTCCTTCAAAAGGCTATGGCCCAATTCCTTCCTGTTCCTTGTCCCCAGTCCTATCCTGCCTGTAATGACCTCGACGTCAGCGAGGCATAAAACCATAAGTAAAAAAAAAAAAAATGAGACAGAAGATCTTGTACACAGTTGGATGTTAGATATTGAGTATTAAAATGGAGAGAAGGGTGACCATAATAAAAGTAGGGTAGTTACAGAACTGAAACAAATAGTAAAGTACACATTTATTGCACTAGAAGTAAAAATGATATTCACATGCATTACAAGTTGTCATAATTTCTTGAAAAAAGAGTCAGATTTTATGTTAAACTGTAGGTCCAGTAATGTCAGAGGAAGATTATGCAGTGACTTGAAACTCTTGTCAGAGGTCATAAGACCGCATGAATTATCTTCTTATCTTAGGCTATACACCATCATACAGGTACAATGAGAAAAAATCAGCAGTTGTTACAATATAGACCCCTGTTTAGCAGAAGTAAGAAAATTGAAGTGTAGTAGCCCTAAAGCCATAATTCTGTATTCTACATTTTTACTACAAACTGAGTGGAGCATTCTTCTCCTCCTACTCCCATACTTTTAACATATCAGCAGAAGCATCATTGGCATCTACAACATTGCTTCACTTTTGTTCCAGATAAAAACTTTTTATTGATTAAACATTACTTATGTCGCCTAAGTAATGTGCAATTATTACCTCTTTCATTGTATGTATAAAACAAAGATGTAATCAGATTACCAAAATAACTAAGGATAAGAAATGTCTGCCTTGATATTGCTTCTACCAGGCAAAAGAAGATGTAGATTCAGTTTATAAATGCAGAAAAATTATCAGATTCTCTGAAGATGAGATACTCAATGTATCTTTTAGATGAGTTGACAATGTCTGTTATTAAGTAGTGTGTATTCCCTATACTAGTTATTTTTTTTCTTTTCTTTTTTTGTGGTTTGTTAATCTTTCATTGCGAAGCTCTTTTCTTAAGCTGAGACTACAGGAAAGAGAGGTATGTAACAGACTGATGAAAGTTTTTTATTTATTTGTGTATTGTACTTATGTGTACGAAAAATCTTAGTTATACTTGCAGATAATTTTTTTTCATAAACTTTTTTTTTCCTTTTGGTTTAGTTGGTGAAGTTGTTGGAAACTATACTTGCTGGTGGGAGGATGAAACACAAGACAAGGGAAATATGACAGGCGAGGGAGATGAAGACTTCATAGCTTCATTTGTAAGACATGATGCTGGTAAGGCAGCAAAGTAAATTACAATTATAAATTCATAATTTATCAGTGCTATGTATTTTGCTGCATAGTGTTTACTCTCATAAATGTTTTATTGCTTACAAAAGGCTCACTTATGCAAAAAAATCAAATATTAGAAAATTAACGATTTCTGTTAGCTACCATCTGGATGGGAGATAACACCCTGGCCTGGCATCCATTGCGATGACACTGGTTCAATTCCCCCCCCCCCCCAACCACATTTTTCCCCATTGTTTTCTAAAATTGGTCCAGGTAAAGGCCATGGATAAATTCATTACCATTTCTTGCCCACAGTCCTTTCCCATTTGTAATGACCTTGAACCATGGCAGTAACTAAGCATAAAAATAAAATATCAATACATACTGAATGACTAATGCAGCATCCATTTATAACCAGCAAGACTGTATTTGTTGTGCTGACTTTATCAACGTGTGGTTTCTCCCAGACATTATTGAATGTATGAAATTCAGAGTTCTGTTTTTGTTTGTGAAAAGTACCCTGAAGGATGGACACACACTTACAAACTCTCTGTACTATCTTTACAACAAAATACTCTGGTTGTATTTTACAGAGAGTGTATTGTGCTGTGTCCAAAATTTATGAACCATCGGCTAGAGGCAGAGCAATGCTGTTGCAATATTTGATTAGTATGTCAGTCAGTGAAAATTGCCTATTAAATTCACTCGGGTGAGAGTGGTAGATGGCAAGTAGTAGAATAAAATGTAGTCGTCACAGATTCTCCGCCAGATAGAATTGACAAAAGACAAGCTTTCGTCGGCTAGCTCTGCCACCATCATCAGGTCCGTTGTTACATCTGTGAAAAACTAGAGCAGTACTGGCATTTTCTGGCAGACCTACGATACGTGATTGGTCGGCTCTGGAAGCCTCGTGGATCCACAGTGGGCCTGCCTTATATTGAGCCATTGCACTTCGGTCTTCTGCTGTGTCCTGATTGGGCAACTGAGCAATCGGTCACAGATGGGGTCTTGACTACACGAACCTATTCAGTTCTACTTATCTGTGATTGGTCAGCTCCAGAATCTCCTATAGATTAGGTTGGATGATGTCTCTGCTGTTCATTTTCCACTGGCGCACTACCATCCATTAGTCGGATACGTGTTGTTTCTGAATGGACAAAGCTGGTTTCCACGTCTCGCTGATCATCAGGCCCATATCCCTGTTAACATTGTTATTGTTCATAGTATTTCTATGCCTTCTTTAATAACTGACTCCCAGAAGAAGGAACAGTTTGCCAGTACTTTCACATTACCAAATTCCATTCTATGATTATTTTTGATAATATGTTGTGCAATGGCAGTTTTCTCCACCTGAAACGGCCGAATGTCACATCATGTCTGGTCACACGGGCCTTGATGGTGCAGTTGGTCTGACCAGTATAAGTCTTGCCACATTGGCATGGTATGCTGTAGACTCCGGCGTTTTCAATTCCAAATCATCCTTCACAAATTGTAGAAAATCACAGATTTTGGTAGGAGAACGGAAAATGCTCTTTTTTCCGTGTCACACCAGTATCCTGCATATTTTCCCGGAGATGTTACCTGCATACAGGATGAAGGCCAGATCTGTATACTGTTCTAATGGCTCCACTGGACGTTTATTTGCCTTTTACCAAAGTGCCCATTCTATCTGTCAGTTTGGATATCCACCCCGCTTGAAGGTAAGGTGGAGATGTTCAAGTTCCACCAGTAGATTGTCAGCGTTGAAAATTTCCCTCGCTCTGAGCACCAACGTGGACAACACAGTGTTGTTCTGAGCTGGGTGGTGGAACATTTTAGCATGTAAGTAGCAGTCCATGTGTGTGGATTTTCTGTACACACTGTGTGAAAGGGTTCCATCTGGTCTCCGCCAGATCAGAATGTCCAGGAAAGACAAGCTACCATTCTACTCTAGCTCCATTGAGAATTGAGTGAATTCTATTGAGGTGGTCCAAAAATTCATAAAGACCATGGATACCATGTGGCCAAACAACAAATGTGTTGTCTACATAATGTTAGAATAATGTATGCTTAAGGACAGACTCTTCGATCACTTTATCTTTGAAATGCTCCATAAACAGATTGGCAACTACGGGAGACAATGATGACCCCATTGCCACACCGTCTGTCTGTTCGTAGAAACTCCCACCATAGGTGAAGTAAGTGGAAGTAAGGACTTGTTCAAAGAGGTCAAGGATGTTGGGTTCTAAAAGACTGTGTAACAGCTGCAGTGTGTCTCCCAAAGGAATGCTGGTGAACAGCAAGTTATCAAAACTGATTACGATATCAGTCTCCGACAACCGCGTCATTTAGAGCGTGTTAACAAATTGTGCTGAGTTCTTAACATGGTGAGGAAAATTCCCTACAAAGGGATTAAACATCCTCGTCAGGTGCTTAGCCACAATATATGTGGGAATATATATGGTACTTACAATCGGGTGTAAAAGTTCAAGGAGGACGTATGTTAGTTTTCCAGTACATTATCACAGTTGACAAAGAGTGGTACTCATCAGTAGCAGCTCAGTCGTTGCTGTCACAATATCTTTAATAGTAAATCATGTCAGCCAAGTAAAATGGTCTGCCATTGTAGAAAACAACATCAGTGCAATGCACAGAAATAAATGAAAAGGAAAATGCCAAACAAACAGTTCAAAACTTAAGAGTCACCTGAAAAAATGGGGACTTGGTTGCTTAGTTACAAAATTTGAATGAGTAATGTACCAATCAGACACAGCTGTTTATTTACTGTACAGATGTTGTCACTTTGCTTAATAATTTCTTTAATTATTGAGACAATGTTACTAATTGAAAGTAATAGCTATAAGAAATTTAAAATTAAGAAAGAACAATATTTCTTAATCAAGAAATTTCGGAGTCCAGAATCGGAGAGCTATAACATTTTTAGTTGGGCCAAAGAAAAAATTGGTTTGGGGTGTACCTCCTTGAGAAAATTGCAAAACTTCATAGACAAATTATAGAAAATGCAAAAGTGTAAATGCTTTTGTAAGTGTAATTATTTTGCTGTAAATTGACAGCTGTTTAAGGTCAAGCAAGTAGTTCTTGTGTTTAACTTTGGTGTAGTCGAATGAAATTATTATTATTTTTTAAAAAGGTCTAATTAGACTTCCTCTGAAAGCATTCAGCTGTCTCAGAAATGTGTGTCTTAATATTAGACGATCTAGCAGTCCTATGAACCTTTACACTTATTAACCTAAAACCCAATATATTGTAATATGAAAATACATTTGTGGCATCAATGTGTTCACAGGATATTAACTAACAAATAATCTGTTGTTATTATGGTTCGACACTGTGTTTTTTCTTGATTCTGTACCTGATAATAAAGTGACTTATTTTGAACATTCATCCGTTACCAGAGAAAAAAAAAAAATAGCACTTGGAGAATAAAACTGTAGTTAAGAAATTTGAGTAATCTTGTCTTGTATTATTGTATAGCTTTAAGACTTATTTTTTTTTTTTAGTAATTTCATTGAATATTTACTGTGTCATATTTCTTGTGACAATGTTTTGCTTACAGTTTCTGATTACCTTTCTGCCTGAAGCATACATTTTATGAATGCCATAATACAGATTCCCTTCAGAACATGTGTTGGCTGATAGGTGGTTTGTTAGTGGCTTTGATCTAAGGTTACTTTAAGTAAAACTGATTCTGCTTAATACTATGTTCACAGCATAAACCATCATAAGTTTTAGGTTTTGTTGTTTTCCAGGTGCAGCTGCTGCTTTAGACCATCAAAACATAGGTTATTATGAGGAAGAAGCTGTTACTTTTAAGCGTACAACTACTGTGTACCTTGAAGATGGTCAGGAGTTTGCAGGATTTATCCCGGATACAGAATTGAAACCTGAGAACTGCTCTCCACAAGAAGAAGCCTCAAATTTTAGAAGTAAATTCATTATGAATATCTCTTCACATTTCCATATCTTTGAAAATATTCATTTGGATACTAGAGTTGTAATGATGGTGACCGAAATAATCCTTTTCAGCAGTAGTGAAATAATGACTAATTATCCATTTTTTTACACTTTGATTCTATGTTTGTATGTCAGATATCTGGATTCCCTCTTACTGCAGTTTTAAGTGTTATCCAAGTCTTTTATTGCAAAACAATGTTTGATGTCCATCCACTATTGTGACTATTTGGTTCATGATGAATTAAATTACCATTTACCAAAGGTAATGGGACAACATACAACATAAATTCTGTTCCTCCCCCACCCTCTACCCACTGTCTCTGTGCATCCTGGCTATCCGCTGTTACTTCTAGCAAGGTCTAGTTTATGTTTCCCATCAGAGCAATTAGTTACATGGAAATAGTTACTTTTCCTCATTGTTCACTTCATACCCATCACAGATCTCAATGGTAATTTTGGTAATCTGAGCTAGTGAAAAATGGGGAAGTTGGTTTGGATTTGTTTATAATAGCATTTTGTTTGTGAAATGTCAAAATCTATTCTTGAGATCAGAATAGCATTCAACTATTATTACAGAAAATGTCATAACCAGTATGGCTGGTAGACTGTTGGTAAGATTTTAACCTGAAACAGAATGGCAATACAAACACACTCCCAGTAAAATTTTCTCTCTCATGGCTTAGCATTCATATTATAGCCACTTTTATTGATTATTGGAAGACAACAGTACAGCCAGTGGTTGATGGCCATGTGTCGCATTTCTCTCCATTTGTTAGCACACACTAATGCGTGCAGATGGTGGGATTTAATACATTTTATTGAAAATGTTTGAACTAACAAATTATTCTGACGTGATCGCCACTGATTCAGCTTATCAACACACTTTACCCTGTCAAGAAGAATCACTCAATGAAGAATAACAAAATTAACATTTGTATTAACACTGCAAGTTTAATAAAGCTCAAATGTTCACCCACACCAGTCGCGACCATAAAGTTCATCAGACTTCTATATAGACACCCGAAGGTTGCAGAATTATTAGTTAAAACAGTTCACATTAACATTTGTTTACAAATATCACTCGCATTTTTATAACTATAACCAAAAACAGTTCAACATTAAAAGGGCGGCTCTAGAAACTCGCACATCGGTGACGTGCCTGATGAGCACGGCCGCTCCTGGAATATAGCGGGTGCTGGCTTCCACATGCCACATGTTGGGTTTGCGGGCATTTTTAACCGACTTCTGGTAGCCGGCATGCACTCTTGGGTCTTCCACGGCACTCCCACGGACCGGCGGGAAATTTAACATCCACGCGGCCACAAATAACACAGCTGATTCTCGGTGTCTCAGTCCATCGACTTTGGGAGCAGCCCCTATCATATGGCTATGTTAAGGCCCCCTGAAGTTTAATATAAGATTTTGGATATACAGACAAAATGGCAATAATGAACTTCTCCAAAGGACTATTGCTTCAAAAGATTACTTACAAACTTCACTCCACATTCACGCACATATAAATTGCAACCTCGGGTTCTCGGGTTCCTATCCAAAATACCATATGTAGTATCGCTTAACTGGCGCGGTGTGCAATACATATTTCTGAAAACATCCTTAGGAGAAGGCACATAGAAAATAATTTATAAGCAAAAAAATAAAATAAAAAAATAAACAAAAAAAAATCAATAAATAAAAAAAATCATCTAGACAGATTCACAAGCATAAAAGGAAACACATCAAGATTATAACAAAGAAACGCACAATATATTATTAAAATTGAATTGCACCTTGCGGAGTGCAATGATCCTTCGAGACCATAGGTTAATTGTCCATGTCAAAATGTCTATTTTCAATTTTACTAAACTATCACTTCCTCTCTGTAAAAACTTCATAAACTGAATATTACCATATTTAGAGAGAAAGAACAAAGATACAAGAGTAGGGTGCTAATCCTAAATCACAAAATACACAATACAAAATCATTAAGTTTTATCAGTCTTCTCTGCATCCAAATAAACTTAACACAAATTGTGCATCCATTTTTAGATATATCGAAGGAGTAAACATACCATCATGGAATGTCATGCTACAACCAATATTTTAAAATTGAATTGCACCTTGCGGAGTGCAATGATCCTTCGAGACCATAGGCTTAATTGTCCATGTCAAAATGTCTATTTTCAATTTTACTAAACTTTCACTTCCTCTCTGTAAAAACTTCATAAACTGAATATTACCTTATTTAGAGAGAAAGAACACAGATACAACAGTAGGGTGCTAATCCTAAATCACAAAATACACAATACAAAATCATTAAGTTTCATCAGTCTTCTCTGCATCCAAATAAACTTAACACAAATTATGCTTCCATTTTTAGATATATTGAAGGAGTAAACATACCATCATGGAATGTCATGCTACAACCAATATTTATAGATTCCTTCACCGCCAACAACGGAGCAGATAATAATAATAATAGTGAAACCACGTCCTGAGGCACATCCAGAACACTTAGCACTCACGATTTATGTCTTCATCTTGGACGATACTCCAAGTGGATCGTTGACGCTCGTGGATAATGTACCACTTCTCACTCGTTAAGCACTGTTTAAAGTCGGCAACACCGTAACAGACACGGTTTATTACTCCACTTTTACTACCTCAATTGCAAGGAAACCT
Source organism: Vandiemenella viatica (assembly GCA_031002005.1). Classification (NCBI taxonomy): domain Eukaryota; kingdom Metazoa; phylum Arthropoda; class Insecta; order Orthoptera; family Morabidae; genus Vandiemenella; species Vandiemenella viatica. Next base: position 99,012,287 of record CM061921.1, on the reverse strand, counting down.
TATATTGGACTACCCCTATGTGTTACCTTAACTGTCTTGGAAGGCTTTAGTGCCACCACATTATAATTTCCCTTAACATTACCATTTTTAGGGTGAGCCAAAGTATAGCAGTTCCCCTTGGTTCGGGATATGACTTCATAAGGTCCCTCATATAACAGTTTAAACTGTTTAATTTCTTTGCTTATAGATGATGATTTAAAATGTGTCTTTACCAGAATTAGGTCACCTATCCCATATGCTGAGGGTTTGAGGTTCCTATCATGGGCCTACTTTCTTCTGAAGGCACACTTCTTCAACTCTTCCAAAAACTATCTTAATCTTATCAGGATAATCACTATCCCTCATCGGAAAGTGTAACAGCTTATAAACAATTCGGGGAGGTTCCCTCTTAAACATGATTTTATATGTTGTTAGTGAAGTTGAAGAATGGGGAATAGTATTGATAACTCTTTCAATTCCACTTAATTCGTAAGCCCACTTCTTATAGTTGTCCTCACAGTACATCCAGAACCATCTACCAAGCTCTCTCATGACTTGCTCTATTGCATTCCCTTGTGGATGGTAGAAAGACATCTTAACTGTTTCAATACTTAACGCTTTGAAGCATTCAGTCCAGGCTTTACTTGTGAACTGGGGCACATTACCTGTCAACACTTTGTCAGGTTTTCCTACATGAGGTATATAATCATGAACAAACTTTGAACTGATTACTTTGGCTGTGGCCCTCTTAAGTGGGTACAACTTTATATATTTTGAGAAGATATCCATGACAACACAAATTTGAGTTACTCCCCCATGGGACCTAGGCAGTGGTCCAAAGATATCTAAAGCGACTAGTTCATGTGGTTTGTCAGGGATCACACTCGCATCTCCCCAGCCCTCCTGATGTTTAGTTTTCTGGAATAACTCACAATGAGAAACTATCTGCTGTATCCGCTGAGACATATTAGGGAAATACAATGTTTCCTTCATGATCATATGACACTTGTTTATACCATAATGGCCGTAACTAAGATGATGTTGCTTAATAAAATGGTCCACATAGTTTTCTGGCATGCATACTTTCCACTCAGAACTAGCATCATGGTTTTTTCTGAATAAAATTCCACTGACCAGCATGTAGTATTTACGTAACTTTGACTGTGGGTCACTCTCAGTTAACTTGTCTAATAACTCCTTTATATTGGGGTCCTTTTCTTGCTCCTCCTTCATGAACTTCAGGCAATGTTTAACCTCCTTTTCTCCGTCCATTCCCTTAATGTAAAATATCCGAGCTTCTTTCCCTATTGACATCGATGAATCCTTTCTTCTATACCTACCAGTAACCTTGACAAGGCACCTGCTACACGATTTTCCTTCCCTGGGATATATTTAATCTCGAAGTCATATTCCTGGAGCAGTAAGTTCCATCTTGCCAACCAGCCATGGACTAATTTACAATTCTTCAAAAATGACAGTGCCTTGTGGTTGGTATGTACTATGCCCTTCCTGCCCAAAAGGAGGTACCGAAACTTTTGGAAGGTCCAAACAATAGCCAGAGCTTCCTTCTGAGTAAAACAATAATTGTGTTCCAACTGGTTTAAAAATCTGGCTAGCAAAAGTGAAAGGTTTCTTTATTATTTCATCTCCCTTGGCTATTTCTTGGAAGATTTCCACACCCAGACAATATTCTGAGCTATCCATGGTAATATAGATAGGTAGATTTCCAAACCGGCGCAGTTAGATGTACTTTCTTTAATAAACTATGTTTCACTTCTTGAAAATCTTCTTCACAATGCTCAGTGCAGTCCCAATGTGCATTCTTTTTCTTCAGTTTCCCAAAATGTAGGCTGTTTAGTATTTGACCTCTGATAAATTTACAATAATAATTACAAAGTCCAAGGAAACTCAACAGTTGTTCCTTGTTTTGTGGTCTTGGGAAATTCTTGACAGCATTAAGCTTTTCCTCATTGGGAGTTATTCCTGATGGGGTGATAGGATGACCCAAAAATTCAATTTTGCTTGTGAGAAAAATACACTTCTTATATTTAGTAGTCATCACCCCTCTCTTTAAGGTCGTTAATACTTCTTTTAATGTACACCAATGTTCCTCAATGGTTGAGCTTGCAATTAATATATCATCGACGTACACAGGTACTTTGCTCAATAATTCCTTACCAAGGACTTGATCCAAAGCATGGATGAAATTCGCGACTGCATTATTCAGGCCGAATGGCAAAACTCGGAACTGGGAAGTCCAAGAATGCAGTATATTTCCTGGATGTTTGTGCATTTGCAATTTTTAATAAGATGCTGTTAAATCCAAAGAAGTTAAAAATTTCTTATTTTGAAAGCTTTGTAATATTTCATCTACCGGGGGCAGGTGGTCCCTTTCAGTGACGAGAACTGTATTTAAAGTGCGAGCATCTAGGACTAACCTAACAGATTGGTCCGCTTTTGTGACTATAACTAGTGGGTTGTTATAAGGACTCTTGGATCTTTCTATGATTTCCCATCGCAACATCCTGTTGTCAACTTGCTTCCTCTTTGAAGCTGGGATGACGTAAGGTTTTACAAAGTAAGGTATCACACAATTGACAGTAAAATTGCACTCATAACACTTTACGAGTCCAGGCTGGTCAGAAAATACTTCCTTAAACTCATCTATCAGATTTCTTAGTTTTGTACGGCGTTCCCTGCTAATGCTGTCCACTATTCTTAACTCATTCTTCCTCTCCTCTCTGCGTGGTTGCATTGACAATACACAAAACTGTATAAACTTTTGAAGGGATTGGGGTTCTTTCCCACTGGCTACTGCATTTCCCCATGATAGTACATTAACTTACCCCATTTTCTTCTCCTTCCAACATTTCTTTATAGTAGTTCTTCCCTGGTTACCATTTAATTGAAACTCCAATAATCCTTGTTCAAAATATAATATGGTTTTAAAAGCACACAACCAATCTATGCAAAAATACAATCGATCGTATGACCTGGCACCACGAAAACAACAAACTAAAAAAAAAAGTCTTCCAACTTCTAACAACATCTGCGTTTTCACTAATTTGCTCTTGCCCCTTGTGGCAGTGATAACTGACATCCCATTTACTGGTAAGGTAACCACTTTATATTTTATTTCATTTCCAACTTCCAGTAAATTCTCAAACAAATTTTCTGAGATGCATGAAATATCGGCACCTGAATCTAACAATACTTCAATTTGTTTTCCATGACATGTCACTAAGATATGGGAACCTGGACCAACTGCTCATCATTATGGAACTCTTCCTCTGCTAAGTCGTCACTCGGGTTGTTGTGGAAAACACTTCTAAGCTAGCTCCTCTGTTTTGATTGTATCAACCCTATTAATGCATCTGCCTCCGTCGGTCCAAAGACTTCGTTAGTCTTCAGTTTTTTGTACCACTCCAATTAACTTGTTGGCTTGTACTGGGATCATTTGTGACATCATTATTACTTACTACTGGTGGTGGGCTAAGGTTTTTTTTTTATGACTTCCCCTTCTTCCAATCCTGCGAACATTGTTTTCACTATTTCTATGTGGTGGAGACTTCATCCACCCTCCATTTGTGTGGAATTGATTTCTTCCTCTTTCCTGATCGTATGTCATTCACCTTTCATGACAGAATTCCCATTCATCTTGAAACTGGTTCTTGCTCTGATGGCTCTCCTTGAATCTTTCTCTAGTGCACTGGGTTTCATATCGGTGCACAAACTCACTCACTGCCTCAATCGTTCTAACATCATGCATGACAAAAAGCTTTTGGATCTCCCCTGGCATCCTGTGAACAACATCCAACACCATTTCCCTTTCAGGTGGTGGGTTATTTAGATAGTGACATTTGGAAGTTTCATGTAAAAGGAAATCTTTGAGTGATACCCTCCCAGGTTGATATTTCCTTCCACACCAGAGACGCCTCTTAACCTTGTGTTGCCTTTCCCCTGGCCAGAAATTATTTAGGAAATTTGCTTTGAATTCTGAGTATGTTTCACAAATCTGAAGTTGCCTTTCCCCCTATATTCAAGAACTACCTCTTAAATTTTGATATGAACTGTTCATTTTTTCACTGTCATCATAAATACTGAAAATTCTGTACTTCTCAAAACTATTGATAAAATTAACTGGATGGATACCTCCCTTGTCACTAAAGTTCTCAAATTCAATTTTTTCAGGTACAGCCATGGACATTGGGGTTGGTACACCAACTACATGTTGCACCTGTGATTTCTTTAGATGGCACTTCACTTCTTGTAATTCTTCTCCAAATTTGGTTACTTGACTCTCAAAGTTACTACATTTATTAATCTCCTCAATTAAACTTCCCACTCACTTATCCAGTGTTTCACAGCTTATAGCAGCTTCATCTATAACAGCTTCCAATTTAATATACTTTTCACCAACTTCATCTACTCTTCCCCCAACTCCTTCAAGTCTTATACCCAACTGAGTATTTTGCTCTTTGATACTTGCTATATTGTTTTCATTACTATCAACTCTTTGCCTCACCTTTACTTCAAAACATTCAATTTGTTTTTGTTTCTCTTGCCTAACAACTTGACATGAATGTTTTACCACTTTTCTATCTCGCTGCAGACTCCATCGAGTTTCTCTGTCACCCCTTTCAATTCATCCCTTATTTTACCCTCTAACTTAAACTCCAGATCTGTTAGTCCGCTACTGAACCTTTTATTTATCTCCTCCCTAATCCTTTCACAATTTTCTTTATATTCATCCATCTTTGTATCAAGGTTGGTTATTTTATTCCCTAGTTCAACTTTGACTCCATTTGTTAAGTCTTCCATAGTTTTGTGCATGATTTTTAAATTTATTTTCTATAACAGTTGATTGTGTTTAAAACTTAGTTTGGATATCAGTTGGTAAATTTGATAACATTGTGAAAATCTTAACTATCAGGTTGGGATTATCATTCTCAGGATCTGCTGTACCTTCAAATGCTTCAAATATTGATGCATTTGTAGTGAGTATGGGAGAGCAAGTTTCAGAGTTTGGTGGACTGCTTTCAGGAACTAGTGACGATCTTATATTGATTGGTGAAAGTATTTCTGTGTTTAGCGATAATAACAAAGGTTCCTGGCTTGTGGGATCTTCTTTACCAACTTCCCCTCACCCCCCATTTTCAAAACTATTTTCGTTACTCATGGTGAGAATTTAAAAAAAGAAAAAAGGAAAAAATTCCCCTAAAATGGGTTTCCTTTAACTGTTCAAATTGATCTGCACTGCACTTATCTTTCGACGTTCTGTGCCACCTGTGAGCACTCCAATTTGCTTCCAATCAGTTGTTAGTTGTTGTTATCCCGAATTTCGATGTCGCTGCCAGGTCTTCCTCTGTTGTTGTTGCCGCCTAAAATATCTCCGCTCCTTGTCTTCTTTGGTTTTGGATCTTCTGGCGCACTGTCATCACTTCACAAATTTGTTGATGTACCGTTTTAACTTTTTTCTAGTCTGTTTACGCAAAAAAATCACTTTATTCGTAGGTCGCAAGAGTACTGTCCATAGGTAGCCATGTCGCATTTCTCTCCATCTGTTAGCGCCACACTAATGCTCGTGGATGGTGGGATTTAGTACATTTTATTGAAAATGTTTGAAGCAACAAATTCTCGCCAGTGATTCAGCTTATCAACACACTTTACTGTGTCAAGAAGAATAACAAAATTAACTTTTGTATTAACACTACAAGTTTAATAAAAGTTCAAATCTTCACCCACACCAGTCACGATCATAAAGTTCATCAGACTTCTATATAGACACCTGAAGGTTGCAGAATTCAGAGTTAAAATGGTTCACATTAACAATTATTTACAAATCTCACTTGCATTTACATAACTATAACCGAAAACAGTTCAACATTAAAAGGACAGTTCGAGAAACTCGTACATATGTGATGTGCCTGATGAGCACGGCCTCTCATGGAAGACTGGCGGGTGCTGGCTTCCACGTGCCACATGTCAGTTTTGCAGGCGTTCTTAACCGACTTCCGGTAGTCAGCATGCGCTCTGGGGTCTGCCATGGCCCTCACACGGATCGGCGGGAAATTTAACAGCCAGGCGGCGGTATTACAAGTAGCACAGCCGGTTCTCGGTTTCCAGGTCCATTGTCTTTGGATGCAGCCCCTATCATATGGCTGTGCCACACATGCCTGATATGCCCACCACTAACAAAAAAGAAACACATTGAAATTAAAGGTGTTTCATGTTTGAAGGAAAGTATAACTATTGCCAAACGGTTGGCACTTAAATAATCAGAGTTTAGATTATCTTACTCAAACAGTTGCAAAGTTTATAACATCTCTAAAGTTTTATGAGTGGACCATTTTTATTTCCAGGTTTCTAAAATTATTTTGGATTATCAATAGCCAGTATATTCCAGAAGTCTGGATTACAGTTTTAAACATCTGTATTCCTATGGTGAAGGTAGTAAAAGTGAGAGAGTGACGAGAAGTGTATTATTGCTTTCTAAAAGATGTAAAAAAATAAGTGAAAGAATTACAAATTAGTGCTGACTAAAAATGTTCATGGAATCATGCTGATTGGGACATTTACACCAACAGAATTTTCAGACATAAACACAAAAAAAGCTTTATGAAAAATTTTAACAAACAAAAATAAAATAAAAGATATTTGGGTATTAGGAAACTTAAATGCAAGAACAAGTAACGAAAAGGTGGTAAGGGGTCAAAAAAAAAAAAAAAAAAAAAAAAAAAAAAAATGTTTGAGGTACTACAAAGTAAGAGGGTGAGACTAATAGTCCTATGCAAAACAAAACCTTGTGTCTTATAAGTTTTTATTTTTAATAAAGAAATAGGAAGATTAACCTAAACTCATTCCACTTGAAGAATAAAATCATGCACCAAAGTACATTGCTGAAAACCATGGATATAAAGGTATTCAGAGGACGAAGGATGGGAACTGATTGCTATATGGTGCAAGTATGAAAAACAAATACGACAAAACAAAGACTCAAAAAAATCTAACTAAGCTATGGTTACCAGAATTTTTTCTCCGAATCCGGGGACGCTTCAGAACTTCTTAACCAAAATCCGGGGACGCTTTCGGCCATTTTTCCTAATGACACGTTGCACTTTTTAAGTTATAGGATTAAAGGTGGGGTTAACTTAAAAGAATCATATTTATGATTCTTATATATTTTGTATTCTAAATGATATGGTACCTGATTTTACCTCCAACTTGTTGTCATTGGTATTTCTCAGAAGAATAAATCTTCTTGAAAAGATCTTGTCTGGATTCAAGCTTGACCGAAAATTCTTGGAAAATTTGTTAATATAGTTAACATAGCTTGAACTGTTTCTGTACTCATTCTGGATCTCTGTGATGTCCACATCATGTTCATTGAGGAAAAAAACTCTCTCTACAAATGCGTTACTCCCAGGAAGACACAAAGACAGTTCTACTAACTTGCGAAGCTGTACATATGGAACTATTTTGTTAGGAAAATGTGAAAAAACTTCACTCCATCTTGAGGAAACATCAACATTCCATTTATCTACTTTATCTTTTGATACAAATTCCTTTAAAGAAGTAATTTGATCGAAAAGACTGTCCTCATCTAAATCAACTCCACTCACTTTTGACAAGAAGTAATTAATTGTTGCCTCGAAGTTAACTCTTTCAGGAACAGATCTGAGCAGCATACATTTCAAGTGGCATAAGTCTTGACAATGAACACCCCAGGCATGCAGATATTGTATGGCATTGTCGTAGAAGTCATATGACGTGTTGAGGAATTCTATAGTGGAACATGACCCATCTTCTTCTAGAGATAACAAGAGCTTCTTCACTGATGAAGGAATAAACTTTTCTTCTTTCCTAGAAGTAAGCTTCCTCACTAAATTACTCAGTATCATGGAGGACTCAATTGCTGTGACATCATTGCCTTCTGCTTGTATTATTGCATCATGAAAAAGGGGCAGAGTTGAGTTGGCAAAATTCATCCACAAGAAGGTGCAGGGATCATCAAACCACTTCTTAAGCATTACTGGGCATTTATCTTCAGGCAGGAAGAACGATTTGAGAGCAGGATAGATTTCACATATTCTTCTGATAGCTGGTAGAAGAGAAAGCCACCTAATTTTACTGTAGCCTAGTATTTCTTTATATTCTTGTCCAATGTAGTCACAAAATTCCTTTAGTCTTGTAACTCTGACTTTGAATATGTGAAAGAAACCAAATATCTTCACAAGTCCCACAATTTCAAGAGGAATTGAATCAATTGCAGAATGTGCACAATTGTCGATCATGTGAGCTACACATCCAAGACCAATCACTTTTCTTTCTAAAGTTGCTTCAATTTTATGGAAAACTTTATCTACCCCTCTCCTTTTAAGCCCTCCAAAATTTGTGTTTGTGTTGTCTCCGGAAATGGCAACAACTTTGTTTTGTATTCAAGAGTTTTTAATAGATTGAAGTGAGGTCTCAGATAGAATATCGGAAGTCTCTCCAGCTATTTCAACAAAATCGATCATCTTATTGTGTATTGTAACAGTCTTTCATTCACATATATGAACATACCTTACTAGAGTGGGTAACACTTTTACATGTCCATGGTTAGAAGCATCAAACAGCACGCTCACAAATGAAGCTCGTTGTAATTGTTCTAATGTTTCTGCAATTGCCCATGGAGCTATCACAAATTTTAGTATAGACTCAACTTTTGTTCTAGAACACGAGAACTTGGGCTCGTTGAACTTCTTTATTAATCGCGATGTGCAATCCATTGATTTGAAACGTTGGTAATGCCGCACAATATGAAAATCAAATGTTCCTTCTTCAAATGCAATGTCCATATCATTTTTATCTGGCATGATCATCTTGAAAAACTGAGACACTTTCGTGTTGTTACTGACGCGAAGAACGGCATTTTTGTGTCGTTTAGCATCCACATGGTCTGTAATGGAGGATCTTCCACCACTGCTAACCGTGAATGATATTTCACATAACGAACAAAACGCTGTGCTCTCATATTTTCCTCTCCTAATAAATGGAAAATCCCTCAGCATTCCATCACTAACCACACATTTTCTTTTCTTAGATGAAGACATCGTTAAAACACTAAAAACCACAGGAACAAAACAAATTGTGCGAACTTCGGCTTCACCTCAACAACAAGCAAAGTTTACAATGCCGGGAAATGTAGTGTCGCCAACTGCAGCAATTAGAATATAGCTTGGCTCCAAAACAGGTGCTAAAACTGCGAAAATACCTATAGAGAAATTTATCATTTATGGAGCGGACACCAATAAAATAGAGCTTAATACAAAGAGGTAATGCGAAAATTAAAACCTTTTGGCACTACTGAATGATATGTAACAATAGCTAGTTGTAGCGCAAAAGTACTTATTGTCAGTACTGTATTGAACTATCTACCAATTCCAAAGAGGATCACAGACTGACTTGTTGCAAACAGCAAGAAGATATGATTTTCCAAAGATGTTGTGTCCAAAGGCACATACAAGAAAAGAAGAGCGCTTTCTATTTCTTTCTTTAAAGGAATGAATTACCAAATCAGGGCTTTTAAAAACTCTCGCTTGATTAAAAAAAATTCTGGGGACAACAGCAAAAATCCGGGGACATTGCAGGGACGAAATCTGTCCGGGGACAGAAAGCTAAAAACGGGGACTGTCCCCGTGAAACGGGGACGTCTGGTAACCCTAAACTAAGCTGAAGGTGAGCCTCCAGTTTTTTCCATTGAGATTTATAAATTGACATTATCTCAGACTCTCCATGCTGTGAAAGCTAGGACCATGAACACTGGACAACTAGACATAAAACAAAGGAAAACTTTCAAAAATTGCAATTCAGGTCCGGGGAAAAATTGTTCAGAAAAAAGATAAAAACCAGAATTGTGTCCAAACAAATGGAAGAAAGAATACCATAGCAGAAACAAGCATCCTAATTATATAAACAAGAGGACAGGAAAATATATGCTCAATGGAAGAGACCATCCAAAGAGAGATGGAAAGAAATAAAAATCAATTATGTGGGTAAAATTGTGAATAGGAAGAAGACAGATCCAAATATTAAAAAATCTTACGGGAGAGGAAAAGAATGTATTTAACAGCTATCAAAGTAGTATGAAAGAAGCAACTCTAAACAGACAAATGTAAAAAAGGGGAAATAATAAGATTTTTATTGGTTTCACATCTGCATCCAATCCCTGCAATTCACAAATATTGTCTGTAGCAGAGTGTGCTTTGCATAGTACAAGGGGAAAAAAGAACACATATAAGCATCAGTATTGCATCTTATTACCCTAATCTTATCTTTTTTGTTATTGGGACCTAAGGTTGGTGGATGAAGTATCACATCACACTTGTAAATGGAAGATGATGTTCGCATGTTCATCAATAAATTCATATGAAACCTATGTTGTGTGTCAGCCATACAATCCTAATCCAATCTGTGTACCAATTCACCGACTCTTTCGGAAGGATTATGGCAAGCATTCATGAATCAAACAGCTCTTTTCTATACTTTCTCTGTAATGTCAATCAATCGCTTGCCATATGGATCCCAAATAATACTTCAGTGTTCCAAATGTGGTCCCATGAGGATTTTGTATGCTATCCCCTTGGTAGGAGCATTACAGTCCTTCAAAATACGACCTATGAATCTACACTATGCCTCCACCACTTTCACCAACCTTATCACTGGCAAGTGCTTTCCTATCATAGGACATGACACGACACCTGTGAATCCTCCCACGTAATATACTAGCTAACCTGCAAACACTGCCTGGCTTCCTATATAGGTTTGACTACCAATCCAGTAGCCATTAGAATGAATGGCCACCTACAGACAGTTTTCACTTGGAATCCAAAACATCCAATGGCTATCCATGCCATCTCCCATGACACCAATAATTTTAATTCTTGTTTCACGGTCCATGCTATCAGAGTCCTCCCAAACAACAGCAGCTCCTCTGAACTCAGATGGTGGGAAATTGCCTACCAATACAAACTGGGCACAATTTGAGATAAGACCCAGTTAGTACTTTCCCTTCCCTCTATCTGTAAGCTATCTGTTAAATTTTGTAACTCTGTAACAAAATTTTGTTCTTAGAACCACGAGTTAGATTGGATAGAATATTAGTAAATTTCATTTTTATAGTCATTTTTTATGTTTATTCAAGTTAGAAAGAAGTTTTAAAGTTTTTAAGATAGTATTTTCAATTTCAACATTCTTCAGCATTTGCCTGGAGTGGGATTGTGAAAGTTCATATTTAAATTATTTATTTTCAGCCAAAGCATTAAAGTTAGGATAATTTTCATGATAACTAAAGTTAACATTTATTTAAAGATCTAGCTATTGGTAAAGTTTCAAGCAGATAGAATTATTTTTATTGTCAAGGTCAGATTAGCTAATGTAAGGACTTCAGATGTGCGATGCAATATCTGACGAGCTTCCCATCAGCCACCCCTGTGAAAGAGGAAAAGATTTGCTCCCACGCTTCGCATGAGAAGTCGCTAGGAATATTTGAGAAGCAGGAAGTGCTATGTGATATAGGCGCATGCGTGCTGTTGTTCGCTCTTAGTCTGCTAGGAACCGCGAACGCGATAACATGTAGCTCAGTAGGACGGAAAGTTTTATATCAAGTACTGCTGTGCAAGGTTTATTTTGGAATAATGTAGATTCGCATATTCAAGATTACTACCATGAAGTTTTAAAATAGTTTTCTGCAATGTGGAGCCTCGGGATTGTTTGATTTTACTAAACTTTGGAACAATGGGAGCGTGTGATTCCTTTTCATTTAATTATTACAACTAACAGTTTGAACTTTGAACTATTGGGGTGTGGTCTGGCTTGACCGGTTAATCGAATCTGCAAAAACATTTCTTTGGAAAATTCGTCTGATTGCCTGTACAGTTTTTGGTTTGTGAAATTGAAGAATATAGTTATTTAAATGACATTGAACTATTTATTGAACTTTACCTTTTTGTAGATTTTAGGTTAAAATCTGTGTGGCAACCGTATTATTCTATTTAAGCCAAAACTGTTACATCCAAGGCTACACACGGTCAGAGTTAAGATCCAAGCTTTATGCTCCACCCCACTGCAAGCTAGGTTCTTACATATCCTCTGTGCCTCCTTTCCTCGATGTCCAATGTGTATATTGAACCAGCACTAGAGGCGATGTTTAACTACATAGATTCTTTTATTTTTATTATTATTATATTTTTTCGTTTGTTTACTTATCTACTTTTACTTTCTCGAATTTTATGTTATGAACATTTTAATGTATTATTCTGCACTTTTTGCAACAATACATTGCTCGGGTACTAGCTCCAATTCACTGTCCCCGTCTCCCTGTCCTCTGCTTGAATTTACCCCCACCATGTTCCTGACTAACGGTCATTCTGTGAGATGGTATCCTACACCACCCTCGCTCCATAGTGTTCTTCTGTTGACAAAGGGCCAAGTCCCTAAATAATCATAGTTTTTACTGTTCTTTTTCTTTTTTTATGTGTTCTCCCCATGAATCTATCATCTAAGGTAAGTGGTGGTTTATTTTGCTATCCTTTTTATGTAAAAACAATTTAGAATTAGCTTTACTTACACTAAATGTTATTTACGTGTTCCATTTCAAGTTGGGTTGTTTTATTACACCCATATACTCCAGGCAATGAACAATGTCAGTAGCTGAGCAGTTCACTTTGTGTTCTAGATATGCACATTGCCTTGCAATTTAGTGAAGTTGCCATTTATAGCACTGTTCCAAAATAACATCCAGATCATGCTAAATTCCTTAGCTAGAGCACCTTACTTCACTATAGATACTTGAATCACCAGGAAAAAAAATGCCAAATGTTATTAATGTTTTCTCCAAGATCGTATATAAAAATCAAGAAAAGGAGTGATCCAATTACACTTCCTTGAAGAACACCTGAAGTTATATTTTGATTAGATGAGGCTACCCCTTCAATAAGAAGAAACTGTGACCAACCAGTTGAAAAATCTTGTATACATTCTGAAATCTGATTCAGTATACTGTTCGCTTGTATCTACTCCTAAATGCGGTTGTATGCTACAGAGTCAAATGCTTTCTGATATTCCTATAACATTGTGTTAACTTTTGAACCTGCATAAATAACTTTCATTATATCATTCGAAAAAAGTGTCAGCTTGGTTTCACGCGATCTGTTCTTGCAGAATCCACTGGTTTGATATAAGCAATTTATTTTCATCTAGAAACGTCATAATGTGAGAACATTCAAAACTCTAGTGCCAATAGATGTTAGAGGTAAGGGTTGATAATTGCTAGGATCCCTCCAAGCACCTTTCTTTAAAATGGGAATTACCTGAGCAAGATAGATACTTTTTTTCTCCTTCTAAGGATGTTCATTATGTATCAGTCAGTAGTCTAGTAACGGGGTGGTAAAAAGGGGGTCTCACAAACATTATTCTGCGTAGAAGATTTTTTTCCCCTATATTGTATATATTGCTGAGAGTATGCAGAAACCAAGTTTTCGACCTCCAACACCCTCGGCACAATTTTCTGTATCCAAAAACATCAAAATTTTGGTACTTTTTTCAGTTTTTCATCTATATTTTCTTCCTGGTGAGTCCTAGCAGGAAAAACTTTATTTTCAATTTGAAAGAGGACAAAATTTCCTACAAGTTTCGTAGTACAAAATTGTTTCTAAACTCAAAACTAAGCAAGCTACAGTTCTTCGAAAATCAGCAAATTTTCACACTTTTCCCGAAAGTTGGGTTTTTACCTACTCTGTTGCTCATAATGATCTGGAACTTCTGTATATATAATTGATATATATGTATTTCTGTATGACATAGCATATGTATGTACTATACTTTGATTACTGATGGTCAATTTAATAATCGTATAGCATTGTTGGTCGGGATATCCCGAAGGATTGTTTGGCCACCAGGTGACAGTGTTTTCGATTTGCCGTGCAATGCGCCCCTTTGTAGCTATCTAACCTAGCCAGGTAATTGTACCAGGTATAGGGAACCAACAGCTTAACGTGGAATCCTAGCCACAGAAGCGTCCTGGCTTTCTTCATATTACACAGCAAGCTGTGGCAGAGGTGAAGGTCACATTCATAGGCTTTGAAAATCACAGGTGAGGTCCGAATTTCATTTTCCAGTCAGATGCCTTAACTGCTGAGCTACCATTCCGTTTCATTACCGATGGTATTTGTAAAAATTAAAGCATATTGTTATGGCACAACGTTTATTTACGCAGTCAAAATGAAGTCATAATAACTAAAAAAAAAAAAAAAAAAAAAAAAAAAAAGCCATAAATCCATTTCTTTTCCATTTGAATGGTTTGAAACACTGTTTTCCATTTTAATTCACTCCGTACTTGAAGGGAACAATGAAGCATTTACATCTCTTCAAGATGCAACACCCAACATAAAAAGTTTTGTTGTGGACGGAGGATGCCTCCTGCATACGGTTATGTACCATCGTAGTGAAGACCTTTGCTCCATCTTTGGAAAATATGAAGCCTGATTGAGAACACACTATTGATCCAACATCACACTTATAATTGATGGATAGTGAGTGATGCTGCACAGAGAGGAATAAAACCATCCGAAAGGTCTCATTGTTTGAAAACATCAGATAATCAGATACTTCAGCAGACATCATTTTGCGTGAGGAAACAAGTACTGCAGCGACACATCAAATGAGAGCAGCGAGAACCGTGTAATTTTGATACTAATGCAAAAACTGAAAAAGGAGGCATCCAAGATCAACAGGCAAAAAAAGATGCAGCTGGACTGATCGATGCAGCTGGACTGATCGATGCAGCTATTTCCCAAGCAGCAAAATCCAGCAGTGTGATAATTCTAATTGAGTATATTGGCTTTCTTGTTCTGCTAATGGGCCTTGGTAATACGAGAAGTTGTACTTCCATAAACAAGGGAAAGGCAAGGAGCCAGGTTTATGATATTTAACCACTTCCTGCAAGTTTGAATCTACACATATCCTCTTCATCCATCCATTTACAGGATATGATACAATTTCAGCATTTTTCATCTGTGGGAAAGGAAAATTCTGTGGTATCACACAACCACATCTGACAGTAACATGCATGCTAAATTCTCATAACTCATAGCCTCCAGAGACATCTGGAGAACACTCAGGGGAGCAGCTTCTTTTGTAACGGTACGGACGAATTGCTTCTGGATTATTGGAATGCTCAGATATGAAATGTTTATGAAATCTGCCCAAAAAATACATTCAAACTAGCACAGTTGCCACCAACATCAGATGCGGCAACGTTTCACTCAGTACGCACATACCAACAAGTTTAAGCGTGGCTGCGTCGAGAAACTTACCCATTGCCATGGGAATGAAAGAATGGCTTGTCCAGCCTTATTTCTGTTACAATAATAAGAGGCTGCACCAGAGTTTACTCCGAAAGTTGTATCATGTTCATGCAAGAACCCTTGTACTCCAACATGCAGCTGTCACGAATCAAGACTGCATTGTTCAGCTGCATGCAAAAACGGATCTGGCCTGTCACGTGAAAACATTACTGAGATTGAAGTAGATGAAGGAGAGGAAGAGTTCTTCAACCTCGAGGAAGCTGCTCCTGATGCAAAAGGATGAATGAGACACAATTCTAGGTGAGGAGATTGATAAGATGGCACAATCCAAATGGAAAAGAAATTGATTTCTGATCAATTTTTAACTTGATACGAATTTATTATGACATAATAACTTTGTGCCATAACGTTATGCATTTATTTCCGCTCTTTTATCATCATAGTGATCTGGTAGCTCAGTGGCCTGACTTGAAATTGAAATCCCGGTCTCAGCTGTGATTTTCAAAGGCCATTAACCCAAGCTTCACCTCTGGCACAGCTTTCTGTGTAATATGAAGAAAGCCAGGATGCTTCTGTGGCTTGGATTCCATGTTAAGCTGTAAGCCAGTACTATTACCTGGTTAGGTTAGATAGCCACAAAGTGGTGTATTCCGCGGCGAATCAAAAACGTTGTCACCTGGCAGCCGAACAATCCGTCGGGATCTCTCGGCCAACAATGCTATATGATTAATAAATTGACCATCAGTAATCAAATTACAGTACATATGTATACTATGTCATACAGAAATACATATATATAAATTATATATACAAGGGTTCCAGGTCATTCTGATTGATTGCTATTGTGGCTATCTAACCTAACCAGGTAATAGTACTGGCTATAGGAAACTTGCAGCTTAACATGGAATCCAAGCCACAGAAGCGTCCTGGATTTCTTCATATTACACAGCAAGCTGTGCCAGAGGTGAAGCTTGGGTTAATGGCCTTTGAAAATCACAGCTGAGACCGGGATTTCAATTTCAAGTCAGGCCACTGAGCTACCAGATCACTATTGATGATAAAAGAGCGGAAATGCTGATTTTCAAAGAACTGTAGCTTGCTTAGTTTTGAGTAAGAATAAATTTTGCACTATGAAAGTTGTAGGAAATTTTGCCCTCATTCAAATTGTAAATTAAGTATTTCATGCTAGGAAGGAATTATAGACGATAAACTGAAAAAAGTACAAATTTTTTACATTTTTTGGCCACAGAAAATTGTGCCGAGGGTGTTGGAATTCGAAAACTTGTTTGCTGCCTACACTTACTAATATATACAAGATAAGAAAAAACATCTACAAGATATACTGCAAGGTAAAATTACCCCATTACTGGACTACAGACAGAAATGGTTCTATTTCCATCACATACTCTAAAAATAATCTTACTCGGATACAACTGGGACACGGCACTTTCCCCCACTTCAGTGGCTTTAAATGCTTTAGAATAACTGCACTATCTATCCACAACAAATCCATCTGTAATCCTACATGATGTGGAAAAATGGTATGTTTTCCTTATTTTCATCGGTGAAGGAATTTTTAAATTCGTGTTAAATACAGTGGCCTTGTTGCGGCTGTCGTTAAGTTCATTTCCACCTACTGGAATATTGATATCACTACAAATCGCTTAGACAAAAATTCCTTTGTTTTTAAGACGGCCCCTTGGAAACTGAATTGCAATTAAAATTATTAAGGGCCTCAGACATAACATTTGTAATACAGCCACTTATCTATTTTTTTTTTTTAAGTACCTCGTCCTCCTTGAGCGTGTGTGTATTCTCCTTTGCTTTCTGAGTAATTTTTTTAACTTTGTTTGTATACCACAGTAGGTCACTCCCTTCCTTGGTTGCCCTTCTAGGTAGGTGTATGTCCATTACCTCCCTAACTATTCCTATAAATCAATGCCACATCTCTTCAGTGGTGCCCTCTTGCAACTTTGAAAGTATGGTGATTGTCCCTCCTTTGACGCATTTTCGAATCTGTAAATTTATCCATTTTTTCTTTTTGCATTCAGTTATTAATTTTACTGTACAAATAAACACATTGTTATCACTTATTCCTGTGGTAGTTGAAACTTTGTTTCTGGAAATTATCACAGAATGCAATCAGTAACAGATAAAAGAGCTGGAATGGGATTCATTGCAAGACAGGGGAAGGGTGAAGAAGTTCATGGGAGTGTACAAGGCGTATATTGGTTATGAGGCATGGAAAGATATTGGTGTGCATATGAGAAGTAGTACATGGATGGTAAAAGATGACAATGACCACAAGCTGGCACTCGATTTCAGGCACAAGGGTGTGAGAAGATTCTCTTTTTTAGGTAAGGGTGTCAGGGATTGGAATAAGTTACCTCAAATGTTGAAAGAATTAAAAGTGAAGATTTGTAGAGGCCAAATGTAGGTGGGTGCAGGAAAGGGAGAAGTTGGGTGTGTAGGGAAATTGCCACCAGAGCGTGTCCTCCATTGCAATTTAATTAAATAATATTATTATAATATAATTATAATTTTTAATGCGAAGAACTAAAATCTTTTCATTACCAATATGGCACCCTGTTGGTTCAATGATCGGAGAACGTATGGAGAATGATTTCACAGGTTGTTTCATCCCTACCACCAGTAATGTGAACCTAATTAGTCCAGTTGATATATATGCAAGTTGAAATCACCTGTCATTATTATTCCATGATCGAGAAATCGATGAGCTCTGTTATATACACTGTTTCTTAACACCTCGCCACTAATTATGTCTGCATCAGATGGACAGTATAAAGCTCCTATCACAAATTTTTTCTTGGCTACGTTAAGCTCTATCGACATGATTTTGCAGAATGTATTAGTGTCTATTTCATTACATGCCATGGGAGGTGTTTACTAACAGCTACGTATTCACCATCAGATTGGAATTTATCCTTATGGAAAACGGTTTGTGCTGCTATTAAAAGTTTGTGCGGTACTCATATTTGGTTTCAGTCAGCTTTATGTACATGTTACAATATCTGCTTCTGTGCTACTTATAATGCTTTCTATCTCAGGTTGTTTGTTACAAATACTTCTACAGTTAACTATGAGGACTTTAATCTGTCAAGATTTGCCTTGGCCCAGAAATTCCCCTGTTGGGAACCACTGGTTTAAAACATGAATGTTTCTCTTTCAAATACCCCACTTAAAATCTGTGTAAGAAAAGAACTGGCAAAATAAATTGTAGCAATACAGGAAAGAATGTTTGTTGATGATGCAAGTTTAACTGCTTCTGACAGTGAAGATGGGAATTATAAGACACAAAACCTAATAGAGGGGTATGAAAAGTGAGATTTTGTTTTAAAGCATTGAATAACAGGAATGGCTGAATGTAGGTGTAACAGATTTAATGTTGGAGAATAAAACTACACACAACTGTGAATAGTATAAAAATATTTGAAGTATCATTTTGGAAGATGTTACAAGTAAGACTTTCACTCAGTGTGGATTAAACTGTACAAAAGATTTTTAAAGAAAGGAAAGGATATAGGCAGATGCAGCAGGTATAGACATTGTGAGAATGGGTGAAGAATGGTGGCTGAAAAGAATGTTGTCTGTAAAGGAAAAGAGGACTAAAAGCCACTCACACATATTTTATGTATAAATAAATATATTATTAGGAAATAATAGGTGCCAAATTTTGGAACAAATCAAACTTGAAACTTCAGAATTGGAGAATAACCACAGCTGATGACAGGATGTTGTTGAAACGTGTACAGTGTAGTGGGGTGTTCCCTGTGTGGGAATACATTATAGTTGTCATATAAATTGTAATTAACAAAAGGGATTTAATTTTGATTTTGTGAGTGAATGCAAATATGGATTTTTGTGAGAATCATGATGATATTGGAATACAGGAAAGCTGTCACAATATGACATTTATTTAGGATCACTTGATATTACACATCTGAGCGAATTTACCATTACTGTTAATACAAGAAAGCAAATCCATAAAGCAACATTCGGAAATACAATTAGCAGTCATGAGCAATCAAACAATTGTAATTTTCTTTGGAATTAATCTCAAAATTAATATGCAAGGGCACCACAATTGAAAAATATGCTATTCGAAAACAACTCAAATAGTTCTGGCATTTAGGCCACTAGCTCTGTGGGGTTTTTAGCTGCAAAGTTAGTACTTGGACCTTTCCTCTCAAATTCACTTAAGGGTTCCTGCCAGTTACATAGAATGCACAATCAGATGGCTCGGGCATAACACTTTACCATTGTAGTTCTGCATCTGATGGCTGTGGTGATCAAAGATGGCCTACAGTACAGCCCTATTTTACAAGGTGGCTACAGTCACGCTTGTTCTGGTAATGCCCATGCTTGCATTAATGACTGTGCTGCTGTGCGAATGCCGCTACAGCATTCGGCATGATACGCAAGCCGGCAGCGTCAGACTTCCACAAGGACCTCAGCAGCAGTCAGCGAGAAAAGCCCGCCATCAGAGTCCACAACAGAATGAAGTTTGTAAGAACAGAGACTTTCCCGGCGTATGCTAGAAATGAAGTCTTCACAGTTGTACCGTGGGATAGTGTTTTGGAAACACAATATTTCGACAAGTAGCTCCGTCGTCTTCATCAGGTGTCGAGACATCTGCACAGGTTGGCTGACCATAGGATACTGAGACAACCCAGGTGCCACACATCCTTATATAGGCCAACGGCTCTCTCCGAGTCCCGTGCCCGGCGGCTGGCCGCGAGTGGGCGGGGCTACAGATCTTCGTGGTGGGCCGTGGAAGTTAAATATTGAGCCGTTTGTGGCGGTTGCTGGACATGCGTGCCACGCTCTCTGCATAAAGTTGCCAACGCTGGTTTCCATGCTTCGCTAAGACATAGCCCACTATCTCTGTTGTAGGTATCAGCCAATCAAATTTCAATCGCCTCTTTGACAATGGAATCCCAAAAATATGAGGTCCTAGCCAATATCTTACCATTGTTGAAGTCAACCCTGTGGCCATGGTTGTACACATGCTTGGCGATCGCTGACTTGCTATATTGTCCTAGGCGGAGATGGCGTTCGTGTTCTTCACACCGGTTTTGCACAGTGCGGATAGTTTTACCGTTGTAGCACTTTCCACACTCGCACTGGATGCTGTAAATTCTGGGAACTCTGAAGCCAAGATCATCCTTAACTGAGCGGAGGATGTCCCGAATTTTAGCTGGTGGTCAGTAGAAACATTTTATTCCATGCAGTGTGAGAATTCTGCCAATTTTCCCCGTGGTGTTTCCGGTGAAAGGCAGAAAAGTGGTGGCCTCATGCATTTCTTCATCTTGGACTGGATTTTTCTCCGACTTGCGATCAATAGCTCTTCTTATCTGCCTCTCGGTATAACCATTCCGCTTGAAGACAGTTCTTAGAGGTTCCAGTTCCTGTGGTAGGCTTTCTTTGTCAGAAATTGGCCTAGCCCTATGTATAAGCGTATTTAGAACAGTTTCACGCTGCACAGGATGGTGAAAACTTTTGGCTCCCAAATACTGGTCTGTGTGGGTAGCTTTCCTGTATACACTATGTAATAGCGTTCCGTCCGCCTTTCTTTCAATTTGCCTTTTCCAGTTCCATTGTGAACTTTATGCTGGGATGAATTCCATTAAGAGGTTCTAAAAACTCATTTAAAGCCCATACCATGGGGCGACAAGACAAACGTGTCGTTGACATAGCGGAAATACTCCATGTATAGGTTGGCTACTACAGGAGAAAGCGGCGATCCCATGGCAACACCGCCCACTTGCTCATATTATTCCCCTAAGTAAGTGAGAGACGTGGATCTCAGCACATGTTTGAAAAGTTCCATAATTGCTGGTTCATATTGATGACGTATCAGCTCCATCGTGTCCTTCATCAGGACACTGGTGAATAATGTAATTATGTCTGAGTCCTTCAGTTTCGTGGTCTTGATGATCTTGACAATTTCCGTGGAATTCTTGACATGGTGGTCGCAATGGCCCACCGAAAGACTCAAGAGACGGGTCATATTTTACCAGAGGGTAAGTCAGAGCTCCAATATTGCTTACGATTGGTTGCAGTGGTGCACTTTCTTTATGTATCATCGGTGGACCATATAGCCGAGGTGGTCTGGCAGCATGAGGTCTGAGTTTCTTGTTGATCTCTGCAGAAAATTCGGCTTTCTGCAATAAAGCCATAGTCTTCCTCTCAATCCAGCTGGTAGGATGATTGTCTAGGCGGTGATAGGAAGGAACAAGGATGTTCCTCATCATCCTCTCGTACTGTTCTGCTGTGAGCAGTACCATAGCATTTCCTTTGTCTACATCTACATCTATATATCTACATATACATCTAGATATATACTCTGCAATTCACAAAATTGTGGGTGGCAGAGGGTGCTCAGCACCAAAGCTAATCTCTTTGTTTTGCATTCCAATCCCTAATGGTACGAGGGAAAAAAGAATTCATATAAGAATCATTGCGGCACCTTATTTCTCTAATCTTATCTTTCCTGTCATTCCGGCTCAAATAGGTTGGTGGAAGAAGTATTTCACTACACTCAAAAGTGAAAGTGGGAGTACGCATGTTTTCCAATTAGTTTAAACGAAACGTGCGTCGTCTATCTACCAGAGACTCCCAGCCTAGTCTACTAATCAGTTCTGTGACGCTTTCATAAGGACTGTAGCAAGCGGTCACGAATCGAGCGGCTCTTCTCTGTACTTTCTCTATACTTTCGATCAACCCCTTACGAAACGGATCCCAAATGGCACAACAATAGTCCAAATGTGGACGCACAAGAGATTTGTACGCTATCTCCTTTGTTTGTTCATTACAATTTTTCAATATTCGACCTATGAATCGCAGCCTAGAATTAGCTCTACCTACCAACGAATTAATGTGTAAGTCCCATTTCATGTTCCTTTGTACTGTTACTCCCAAATATTTCATAGAATCGACCATATCAATAACTGAATTGTTTAACTCGTATTTCTGAACAATTGGATTCTTCTTGTTAGTTATGCTCATTGTCTTGCACTTTTTACAATTTAGCGTAAGTTGCCACTCAGCGCACCATGCCAAAATAATATCCAGATCACGCTGAATTTCTAAGCAATCGGCCAAATTCCTTATTTCCCTATAAATAAACGCATCATCAGCAAACAATCTAAAAAGGCTTTTCACTTTGTCTCCGAGATCGTTTATAAAAATTAAGAAAAGAAGTGGTCCTATTACACTTCCTTGAGGTACCCCCGATGTAACATCTAGACTAGAAGAACTTTCTCCTTCAACCACGACATACTGCGACCGACCAGTTAGAAAATCCTTTATCCATTCACAAAGCTGATCCGATATACCGTACGCTCGTAGCTTCGCTAAAAGGTGGTTGTGTGGCACAGAGTCAAAGGCTTTCTGAAAATCTAAAAAAATTGCATCTACTTGTGAACCTGCATCAATAACTTTCATTACATCGTGTGTAAATAGGGCAAGCTGTGTTTCTTCCGAAATCCGTGTTGATTTGCTGTAAGCAAATTATTATCCTCTAGAAATTTCATAATGTTCGAGCATATAATATGCTCCATAACTCTACTACAAACAGATGTTATAGATATTGGACGATAAAACAACAATTTCATTGTTCTGATGCAAGGCACGAAGCGCTTCCCGCTCCTCCATAGTTATGTTGGTGTTGGGGAGGGGGCTGGGTTGCTTTATTCAATACTCGGCAGGTCTGTTCGACCGAGCTGATGATCTCAAGAGTTGGCACACGTCTTGGTGTCGGAGCGAAGTTGAGTCCTTTGGATAAGACAGAAAGGGTGGCGTCGTCAAGTTGCAATCCGCTTAGGTTCACCACTGTGCGACTCACATCAGGACATTCCCTTGGATGCTGAGTTCTCGCCAGACGGTTGTATTTAGACAAATGTCTAGCTGCTGTTCTCTCCCGCTCCAGATTTTCTTGAGCGGATGTAGCAGCATCTACCCAGTCCCACGATTCAGATGAAATTTTGCTGGACAAGTATAAGTGGCACTCAAACAAAGATACTGCGTTACGATCGAGCTCACACCGGATGTAACCAATGTGTTCCCTAAGAAGTGCAAGGCTAGCCCGATGGAGAATCCTTCCAGCTTAGGCGCTGTCAATGTGATGGTTTACCATCTCAAAATATGGAACAATGTCAGTGCCCCAGCATCTTTGGAGAAAGGCCAAGGAGCATAACAGCCTGGCTTTCTTCTTGCGTAGCTTTTCCAAATGCCTCAATTCATGGTTCATCCCCTCCCCGTAAAGGTGCTTGAAGTAAGAACTAAGACTTTCCCATGTATGCTTGAAATGAAGTCTTCAAGGGTGTACCGCTGGATAGTGTTTTGGAAACACAATATTTCGATGACTAGCTCCGTCGTCTTCATCAGGTATCGAGACATCTGCACAGGTCGGCTGACCGTTGGATACTGAGACAACCCAGGTGCTGCACCTTCTTATATAGGCCAGCGGCTCTCTCTGAGGCCAACCCCCTGTTGCTGGCCACAAGTAGGCATGGCTACAGCTCTTTGTGGTGGGTCGTGGAAATGAATATTAATGGAGCTAGTCGTCAAAATATTGTATATCCAAAACACTATCCGGCGGTAAACACGAGAAGACTTCATTTCAGCATACGCCAGGAAAGTTCTAAATGAGTTCTTAGAACCTCTTAATGAAATTCATCCCAGCATAAAGTTCACAATGGAACTGGAAAAGGCCGGCTGCCTACCTTTCCTCGACATCCTAATTAAAAGAAAGGTGGACAGAATGCTAGGACATAGCGTATACAGGGAAGCAACCCACACAGACCATTATTTGGGAGCCACAAGTTTTCACCATCCCATGCAGCGTGAAATTCTAAATACGCTTGTACATAGAGCTAGGGCGATTTCTGACAAAGAAAGCCTACCACAGGAACTGGATCATCTAAGAACTGTCTTCAGGCAGAATGGTTATACCAAGAGGCAGATAAGAAGGGCAATTGATTGCAAGCTGGAGAAAAATCCAGTCCAAGATGAAGAAATGCCTGAGGCAGCCGCATTTCTGCGTTTCGCTGGAAACACCTCAAGGAAAATTGGCAGAATTCTCGCATGGCATGGAATAAAATGTTTCTACCAACCACCAATTAAATTCAGTACATCCTCCGCTCAGTTAAGGATGATCTTGGCCTCAGAGTTCCCAGAATTTACAGCATCCCATGCGAGTGTGGAAAGTGCTACATCGGTTAAACTATCCGCACTGTGCAAAACCGGTGTGAAGAGCACAAATGCCATCTCTGCCTAGGACAATATAGCAAGTCAGTGATCACTGAGCATTTGTACAACCATGGCCACAGGGTTGACTTCAACAACGTTAAGATATTGGCTAGGACCTCATATTTTTGGGATTCCATAGTCAAAGAGGCGATTGAAATTCGATTGGCTGATACCTACAACAGAGATAGGGGGCTATGTCCTAGCAAGGCATGGAAACCAGCAGTGGCAACTCTACGCAGAGAGCATGGCACGCATCTCCAGTAACCACCACAAACAGCTCAATATTAATTTCCACGGCCCGCAACGAAGACCTGTAGCCCCGCGCACTCGCGACCAGCTGCCGGGCACGGGACTCGGAGAGAGCCGTTGGCTTATATAAGGAGGTCCGGCACCTGGGTTGTCTCAGTATCCGATGGTCAGCCGACCTGTTTAGATGGCCCCACCCTTACTGTCTTGGAGATCATGTTTAACTGATAATTCCCAGAAATTAACTTATGTGCTCACTGCGATTGGGCCATAGGTTGGCCACCTGATGTCACATGGTATTGTGGATTTTTTATTCATCCGTTGTCTGCCAATACTCACCAAAGTTCGTAGGATGACTCAATCTTTTGGGTGGAGAATCCACCATTATGTGCAGTGACTGCTGTCTCAAGGTTATGGGACATGTCATATGGCAAAACCCCTCTTCCTAATGCTTTTGTAAGGTGGCAACACCTTGTGGCTGGCACCTAACAGTTTCCTCCTTGTCAGTGCCCCTGAAGGCACTCACAATTCTCACCAAGCCTGCACAGCTCAGTAATTGTTTAATATTCGTTGCTCCAAGATACACTGAATATTCACTGCTGGCATCACAGTACTCACATGGAATCTTCTGCACTTTACAAGGAAATTATCTAAAAATATGTAGGTGGTCACCCAAGCTTTTATGAAAGTCAGTCTAATATTATCATTTATATCATAGGTGGCCAACCTTTTCAGCAGCCGGGCCAAATTTTAGAACTACAACTGTCTACCGGGCAGCATGAATTACTTTTTTGGAAAAAATACTTTAATATTTTTATGAAGGAAAAAAACCACTTTAAATGAAATCTAGATATTTAATGGCATATTGAATATACAATTATCTTATTGTGACATTTTTCATTGTTTGGCAGAAGTAAGGGCATCAATATTGATATGGAAAGAAGTTGTGGCTACGCGCATAAGGTCTCCAAATGAACATCGGTGATTCGTGTTGTGACTTGATACTGTTCATCCAGCTGAAAAGCTGTTCACACACATAAGTGTTGCCAAATAGCGAAATCATCCACAAAGCATGTTTGTAAAATGCAGGATATTTCTCCTTGTCCAGATATTTTCTGTAGAATTCTTCCAAATCAACCTGGTGGAATTTCTCCTTAAGCTGTGCGTCACACTGCAATTCACAATATTCCATTTGCAAATTTCTTGGCAATGAATTTATATCAACGGAGAATGGTGTTGAAAATGCAGATAAAAGAATATGATGTTTTTTGAAATCTTGAAATTGGTTTTCAAACTCAAGGTTCCAGTTTGATATCAATGAACTGTACTTAATCGCCAACGCCTGTGTCACATCTGCTTGGAATGATAGCTTGGAAAAATGAATGAAATTTTTATTTTTCAACTTTTGTTCCCAAAGCCCAAGTTTCATTTGAAATATGGCAACAACATCAAACATATTATTAACCAATTGGTCTTTGCCTTGCAGATGAATGTTCAGGTTATTTAAATGGCAAGTTACGTCAACTAGAAATGCGAAGTCACAAACCCAAGCCACGTCTTCAAACTCTGGGATACTTTTCAACTTGCTTGCATAGAATGGTTGTATCTCTTCTTTCAAATCAAACACTCTTTTTAACATTTTTGCATAGGACAACCATTTTACTTCAGTATAAAATGTAAGGTTATTATAGTCCGTATCCAAATGCTTGCAGAATTCTTGGAATTGATGGTGGTTCAACCCCTTCGATCTAATGAAGTTCACTATTATGATAATCACGCTCATGACATGATCCATTTTTAAAGACTTGGCACATAAATTCTCTTGATGAATAATGCAATGAAAATTTAATAATGAGGTATTATCAAGTTTGCAGGCTTCATTTTCAATCAGTTTTACTAAACCTTCATGTTTACCAACCATTGCTGGAGCTCCATCCGTCGTCACACCAGATAAGTTGTGAAGTTTTAACGAAAAACCATTTAATGTTGCTGTAACTGACTAACAAATCGCGTGCCGTTGTAGTGTTCTTAAGTGGATATAGAGCCGCTAATTCTCCTGTTTTCTTTAAATGGATATCAACACCTCTTATGAAAATCGCTCCTTGGGCAGTATCTGTTAGATCTGTGCTATCACCTAATGCTAGAGAATAATATACAAAATCAGGCACTCTGCTTTTCAGATTGTCTTCAATATGTTTCACAATGTCTTCCACATGTCTGGTAATAGTTTGACGAGAGAGGCTTATTTTTTAAAAATTCTTTCTTGTTTTCTGGACACATAATTTCAACAATGCTTTCCAAACATTCCTTCATCGTTTCACCATCTGAATATGGCTTCGATTTCTTAGCTAATATCGAAGCTACTGCATAGCTCGCTTTTACGTGTCATGTTGACTCTGCAGCAGTGCTAGTGAATATCTGTTGCTGTGCAGAAAATTTCTTTTGAAGTCATTTACCTGGTCTAACCGAAATTGTCCTTGGTACTCATCAAACTTATTTGCATGTTTAGTTTCATAATGCCATTTCATGTTATAGTCTTACAATACAAAAACAGATTCTTTGTATATTAAGCATATGGGATTTGTTTTAAACTCTACAAAAAAAAAAATAGTTAATAGTCTACTTATCCTGAAAACTTCTCAATCCATCTGCAAAATCTACTAAAATCGCAACGCTTCAAAATAATGATAACGGGATCATATTCGGTAAAGATGCAACAACACAAATATCATATATTTTTAACAATAGTAATACTTACATACACACGACTTATATAAAACAGAAACCAGTTCCTAAAAATCGATCTCTACAACATGCCACAGATACAACAGTACAGCAGACACATGAAATGTAGACAATGCATTTCGAATCAAATACAACTATCAAAGCAAAGAGTGTACTTCCATCAATGGGTGTAAACATTAACTGCTAGGGGATCAATAACCGACGCAAACTCTCCAAGTATCAGTCAGGCGAACCACTAACGTGCTGAAAGTTACAGGAACGTAAGCCGTGATAAGGCTCGGTTGTACACCAGCTTAATGTAGATATCTCCATTGAAAGTCAAAGCTTACATAGATATTGAATTAATGATCCAACACGCGGCCCACAAAATGACCTACCGCGGGCCACAAGTGGCCTGCAGGCTGCGGGTTGGCCATCCCTGATTTATACGATTTAAATGCACCTTTGGATGTAGCATGAAGCACCACATTATAATTTCATTGGAGGTTTCACAAGTGGCATGTCCTATGATTGGAATTCTTTCTGCAATGAGGGGGTTGGTGAGGTGATGGAGACATGGTAAATGTTGCACATCTTGCAGCAGGATTTTTTTTCATGGAAACGAGCCTTGGAGTTATCTAAAGGAATGGGGAAGACTGTGTTTGTATACTAGGATTTGGCTAAGCTTAAGGTGTCACCTGAACCATAGAGTGGAAAGGGCAGGGAGGATTTTACGTACCAGTAATCTCAGTTTCTGGCATGCTTGTAGGAAATAATAGCCTTGCTGAAGGATTTGATTGCTGGAAATTACTGAGTGACCAGGATTGGTCTATGTTTGGGTTTAGAGGTGGTTGAGAGGCTGTACAGGTTGTGATGTTGCATACAAAAGATGTGATCCATGAACACTGTGGTTGTTGTTATCTACTTGAAGGATGATAATAATTGGATTGGTTAAAAGTACTTTCATGGCATGGATTTCATCTGGATGATGATTGGTGGTGCTGGGTAAGGGTTTTGGAGAACTGTGAGTCCAAATTAGTGGGTAAGAAATCTTGAGACATTTGCAGATTGTGGTTCTGAAGTAGAGATGGTGGGTCAAGCATGAATTGCAGAAGGAATTTCTGGAGACTCTGCCCCAGGTCATCCTGATGATTTGGCTTAGTGACCGGAGAGGCAAAGTGGCTCCACCTGCAGAAGGTGTGGCAGAATGATAGGGAATCATTGATTGGGGTGGCATGATCAGATTTGGGTGTGGGTGAAAAGGTGACACCTTTAGAGAGCACTGGATGTTGGGGTTCTCATATAGGAGTAAAGGATAGATTAATAACAGATTATTTTGATTTTGTAGGTGAGTCTATGCTAAAAGGGTGGAAGTGGGCTCAAAAGGGAGTGATTGAGAAGCTGAGCAACAGATGATTGTGAGGAAACAAAGGGAAGCTGCAATTGGTTTGGTGACCACGTCACAGGCAGGGAGGAGACTGACTTGCTATGAGATGGTATTTACACAATGTGGACAACCTTTGTTCGTGGTTTTGGATGTAACTGTGCATGGACCCCAAAGATTTCAACAAGGTTTGTTGAAAGGGTTGAATGACTTGTGAAGATTAGCATTATTTATTGTAGGTATATAAGGCTCCTGGAATTTTCATTTGCCAGATCAGTGTATTCCTCCAGAGCATGGTTTCTTAATCCCAAAGATAGTAACAGAAAGTATGTAGCACGTGATTAACTTGGGGGGGAGGGGGGGGGAAGGCCAACCAAATATAAGAAGTTTTATAGTGTTGCCATTTGGGAGTATATTTGAGGTTAAGACAAGATTTTAGGAAGAGAACATGCAATTGTAATTTGGTCAATTGGAAGACTGTTATCTTATTTAGTAAATGGAAATATTTGGAGAGGTGGGTATAAATTTGTTTACTATGGTTGTAAAACAGTTGGCAGAGGTTGAAATGTGATTCTGTCAGTATCAGAGAATGGAGCAGTGTTAGAAATACATCAGAAATGTGACGCCTAATGGTTGAATAAGTAAATGTTAAATTTCGAGCAAATGAAAATGGAAATGGCTGGTGGTTGCAACAGTCTGAAGGAGCTTCAGATATGGCATGGAAATCAGGAAGAAAATCTACTGTGAAATACAGTCTCCAATGCAACTTATTGGAAAATCATTTAGAAAAGTGAGGGAGTAAACTTGGATCAAAATATTGTCATGTTAGGTCAATAAAAATAATAACATTTTTAAGAAACTGTAAAAATGAAATTGAAAGAAAAATACAAACCAAGATAATTGGTAGGAGTAAAACAAAGATCCCGCCTCTAATTACCTCGACGTCGATGAGGCGTAAAGCCATAAGTAAAAAAAAAAAAAAAAAAAAAAACAAAGATAAAGGAACACAAGTATAGTAAACAAAGGAATCACACTAAGGAATATCAGCATTGCAATATAGAATATCAGCTAACAATAAGTACTGAATAGTGAGACAAATCAAACACTGGGATAGCAGAATAACCAGCACTAACCACAGTTGATGGGAGAACAGTGTTGAGACACACACACACACACACACACACACACACACTGTAGATGGCCAAATGTGGGGAGTATTTCTATATCTACTTTCCCTTCTGATTTGGAACATTATTCCTTGTTGCTTGAAATCTTCTTTCTTCATATCAGTCTGACACCTATATGTTGTGGGCTGTATGGATTCTTTACTTAGGAACAGAATCTATAGTGAATGGTGAAAATGAGGAGTAAAAGAAAGATCTTTGGGCAATACGTTGAGAACTGGCTGCTGCCTAGTACACAGTTTGTACTGGTAGGACAGATTGAACATATTTAGTGCAGAAGGGCTACTGCTGTTTGAGAAGACTCTGATAGTGCGCATGGTGAAGTGAAAATTAAAATTAGTCAGACCTGTGTGGTAAGCCAGACAGTTACTATCATTCAGTAAACTGAAGAGGAAAAAATACCTCCTGGCTGCCATGCTGTACCATCCCAATCACTGTATCATAAATACTAATATGTTTATTTGGAAAGCTAGTTGGCAAGAAAACTATCAGTCCAATCAATGAATAAAGCTATCATCATTTTGCTTCACCAAAAAGGTGGTGTTTACAACATCAAAACTACTGCCCTATATTCCTGCTGTCTGTTCTGTACAAAGTTTTTACAAGTATTGTGTTGGACCAAATTAGCTTCATTCTAGATTAAGACCAACCCATTGAGCAAGCAGGATTCTGTAGTAGCTTTAGCACAGTTAACCATATTCTTGCCTTTTGAGAACCAATTAGCCAAGCAAATGATTACAAGATAACCTCTGTATGTAGCTTTTGTGGATTTCCAACTGCCATTGGAATCCTGAGTGTGTCCTGCAAGCCTTAACTGAATATGTTGTGGACACAGCATATATCACAATGTTCCATAACCTCTGTGGCACCTCTTTGGTCTTTGTTAACATCAGGGAAACAACTACAGATTTCTGCATCGCTGTTGATCAAAATGATCACATCCTTCCAACATTATTTTCTGTTTTTTTTTTTTTTTTTTTTTTAGATGTAAATGTTGCATTGGGCAGAAAACAGGAATTAGAGCAATGGCAGAAGACTTGATATGGGCTGAATGAGAATCCTTCAATAATAAAAGTCATGTCTAACAAATGGACCATAGTGTGGAATATACAAACAAATAATTTATCTTTAGAAAATTTCTGTGTGTACATTTATATTGGCCTTCTGGGAAATATGAGAGGAAATATAAAACCAGAAATTTTCTGTCACATCTAGCATGGCTAGCAAGTTTATGGTAGGCATTCTACTGTTCTCAAATCAAATATGTCCAAAACTCTGAAGATAACAGTTTATGAACAATTCAGTCTTCCGATGTCGACAGCTGTGAAACGTTTATAACCAAATGAAAAAAAGAATATCTTATAACGGCCAAAAGAGCTATGGTAAAATCAATGCTAGGTTTTATTATAAAAGGCAAGATGAAAGCAACTGACATCAAATCACTTACAAAGGTCACCAACATCTTGTAGAAGGCAGCCTTTTTGAAATGGCAGTGAGTGGACCATATTGCTTCAAAAAATGAACAAAACAGTTTTGGGGTTAGCCCAAGAGATCATCAGAGTTCAAGAGGAGGACCACTAAACTGTTGGGAGAGGGAGAAATACACAAGGTTAATGGAGTGAGCTGGCAGAGAATTGCCCAAGACCATTGTACTTCGAGAAGATGGTTCAAGTTCTATCTGGACTTGTAACTTTGAGAGGTGACATGTTTTCATGAATGAATTGGCTGATGATATGTAAATAAAAAATAAAGTATACCTATCACCAAAATTGGAAGAAAGAGGACAGCAGTCATATAAAGCACAATATTTTGCGCTATGTTCTTACTATGAAAATTAAAACATGTGACTTAGCTCACATAGGCTCCTGCAGCCACCACGATATTTGTAACGCAGAATGAAGGTTCTGAGGATGATGAGTGGAAGGACAGACAGATATGAGTACAAACACCATAGGCATTACGTGGATAGTAATTAACTGAGTTTCTTATAGAAAATATTTCTTGTCAACTTGAATTGAAATCTGCATGTTGTTTTTGTAACAGACATATATGGCTTTGTTTGATAAATTTTAAGGAATTTTGTAAACTTATTAATGTGATGAGAATGGTTATTATTATATTTAAGAGGACTGATTGACATGAAGAAATAAACAGGAAATAACTAGCAAAAACTATATAACTGGCTTTTAATTATATACAGTCATTAGAGTGGACAATATGGTAGCCAGTTAGTATTGTTTTCTCTTCAATTTATTGAGTGAAGCGTGATTTCCAGTTTTACTTTCGGGCTGAAATATTTATTCTTCATTTTATTTAAGATTTAAATGCACATTTATTTTATTACTCTTACTTGCTACACTGTTGTATTGCTTTTCTTTTCAAGTCCTTACTTTGTTTTTGAACATTTGTTTCATCTTCATGATTTATTTGTAATATGTACATTCTTAATAAAATACTATTGGGATTCGAGCTGCACCAAAAAGTTTCACTCATAGTACCGTGAGTGCAACTTTCTGGCAATGCTGGGAATGCAAGAGAATTTTGATACTAAAGAAAACACTGTGAAACTATTAGGTTTTAATTAGGATTTTCTTTGTCATTTTGTTGTCATGTAAGGGTAATGATGCCACACTTTATAAGCACTTTCCTCATTTGAAAAAAATATATCAGTAGTATCACCACTTATGCTAATTTACTGTCTGTTGCCAAAAAAAAAGCTATTTTAAAGGTGATATTAACAATAAATCCAACTTCATTTTCTAAACTTTTGTAATATTCCCTAATCAGTTTTGTGAATTCTTGGTATAAATCTGTCATAACATGGCTGATTTTTATCTTCTACTACTTACACTAGTGGCCATTATTTTTTCCATATATGCTCCTGTTATTACAAACTGTTTATTAGTGGAATATAACTGGTCATGAGCTGGAGAGAAACTACCCTTCCATCTTATGAACATCATAAGACTTCCAGTAATGGAGGCTTTATTTCGTAAAATTCTATGTTTCTCAACGTTTACAAGTCCTTGCAAATCTACATCATTGTGTGTAGTAAGTGATGATCCAATTTGTTGTTCTTATTTGAACTTGCTAGTTGCTTCCTGTCAAACCCATTTCTGTTAAATCTTCTTTCTTTAACTCATTTATAGTTGTATCCTATCTGGAAATAGAAATAAAACTGGGCTTCAAAGGAAAATTGGGTACTGATCAGTAAAAGTGAATTAAGAAAGAGAAAGGAACCATCTCTATTTACAAATGACTGTTGTACAACATATGTATACACTGTGCCGTAAGGCTTGCAAAGCACATTGGGCTGACACTACTTGTGTCAACACATACACTTGTGAGAGCTTTTCCATTAAAAGGCACACCGCTTGTTAATCTGTCTCATTTACTAGATAACTTGAAACAACTGTAATGGATGAACAAAGGTCCTCTTGGCATGTCAGTATGATGTGATCTTTGCAGGTTTGCTAACCTCCAAAGACTACGTCACAACTACTATCCTGTTTCCTACGCATCTCTGAGTACAAATCAGTTATTCATCAGCATGAATAGCTCATCCAGATGATGTATATGGCAAAGAAAAGAAAGCAGGAATTACAGAAGCAAAGTGTATTAAGCAAGATGGAACATCAAGCCCTAGTAGAAAAAATTCCTGCCAATTATACAAATGAAAAAAGAAGGTATTAATATCTGTGTCATATCAGAAATCAAATAAAAGAAATGACTAAGGTAAAAGGCAAAATCCCTATTTATAATGGAGTATCAGCATAGAAATGGGCACACTCTGGAGTGGCGTTACTGTGCATTGAAATAATAAATCATGTAGAAAGTTGAAACCATGCCTTAAAAAAGGATGGGAAAAATAACCTGTCACTTACCAGAGATTTTTTCTTTGTTATTATTTTTTATTTTATTGTTTTGGCCTTTGCTCTGAAACCATTTAGCCAGCATTTAACATTGTTATATGTTTGTCCTTGTTTCCCTGTTGTGGGCTTCAAATCTTCATTTCAGTGTCTTGTAGGAAGTGGATGATTGATTTATGAACGTATACATTTTTTGAATGCAAAATGATAGTAACGTTCATGGAGAATCTTATAGAAAGCTGGTCTAGACGCCTGTAGAATCGCTTGTGTTGCAGTTGGTACTGCGAACAGGAGAGCATGATGTGTTTGAGGTTGGAGATCTCTTGATTGAAGGTGCATGTCAGTGTTTCTATTATGCAGAGGTGGCATAAATGGTGTGGATAGCAACCGTATCCTAGTCTTATCCCAATAATGGTTGTTGTGTGTCTTCTTGCTTTGTGGTGTTCTGTAAATGACTGTGTCATTGGTTTTGTTTGCTGTATTGTTGCGTAGTGTTTTCCTCTGAGTAGCTGCGTCTGGGACCAGTCTTCATTCCACTTAAGGTATGTCTTCCTACTGACTAGTGGGATAAAATCCCTCCCGCCAAGCATGGTGGGTGAACCGTTAACGTTCTGACCTTGCATTTTGGAGGACGCGGGTTTGAGTCCCCATCTGGCTATCCAGATTTGGGTTTTCCATTGTTTCCCCAAATCAGTCCAGGCAAATGCCGGGCTGCTTCTTTCAAAAGTACCACGGCCAAATTCCTTCCCGTACCTTGCACCAATCCCATCTCACCTCTAATGACCTCACAACTGACCGCCCCCCCCCCCCCCCCCCAAAAAAAAAATCCCTCCAAGGTAGCTGGATGCCTGCAAAGTACCCTTCATTGGTGCTCTGTTTCGCCAGCTAGTCAATGATTTCATTATGCATTTGATCCAGAGAAAGTGTACTTGTATGCCGTCTAAAGAGGCTTCTGACACTAGTCATAACATCATAAGGGTATTGGTGTATTTTATCATTCCATACTGGGTTCTGAAATTTCTGGACAGCGCTCTAAGTATCAGTAGGCACTAAGATTTTTGTGAGATTCATGTCTAATCAGTGCTTGATGGCTATGCAAACGGCTAGAATTTCTGCTATGTAAATGGGCATCTCTGCAGGTAGTAGTGTTTATCTGAATTGGTTGTCTTGTGGGCAATAATAAGTGTACCCAACTCCTTCCATGGTTTTAGAGCCATCACTGTAAATATGAATGTCATGAGGCCAAGTTTCGTTCAGAAAGTGTGAAATTGCTGTATTGATATTGTTACTCCAGGTTAAACTTTCTGTTAGATAATATATATGAAGTTTCAAAAATAGGAGCTCATACAAATACAGGAAGCCTGAAATAGTATGGCTGTGCCCAATGTGAGAAGATTGCTCCTACTATCAAAAGGATACAAGGAATATTAAAAATTCAAACCACTTGTAATAAAAAGCTGTAATATTCCAGGATGACGCTATGAATCTTCTGTTCTCTGGTAACAACTTCTTTTGTAAAGGATGTTCATTTATAGCAAAGATGTGGATGTGTTATTTGCTTGTGACAAGATCCCGGCGTATAGAAAGGGGCATTTCTGTTACTTCTATCGAAGAGTATTGGTTGGATTAGACATCATTGCTCCTAGGCATAGTCTTATGGCTCTGTGTTGACCCCTGTCCAATTTTTGCAGAGCATGTTTTGGTGCATTTCCAAAGAGTACTTCCGTAGTCTATTACTGGATCGATTAACGTTCGGTAAGGGATCAGTAGGGTAGAAGGATCTTTTCCCTGCCATGAAAATAGGAGAGCCAGACAAACATACAACACGAACATACAAGAGCTATCCGGATAGTAGCTTACGTTTATGTCTAACATGGAGATGAGTGGGAATGGAGCCACCATCTTCATGTCAAAATGTTTCTACACGGAGTACATATCGTGCTGTCATAGCGTGTGAAATGTGATTTTTCTCATTTGTTTGTTTTGAATTATTGAAATCCCACGAGTTTTGAGGTGCGTATAGTGATAAGGTTTTTTCTGGCAATAAACCTCAGACCAATTGAAATTAATCAGCAGCTGTGTGAGGTGTATTTAGATTTAATAACGAGTGAAAGTGGAGTCTGGCAGTGGTGCATTTAGTTTAAAAATGGCCATACCAATGCTCATGATGAGGACCGCAGTGGTTGGCTGAGCCTTGTGACTGATCAAGTAACGATGAAAATCCACAATAAAATTTGTGAAAATTGCTGCTTTATGACTACAGAACTATCACTTCATTTTCCCCAAATTTCACAAAGTTTACTGCATTACATTATATCAGAGAAATGTGGGTATCACAAGTTTTGCACAAGATGGGTGCCAGAAATCTTTACAGAGGACCACAAGAAACAGTGTCTTGCTACATCACTGATTTTCCTTAAAGCCTGTGACAAGGATATATTGAGCGTGTTGTAATGGAGTTGAGACTTGGGTAAAGCATATCAATTGTGAGACAAAAAGACTGTATGTGCAATGGGGCACACGAGTTCTCACAGCGAGCCAGTAAAATGTTTGTAAACCTTGTCAGCCAGAAAGATTATAGCAGTTGTGTTGTGGGGCATCGTGGGAGTGCTTCTGGTTGATTTCCTTGAAAGTGATGTTACAATTAGCTCAGATATTGTGAATCATTGACAAAATTAAGGCGAGAGATACAAAACAAGCGTCAGGGAAAACTGAGCTCAAAAGTGTTTTTTTAATTTAGGGTGACAGATTTCTACAGACATGGAATTAAAAATGTTGTGTGTCATTATGATAAGTGCCTCAGTTTAAATGGTGACAATGTAGAAAAATAATTTAAGATAGTCCCTTTCAAATGCATATTATAAAATTTATTTTTCTTATTTGGTTGGTTTTTTGTTTCAAAATATAAGTTACTATCTGGACAGCCCTGGTACTTTACAATATTTTGATTTAAAACCTTATTCATACATGGATGATAGGGCCATTTTACAATATGGTTGTGCACCCCCCACACAATACTATATGTGAAATTAAATACTGCTAAGGATGTATTGTATGTTGTAAGTGTGTATGTCCCAGCTATACCAAAACTGGGGGTTAAGCAATACAATTGCAACATTTGTTAAGTTGTACAAATAAACAGATTAGACAGTGTATAGAAGGAGTGCTGCATTTACATCACAACGCTATCGACCCGGGACTTAACTGTTCTTGCTATTCTGTCCTCTTCAGCTGACTGTTAGTAAAAGCTATTGTATCCTGTTGGTTGAGAGTCTATAATGGTTTACCTGTCTAACAAGCAGTGCAGTTTTTTACCTTTTAAAAATACACGGGTGAGCCACATCATTATTACCACCTGCTTAATAGCATGTTTGTCCACACTTGGATTGCAATACAGCAGCAATTTGGCATGAAAAGGATTCAACAAGTCTTTGGTAGATTTCTAGAGTTACCTGCCACCAACTGCCTAATCAAAGGTCACGCAATTCCCTTAAATTACGGGCCAGGTGCCCGATATTATCCCAGATGTGTTCTATCAGGCTGAGATCAGACAAATTTTGATGGGCAAGACATCTGGAGCTCACTATAATGCTCCTCAAATCACTGTAGCTAATTCTGGCCTTGTGACACGGGCATTTATCCTGCTGATCGCCATCTTGGAAGACATGACATATGAAGTGATACAGGTGGCCTGTAAAATCTTTGCGTAGATCACAGCTGTCATTGTGCCTTCGATCACTACCATAAGACCCATAGCAACTGAGGTTAATGACCCCCAGAGCATAGTATTGTCCCCTCCTGCCTGGTTCCGTGACACAGTGCATTTTTTGAGCTGCTGTTTGCCTGGAAGACGGTGTATCCAGGCACGAACATGTATTGGTTTAGCAAGAAACATGATACATCCAACCGGACAACACATTTCCATTGATTTACAGTCTAATGTTAACCTCTTGCCCACTGCTAACAGACTCGATGATATCATTGTGTCAGCATTGGAACACACAGGCGCTGTGTGCTCAGCAACTCTTGTGCCTGCACTAGCATTATACTCAACCATAAGATCTGCTTTACAATGTGGGCATATCTCCGGCCCCAACTGAATTCGTCCGACCAAGTGATTGGCCATCTATTGCTGAACATGACTGACTAATCCCGAGACAGGTATAGTCATTGTTATGCTTCCACTGGACGTGATCCACTCAGCTGAATATGGCCAAGCAACAGGTGGATCCCATTGAAATGGGATTAGTTGGACGTATTTGGCTGAATACTAAGCATCTGTTGCTCTCCTAATAAATAGATCTTCATTTTTACCTTTTACATCTGAGCGTCAATAATCCAAACATCAATTTTCCAAAACGCCAAATATCCGAACAACTATTTATTTTAAATAAATTGTGCACTATTTAAAATAAGCATAAACTTTGTTTCTATTTACAGTACAGTATACCTTTGCAAATGTTTTGTTTGGAAATCCCACTAACAAAAAACTAGATACAATGAGTTTTACACCTTGGGTTTGTTATTGTACTATCATTGCAATATCCTCCTGACCAGCCAGACCCTGGCTTTGATACTGAATGTTTGTTGTAACTGCAACGTGACAATAATTCTTTCAATGTGCCGGTAATTTTAAGTTTCTTTTAGATATCTGAAACCTGCCTTTTTTTCTGCGCCTTTGTTATGATTTGCTGTGTTGGTGAGTTCTGTTGACTTTAATATCTTGTACCAACTTTATATGCCTATAATAGCATCATCTTCATTTTCTAAATGGAAGCATAAGTGTCTCCAAAATGAAGCAGAAGAAAATAATACACTTCTTTTGCATGGAATATATAAAATTATAGTGTGCCTATTGTAACTTTAAAGGCAAAATAGAAACTATGTAAACCAAAGCCATGCAAATCAAAAATCTGAACAAATTGATAATCTGAACCACTCTTGGTCCCAATTAGTTCTGATTATCAACAATCTACTGTACTTTGTTTTGTTTATATTTTAAAACCCTATCATACGTTGTGCTGTACACAGCTACAGTAAATATTTTAGCAAAAATATTTACAGAAAGGACAATTATTGCAAGTGCATCTATGCATTTATAATAATTATTTTAATAATAATAAGTACATCAAATACAATTATTTCAATTGCTTTCTGGAATATTCTTGAACGATTAGGAGATATTTCCCTCGTCATTGTTGAAGTTACACATAGGCTACCTAGGCTTCAGCCTACATGTTAGGAGGCAGACTCAACTTTTAGGATTAACATTGAACGTGATATTTTAAATAAGTTACGAAGATATCAGAAGTTTAGCTGCAAACCATTCAGACACTAAGCAACTTCCAAGTACATATAGTGAGTAAAATTTAGTAGTAAATTGTACACACAATTTACAAATAAAAGTATAATCAAAATTTGCTTGTTTTTTACATTACTTCTTTCTTTATCTTTCATTTTCCTTATACGTTCATTAAAATTGCTTTTAAAATTGAAATACTATATTTTGCACATTTGGCAAAAGAGACGTGAATCTCAACTTTATGTTCTTTTTTTACTATAATTGTTCATAGTAAAGTTAATTAATTGTATTGAATATCTTAATTATTTTCAATTGCTTTAAATTTTATCCCAACAGATCTGTATATTTTTATATATGCTGTAGGAATATTTTTTACATTTTAATAATAAATTTTTAATTTTTTTGTTTGTTTTTAGTTAGAAAATTGCTGTAAAATGTGTGATTAAATTACAAAATATTTATGGGGACAGCCCAAACTAGAGGTTCAGCCTAATGGTCTGCACATAATAAATACAGCTGTGACCCTTGCGACATTTTGCAAATGAAAATGAAAGTCTCTTTTTGCAATGTATAAGTCACAATACATTTTGTGTAAACAACCCGTTCACTTCATGCTGAAGCAACACTGATGAATCGGCGATATGTGTCTGATGTAATTCGGCTGCAGTGGACAAGGTTTAATCGGACTATGTGGCTGGCCATAAATCGGGTGTTACTCAGATAAACATGGTTCAGATTAAATTTGGTTCCAATGGATGACAGGACTTTCATGAGGCGTAGACATCTAACATCTTGTCACCTAATGATGGGATCACCTTCCTTCAACTTCTTTCCATTGATGCCCACTACAGTATCACATAAACAGCCGACCAGCCTCACCATTTCCAAGTAGCTCATTCCCAGACACCGGGCCATAAAAATCAGCCCTTTGTCAAAGTCACTTGTGTCTTTCAATTTCCCCATTTGCCACATGTATAGTAGTCAGAATGATTCCTCCTGCATCACTGTTCAACTTGTATGTTTTTTTAGCCTTCCTAATTACGGTGGTTAGTTAGCTGAATAAAACAACTATATCAGCTTATGAAGAATCGGATAGTATACTAACACTGCCACTCTGCAGGAAAGACAGCATATTGTAGGTGGAAATGCTCATCTCATCTCAAACACATTTAAGCTGCTGGTCATTTAATTTTTAATCAGAACACTGTAATCAGTCAAAATGATGGGAACTATTGTTACAAGAGATTATAAACACAGTTCCAAAACCATTTGATTTATTCAGCAGCTGCATCTATTAGCAAAATCAATATTCACATATGCATAACATCACTCCTTGATTTGATTTATTATCAGAAATTACAAACAAATTAATGTCTCCCTAGTACACAGCTTCAGACATATGCCAGTGCATTACAACAATGAGAGGTGTTCACAATTGCTACCACCAAAGATCTTAACTCTACTTATTGATACTAACTTATTCTATCCCCCAAAGACTAAACATACTATGGCTTGTGGAATCCTGTGATACAAAAATTAATTAACACACATTGGTACAATTATTAATAAGCATATACAATTAAGTAAAATAATAATGGTTGGTGGAGTGTGATATCATCACAACATTCCTAACCACATGACATAACATCACCAGACAGCACTCAGTCTCATGCGGGGCAGTACTCATAATGTTTTGACTCGTCAGTGTTTGTTCCTGTTCAATTAAAGCGGTAATAGAAGTTTCTTACAGCACTATAATGAAAAGTTGTAGCTCTCATCCAAATTATCATAGTGAACTCGGCTATCAATCCCGGTCCTACACTTCATATGTTCCAGCCATTGGGGTAACCTCTTCTCTTTAACTGTTTGCCATATTGCTTAGCCTAAGAGTTTGGCAGGATCCTGTCATGCCATTTGCTGAAATGGGTCACACCAGAAGGTTAAAAATTTGATGGCAACCTAGTTACTTTGGTCAGAATAGTATGGAGCTTTTATTTTTCCAGGCAGCTCACAGTCAAAACAACTGTCAGCCTATAAATTTGTGTTGGGTAAAGTAGAAATGGCAGCTATTCTGTATCAGAATGGTTGAGCAGGGGTAATTTTAACAGTAACAATCAACAGAAATCAGCCATTGAGTGGCCTGATAGCAGATGCAACATGCATGAACAGCCAGAAGTGGAACAGGATGCAATGAAAGGTAGTCAACCCAAAAGCACTGATGCAGGCATTACAGACTTCAGCATCACAGCATATATACTAGAACTGCCAGGTGCATGGGAGATGTAAACAAAGCTGAAGATAGTCCGTTATATGCAATAATCTTTTGTTGTAAATAATCAATCAGGAAGATAGTGATGTAAGTTGTAATGCTGACATAAACTGGCTGCACTTTGTAAGCATCTTAGAATTTTAGTAAATTCTAGCCTCTCACCTTTAGGCATTAGAGGGAAAGCTTATTCTGTAGTAAAAGATAGTTTTCAGTTCATGTACAGGTTATGGGAGTAAAGCTTTGTATAGCATAGAGATACTGTAACCAAACACACTAAATAAAACCCTTTAGGAATAATAAAAGTATTCAAAATTAAATAAATGCTCTAAATAAACCTTTGATAACAAAAAGAAAACATCAGTTTGGGAGGAAATAGGTTAAATCCCCCAAGTTCAGTTTCAAATAATAGACTTTGATATAGGTTAACTTTACAGTTTCTAAACCAATTTGAATGCAGTAAAGACTTTCAGTAGTTGCTAAATGCCGAATATAAACTTTGAATAATAATAAATAAACTTTAAATCAACTGAAAATTAAATAATCATCAGTAATCCAACTTTGTAATTATGAGCTTCTAACTGGGGAGCATTTTGTCATTTTAAACCAATTTAGGAGCAAGAAAGTAACTCAATACTTAATAATCCAACTATACTAATTTTCTGTAATGATATTAACACCTTTTACTAACCTTAAATATGATAATCCAAAATAATCCAGTTTAGTACACAAGCAATTTCTAATATTTGGCATTTCACTGTTTTCACACACTTTCGAACAAAATAAAGTAATTGTAGGGAAGTAATCATGCAATTAAAGTATAAATTCACTAAAATTTCGTAGTTTCTGAACGTTTAAATAACTTAAATCAATTTTTATACTTCGTCAGATGCTCTACACTTTTAATAATTTTTTATCTCAAAATCCTAGAGAACATTCGAAATAAAAAGTAGATTTCCGGGAAGACCTAAAAATCTAATATCACATATAATAATTTCAAGTAATTCCAAGTAACAGAACCAATTTTATAGAGATCTTAAAATTTATTTCTCATTGCAGGCACGTGCATAGTTTCGAAATTAATTTCGACCGATCTAAAGTAGGTACAGAGATGAGATAACTTTCAGAATATGTAATTTAATTCAGAGAATCTCGTGGTAATTTTAGATTTGCGATAAAAATAACAGAAATAAAGTTATAAAATTAAAACTGAAATCACACTTTGGTTACGTCGTAGTTAAACTTTCCCTGCACCAATTTTAATAAAAGTTACACCAATAAACTCAGGAATTTTAGTAGAAAACGGTAATGATAATAACATTTATGTAAATTGTGGCTTTAAGAAAATGACGAAATGTAGAAGTTTCGAGAACAAAAGTAATCCCCCAGAGTAGAGAAATAGTTCACTCCTACACTTACAACTTTTAAACCAGCTGCTTAAAATTATTCACTAAATATCCATTATTTCACAATTAAATATGTCGAAACACTGTCACACCTAAAGTTTTGGATAACTGTTTAGTTACTGAGATATTTCAGATCTAAATCGTAGAAGTGTTAGCAGAAAGTTGTGTTT
This sequence comes from Vandiemenella viatica, assembly GCA_031002005.1. Taxonomy (NCBI): domain Eukaryota; kingdom Metazoa; phylum Arthropoda; class Insecta; order Orthoptera; family Morabidae; genus Vandiemenella; species Vandiemenella viatica. The sequence goes on along the minus strand of CM061921.1, from coordinate 98,969,137 downwards.
TGGCTCTGACGTCAGCGAAGGTATAAATCACAGGACGCGGTGGTGACGGCGTCTCTTTTCCGGGTTTGAAGTCGTGCTAATAAGATGTTATAAGCGTGTGCGCTGGTAGGTTGGCAACTCCGACTTAGGTTGGTAGCTCAGGTCTTCGGTTGGCACTACCGGGTTCGGCCATGATGGAACTTTGTCAGGGTGTGGCATTTGTTTACTTAACATGAACTGGTAATTCTCATCGGGGTGTTGGTCGGTTTCTACTTCTCTCCATAATCTGTGATTTTTGGAACGATTGTTCGATTGCCTAAGCAACTTAAGAATGCTGTTTGAACTTTGAATTTCATTTTAAATAAACTTGGAGAATTTTCGGAAAAGTGAACTGTTTTATTTCTGTAGCTGCTGTAATACCTTTTCAATATTTGGGGTCTTCAAATATTGTGGCGACCTGTAGTGTTCTAGTTGTATCCTGGCAACATGGTCAAATTAAATTAAAGTATTCAACGAGTTTTCATCGGACTGGGAGGTGTGATCAAGAGAGTAAGTTAAGGTACTGAGGCGATACTCTACCCCGGTGTCGGCCTAAGTTCCTTACAACTTAGCATCCTGAGAGTGAAATACATAGCTGTGTAAGGGCCAGAAATGAGGCACCAGTGTGGAATATGTTCATTGCATGGTTTGTGATGGCAGCAAGGCAGTAGGAAAGAGGGTGATATGTGCAATAAAAATCAATAGTGGCTTGATCTTTGATAATCGCACACCAAATTCTCTCTGTATTCCATAATCCCATGACAGGAACAAGGAGAATGAACATGGCGCACAGATATAAAACGATTAGTGTTTTTGCCAGGGTGTAAGGTTTTGGGACAAACTGTACTAGCCTCTTCCAACCAAATGTCAACCTCTCCTTCACGGGGTGCACCCCATTTGCACAGGGGAGGCTCTGCAGGTAAAATAGCTCCCCAACTGAATCTCCAGGTATGTATGTATGTATGTAGTGTATGTACAAGACATAATAGTGTGTTACGCTACTATTACCTTCAGTACAATTAATTTGGCTAATATTCATGCTGTATAGATTAACTATTTGGTTTCCTTGCTGTACTAGGCGCGCCCTGGCTGGAAATCGGATTGTAAAAGTACCTGTGCTAGCTTACACCTTGAGTGCTGAGCAATTTGGCATTCGTGCTGTGTGCAGTGGAGTTGGTTATGCACAGTGCTTAGTGAAAGGCACATAGTACGGATCGTGGATAGTTTTTGTAGGCATTAGTAGAGCTACCTCAAGATTTGCGAGTGAACATTTGTGACTTTCTTCATCTTGGTTGGCCGTGTGGAACCATGTCAGTTTATCGAAACCTGCTGAAGAGAGCCACAACATGATAGCTGAAATGATAGGTTTCGATAATTGACACAGTTCCACCCCGACAACCAAAATAATATCGACAATGATTGCGGAAGTCTGCACACCTATTTGTGACTTATGTCCACCAGTGAGCTAGTTCAAGATGAACTGCCATAGATACTTTAGTAATAGGCAGTTAGAGAACTACGTAGCCTGTGACAAACACATAGTTGGTTAGTAGTAGTGTGGCAAGGTGTCATGAATGTGTCGATATTGTCACTTATAGCACAGTATTGGTTGTGAAATAAATTGGAGAGGTCTTTTTTTCTCCTTGGCAAACTTGATGTTTACAAATATGGATGAGTTTCTACACCTTAGGTTATATGAAAATAAAATAAAAGTGAATAAATGCAAATTCCTACTTTATTCCGATCATACCTATCTTGTGGATTTTTTTAACAAAAAGTATAGTGGAACTAATTGTGGGTAGGACAGAAGACCTTGTACGTAATAGGGAGTTAGATAATGAATATTAAAATGGAGAAATGACCATAATGAAATTATGGTATTAACAGAACTGAAACAAATATTAAAAAAGAACATTTATAGCACTAGAAGTAAAAATTATATTCGCAAGGATTACAAGTTGTCGTAATTCGTTCTAAGGAGTCAGATTCTACATCAAACTATAGATCCAGTGACGATAGAGCATCTTGAAATTCTGTCAGATGTCATAAGACCACATGATTTATCTTCTTATCTTTAGACTATACACCATGTTTACTAATTATCATGCATGTTCGAAGAAAAAGTTCAACAGTTGCCACAATATAGACCACTGTTTAGCAGAAGTAGGTAAAATGAAGTGAATAACCCCTAAAGCCATAATTCTGTATTCTACATTTTTACCTCAAACTGAGTAGAGCATTGTTCACCTACTACTCCCATATGAGTACCCTATCAACAGAGGCATCCTTGCCATCTACAGCATTGCTTTACTTTGCTTCCACGTAAAATCTTTTTGTTGATTAAACATCACTTAAGTCAACTAAGTAATGTGCAATTATTACCTTTTTCTTTGTATTTATAAAACAAAGTTATAATCATATTACCAAAATAACCAAGGATAAGAAATGTCATTCTTGTTTATTGCTTCTACCAGGTAAAAGAAGATCCAGATTCTGTTTATAAAAGCAGAAAAGTTATAAGATTCACTGAAGATGAGATACTTCCTGTATCTTTTAGATGTCTGTTATTAAGTCATGTGTATTCTGTAACTAATTATTTTCTGTTTTGGTGGTTTCTTAATCCCTCACTGAATAGCTATTTTCTTAGGCCGATGCTGCAAGAATGAGAGGTTTACAAGTGACTGATGAAAGCTCTTTTTTTGTATGAAAAATCTTAACTATACTTTCAGTGAATATATCTTTTAATCAACTTGGTTTTTATCTTTTGATTCAGTTACTGATGTCTTGGGAAACTATACTTCCTTGTGGGAGGATGAAACTCCAGAAACAGATGAAAGTGAAGATGAAGACTCAGATAATAGTGAAGATGAACTTACAGCTTGATTTGTAAGACAAGATTTTGGTAAGGCACTAAAATAAATTACAATTGCAGTTCCAGAATTTAATTGGTGTGTATTTTGGTTCATGTTGTTTACTAATAAATATTTCAGTGCTTACAATAGGCTCACTTGTACAAAAAAAAAAAAAAAAAAAAAAAAATCAGATATTAGAAAATTAATGATTTTTGTAAGGTACCATCTGGGTAAGAGATAACACCCTTGCCTAGCATCCACCGTGATGACATTGGTTTAAATTAGGGTTGTAACGGAATGCATCTTTGTGGATGTGGATGTTCAGTGTTTGATATCCACTGAAGTGTATGCGGATAAATAAATTTGTAATTATTTAGATTTTAATATTTTATCAAAAATAAATTTAAAATCAAAATAAGTATTTTTTTTATGCCAAATTATATCTTTTTTTGTAAGTAAATTTTATTTCAATATGATACTGCCATATTGATTTATCTTTGTCTCGTCTTTCAACAACAACAAATGTGGGATGATTTCACAAGTGAATTAAAGTATTTACATAACTACGCACGCGTCTAAAAACCAGTCTTTGTCATATGAACTTTGCGGAGTTCATGGCTCGACTAATTCAAGTGTCAAACCGAGCGTGGTGGTGTAACGGATAGCGTTCTGGCCTCGCATTCGGGAGGACGGCGGTTCGAATCCCCATCCGGGCATCCAGATTTGGGTTTTCCATGGTTTCCCCAAATCACTCCAGGTGAATGCCGGGATGCTTCCTTCAAAAGGCCATGGCCCAATTCCTTCCCATTCCTTGCCCCCATCCTTTCCCGTCTCTAAAGACCACGTTGTTCAAAGGGACGTTAAACTGTTACAAAAAAAAAATCAAAAAAAAATCAAGTGTCAAGCACAAGGTCATGCCACCGTGCATCTCAGCACTCGCTTTTTTTAATTTATTTATTTATTGCTTATGACTATACACCTCTTTGACATTGGCGACATTAGAGGCATGAAAGGATCAGGGCTAAGAACAGGAAGGAATTCGACCATAGTCTTTTAAAGGTAGCATTTGCCTGGAGTGATTTAGGAAAACCATGGAAAACCCAAATCTGGTTGCCCGGATGGGGATTCGAACCACCATCCTCCCAGATATGAGGCCAGGCTGTTAACAACTATCCGCCAAGCTCAGTTCCGTGTTCACCACCCACCTTCCCACTGCTCTAGTGGCACATTCACAGTACAACTTGTAGGTCCTACAAGATCCGATTTTCAATAAAAGAACTCTTGATGGGCTGTGAAAGGTGTTACAGGAATACATGTAGGATGTGTTGGATATTGTTGGACTCGCAGGCAACCAAAAAGTGTCCTTGCTGTCTAACAAGCTACAGATATTTGAAGAAGCTATTGGAGGAAACAGCCTATGCGTGTACGATAGGACACATGGTATGCCGTGAGAAAGTACGAGTGGAAAGGATTGCTTGGAACATCTCTTTGGACCCCTTCTAGTAGCGTGAATGTGTGAGTGCATCCTAAGGTAGTTCTACACGAATGTCCTATAAGTTGGACCGTGAATAGGCCGCTTTAAGGTCGGGCCACACTAGACCACACCAATCCCACACCGTCATTCACTGACACTCGGACGAGTGATAGCTCGCCCCCCTCGCGTCCGCACTGGTCCGTAGATCGTCCATATAACGGACGGGTTCCTACTCGGTCTTCAGTCTCCTTTAATGTATACACTTGGTTGTTACATGGAATTAACGTTAAAAAATTACCTTAAAAGTGATTTGAGGATCACAGCTGGGTTACCACGAGTACTTTATTATAGAGTACTGTACTTTATTTTGCATAGGCATACTTTATAATCTACAAAAGTAATAAAATTTGTCAAAATGCTTCTTTTTTTTTTTTTTTTTTGTCTGACTCCTGTTATTACCTCACTGTTTGATCTCTAATGCTCAAAAATAGTATCCCAATGCAGTTTTAACCAATGGTCATTGCACTGTATTGGATTGAAAGATTCTCGTGTATCTCTACATAGTGACAATAAAATGAAAATGTCAAGCATCACTCACTTCACATTTAACGTGTTGGTTTTGGTTGAGGTTCCTTTTGATTCACTCAATATTTTGGCTTTGGGGGGGGGGGGGAGACTTGGGTCGGGCAAAAGGTAGTATTTATAGTCTCCTCAGGCATCAAATCCACGTAGAGCTAAAAAAAAAATTCTCCAAAATGACAATGTTGGAGATGGACCTAGATACTTTCCCACCTGGATCTGCCCCTGTATTGTTGTCACCTAATTTGAAAAGGAGACCTACAGATTAATTTGAAATTAGAACCAAGGAGCATTCTAGCATCTTAGCATTAACAAATCAATGCTTTTCTAGAGGTGAATGTCAACTTTAAGACCCGTAAGAATTACAGCTGAGATGGATTTGTACCAGGGACTTTCAGTACCCCAATCGTATGCCATTATCATCTGAGTCAAGACACATATCTGGATGTAATGACAAATAAATATTCAAACATAGTTAAATAAACATACTTTTTTCTATATAATTTATTATTGTTATCAAAAAACACAAATGTACTTCAATGTGATTGAATACATATTTTTCAGTACTTCTAGATTCAGATGCTTGCGGCATGTGATTCGGGTATGGAAGGTCCCCGGTTCAATATCCAGATCTTGGATGCAATTTTTACAGGCCTTAAAATCGACCTTCGCCTCTGGCAAAGCTTTGATTTGTTAATGCGAACAATCAAGGACTTTACCTACATTTTACCTAAAATAAGGCTGAAAAAAATGACACTTTTCTAATGCAATCAGTAACGCCAAAACAGCATTTAGTCATAAAGTACCAGAAATTTCTGAACTCTTTCTATATGCTTCTCCATATCAAACAGCCTGACACTGGCCCACACCATCAAAAAGTAAACCATACTAATGATGACCGACATGCATTCACTTCAGTCAAGTGAGCTTCAATAATAAGAAAAGTGTCAGTGCGGACAGGTGCGGGCTTAGTGCGGTCTACTGTGCCCTGACCTTTACTTTACATACAAGTTCAAACTTGTAAATTCATCGCTTAGGTAATAACACCATTCGGTCATTGTTACCTTTATTGAAATATCATTAGAAAAACAACCACTATTTTGTTAGCTAAGTGGCAATAGGCAGATCTGAAATAAAGAGAAAAGAATAATAGATTTTGCAATGTAAACAAAACATCTGCATTAAAAATTGCGGATGCAGGTGCGAAAGTGGATGTAGGCTTTCATGCGGAAGTTCTACACTTGCTGGTTGAGCGATTTCTTAGTTTTCTTTCCGTCGGCCGCGGGCATCTATGTTCGTGGCGGAATAAAGGTCAGTTGGCGTAATTCAGATATCCACCGGCCTATGCAATATTTGCGTGTCTTGTTCCACAAGGAAATTATATATGTGGGACTTTTCTTGTTTTTTATGAGTGACTATTGTTGTTACGCTCACGTCCGCGACGATTAAGTTCGCGTACAAATCATCGTAGCGAATTAAGCTATTTATTTGACTGTCGGCGAGTTATGCCAAGTTTCGGAGGAAAGAGTGTTTTACAACTCAGATTTCGGTGCATCCTGGTTGCATCTTGCTGCAAATAATAGCTGGTGTCATGTTATAGCATGAACATGCTAATCGACGCCACAAACATAAGGTGAGTGGATCTCTGTTTTTTTGCGCTATTACTGGCCGAATCGCTGCTGCCGAATTTCGGGTGCTTGTGGTCGGCGGGAGTGAGGAGAGAAATCGCTCACCAATTAATTAATCACGGTTATGTTCCCTGCGGGAAGTCACTATTTATACGTGGCTTTCCCAAGATAGATTATCCATCATCTATTTTTTGGTCCTCCGGGCCGGATATGACACGATCAGTTTGATTAATATAATCTTTGTATAAGCCAGTTACGCTATACTTCAATCATATTTTACAATATGGCTTTCGGGACAAATGTTGATTCTGTAGAATTCAAAAGGAAGCTAGCGTTATTAACTTCAAAGTCGGATATGATTTTTGAGAGAGTTAATAAATTGTATAAGATTTCTATGAACATCTCTTCGTTTGATTCCCGGACCAATGAAAGTTTTATGACTGATTCTGAAACAATTGATGACCTTCAGATCAAGTTTGAATCTATGATAGATCAGATTAATGATTTACATTTGACTAAAGATCCTGAATATACACCTGATTATACCCCATTACCTGCATTTGAGGATTTGTACACGCGTATTAAACGAACTCGCAACAAAATTAGTGCCTCTACCGTTACATTGTCATCGCGTCCGAGTGACTGTGAACACATTAAATTACCTCCTATAGATATTCCTAGCTTTGATAGTAGTATGGAGAAATGGCCAGTATTTTATGAATCTTTCAAAGCTAATATTCATGATAACGACCAGTTAACTAACTCACAACGTGTGCAATATCTTGTAAGTAAACTAACAGATAATGCATTGAAGTTAAGTTCAGGTATTGTACCTACAGCAGAAACATACCAAATAATGTGGGAAAATCTAGTAAATAGATACCAAGACAAGCGCTTGTTAGGTACTCACTATTTAAATATCATTTTGGATATAAAGCCTAGCAACAATAATCCAAACAGCTTGGATACATTTATAGAGAAATATTCAGCCGCAGTTGCAGCTTTGAAACAATTAGGCATCCATGATCTTACAGATTTTATTTCAATGTGCATTGCGTAAGATCGATGCTCAAATTGTACAAGCCTTTGAAATGTCAGTACGCGATAAAGAAATGCCCACTTACAACGAATTAACTTTATTCGTGAAAGATCAGGTTAAAATTTCTAAATGTTCAGGCAATATGAACAGTGCAAGTTCGGGATTATATTCTCGCTCTTCAGATCACATGAACAAGCGACTGACGGAAAATGTGACGCGCGGGCGTACTTCCAAAGCATTTGTTTCTAAAGAAGATAAAGCAATAGTCAGAGACAATATGGCAACTAAGCTTATCTCTGGATCCTGTGTTTATTGCAAGCAAACAGATCATACATTACTCTATAATTGCTCCCACTTCAAATCTTTGGGTTCGCCACAGAATAGATATGAATTTGTAAAATCAAAAAGAGGCTGTGTGAACTGCCTGGGAATTTCTCACACTGTTTCCAACTGCAAATCGTCGTCTGTTTGTAAGTTATGCAAGAAACGACACCACACTCTCTTACATTTTGATAGGAAAAATACGCAGACTCATTCCACTCGTCTCAATACGAGTGAGAATTGCGTGTTGCAAGCCATTTCCAACAACAGTGTAAAAACAGACCGCGCCAAAACTCGCTTACCTTGCCGTACTGATGTAGACACCAACTGTTCTGGTCCAGTGCTCGCATCATCGGCTCATGTAAATAAGGCTTCACATAATGAATCTCCGCTTTCCTTGAGCGTTAGTGTGAAGAATAATTTTCATATATTACTTTCCACAGCTCAAGTGTATGCCAAGTCCACTGATAATAATTATCAAGTAATTAGGTGTCTAATTGATAATGGATCACAAAATCATTTAATTACCATCGATTGTTGTAAGACATTGAACCTACAGATAATTCCATTAAATAATTCCTATGTGAAGGGTATAGGTTCGAGTTCGCGACCGATTTATGGTTATGTGAATATCGAAGTACAATCCCGTGTATTTAAAAGTAACAAATATTACATTCAAGCTCTAGTTGTTGATTCTATTACAGACCAATTACCTTCTCATTTTATAGAAAAGTGTGACATGTCATATTTGGACAACCTACCTTTAGCTGATTTAACATGAAATATTCCGGGTAAAATTGATCTTGTGTTGGGTGCTCAGCTTTTTCCGTATATTTATTTCGGAGATAGAGTTGAATCAGGTACTATGGCACCACCTGCTTTACTGACCGCCTTCGGTTATGTGTTGATGGGAGAATATTCTAGTATTCATACTCACCCTACATCTTTTACTGCTCTAGCACTCAATAAATTGGTGCAAAAATTTTGGTAATTAGAGGAGATATCTCACAAAAAATTCCTAAGCCCTGAGAATACAGAGTGTGAGAATTTATATACTTTATCGGTGCGTAGGAACAGTGAAGGTAGATATACTGTGGCTTTACCGTTCCTTTCAGATCCTAATGAGCTTGGCAATTCTCGTTTCAATGCTTTACGCCTGATTTATGGTGCTCGAAAGGAAATTTAAACTATGTCCCACACTCCGAGAGAGCTATAATAAAGTTATTGAGGAATATATTACAAATGGTTACTTAACAGAAGTTCGTGAATCAGAGGTTAGCGATGACGGGTATTATATTCCCCATCATGCAGTCATCCGCCCTGATAAACCCATGCCTCGCATTGTACTTGATGCAAGTGCTAAAACTCATACTGGTTTGTCATTAAATGACATTTTGCATACCGGTCCTAATTACAGGCTGATTTATTCTTGCTTTTCTTAAACTTTCGGTTATTCCCGATTGCTATTACAGCGGATATCAAGCAAATGTATTTGCAGATTGGTGTTGTTAATGACCATCGCAGATTTTTGCGAATATTATTTCGTTTTGATGATAGCGAAATAGTTCGGACATTTCATTTTAACCGTATTCCTTTTGGGTTAAAATCGAGTTGTTTTCTAGCTATGCGCACTTTGCGACAGCTGGCGGCTGAAGCGAGCTCTCAGTTTCCTGAAGCCTCTGAAGTCGTCGAGACTAAAATGTATATGGACGATTTGGTTCATTCTGTTCCTGATGTGGAAACAGCTTTTCGTTTATCCCGAGAACTAATCTCATTATGAAGTCTGGAACTTTTAATTCAGTAAAATGGTCCAGCAATTCTTCTGGGTTACTCGATAGTCTTCCTGATTCTCTCGGAGCCCAGTAAACTTTTCAGAAAGAAAACGTAGTGATGTCAGCTAAGGTTCTGGGGCTAGCATGGAAACCTTCAGACGACGTTTTCTACTTTCACCACGACCCAAGTCTTGCGAAAGTGCACGAAGCGGAACATATTATCTGTAGTGGCTCGTTTGTTTCATGTTTTGGGTCTGGTTGCTCCTGTTATTTTGTTAGCCAAGTTGTTAATTAAAGAACTGTGGCTAAGTAAATTGATTGGGATGATACCCGCCCGAGAGTGTGTTACGCCGATTTGCGGCGCTCACTCAAGAATTACCTCTTTCTTTCCACTATGGAAATTCCTCGTCATGTAGGTGCATCAAAGGACTGCAAGGCCAATATTGTTGCCTTTTGTGACGCAAGTATGAACGGTTATGTTTCTGTTATATATTTACATTACACTGATGTGTCTGGCATATCTGTTCGACTATATGTGCTAAGTCCAAGGTTTCACCTACCAAAATAACGACACTTGCGCGTCTCGAGTTATGCGCCGTGCTACTGATGTCGAAATTAGTTAAATTAGTTAATGAAACCTATCAAGATCGAGTCCATATAGTAGGCACCTATGCCTTTTCAGACTCTACGGTAGCTTTGTCCTGGATTCATTCTTCCCCGCATCGTTTGGTCTGTTTTTGTGAGTAATAGGGTCGCTCAATGTCAAGAGAACCTTGCTCCGCAGAAACTTCTTTCATGTTGCGGGAATCGAAAATCCAAGTGACTGCCTCTCTCGAGGTATGTTACCGTCACAATTAGTTTCTCATAGCTTGTGGTGGAATGGACCGTCTTGGATGCATCGTCCCACTTCTGAGTGGCCCATTAAAACGTTTCTCCGGGTGATTGTAAGGAATTACCGGAACACAAGACGAATGTTTTCACCATTACTACCACTCAACCTGAACCTTCCGTGCTGTATGGTTTATCTCAGCGCGTGTCTTCTTGGGACAAATTATTGAGAGTTGTGATTTACATTTTTAGATTTATAAAGAAGATTACCCCTTCTGGTGGGGTAAAGAATTTGTTCTTTGCTGAAAGGGCAATAATTCGTGCGGTACAAGATGTGCACTTTGCAGTAGATATTGCTCTTCTAAAAAAGAATAACTTGCCTTCGAAGAAGCTGCGGAATTTGTCAGTATTTCTTGATGAAGAAGGTATTTTACGAATTGGTGGACGACTGTCTAAGTCGGACTTACCCTTCGAAGCTAAACATCCAGCGCTACTTCCCAAGCATGACCATGTTGTGCATCTTATTATCAGACATTACCATGTTTTGAATTGTCATGCAGGGGCTGGTCTGTTAATATCGATTTTGCGGCAGCGCTACTGGATTTTACTGCGAGATTGTTGTTCGGTCCATGGTACGTAAATGTAATTTTTGTTTTAGAGTTAACCCTACTCATCCTACTCCTAAGATGGCAGATTTGCCTCCCTGTCGCATACAGGAAGCTAAGGCTTTCGTTCATACTGGAGTAGATTACGCAGGTCAGATTCCTAATAACCCTTACACGACACCGTGGTCAACACTCTCAAAAGGCGTACATTTGTCTTTTTGTGTGCCTAGTCACTAAGGCTATACACATAGAGTTGGTCTCAGACTTAACGTCTGATACATACTTAGCCGCATTTCAAGCGCTTTATTGCAAGACGAGGACCTGTGTTCTTGTCTATATTCAGACAATGGTACTAATTTTGTAGGTGCCAAGGCTCAGTTAGAAGAGTTGAACAAAGCTCTAAAACCTGAATTAAGTAGTCGCCGTTTCGAGTGGGAAAATGATTCCTCCGCATTTCGGAGCATTGTGGGAGTCTAAACATAAAGAGTTTGAAGACCCATTTATTTAGAGTGATTGGAATGAAGAACTGCAAACAGTTCTAGTTCAGATTGAATGCGTTATGAATTTGCGACCTTTAAATGTAGTGTCGTTGGATCCATACCTAGAAGTTATTACTCCTGCACATTTTTTGATGTCAACTCCACTACAGTACTTACCGGCCGCTGACATGTCTTGTTCGAATCTAAACCAACGTAAGAAGTTGTTAGATCAGATGGTCCAGTCATTCTGGAAAAAATGGCGACTTGAATATTTGCACACCCTGCAAGTTAGACATAAATGGTCGACACCGGATAACCCTGTTCAAGTGGGTACAGTTGTAATCGTGGGCAGAATGATTCTCCCCCTTTGAACTGGCCCTTAGGGGTGATTATTAAAACTTATCCTGGTTCAGACAATGTCACTCGGGTGGCGATGGTGAAGACACGATTCGGCACTTTCAAGCGTCCAGTGGTTAAACTTTATCCCATACCAACACAATAATATTTTTTGTATCATTCCTTTTAATATATTCAAATTTATTAATAGCCTTTTAATTTCGTCAATCCTACTCTCAACCCCTATCTTCATTATTGCTTTAAATCAGTAAAGTTACTTTAATTTTTATGTCACAACTTAGAATATCCCATAATGTGAGGGAAAATTATTTTTATTTTTTGAAAGTCCTAAGAACTTTCAAGGGGGGGAGCATGGTTGAGCGATTTCTTATTTTTCTTTCCGTCGGCCGCGGGCATCTATGTTCGCGGCGGAATAAAGGTCAGTTGGCGTAATTCAGATATCCACTGGCCTATGCAATATTTGCGTGCCTTGTTCCACAAGGAAATTATATATGTGGGACTTTTCTTGTTTTTTATGAGTGACTATTGTTGTTACGCTCACGTCCGCGACGATTAAGTTCGCGTACAAATCATCGTAGCGAATTAAGCTATTTATTTGACTGTCGGCGAGTTATGCCAAGTTTCGGAGGAAAGAGTGTTTTACAACTCAGATTTCGGTGCATCCTGGTTGCATCTTGCTGCAAATAATAGCTGGTGTCATGTTATAGCATGAACATGCTAATCGACGCCACAAACATAAGGTGAGTGGATCCCTGTTTTTTTGTGCTATTACTGGCCGAATCGCTGCTGCCGAATTTCGGGTGCTTGTGGTCGGCGGGAGTGAGGAGAGAAATCGCTCACCAATTAATTAATCACGGTTACGTTCCCTGCGGGAAGTCACTATTTATACGTGGCTTTCCCAAGATAGATTATCCATCATCTACTTGCGGATGCGGATATCCATCACATCCCTAGTTTAAATCTCCCACCCAACCATATTTTTTCCATTGTTTTCTGAAATTTGTCTAGGTGAAGGAGATGGTTAAATTCCTACCCATTTCTTGCCCATAGTACTTTCCCATCTGTAATGACTGTGAACCTTGACGAGACCCAAACAAAAAATAAAATAAAATATCGATGCATACTAAATAACTAATGCAGCATTTATTTATAACCAACAAGACCGTATTTGTTGTGCAGACATTATCAATGTGTGACTTCTCCCAGTTGTCATTGAATGTATGAAATCTGAGTTCTGTTTTATACACACACACTCTGGACTATTTTCACAGCACAATACTCTGGTTATATGTTACAGAGATTGTATTGTGTTGTGTCCAGAATTCATAAACCATCAGCTGGAGGCAAAGCAATGCAGTTGCAATATTTGATTAGTATGTCAGTCAGTGCAAATTGCCTGTTTAATACACTCGGGTCAGAGTGGTAGGTGGCAAATAGAAGGGTCACTGATGCAAGCGAAAACTGTAGGACTAATGAGTTGAGGTGACCACATCAAACCCACCAATCTTCAATAGTATCTCCATTTTGACAGCTGCCACCCATACCTTACCGAACATTCCCTCCCCTGCATTCGTGGCAATCAGGGTAGTTGTTTATGCACCAAACAACAAAGCCTCATGCATTATTCAAACAATGTTTTACAAGCATATCTCACAACTACCCTCCAGCTTTTGTTAACAAACTGCTTACATGGGCAACATTACAACCTATTCAGTCTCTCAATCATCCCAAACCCACAACAACCCAGCCTGGACACACAATACTACCCAGGCCTCAAATCCATTAACAGAATCCTATGGCAGGGTTATGATTTCCGGCAAACCTGCCCAGAAATGAGATACATTCTTCAAAAAATCCTACCTGCCCCTCCCAGAACTTGTTTCAGCCATCCTCATAGCCTCAGCGAACTCCTAGTCCACAAACATAGTCTTCCTCATCCCAAAAGTCACCCCCAAGGCTCTTTCCAATAAAATAGACCCCGGTGCAAGATGTGCAACATATACCACTCCAACACCACTTTCACCAACACTGTCACTGAAGAAAGCTTTCTGATCATAGGACATGCCATCTGCGCATTCTCCCATGTAATATACCAGTTAACATGCAACCACCGCCTGGCTTCATGTATAAGTTTGACAACAAATTTGCTTTCCATAAGAATAAATGGCAACCAACAGACAGTATTCATATGGAACCCAAAGCACCCATTATCTGTACATGCCATCACTCTTAACAGGAATAATTTTTTGCCGTCTGTATGACTGACCCCCCTACAGTCTGCCATGCAGACGGTAATATTATAAATTTTAAGCCACATTGCTAAGCCGGTTGTGTGGGCGCTAATGACCCCACCATCAATGCGCCCTTAAGCCCCAACAACAACAACAACAACGAATAATTTCAACTTTTGTTTCATGATCTTTGCTATCAAGAGTCCTCCCTAATTGCAGCAGCTCCTCTGAACTCAGAAGGTGGGAACTTGGCTACCAATACAAACTGGGCACTAGACAACCCTCTGGTCTCAACTTAAGAAAATACCAGGTTATTAGTATTATAGTTATTATTACTTATGTTTATTTTTTTATTCCTCTCTTTGCCTCCATCCCCACAACCTAAATTCAAACACCACTAAACTTAAGGTGATATTTAACTTCATAGATTTTTCGGTTTAATTTGTTAATATATATTTATTTTGCTCTTCCCGCCCACCAGATATCAGTTTTGATATTTAACTATGCTTGTGACTGAGCATGGTGGGTGAGTGGATAGCGCTCTGGCCTCGCAATCGGGAGGGCGGCAGTTCGAATGCCCGTCTGGGCATCCAGATTTGGGTTTTCCACGGTTTCCCAAATCATTTCAGGCAAATGCCAGGATGCTTCCTTCAGAAAGGCCATTGGTGAATTACTTCCCATTCCTTGTCCCCAATCCTTTCCTGCCTCTAATGACCTCGACTTCAATGGGACGTAAAGCCATAAGTAAAAATTTTTTTTTTTTTTTTTTTTTTTTTTTTTTTTTTTTTTTTTTTTTTTTTTTTTTTTTTAGGTATTAGCTCTGAATCACTTCCCCACTACCTGCCCTCAGTTTGAATTTACCCCCGCCATTTTCCTGGCCAACAGTCTTTCTGTGAGGCAGTCTCCCCCAACACCCACCTCTCAGAATGTTCTCTTGTTGATAAAGGGCTAGGCCCAAAAATTTCTATATCATGTGTGTATTTGTCTTTTCTGTGTGTTCATGCCCCACACCCATGATCTAAAGGTAAGTGAACACAAGAAAATACTATCTCGTGTAATGCAATATTTTGGTGTTTAACCTTATTCTTGCAAGTAAATGAGACAAGGTCAAGCATGATAAGACCAGCACCAATTGGTGAATGTAGGACATGGGTAGCAAGGCCTGTTCAGATGCGGTGGTGGTGGGGAGTGCAAGAAGGTACTGAATTGATAACTCTGGAGAAATAATATTGTTGAAAGTGGGGGAACATGACTGAAGTAATTAAAATGGGATGCTATAAATATAATTAATAATAATAAAAATTTAATTTGGATATGTTAGATATAAGATATATAAAATATGAACCACTAATAATAATAAAGTGCTGGGTCTACTAGAAGTGTCTTATTAGGGATCGAGATCAGGAGGGTGTCTGATGTCAAGAATACATTGGTAAGCTAGTACCCATCCAGAGTTCAGATTAGGTAGAGGTTTCAGGGAAATCTCTTGACAGCCTTCACTGTAAAACAGGTGTTTAAATTGTTCAGCTTTTGGGTACTGGTAAGTTCTGCCACTGAATGAGCTAAGTTGTCAGTGTAAACTGTTTGCTTGAGCCCATTCATTCTAATGGCAAGTGGGTTAGTGGTGAGACCAAATAGATGAACCTGTACAGGAATGGCAGGTGAGTTTGTGTACGAGGTATGTTGTGGTGCATGTGGAATGACCAATGATGGGATTGGTTTTTCCCTAGGGTCTGAATGGAGTCAGTGTTATTAGCTGGGTGCTTGTTGCATGTTTTGCGGGAAGGTCTTTTCTATGGGAATGATGCTTGTGGTGGTTTGGGTGAATTACAAGCTGATTATTTGTGAAACAAGATCTTTTTTAAATTGTTTGGTCTGCTGAAGCATGTTTGTAAGTCAATGGGCAGGATTCTGTTGAGAAGGGTGCGCAATGTGGGGAAGGAATGTAAGAACTCATATCCACAATGAAGGATTAAGTTAATTGACTCAAGACCAGAAAAGAACTCCTCGCATTCGGAAGGACGGCAGTTTGAATCCCAGTCCGGGCATCCAGATTTGGGTTTTCCATGGTTTCCCAAATCACTCCAGGCAAATGCTGGGATGCTTCCTTCAAAAGGCCATGGCTGAATTCCTTCCAATTCCTTGCCCCCCATCCTATCCCATCTCTAAAGACCTTGCTGTTAAGAAACGTTAAGCAGTTAAAAAAAAAGGAAACAACTAGGTGATGAAAGCATGGCTGCAGTTAGAGTTATGGCATTGGGGTAGTTCTGTGAAGCATGAGATATTTGTTTTGTACTAGATCATGAGGGTAACAGCAGGAGATGAGAGCTTGGGACAGGTTTTGAGTGTACCTGGAGAGAAATTCTTCATTGGATCAGATGTGTTTGCCAGGGATGGCCAGGCTCTGAGGAAGGAAACATTTGGTGTGGGAGGGATAGCAACTGCTGAAGTGAATGTGTTGTTGTAGATTTTTAGGTTTGATGTAAATAGAGGTATGGAGGACCCAATTCTGTTAGGAAATATCAATATCAACATCAAGGAATGTGACATATGTGGGAGTGACTCCAGGGAAAGTTGATAGTGTCTGTTGTTTAAAGAGTTGAGGAGGTCTATTAGGTGGTTTTTACTATGGGTCCAGATCAGAAAAATATTGTCTATGTATCTGAACCACAAAAGTGTTGTGGGTGAGATTTTGTTTAGGTCTTACTTAATAGAAATCAAACCCAAATTAACACAGTTTTTCTTATAATGAAAACCTGACCAAAAAATGTCATTTATTGAAATTCATCAAAACTTGAACATTATTACTTCCACATGACTTGTGTTTTACAATGATGAATGATAGTTAGAAATA
Source organism: Vandiemenella viatica (assembly GCA_031002005.1). Lineage (NCBI taxonomy): Eukaryota > Metazoa > Arthropoda > Insecta > Orthoptera > Morabidae > Vandiemenella > Vandiemenella viatica. Next base: position 98,952,100 of record CM061921.1, on the reverse strand, counting down.
TTCAGGGATTTTCTTCTGAGATGTGTTTATTGTGCAAAGAGTTCAATACCAATCAGCAGGTGGCATGATGTGTTGACTGATACACAGGTTCTGTTGTGGCAGGCTGTAGCAAAGTGCTGGCTGGCTGCCACGCAACACAAACCCCCTACCCATGAAAGTGTGTATGTCCAGAGGCAGTAGCTGTAGCACACTGCTCTGCTGTATCTTGGGCAGACTCTGTTGTAATCCAGGAGCACTGCTTTAGCTGAACTCAACTGGCAGTACTGCGTCTCTGATGATATAATGGGAACTGAAGCAGAAGTAGTTTTTAAAGACTCAAATGGGTCACAGAAAAAAGAAAGGATGTGTGTGGGGTCACATGTCTAGGAATTGTTCCAGGGCACTAACACAGTGATAGTGGGGGATGTAAGTATATAGACAAGTTACAACAATAGAAACTAGGAAAGAATATGTAGTGGAGCATTATGTAAACCTTCTACCACTCAGGAGAATGTAGTGAGTAAAGTTTATAGCATAAAGTTAAGTTTGATAGTAAAATAGTTTTTGAACTAAAATCAGATTGATATCATTTGATGCAGATATACCAAAAGGGTAAGGCCAGATGCTACAAACCTGCACATTAGTTTTAATAATAAAGACAATAAAATGGGACAGGAGTCTGCCAAGTGTGGTAGTTGGTGAACAAATTTCAAGTAGTGCAAGTTAGGGCAAAATTGGACTTGGTTTATTTTCAAAGAAATAGTTTTTGTGATAGATTATTTTGAATGCAAATGGAACTTAGAAACATTATAGTGGTGAACTTTGAGCAATAACCATGTGACTTACTACTACTAAAGATTTCAAGTTTTCTGGGGGAAGTGAACTTTTAAAAATATAGCAGTTCCACTGTTCTATACTGTTGTTGACAAGTTTTATCAAGAATGTTTTGTGGTGCTTCAGGACTTCAACTTGAACGAGAGAATATGTCTCATACATTTAACCTGCAATCTTTACAAAAGATTGATGTTCGATATACATTTGCTATCAGGCTACATTGTAATTCTAATAACAACAACTCGTTTCACTATAAACTCAGTGAAATGAGTTTAACTACCTATTGTTCTTTGCAGTTCAAGTATTCACTATTAAAATGTGTCTGACAACCGTCTTAGTCAAAGAACTTTGGTGATCATTTAAGAAAGTTTGATAGATTGACAATACCTGCTGTTAATGATAATATTTATCTCCTATCCCAAGCTAGATTTTAACATAAGAAATCGGGAGGAAGAGGAGTGGGGATTGTGGAGAGACGTTCCAGGAAATATGGAGTGTCTTCGATGAATAAAATGAGGTTCTGCACAGGAAGTTATAGATGTTCATCATAGTCCAATTCCCTCCTCAGAATCCCTTTACCCCCACCCTGTACCTTGTTCCCAGGATCTACAAGGTTGGCAGTCCTGGGCGATTCATATGGGCTGCCTGCCCACTGAAAGGGTTTCAGCTATGAGGTTCAGCATCTTGAACTCTTATGCAGAACCTTCTTTCCTGCATCAAACATACTCCACACTTTCGTGAGACATGTCAAATGATTTCTATTGTGATTACTACCACACAATGTGAATTAACAGATTTTGAATGCATAATGGTAGTTGGTGCCAGATACACGAGACATTGCATTTCAGAAATAGTTAGCGAATTCAACATTCCTAAATCCATAGCGTCAAGAGGGTGGCATGACCTCCTGACATCAACACAGTGGCCGACCACATCTAATTAATGACCAAAACCTGTGATGTCTGCGTTTATGTGTTAGTGTTGACAGGCAGGCAATAATGTGTCAGGGAAAAGCAACACTCAGCTTGGTACATATGAAAAATTTTTCATGTTTGGCTTGAGGAACATTCCGCACAATTCCAGCTATTGATTTGGCCACCTAGATCATCAGACATGAATCCAATTGTACCTATCTCGGACATGATTGAAATTTCAATTTGTACACAGTATCCTCCAATGGCAACACTTTTCCGATTGTAGACATGAGCACTGATGTTTGGTCCACCGACCAGGCCAGCTGCGACCAAGCATCCCACAGGCCGGCCCAGTCACACGTTCCCCCATGCTCAACCAACAGTGTAGTGCGTCACTGATGAGTGTTGGTTCTAACATTTGGTCACGCCCGTAGTGTAATTTCCACCTCACACAACCGACACACCAAGTGTCACTGTAGGAGTGCAGGTTCCAGCACACTCATCCAAGCTTCACAGAACAACACTGTAGTGCACGATCATACCACAGTAGCCGGAGGGCTGCTGCGACACCCAGGTCCAATGTACGATCCCATGCACTACCAGTACCAATTTACATAGATGACCTATTATGGCAATAAAGAGACAGGCGCATACCAGTGGCAAGGGGCACCACTTCACATGATCACTTAGCTGTGCACAACAGCAGCAGCCCATACCCGCTACCTTCAACGATGCATGTTGGCTTACCAGTACCATATATCTACCCCAGCAGAGTCACATCACCTCTCTATACCTGAGGTCTTAACCACTGGGAGCAGCAGAAAGTGGGACAAGTCCCTTCCTCCCTGGGTCATTGGTCTTATTGCCAAGTATATTGGCACTGACTCCATGCCGGCAGCATGAGGCACCAAATCTGAGACTCCGTTGTGCACAGTCTTCGAAACAACCAGGCACATTGACCCCCGGCACCATTGGATTCCAGCAGCAGGATTGCTTCCTCTGAGCCCTACATGCCACAAGCAAGAGCAGTGAATTGATCCCGACCTCTGCACTGAACCCCTAGCAGTCGGAGACTGTGGACACAGGATACAAGTATCGGGGGTGGCATAGGTGGCAACGGCACACCTCCTTCAATGCCCCCTGTAGGGACCTGTGCCAATTCTGAACAGCTGTAGAGGAAACAAGGCTAAATATTTCTCTAGGGGACTTAAACAACGTGTTGAATCAGCGCCACACCGCCAGGCTAAAGAGTGTCCCACGTGATATTTGGAGTATCCTATGACTTTTGGCACTTAAATATGTGTGTGTGTGTGTTTGTGAAAATGCGAGATAGAAAAATAGAAATTATTATAGTGGAGTAAACTATTGTTTATCATGGATGATGTTAGTATGGCATCAACATGCCTAAAAAAAAAAAAAAAAAAAAAAAAAAAACAAACACATTAAACATTGTAATTATCTGAGGTGTAACTTTTTTCAACAGAGAACATAGCATACAAGGCAGGAGTAGAGTCCTTCTTCAGCGGTAGAGCATGTGATTCTGTTTTCTACTGTTAAAGAACTGTTTGGCCCCAAAAATTTCTATTCGTTCATGTTTCTACACTGTCCTGTCATAATTTTTGGTAAGCAATGATATCTTTCCTTATTAAATATATGTACATTTATGTGTTTTTGTGAGTATTATGTTAGTGTCCTGACTTTTCTACTAGAAACAATAGTAAGGTAAGATATAAGCCATACAGTCACAGGTCAATTAAAGAATTTGAGATTGTTATAGCCGATCATTCTAAAGTTTTTTGTAGACATAAAAATTGCATATTCTCACTCCAGAACCATTCTATATTAGTCTTCTTTCTTCTCTAGCTCTGTGTAAAAATATAAGTGACACATCACTTGACTACTCAGCTGAGAATGTGTTCTGCCATCTGACCTTCTTGTGTTGCTGTTCATATAACATTTGGGCTGGATTTTCATCTTCTAAAAAATCTCTCAGGATAAAATTAAGATGCCACTTTTAAAACTGTTATATTAAATCAATCAATTTATTCATAGTACATAACTTTACACATAATTACCTATCATAACCATCACACGTGTCATGTAACTTGGGGTTTGGCTAGTCGTGTTGCTACTGTTAGACTGAAGGAGAAACATGGTCATTTTCCCTTATCTCCTGTTGTGCTGAAACATTTGCAGAAGGCTTTATTTGGAATGGAGTATAGCTGAGTTAGTATGTTCTGCCATCACTTAAATGTGATCCTGTTCGGTGCATTTTCAGACTGTCAAGATTGCACATACTCTGGAAAATCAGTTAAGTGCCAAAATTGATCAATAAAGATAACAGCAGATTCAAAGAATTAGCAAGCTAATGTGAAAATCCAATATAACCTAATTGACTTACAAGTTGCTGCCAGTCACTGCTGCTCTACAAGCGAAAAGAAACATTCACACAACTGTTTGGAGATCTTCTTCATCGCTGCACTAGACGAATCACTCTTACTTCATTTGTTTATACACGAAAAATTATGTATGGTACAGATATTCTTGAGAAATTCAATTTAGGATGAATTGTTAAAGAAGCCTAGACCATCTGGTTTATGCCTATGTCATTTTCCCCCGAGTCTAATAACATTTCCTGCATGCAGTTAAATCTCTTATCAACAGTTTCTAGACACCAGGTATCCTCCTCCTGGTCTTAATCACCCAACACAAATTCTGGTAAACCAAGTGCTTAATTTTCCTTTATATTATTTTAAACTTTTTATGTACTTCTCATATTCTGTTATTTTATTTTCTTAGCCCTCCCCCCCCCCCACCTCTCTCTCTCTCTCTCTCTTACCAGTTTTTCATACTCTCATTTCCTCACCCTTGCTCACAACTAGACATTAAAGCTGATCAGAGTGGGTTGTATTTCTCATTTAATCTGTGACATTATTAAGGAGTTACCAAAATATTTTGTATTTGTGAAAATGGACGATGATGATGTGTTTCTTGTGTCATTTAGTCGTTGCCTTCAGCTGTGATAAGTGACTGGTTGGATTGCTTTCTCCACCCTTTTTTGAGATCAGTTTGCCTCATAATATTGTTTCCTTCATGATTATTATTCACGTATTGCTATTTTGTCACGTAAATTGTATTTCATTGCTTTTGTTTTTATTTATTTTTTATTTTTATGTGGAAAAAGTTCCTCTTTCTCAATATTTTGTTTCTGCCATTTAATATTTTCTCTGCTTTTCAGTTCTTCAGCTGAAAATATGTCAACAGCAGCAGATGGCAGTATGGTATTTTTTTTTAAATTTCTCCTTGAATCTTAATCAACACACAAATTTTTCTCCTACTTTTATTTTCTTCCTCCACATATATGTTAAATACCAATTTTTATTGATTCTTGTTTGTCATTGTTACTTTTATTCTACATAAATCTCAAGTATTTAACACATTTAATTTTCAAGAAATATTCCACAAATGCCAGAAATGTGATTTTCTTGATCTGTCATTTTTTCGTATTAATTGCTTGTTTCTCCAGTATCTGTGCTTTATATTTTGTGAATCCTGATTATTCTTCATGTAGTTTCTGATGCTTATGGCCTTTTAATATCAGTTTGAATGATATTTCAACTGCTGCTTCACCCATAAAGTTTATCAGTTCTGTCATACTTCATGTAGTGTCTTATTTCAACCTCTTTAAGTCAAGCCTGATCTTCTAACTATAGGAAATGGAGATAGAGGGAGTTACAGAAACGTACAACTTCCCTCGAAAATTTTGACTGTGTGGGTTTAGTGTAGTGAAGTGTTATTGTATGTATGTGAGTGTGTGATACGTATAGTATCTTATTTGTGTTTTGCATAAGAAATCAATGAATGGTAGATTTGTGAATTCTAATAATGGCCCATTTTGGCCTACTCTTTGAAAGGCGCCGATGGGACTGAAATTTAACATCACTGTCTAACAGATGAATTACCATCAACAATATTTTGTGCCCTGCACATAAATTCACTATGAGGTTTTGATTTTGCACAGCATTTTTGTTCGCAATTTGCTTTTTAGAAATTGATCACCACCACCACCTCTCTTATCCTGCAGATGAATTACTACTAGGTTTTGAAGCAAGTAACCTCCTGTTGATTAATGGGAAAAGTTACTGTGCCTTGGTGACCTCAACCACAAAGTGGGCAAAGCTTTTTAATTTTTGTAATATAATCTTCTACAAAACTATGGATGAACACAGTCTAACATTATCTCTCTCTCTCTCTCTCTTATATATGCACAAATAATAACCAAAAGTATTTACTGCTGTTTTGCATTTCAGTACTTTTGATGCACATATTGTTCATTGAAAGTAGTTCGTGTTCAGAACAATTTACAAAATCCATTAAGGACCTTGTATGTGCTGAATGATAGTAAGTCTTCTGTTTAATGTAATACCTAGCGATTGGTTTTACCAATTAAGTGTAGTGAAACACCTAACATTGCAAATTCAAAATGAATACCTACAGTTGTTTCAGCCTATGTATTTATTTTTCTCTCTTATTAAATTTGTTACTGCTATTAAGAGCTTTTCTGCAAACATATAATTTTATAACAGCAAGTGCCAATAATGCTAGTCACACTTGAATAATATAAGCGTAGATACATTGTGGACAGCATTGTTTCACATTCTTTCTTCTAAAATATGGTTCACTGATAACGTAACTTGTGTAATTTTTATTTTTAAAAATTATGTTTTTTTCCAGTTTTGTTTCTTGTATAACATATTTTTATCATGGAGTTTCTCTTTTGTGTTACAGATGAATCTGATGAAAAGGAATTATAATACAAGCTGTGCTGGGTCAGTGGGTATACATTTTGTATATCCATGTAAAAGGATTGTTATTTAATATCTTGACTAAATTGTTCTTAAAAGTACTATTTAATTCATCTGACATCAGCAAAAGTTTCAAATAACCATTAAATTCAAGATAAGTTTGGTGGTTATATTTAAATATTTTTATTGTATTACATACCGAAGAAAACTTTATAACATGTCAGATGAATTAGATTAATTTTTTTTCTGAATTGAGAGAAGTGAGGGAAAATTTGAGTCACTATTGCAAGGTTATATATTGGACTCTCACTTTTCCTTCTGTGCAGTAAAAAGTTGAGTTTACATACATTTAGAGAAGTAAATTTGTGAAAGTTACTAGAAGTTCACAAGAATTCATCTTAACTGCGTTTATTATTCACATCATAATTGAGTACAGGAGAAAAATTACTGGTATGTCTATTGTGATTACAAATTAAACTGAATGCAGATACTGACTTTTCAGCTGTCCAATACAATTGCATAACAAGGCTGATAAAACATTAACTGAATGGTTATCAGTTTTCCAAAGCAAATGATGATAATTTTAATTCTAAACTTAGATCTGCAAAATGTATGAAGACTTTAGAAGGTCACTCAATTTAACATCGTGTTGGACTGTGACCCCGTTTCAATTTTCTGTAATTGTTGTTTTGGTTTGTGTCACTCATATAGTGTCTTTAAACATTGTAACTTACTAATTGGCACATATTAATAACCTTGCTACACCAAACATGCTATATGCAGACAATACACTAGTGTATCCCACTTCTTGTTGAAATTCCTATTGTGATTTCTTTTTGTTTCATTATTAGTGAAGACAAATCAGAGATTGTTCCAAAACTGTCCAGTATTTTGTAAATATGCTCATAAGGAATGAGCATAGCGTCTACATTTTTGCTAAACATTATGTCTTGTTACTTTTTCACAGGCACTGATGTCGTTCCAACAGGACCTAATTAAGTGAACTGATGAACTCTTTGTAGGTTATTCAGTTGCCCTGCTAGCTAAACTTGTTTTCTCATATTAATTAACATCACTTTTTTCTTCTTCCAATTGATCTGCATACCAAGACTGTTGCTTTTATCTTTTACCTACTCCTTTATTTCATTAAGTTGCTGTACACTGCTTGCTATGAGTGTGATATCATCTGCAAAGTGTAGTTTACTCGTTTTCTTTTTGGCAACTGAGAATTCCCGTTTGCAGCCCTGAAAGGTACATCTCAAGATTTATTAACCACAGATGTTAAAAAGTTGAATTGATAGGATGCAGCCTTGTTATACATCTTTTGAAACTCTCAAGGTTGACGATAACTCACCGTCAAGTCTTACTTGATGGTGAGCTGTTGTCTTACTTTAGTCATGTTGTTGTTTTAAATTCTCTCTATAAAAGTAATAAGGCATGGTGGCACATGCATTTCTTCCAGAACACACCACAACTTTGTCCAAACCATACAGTCAAATGCAGTTGCTTTGAAACAGAATAACAATTTTATTTTGTCAACAGTAGGTGAATAATTAGTACTTTATGGTTTATATGGCACTATCCTTAAACTACATTAATAATATAGCATACACTTTCCTAGAAATTTAGTAATCACTGTGACAGAGTCTTATAATGGTTAAAATGCCTTATAAATTCATTATGAGTCAGTAAATCAATGAAATTTTTAAAAAAATGGAAATGCAAGATTATTTTATTTGAATGTGATCCCACTTTTTTCTACTCTAACCTTTTACTGCACAGAAATGGGTAGAAGACATAGCATGTTCTGACTCAATACAGAGCAATATACTCTTTTCAATAGTTCTTGATCTCATGTTTCTATTGTGAGAGTTGAGCTCTGACATCTTCGTAAACAAATCTAATCTTGGTCTTGTTGTTTGATTTGATTGGCTGTTGTATACAAACACCATGTTACTCCAGCCTTTCTTAAAATATGATACTCCAAGTGTTGTAATTTCTGCAGATAACTGTGTAATTACAAGATTAATGCCAGAGCTCTTCTTTTACTGCTAGAGCTATAAGACGTTTTCAAACTATAAATAGGGACTTCTTTTATTTGTTACTTTGATGTTCCATGCACTGGTAAACCTGTAAGTTCAAATGTTAAATATTTAAGGTACAGATGTATATTATATTTTTTGGAATATAGTTGGGGAATGGAGGATAAGACAAATTTATGAGTGTTTAAGATTTTACTATTATATTGATTTCTCATTTTGTTTGATATCTCTTCAGCATTAAAGAATCTGTAATTATTCTTTATATATATATAAATGGGTTTGTTGGAAAGCAGCTAAGTTTTGTATATGGGCCCATGAAAGTATTTGTTTATGGTCCACCTAATGTTAACAGAAGTTTCACTTTGCATTAATTAGTATGAATTACATCAGGGTTTTCTAAGACCATGCTAAGCAAAATATATAAATTCTATTTTGCTCAATATTTTACAGGTAATGACATTTTATGGTTTTGCATGAATTTATAACACAAACTGACACTTCTGTGTTCCCTGCAGAAAAGTCTGAAAGTTGTCAGTATTAGCAAAAATGTGTATGTGTTTTTTGTCTAGCTATGACCAAATTGTGTTGTGCCATATAAGGAATGCATAAATCACTGGGGTGCTTAATAATGTCACATAAGGGAGAAAAGTGACACTTCTGAGATGAGATTATTTTAAATAATTCATTTTGTAATAATTGGCGAACACATTTTTAACAAAATGTAAATGAATATGCAAGCAAAAACCTATTAAAAATTTAGATGATGGTGTACAACACTTAATTAATAAGTGTTGGTGACAGTTCCCATGTCAGTGTGATCTGAACTGAAGAGATTTATGTCAGAAAATTTGCATAAAGTGATTTAGTGTGTGATGAGATCTGTTCTTGTGGTTTCAATTTTTTACTTTGTCAAGCTGAAGTGATTGTGGGTTAAGAAATATAAAGATTGCATTTCATGAATTAAGATGATAATGGATGAATATTTTATGTATTGTAGCATGTAGTTTTTTTAAAATGTTCATTTGTGTTCAACTCCCCCATCAGTGCTCTTGCAGACTGTTAATATTAAGGCAACTGGAGAAGTTACGATAACTGTAATGTTCCTCATGATTAGTTTTTGCAATCACTAAGGACATTCAGTGGTTGGTTGAGATAATAGTTTGTTTTGTGATTTTGTCACAACACTTAAAAATTTCGTGTTTCCTTGAACATTTTTTTTTCAGTTTTATAAATGTTAATTACAAATAAATAATGATTGAAAATTTATCTGTTGTTTCACTTAAACCTAATTTCACGATTTTGTATATATTGAATAAGAAGTCTAGCCTTGTGGGTAAGCAGTAACACTTGGGTCTGGATTTGGGAGAATGCAGGTTCAAATCCCTGTCCGGCCATCTAGATATTAGTTTACCTTGGATTCCCTAAATCACTCCATGTGAATGTTGGTATGGATCCTACAGAAGTCCATGGTAAAATTACTTCCTTTTCCTTATACCCATCCTCTTCCAGTTCTGATGACTTATCAACAAGCTGTGAAGCCAGGGGAAAAAAAAAAAAAAAAAAAAAAATATGCATAGTGCGAGCTGCTACCGGTGTGTAATCTAGAGGTGGCCCACATTCTCCTCTTTTGTACACATGCAAGCCGTCAGCTCAGAAATTACAAATATTATAGCAAAAAAAAAGGTTCTGTGTGGGATATTATTGATTTAATAATTACTTTTATTCAATGACACTATTACATTTGGATACACTCTCTCGTGGCCCCAGCGCCTCTTATAAAACCGGCTGCCCAAAATCAACAACCCACGCCCATCAGCTGTGCTGGGAAATGTCACATTTTATTACTTAATATAAAAACACTATCCTTCCCTGGTTACAACACATCCTACTATCTGTGGAACTCTGTTTACATTCTTATTACAATTATTTATATTAATTACAATCAGAATATTATTAAATGCACACTATAAATACAAATTTAATTATTTATGGAGAAAAAGACAAAATTAAACTATTGTACAAAATGTCAGACGTAAATGTCACACCGGCCCCCACATCATGGCATAATTAATTGGGTGTTGAAAACATCCGATTCATTTGCCGAGATACTAACATCTTATGTGACAAAATTGTTACACTTTAATGAACCACTGATGGCAATTTTAAGGTTCATTCAAATTCCTTGTGAGCACATTATTTCAATGTCCAACTCACGGTGTGACTCACTGCCACATCAGTTACATTTGTTAGTGACCACTGTTTTCCTCAGCCATCAAATTATCCAATTTTCAATTGAACATACATAATATTTGCACTTTCACACTGTCCAAATCCCTATTCTATTATACCTACATACACAAAAATACAATACACAAAGCAAAAGAAGTCTATTACTAATCACCGTCTCTTTCAGTCCCTTGCTTACTTGACATTGTTCAATACTTTCACATAATTTTAACAAGTTATAATCACCTGTCTTTATTTTTATATTGTTTTAAGTCTACAACATTTCTCAAACCAAAGGTTTTGTTTGACTTAGGGTATGCCAACAAATATGCACTAATATTTGGCTTTGCAATTATTTTGAAAGGCCCATGGTAAACTTTAAAAAACTTTTTAATTTTGGAGTTAATTTCACAAGACTTTTTCTGTGTTCTCACCAGAACGAGATCTCCCTAATTATATTCGGTTGGGTTTATCCATTTCTCATGCCTTCTTTTTCTTTCATCTGCTTTCTTCTTCATCATATTTTTAAAATTTACTAACAACTCTTCTCTATCGATCTGTGTCGTTGGCGGAAAGCTTTATATTTTCCTTTATTGTGTTAGGAGGATCCTCACTGAACATGATTCGGTATGGCCTATATCCTGTACTTTCACTCGGAATGCTGTTGGTTATTTCTTCAAAATCTTTCACATACTCAATCCATTTGATATGCTTCTGGCAGCAATAAGTTCTGAATAAGTGATATAACTCTCTCATAATTCGTTCTGAAGGATTACTGGCTGGATAGTAAGCAGATATTTTAATATGCCGAATATTACTCTCTTGCATACATGCAGTCCATATTCTCGAAATAAACTGACTTCCGTTATCCGACAAAATCGAATTTGGCCATCCTACAGTTTCAAAATATTCTCTCTCCAACTTTGTTACTAGAAATTTTCCAGTAGCTTTCTTTAAGGCATAAAGCTTTACAAATTTTGAGAATGCATCGAGGATGACAAATATATACATAAACCCTCTTCTGGCTCTAGGTCAGGGGCCATATAAATCCACCGCTAGTAATTCTAGTGCCTCCTTTGGTAATATTCTTTGCATTCGGTTCTTAGTTGCTACCGTGAACACTTTAGTTCAGTTGACACTGATCGCAGCTAGCTAATCTGGCCATTCGCTTGCACATATTGTTAAAAATCACTACTTGTTGTAATTTCGAATAACATTTGTCAGGTCCATAACTCAAATGAATATAATCAATTATTACATCTATATACTGATTTGGGCAACACAACCTTCATTTTTCTGTAGTTTCTTCCTTTCTTCAAAACAAAAGACCATCATACAGTCTAATATTTTTTCAACTTGTTGTTATTTCTATCCCCTAAATTTTGCTTTACTAACCTTAAGCATTCATCTTCATTTTGTTTCCTCCTCATATTTTTGCAAATTTCTTTCACACACTTTTCATATGCCACTCCTTTCAAATAATATATTTTTAATATTTTCTTGGAGCTGTCTGTATCATTTACCTCGCCTTGACCTACAGGCAACCTTGACAAAGCATCCGCTACATTATTGTCAAGACCATTGATGTACCATATTTCATACTCAAACTGTTGTAAAAATAGAGCCCACATAGTTAGTCACCCATGCAGCAACTTGCACTCTTGTAGGAAAGTCAAAGATTTATGGTCGGTATAAACAATTGTTTTGTGCCCTCACAAATAATTTTTAAATTTTTGGAATCCCATATAATGCTTAGGGCTTCTTTTTTACGATATTCCATATGACCTTTCATATTTATTTAGCAGTCGACTACGGAAAGCTATCGTTCTCTCTTCTTGTCCTCCAACATTTTCAATTTGAAATAAATGTAATCCCAATCCATAATCAGAGCTGTCCGTTTCGATATAAAAAAGCAAATCTAGATTCAGAGTGGTATAATAATTCAGATTTGTTCAATTCTTGTTTTATTTTTTCAAATGCTTGCTGGCATTGTGTAGTCCATATCCATGTTGCATTTTTCTTTCTCAGCTTATTTAAATGTGGATCATTAAAAGACTGGTCAGCAACAAATTTTCAATAGAAGCCACATAATCCAAAAAATGATTTTAATTGTTTTTTGGTATGGGATTTTTTCCTATTGCTTCTAATTTGTCAGGATCCAGTACTATCCCTGTTGTTACGTTGTGTCCTAAAAAATTTATTTCTCTTTTTACAAATTTCCATTTTGACAATTTCAAGGTCTTGCCCCCTCTTCTAAAAGCCTGCAAAACTTCTTCCAATGTTTTACAATGATCCCCCCCAGGACTTGAGCTTATCAAAATATCATCCACATAAATTGACAATTAACTTAACTGATCTTCACCGTGAACTTGGTTCAATGCACGTATGAATACTGAAACTGATATATTCACACCAAATAGGCAACACAATACTGGTAATACTTGCCTCCATATAGAAAAGCAGTGTATTTTCGTCATTCTTTCGCCAGCGGAATTTGCCAATAGCCACCAGATAAATTCGGACTCGTCATATATTCAACGCCAAGAAATTTCTGCAACATTTCTTCCAAATTTTCTGGTCTATCAGTTTCTTTTTCTACAATTTTGTTTAAAGTCCTTGCATCCAAAACTAGCCCCACAGAGCCATCCTTCTTCCCGACGACAATAAGCGGATTGTTGTACTAGCTATCACTCCGTTCGACGATGCCCCATTGTAGCATTTTACTTATCTCCTGTTCAACAGCATTTTTCTTTGCTAAAGGTACCGGATATGGTTTTATAAAAAACGGGACATGTTTTATTTTCAATCTAGCTGACACCCTGCGACTTCGCACGCGTGGTTTAAGAATTTCGTTGCCAGAATTGAATATAGAAATCTGTTGGTAACGTAGGATTGGTCCCAAACAACACCAAGTGGGCATAATATGTACAGGAAAGCCATCACTGTATCATTCTACCATCGAACCTGTCTCATGAAGAGAATCAACTTCCAACATATTTAAAAACAGAAAAACAAACGAAGGTGCGGTGATTTTGGATTGGGGGGGGGGGGGGTGACAGGGGGTTTAACTAAGGGCAGCTTTATTTCAGCTTGGTCTTTTCTTCTTTCTTCAGCATGAGTATCTAATTCCTGGATTCTAATAACTTAAGCTGCTCGTGCTATGCTAGAGGTATACCTTAGGTCAGTTTACGCCCGCGAGGCATGTCAAAAAAGAAGGAAAAATAAACTGGTGCCAGAAACATTTAAGCAGAGAAAAACTAATAGCACAGAGAGAATCGACATCTATATTAAATAATACGTTTTGTCTCTAAACGAAATTTATTAACAAATCATACACTAACATAATGCCCAACAAGCACCGCTTGAGCAATCGACGTATTATTACAGACTAACAGACATCCGTCTCTTTGTCACCATTCGATAAGTTCTCAAAATTTTGTGACTACAACTGTTATTCATACTGAAATTTTTCCTGTGCCCTTCCTACAGATACAAAGTATTTTCTTGTCCAATTTCATCAATATCGGAATAACCATTTAGTCGTCAAAACGTAACTAAAAGACAGAGACTTACTTCCGCATTTATAGTATTATTAGTGCAGATCACACACTGACTGCGAGCAACCCCTGAGGGATCAATGGATCAATATAACTTACACCTACAGCATTGTAAGACTGCCTACCTACGATTTGCCGCGCATTGCACCCCTAAATTTGTGATATCTACAGTTTAACATTCAATCCGAACAACAGACGGTCCAGGCGTGACTCTTACGATCAAAAACAATTTTTTAAGATCTTTTCTCCTCAGAGATTTGAACCGGAGACCACCACCCAAACAGCATTAAGCAGGCACTTTAACCACTGAGCTACCAGATCACTATATAGAATGGTCGTACAGAGACTTATACATCCTACGCGTCTTTCTATCACTGTTCAGTAATTTTTCAAAATTGTAAGACAACATGTATTATTTAAACAGAAAATTTTAACCAAATGTAGACCGCATTTTTCTCCTTTTTTCAAAGGATAAGAGTGCTAAGTTTCATTGAGATCGTATGAAAGCTGTGGATTTGTAGGAAGAACAAACATACATACATTCATCTTTGTATATATCGATTTACATTCAAAGTTCTCTACGATACCCGGACGATCAGAGAATCTGTTGACATTTCTTTCTAGTAGAATATCCAACAATTGTCCCTTCTGCTCTAAAGCAATTTTCTCAATTTCAATAACTTCATTTCGTATAGTATCGTCACCCGAAGAACCATCATCATTTTTAAATATATCTGTACATTTAAAACATCCTCTTTTGAATAAAACATGCATCATTTGTAATTTCACGTTTCCTAAAATTCCCGAACCATTCACCACCTCTTTCTCAAATTTTACAACGTGTTCTATCCCATCTTTCAAAAACTTTATCTCTCCCTTTTCACGATCGATAAGCACACGGTACTTCATCAATAAATCTATTCCTAGTATACAATTTATGTTTAAGCCTGGTATTACAATGCAATGGTTTTCTATTCGGTTGCCGTTTACCTTCTAGTT
The DNA here is from genome assembly GCA_031002005.1 of Vandiemenella viatica. Classification (NCBI taxonomy): domain Eukaryota; kingdom Metazoa; phylum Arthropoda; class Insecta; order Orthoptera; family Morabidae; genus Vandiemenella; species Vandiemenella viatica. Next base: position 98,936,744 of record CM061921.1, on the reverse strand, counting down.
CCAGCCAAATTTGTGTCTTCAATCTTCTACCTAACTTTACTGTGGCTCCCATAATCTGTACATAATTAACTGGCATTTCAGTTATCTTCCGGCTTTCGGTTATATGCTCATACAGTCCATGAGAAATTGCTGTCAAATCACTGCCTGAATCCACGAGCGACTGGCATTCCATACCAAGTATCTGTACGTCAATCAGTGGCTGACGTATTTCATTTTCTACCGCTTCATAAATATCGTAAAAATCTTTGACAACTTCCTCGTGTGACCGTTCACCTGCTCCTTCCTTGTTTACTCATGATAAACTGTTTAGATTAATTTGCTGTTGGCCGTCCTCTTTCGTACCCTGCAACAATGATTTCTTTTCCTCTTCTTCCTTGCTGACTTGAAAACAAATAGTCGCATTAGTATCCCCTTGCAGCGCATCTATTTTCGCATTCTGACAACTACCTTTTTCTAATTTTTCAGATGCTCCACTATGTGACACAACTGCATATCCTTCTTTCACATAATTTCTTCATTTTCTTCATATTCACCTTCATTATATTCATCATATTCTTCGTCGCTGCTTGATTCACAGTCTGCAACTTCTTCGCTCTCGGCGATATTTAAAGGTAGTTCTTCTCTCAATTCTTGTTCTACAAACATATTTTGCGCTAACTCATTTCGCTCTGCAGCTCCATTCGTTTTCTCTTCAACATGATCATTTTAATAACTCTTATCAAATACATCGATTCTGGCCAACTCATATATTTCTTCGCTCTTCCATCTGCTGTCATTACTTTCTAGAATGGTCCCATATTTGCTGTCGTTCATTTTGTGTAAATACTTCCACCACTCGAAATATTATTCTTTACTTGATTGCTGGATTTGGTAACTGGAATCCTTGCTCATCATTCTCATTCTACACGCACTCATTGGTCCGGAAATTCCTGTCGACCCTGTTGGGACCGTCCCAGTTGCGGATTCAAGTTTCATGCCCTCCACTCGTCATTGTTTCGCTCACCATCTTTACTTTTCAAGAACATAGTTTGACTATATTGCTGTTGCTGATTCCCACGCTCACTCGGCACGTTATTCCGCCTGCCACCATTGTTATTGTTATTATAAAATCACTGTGCGTCTTCTCTGCCTCGCTGATTCACCTGCATACCTCCTCTTCCGTAGCCATTATGTCCTCTCTTCGGCAAATTGTTCGACCTATTATCATGGTGCTAGTCGCCCTGCTTATCATTTCCATAACTAGCTTCTCGATAATTTTCAAACACTATTTTCAATCACTTCGTTGCATACTTCTGCAACAATATTTCTATTTGCTACAGGCTGATCTAAATATCCTAATAATCTTGTCATTAGTTCACAAAAACCACGCATGCGCCCGTCTCGTCTGCTGTACCGCCGACAATCATAAAAATTATTTTTACCCTCCTCTGCCATTGCGCAGACCAAAATTTGTCCCCGAAACATCCCCAAAAATGTATTATAATCATTACAGTCTTCCGGTATTTCACAACTCCAAGAGAATACTTCATCCTTCAGCTTGCTTCGAACATGTGGGATCTTATCCATATCCGACCACTCTACTGGCAAATCTTTAGAGTATATTTTCACAAAATCTGCCGGATGGATTTTTCCGCGCGGTAATTGACTGTACGCCACGACACTCCCAATAACAACCGATTTAGTCTGTTGTGCTACTTCTTCTAGAACGGTTAAGCCTGTTGTGCCACTTCTTCCAATCTTTCCTCCATGTGGCTAAACGTTTACCGACATATTCAACATTGTGTGATAGCTGTTCTCTTTTTTCAGACATCTCCACCACCTCTTTTACCTGCTTCTGGCATTCTTTTCGGTTCTCCTTCAGTTTCAAATTTAGGGAGTCTTCGATTTCTTCTATGATTTCTCCTTCATGTTATTTCACAGACTGTTTTACCAAAACGGGAACACCTCGTCCCACCTCTTACTTAAAATTTAATAAATACTTTTGTACCTCTTGTTTCCAATTATTCTGTATTCTACTTATCTCCTCTTTTAATTCTCTCTTCATTTCTTGATATGATTTTTCTTGATTTGATAAAATTCTCTCTTCCATTTTTCCCATAATTTGTTTTATTTCTTGATTTGCTTGTTACTGTCTTTGAATTGCTTCTTCCTGTTTTTGTATTAAGAAGGCAATCATTTGTTAAAGATCTGTGTTCCTATCTCTAGTACAATCTGATCGATCCAAGTCTGGTGAAAACACGTTTTCTCCTGAATCCTGCCTTTCTTTACTATAATTCTCACTGTCCAACCCATTATCTTCATCTTTATCACTAAAGCAACTAATTGCAAAATAATCCGCAACCCCATTTGCATTGTCATTTGCATTCAGACTACTGCATTTTGACCATGGCAATCATTACTACTGTCTTCGTCCTTGTTTATTTCATTGACACTGACAACCCCAGTACTATCAGTTTGCGAACCAGACATATTAATCCGATCTCCCCCTAAACTACTACCGGCATTCACCCTTAACAACGCTTGTCAATTATTGTTATTATTATTACTCCGTGATTCACTAAAAGTGTGTGGTGGAGCGTGTATTGCACCTATCCAAAAGGGTGATAGTTTCGAAGGAATATACGGGATATGGCAGGAGGCGCCCATGGGCTATTGTGAGGAACCATTCCAGCATTCACCTGGAGTGATCCGGGAAAACCATGGAAATCCCAGATCAGGATGGTCGGAGTGCTTTATCGAAAGCTATTCCTGTCGGATTTTAAGTTTACTCGCCCGGTAAATCCTTTCTATTCCTTTCCCTAATCGCTCGTGGGAAAAATGAATACAGAAATGAATCGGTTCTGGCACTGATTTCTCTTATCTTATTTTCGCGGTCATTCCGAGGTATGAATGTTCGTGGTAGCAATTTTTGCTGGCTCTCATTCCAAACTACGTCTCATGAATTTTTCAATTAGCTTCCGTCGAGAGCAACGCCTTCGGTGTTCCAGGTCTTCCCATCCTAGCTGCTTCAACATCGCACTTACGCTTTCCCTCCAATTATATATACCTGTCACGAATCGGGTGGCTCTTTTTTGGACATTCTCTAATGCCTCCATTAACCCCTTTTGATGGGGGCCCCTTACAGTACAACAATATTCTATGTGAGGCCGTACTAGTGACTTGTATACAATCTTTTTAACTTCCGGAGTGCATTGATTTAAATTACGACCTAGAAGTCGGAGCATACGATTTGCTTTCCCAATTACATTCTCGATATGCTCATTCCACGACAGATTATTACGAATTGTTACCCCTAGGTATTTAGCGGAATCTACCGTTGTAAGGACAGGATCATTAATTGTATATTCATAGTTAAATGGTGTCGCCTTTTTACTTACATGTATGACTTGGCACTTTTTAGCGTTTAACTCCAACTGCCAATCTTTACACCACGCAATTATTTTCATAATATCGTCTTGTAACAAAGCGCAGTCATCCTGGGTTTTGATTTCTCGATAAATAATAGCATCATCGGCAAATAATCTTTTCATCCCCCCTATTATGTCGCATAGATTATTAATGTATATGAGAAACAACCGAGGCCCTATCACGCTTCCCTGGGGAACCCCGGACCTCACATCGGTACGTGATGAACGCTCACCGTCGAGAACTACACTCTGTATTCTGCCCTTCAGAAAGTCTGCACCGAGCGTGGTGGTGTAACGGATAGCGTTCTGGCCTCGCATTCGGGAGCACGGCGGTTCGAATCCCTGTCCGGGCATCCTGATTTGGGTTTTCCATGGTTTCCCAAATCACTTCAGGCAAATGCCGGGATGCTTCCTTCAAAAAGCCATGCCCGAATTCCTTCCCATTCCTTGCCCCCATCCTTTCCCGTCTCTTAAAGACCTCGCTGTTGAGAGACGTAAAGCAGTTTTTTTTTAAAAAAAAAAAAAAAGTCTGCAACCCAGTTACATTTTTGTCTAGATATGCCGTAACCACGAAGTTTGCTAAGTAATCTAGTGTGAGGCACAGTGTCGAAAGCTTTTTTAAAATCTAATAGAACTAAATCAACCTGGGATTGCTCATCTGTCCAGGAGATCTTTGCGTCCGAAATGTTGCAGACATCTGTCACAAATGTGCATTCCACGTGTATATCTACTTAATGAAGATCTAACAAACGCCGACAGGTCGTGAATCCAACAGTAATGGAATTATTTCCCACTGCCGTCGCTAATCATCAACATGTTTATGTGGTGAACGCGTTTGTCTGCAGTGTGATGGAGGGCCCCGGAAACTACATGTTTACCTTTAACTTCATCCAGACCGAAAACATTTACAGAATAGTCTGGATTTTGCCTCTCGAATTTAGAAATGTCTGAGAGTTTTACCGGAAACTCAATACCTGAAAAATCGAGGGGGTAGAGTGAACGTACTTTCTTGTAGGTGCTAACCCTGTCACCATTTTTTTAAGCGCCTTTACGTGATATGCAAGAATTGTCCATAGAAAGCACAACTCGTCATTCTTGTTTTCAACATTGATGACGGCTTTCTTTCTACAGATATCAAGTGGCAGAGCGACATAGGAAGACCCCCGATAGAAAGGTTGAAAATTAGAAATGCTAATGTCGAGGGATTCTATTCTATCGAGAGTTTTGCCACTTATCCTTTCTTGAAACTCACACAATTTTACTCTGAGCTCCGACTTCGAATATTTTTCATACCAATCCGACAGGCAAGTGCTTGTTGTGACCTCACGCATTTTAGTTAAAAAGCTCATATGGGCGGTTTCTAAAATCATTTACGTCTGTATTTTATATGTGTTAATCAGTCCAACCTGCACCTTTACAGATGGGGAGGACCGATTATCCACAATTTCGTGAAGTTTACTGGCAACATGTTTAAAGCAAGCATCAATGAAATTCATTGGATCAATGAAATTTTGGGAATTTGAAATTGTCCCGGAATAAATTCTATTTTTAAATGCACTAAGCCTGTCTTCAAGGACTAAGCGCGATACTGCTGACTCACCCATCGTTGCTGCCTGATCATGACGGCATGATGGCGTCCCTGCACCGACGAACGGTCGGCTTGGCCCGGGCGAAGGACCGGTGGACTGGCGGCTTGACCCGGGCGATGGACCGGCGTACTGCCGGCTTGGGCCGGGCGATGGGTCGGCGTACTGCCAGCTGGGCCCGTGCGATGGACCGGCATAATGTCGACTTGGGCCGGGCGATGGGCTATTGAAGTGGCGGCTGGAGCCGGTCGATGGGCTGTTGAAGTGGCGGCTGGGTCCGGACGATGGTCGGCTTGACCCGGCTGTTGCTGCTGCTGTGGCGGGCGGTCGGCTAGGTCCGACTGTGGCTGACGTCTCCCATGGTCGCCATATTGGTTGCGGAACTGCCTCGTTGGCCGGGCGTCCGACCGCCCCCTTTGAAACATAAAAAAGAAGAAAAATGTTTTAGTATCATGAAAAACATAATTTTGTAAGCATAAAATAATATAGGTAAATTACTGATGTACTGGACTTACCGATATTCCAGTGTGGTGATGGTTGCGAAAGAACCCATTGTGGTGGCGGAGTTGGCGGCATACTGCTCTGCGACTCATTCATTGGGTTAGAGCAATCGCCAGGGTTGATATTAGCTCTTTTTGGGCAACTTAATTCCTGAGAAGAATTACCCTTACGCTTCTCTGGGCGTGATGGTTCATCTATAAAGAAAAAAAAAATGTATTAGCAATAGTTATAAAGACATGGAAAAAAATAATCTATAGATAAATATGTACTGAAATAAAAAAGGTCGCTGCAGGAAATATCCAATTCACCTGCGAACAAATAAATTAATAATATAGACTACTGCTTCAGCACTATACATTTTCATAAATCTAGTTACATTAAAAAACTTATCATTACCGAAATCATCCTGGCTAGTGAACGAGAAATCATCAAAGTCTGAAACAGAAAAAACCTCATCAGTATATGTGAAAGAATTTAAAACCGTCAGAAAACAAGTTAAATAACAATAATTTACTTACCAATATCGCTGAATAAGCTCATACCTCCAAGATCCTCAGACGACATTGCGATGATCGTTGTGTTCAGCTCGGCGACTGAGAGAAGACTGGATAACACAAGGGAGATCTCAGCCCCTTATATACTGGCTTGGAATCTCCCTGGCGTGGGAACACACGCTTTTTGGCATTAATCTCCCGAGGCTACATTTCTCAGGGTTTAAAAAATGTTTTAGATTTATATACAGGCTTGGCATGGGAAAACGGGGCCCGCAATCGTAATATACCGTGAAGGTTGAATAATGTCTTCCCGGTGCAAGTGTCACGGCTGATTAATAGTTACCGCCTCCCTGGGCCTGCGCGCCAGATGCGGCGGGGCGGCTGATTAATGAGGTTCCGTGACCTCCCTGGGTCTGCGCGCCAGGTGCGGCGCGGCCTAGTCAGCTAAAATGTTAAATTCCGTATCTACTGAACCAGTACTCCGAATTAAATGAAATAAACGCCATTATAATAGTGAGAAAATTTAGATACTAATCGATACGTCAAACCCCTAATATTGAACCGATAAAAAGAAAAAGTGAATATTATACCGCATTTCGAATTGAATTTGCGGTTTAGTACTCTGACCGCGTAGAAAAAAATAAATAATAAAGCCATTTAGACGACTTATGACTACAGCGCACACCTGCGTGGCACGTGGCAGAGGCGCATACCTGCGTGGCACGTGGGTTGGCGCACACCTGCGTCCCGCTGCGACGTGGGTGGTCCTGGGCTCACTCGCCCTCCCATAAGAAATACATGGGGTGTTTTGGTCCGGGGTACGAGCTCACGCATATCTTTACAATCTACTCCCCCCCCCCCCCCACATCTCCGCACCTTCTCTCCATAAGACATGTTCAATGGTAGAATGATATAGTGATGGCTTTATTGTCATATAATGCCGACTCGGTGTTGTTTAAGACAAATCTTACATTACTAACAGCTTTCTATATCCAATTCTGGCAATGAAATTCTAAGTCCGCGCGTATGTAGTCGTGGGTAACAGTTATTTCATTATATAAACTGAAAAGGCTCGTGTATTCATAACAACCTAGTGACTGGGTTTTTATTGGCTATCCATTCCGCCCCTATCATAGCCGCCTTAACCTAAGCCGAAAATCCTACCGGGTACAGGGGGCCTACAGTTTAACGTGGAATTCGAACCACGGAAGCCTACTTCACATCACTCAGCAAGCTGTGTAAGAGTTGAAGGTCGAGTTAAGGGTTCGAGATAGGGATTCAAACCGCGGAATTTACGATCTTCAATCAGATGCCTTATCCACTGAGACACCAGACCGCTTAATATTGGCTCTAAGTATATGATGCATGATTGCTGCCAATGCAACTGAATTTTACGTTTGTTTTACATTCATTTCTTTCACAGAATCATCTTCAGCGGTTATTCCTCCTAAATGTATATACATGTCATTATATGGTTATGCTTTTACATTTTGTACATCGCAGTTATGGTATAATTATGTTCTGCTTAAATTTTCTGTTTAAGTTGGTTTATGTATAAACTTTACTCCCGGGCCAGTGACTTCAGCTTGGATCTCGTACATATTCAACTGGAAAAACCGAGAAAATCCTTATGTGAAAGAAGTGAAACGCGTTTGGTAAAACAAATTAATGACGAAAAAAATTCAATTTCAGTGGCATATAATCATTTATCTTACATTTATAATTATGATATTCAAATGAGGAATATGCTCTGCAAGCTCCAATTCTACTCAATATTCAGCCTGCATAATTAAGAAATGAATATGTAAAAATGTAAAGATTGATATAACAGGGTGAGAAATGCTGGTTGAATTTTAGACACGAAGGGTGAAATAGAGATGGGCAAACAGCCGTTTTCCAGTGATACGTTATTCAGTTATTGCTTCCATGGAGGAAGGAATATATGGAGACGACGCAAGGGACCTTCACCACGCACTGGAGTGAAACCGGGTAGAGAGAAGTGGTGTGGGGAGGCCGCCATATTGCTTGGCCGTAGAAACGCGGGGAAAAGACAAAAACCTCGAGGGAATCATAAGAAAATCGTGGCACCGCAATTTGACGATGGATTATTATCTAAATCGATGAGACAGATACAAAATTAAGAATAAATTTTTTTGATATCGTGCTTAGTTGTCGAGATATACTGTCTCAAAAGTGAGGAGTTTCGGGTTGAAATTCAGAAGAAACATTTCCCCAAGGCAAATTTGATTATAGATTCTAATATAACACGACGATACCAATCGAAAGTGAAGAATATTTTTTTTCGATATCTCGCTTGGTTCTCGAGATATGCTGTCTCCAAATTGGGGTGGTTTGGTAAGGTTAAGTCAATGTTTAGAACTTTTTTTTTTAAAAATTGAACCCTTCAAAAGACCTCATAGCATCTGGGCTTACTCAGAAGATATTGTACTGATAGTGGCCTATGTAATTTTGCTAGCAACATCAATACATTTATCTTCTTACCATACATCAAAAGTCAGAAGCTTAGATGGGAGTAGTACATCGCGATACACGTTGTATCTCTAACATGGTGGTTAGGAAATAACTAAAAACTAATAATAAATATATTGTTTGTACCCTTCTGGTACAAGCTGCATTTCAACCTACCCTCATTTTCCATTAATATTACCGCTACAAAATCAAACTATGTTGACAGATCTAAACACATGAAATGCATCGCGGGTAACAACACCGTTTGCTTCATCAAGTTTAGTAGTTCACACAGCACAAATTATCACAATTAATTTCATCGAAAACTTTCAGTGTAAACTGAAACTGGACTAAAGCATGCACATTCACTGTATCTCGATGTAAACTTGACCCGCTTAAATTAGACTTTCAACACTTACAATAATGCTAGCCTTTTAGGTGCAAAGTAGTAACATATGCTAAATTTTCTATACTACACCAACAAACATTTGAGAACGATATCATCCTATTGAGAGCAATGAATAAATTTATAGCTATAGGCTCTTATCTTGCAGTGTAATAGTATGAGAACATTACGATTACGTTATCTGTTTATTGTGGTTATGAGCAGCAGGTAACAATTATATTCTGTGCTGACGTAAACTGCCAGCTACCGACCTGAGCCAGCTTCCAGGAAACAAGCGTGGCATTGTTCCCCTAACAAGAAGTGACCATCCTCACTGTCAACTGGTGAAAGACTGAGTAGGAACATCGCCCTAAGGGCGAAATTTATGTGGCTCCAACACTCACAGTAGTGATTTGTGCAGTCGTGACAATTTATGGAGACAGACCGTACCGAAATGCAGACACGGCGTGTTTCACGAACAATGAAAAAGCCAGGGAACTGCCTATAAAATGCAATTCCCCGAAACTTAAACTCGCGGCCAATCAGGGGAGTCTGAATGAAAAGAGGTCGTGTGCGTGTGTGTGTGTGTGTGAGGTGGACTGAGACCCTCCAATGACAAAATTAGTTACTTTTTTATTTAAAACATTTCTTTCATGTCTGGACGTATCCGGAGTTGGCAGAGCCGGAGATGAGACTGGATTGGCAGAACGGACATCTAGGGGTCTTCTCGAGCAGTGGAAGCGAGCGGCGATGATTGCAACGGGGACTCGTCCGACAGATCGCGAGGCGAGAGGTCATTGAGGCGAGCGGGTAGCTAACAGGAGGCGACCCGTACAAAGTGATAAGTGTTTGTGTCCACACGGACACAAGTGTGATTGGAGGTGGTATATGTGAAGACAGGTGCTGGCGTGTCTACTCCTATGCTGACTCACGGTAAACACATACGTTATGATAGTGCACTAAAATTCGAAGGCGCTCTCTCACCCAAATAGCGACCTTGGCAAGGAAACTTGCAGATAAGAGTTTCAACCTGCCGAACTTTAGTGAGTTTTAGCCGGAGCAATGAATTCAAATATCTTCTTGTTTATAACAAAATCAATGACATGCTTTTGTCTTTTTAATTAGTCAATTTGTTTATAGGTCGTAAATATTTGAGTGCTGACAGAAATGATATGTTCACTTCATGTGTAAATTTTAATGCCTGAATAAATGTACAGGTTATGGAAGTTTTATTGATGAATCATGATGTCATACATTTTAATTGATTATGAACCCTTTCTGAATTGAAATAACTTTCGTAAAATTTTACCTGAGATCAAAATTAAATTCATATGTTTTGTAAATCAATAAGGCACCCAGACCCACCGCACGTTACAAGTTATCTATCAAACATTGCAAGAACAATAATTTCAATGTGATTTAGTTACGAAACGTTATTCCAGGTTGGTTCCTATCTTGTCTGTTTATGCAACAGTATGCAACACAACTTAGAATTATAAAAAACTTTTAAATATTAGAAAATGGAATGTTCACAGCAGCATACACAATGCAAACAGCCCAATGTTTGGGGGTTCCTATGGCCGCCAGTGGCTGCCGCGCATGCGCAGTAGGAGACGAGTTTTTTTATGAGGTTTCACTCATTTGGCGTTAATTCGCCTTCTTATATTCCTTCTTCCTTGATTGCTTCTTTTTTAACAGTTATAAATAGCGTATAGCTATTTTTTTCCCGACGTAATATCTGCTGATAAGCCTTTAAAATCTCTGCTCAGAATCACTCTTCTCTTGTTGAAAATAACAGGAAATGTCAAATAAAAGGATGTGACGAAAATAGCGACCTCGCCCCCAAAAATAGCGAAATAGCCCTTGACGTCACGAATAGCAGCTTATTTTTTTAGTGTTTAGTGATAATGCCCTCAAAAGTAGCTGAATAGCGATACGTCGCCAAAAGCGGCTTCCTAATAAGCGGCTTCCTGATTAGCGGCTTCCATAATAACTGTCAGAGACATTATATACGGCTTCGACATCTGTTTATGTGTTTGTTTATAAAGCGGCAGTGATGCCTTTGTACATTAATATCGAATTTTAACACGACCAGCTTTAGCGGTTTGTGTATATCGTGATCAAACAGGAAAAAATGAAGTATAAGTGATTTAGGGACGTAGGATATATAAAAATAATCGAAGTGGGCAGTGTCGATTACGTGTTAATATATTTTTTTGTTTGAAACTAATGAACTTGTGATAGGAGTTTTACGAACATATGCAACAAATCCAGCATTTTGCGTTGCCTACTCGTAAAGAACAGGAAACTAACTTTGCTGAAAGTAAACAATTTTTTCAGTCTGGCCATTAATTCGCTTTAAGTTTTGTGTTGCTGTAGTGAATTGTATAGTATATTTTACATATGGTGTAAATGTGTCCCAATAACAGACCAGCTGCAGTTTAAATATGTTGTTACAGACTTACATAAAATTAATCTGAAGTGTATATATGGTTTGCTGATTGATACTGATTGACTTGTGGGAATAGTGAAACAAATATGGCAATGTTACCTATTCCTTAAGAATCTTTAAATGAACCGATCGGAAATCAAACAGTGTGGGATAAATTTTTGTGTAAACATTTATTTCGACCTGGAAGAAAATGTAATGGTGTTTGACGTATATTTCCACATAGAGTGAATATGCTTTTCATCCTCCATTAAGTTTTACCTGAACTTGAATAACTGGTTCCAGAAGGTTTATTTATAAAAAAAAATTTGCTATTTCTTGGCACCCTTTCCTCAGCAATCAGTTGCAGTTTCATTCCCAGAATAACAAATTTGTTATATATGTGTGTGGGCAGTTTTTCTCTTAATTTGAAGCGTGGAAATTAGATTGTGACCTTAAGAATGTTATACTTTCACAACACTGCTTTTTGTGTATATTATGGAGCATACAAATGTGGCACCTACATCAATGTTTTAATTTATGTACCACCTGAGGTAGTTTTCTGTAGCAGTATAAACTTTTTTTTTGTAGCCAAACTCTAAGTTGAATATTTGTCCACTTTCACTTTTTCATGTTATATCACTTCTTAATACTTACTTTCACAAAAGCCTTTATTATTTCAGCATAGTACATCATAAACTTCAGTAGAACCTCTTACATACTATTAGTTATTTAGTTTGTGTAGCCTTTGCTGAAACAAATAAATATCAACCTTCCGCCCTCCTCTAGAAGTTCAGAATGAAATTTACCAACTTTGCACCATTTGCCAACAATTCATAAATTGTGTTCAAATAGATAGCACTTCATTCATTCACTCAGTATACCTTACCTTGCACCACAAATCTGGCAAACATTTAAATCTGATTAGGTTTTGATTTTTGACTTTGGAAAGTTATCTTTAAGATCTCTGCTATACAGAAGAATTATTTATCTGTCCAAAGGAAAATTTTATACCTTATGTGCTACACGGAGATACTAGCAGGAGAAAATTTATAAATATTAACTAATGATCCCAATACAGGTTGCTTTGTGCAATCTTCCTCTAGTTTAACATTATGTAATTTTTTTAAAGGAGATGTGCACAAGGAAAAAATATTTTCCAGATGGTTCTGTTATAGCCACTTCTATCAGCAAGTTACAAACACAAGTTAACAGTATTATTTCTTTGTGGTGGATACATGATTTATAAATAATGTCAGCACTTTCAACCAAACATGAAAACACAGCCTATTGTCTATTCACACCTAGACTCAATGTTAACTGACACATTGTGAATAACTTTAATCGAAAATTTAAATGCTTTTGGCATCTTCTAGAAGTTTTATGTGTCAAATATTAAAGCATTAAAACCTGAGAAACAGTAACTAATACCATGAATTATTTTAACTTATTTAACCATCAGGGAAAGTTTTGGATTGGTATAAAGGAGTTAGGAACATGATTAATTTTAAACAAGACAAAGGTGTATGTTAAATTCCACTTTCAAACTAGCGCTATTCGATGGTTTCTCCATGTTTTGGCCGCTATTGTAGTTGATAACGGTGAAAGGTATTAAAAAGCGGTTTACATAGGTGGTGTTCTCTAGTGCTCGCTATGGAAGTTAATAACGCCTTCAACTGGCACAGACGCTATAACACGATAAACTGTTGTAACAAAAACCTTAATCAAGTGGTTTACGATGGAAGGATGGATGCTGAAAACCGGTTTAATGGTCGTATAGAGATGATAAATTTTGGACCCTACCGCAAATAATATCTGCAAAAGTAGTATTTAAGGTATAAATGAATGTAATTTTTCTCGGCGTTGTTTATTTATAAACGTTTTCTCGGGAAACAAACCGAGTAATATTGTTATTAATGCACAATATTTCGGCGACTTTACTCCGTCGCCATCTTCAGGTGCAGTTGCAAGTCTTGAAGTCTGCCTTGAAGTCAGCCTTGAGCGTGTTGTTTGTAAACTGGCATGGCAACGACAGATGTTGTTATGTTGCCTAGCAGCATATCAGATGTCATTAGACGCCCGCGGAACACAAAAAGCAGAGCGTTGGTGATGAGCAGCCTCAATTACAGGAATCCATGCATCACTTATCTGGAATCCACAATCCCTGTTTACCAAATCAGACGCGAGGCGATTTTCAAATGCTTCTTTAATGACGCTGTCCCAGAAGCCTCTCGCATGTGTCGACACCTTAGTCGCTTCGAAATCGAAACAATGTCCTTCTGTCAAACTATGTTCCGCCACTGCTGATTTGTCTTTTTGCCCCAGGCGAACATGTCGGGCGTGTGCCAAACAACGTTGTTGTACGCACCGTCAGACAATACCATATAGCAGACTTTTTGTATTGTTTAAATAATATGAATAGACCTCTCATTCACTCTCAGACTAATATTCTTGATAAATTCTCAACCTTCTTCACAGACTTTATGTGGAGTGTTAATTACTCCTTCCCATTAAAAGTTGTAAATAGTCGAGGAAAACAGGTCAAAGCAAATAAATGGTTCACTCCTAAGTTATTGGAGTTAAAAAATATATGTGATAAGTACCACTTTATGTCCAAACAAATCAAATACATGTACAAAGATGAAATTAGAAAAGCCTTAGATGTGCAAATAAACCAAGGGCTATCTGGAACATCATTAAAAATAATCTTCCTACAAATAGAAACATCAATCAGGATGGGACACCAACCAACTTAACAGCTGAAGAATTCAATAACTACTTTATTGAAATAATTAAATAAATAGCAGTTAGTCAAAATGGAGCCAACTACTATCTGACCAAAGTGAAAGGTGCTGATAAAATATTTTCTTTCAAATCAGCTTCTGTACAGGAAGTCCATTCTGCAATTATGTCTTTAAGAAATACTAAGTCTATAGATGTCTACAACCTAAACTCAGAAATTGTCAAGCTTATTAGTTACTTTATATCAGAAATGATGACAGAGGTTGTAAATGGCTGCTTTGATAGTGCAGTTTATCCAGAACAGTAGAAGGTATCTAAGGTAATTCCTATTTATAAAAAGGGTGATAAAAAATCTTTCTATAATTATAGTCCAATATTCTTGGTCTCTGATTATGACAAAAGTTATTGAAAAAATCATCAGTCAACAAATCTAAAAATATCTTGAACAACACAATCTTCTCTGTAACAACCAGTTTGGGTTTAGGAAAAATCGGTCAACATGTGATGCAGTTGCAACTATTATCAAGGACTGTCTTGAGGACCTTGAAAATAAACTCAATGTTGATGCTAAGTTTTTTGATCCGTCCAAGGCATTTGACATTGTATCTCATGAAATATTACCATCGAAACTCGAGCACCTAGGTTTTGATGATAAGGCAGTCAAGTTAATTGAATCATATCTAAGTAATAGATCACAAATGGTCTCACTCAACAACAATGTATCTAAGCTTAGGGAAGTAGGACATGGTGTTCCTCAGGGATCTATTCTTGGTCCTCTACTGTTCATTCTATATATCAATGACCTATCACCTATTATGGAAAACGGTAACTCCAAATGCTACAACTATGCTGATGATCTATGTGTAAAAATAAGCTCCACTACAACATCGAATGACAAAGATTTCTCATCAAAGATAGATCTACTTATGGACTGGTGTAATGCCAACAAACTATCTCTTAACTTAGAAAAAACACACCACCTTGATATATCCTTAAAAAGCAACTCTACCTGCAATTCTGTCAAATTCCTGGGAATAATTATACAATCAAATTTAAAATGGCAGAGGCATATTGAATTGATTTCGAATAAAGTCGCTAAAGGAATTTTCATGATTAGGAGACTTAAAGGTACAGTGACAACAGATGCGTTACTCTCCATTTATTATGGTTATGTCCACTCCTACCTATTGTACGGAACTGTCCTTTGGGGAAATAGTCCCTACTCACAGTGTCACTTTGTCATACAAAAAAAAAAAAAAAAAGCAGTTCGCCTGATATGTGGAGCATTACCCAGAACGCACTGCAAGGAATTATGATATTACCGGGTTTATATATATATATACGTATATATATATATATATATCAATGTTTACTTTTTGTAAAGAAAAATCAACACCTCTTTAAAAGACATATTGAGTTACATGATCATAACACTAGGGATAAGCACAATATATTAATTGAATACTGTTCACTTAGCATAACTAGTTTTAAGTCAATGGGAATCAGATTCTTCAACCATCTACCTAAGAATCTGAGAATGACACTAAATAAATTTTAAAAAAGCACTAAGGATCTTATAACTGAAATATGTCCTTATAAAACAGAAGAATTATTTGATGTAATACACATTTAGTTATATTATTTATCTTATTTTATCAGTTGTATTAAAATGTATATATAATTATAGTATGTATATGACGAAGACTATTTCAATATTATATTGGCTAATGGTGAATAAAATGATATGACCAGCTTTAGCGGTTTGTGTATAACGTGAGCAAACAGGAGGAAATGAAGTATAAGTGATTTAGGGACGTACGATATATAAAAATAATCCGAAGTGGGCAGTGTTGATTACGTGTTAATATATTTTTCTGTTTGAAACTAATCAGTTTTATGTACATGAAACTAATGAGTTTTACAAACATATACAACAAATACAACGTTACGCATTGCCTACTCGTAAAGAACATGAAATTAACTTTGCTGGAAGTAAACAATTTTTTCTGTCTGGAAAATAATTCACATTAAATTTTGTGTGGCTGTAGTGATTTGAATAGTATATTTTACATATGGTGTAAATGTGTCCCAATAACAGACTAGCTGCAATTTAAATATGTTCTTACAGATGTACATAAAAGTAATCCGAAATGTAAATATGGTTTACTGTTTGAAACTAATTGACTTGTGAGATTAGTTAAAGAAATATGGTAATGTTACCTATGCGTTAAGAATATGTAAAAGAACCGATAGAAAATCAAACAGTGCGGGATGAAGTTTTGTATAAGCTTTTGTTTCAAATGTAATGATGTTTGACGCATATTTTCCACATAGAGTGAATATGCTTTTCTTCCTCCATAAAGTTTTATTTGAACTTTAACTATTTCCAGCAGGTTTATTTAACCAATTTGTACGCTATTTTATCTCACCCTATCCTCATGAATCAGACTTGCGTCTGTGAGTACACCCAATGCCGAGCAGAGATCCCCCCACCACCACCGCAAGCGGAAGTTACGTCGCAGGGACGATACGTGTAACGTCTTTGATTGAAAAGCAGACGACGACAAGTGAATGACTTGATATAGTTTTTTCTATTGTTTACAGTAAGAAGTTGTTTGATGGAATTACGATATTATGTTTAAGCATATTGGCAATAAAAATTATTATTTAACGTTCATGGGTTCCTTAGTTGCAATGATATTTGATAGAATTATTTATATTCTTACTTCTAACACTGTTGTGGATTGTAGAGCAGCGTTGTCATTTTCAACTTAACATGTTTTATATTGTGGAATAGTGTAGCTTTTTTAGTGCTGCAAGAAGACGCTTTCTGTGGTAGTTTTGTTAGTTCTAGCAGAAAACCCCATATCTCGTATATTTTTTTTATTTAAAACTGATTTTATAGCGTCACAGTAATTTTCAGAATTTGTTCTGTCGACAAACTTCGGAAAACTCGTATTTTAAGCCCTCTTGAACAGGAGCGGAACATTTAAACACAGTTATTAAAGGAAATTCATATGATGGTAGTCTCATGGTAACTAATATAATTATTTCCATTCTAGTTTGTTAAATATCATTGGCAGTCTTCTGTGAAATTAACTCCAACATGGATTCTCCTTTCTCTCTGCTACTACGTTGGGTGTTTTCTCCTACTTCTCCTGGCGAAGTAAAAGTTTTAGAAATCTCAAGTTATGTATCTGACTTTTTGCCTTGCACAGGCACCACAACCAGGACTCACAAATTGTCAGTGGGTTCTTAGCAAATACATCAGAAATATAAGTCCCTTCTATACACATATTTTGATGCAATATGTCATTTTGACATAACTTCCCCAGGGTAAGGGGGTGAAGCGAGTGCCTCCCCCCCCCCGGGCACTGCAGACAGTGGTGCCAGCTCGCTCATCACCTGCTGGACATTACAATAAGTAATAAAAGTAGAAAAATATTTCAAGTCCCATCTTGTGTCTGATAAAAAAATTGATATATTATATGTAATGGCTGCCGCATATTACTTACGAGAAGTAGTATCAGTAAATTTAGGTACATACATCAGGTATGAACGGTTTGTTTTTGATTTTATTTCAGTATTCAGGTAATTTGAAATTTTTAGATGAGAATCCTAAACATAATGGTAAATAATGAAACGGTAATTATCAATCATACTTTTATTACCGGCACTGTGGTGAGAAAATTACAATTTTAACAATGTGACTCTGTAACAAATAAGGTAGTTAATCTTAAAGGAAATTAATAATTGGAAACACTAACAGTGCTCCAACATTTAGTGCCATAAAAAATGTCCTCAAAAATATCACAGTGACTCCTGTAACAAAGTAGATAGCTAATTTTAAGGCAATTAATAATAGGATGCTAGAACCATTAACAGTGCACCAACATTTAGTGCTGTCAAAAAAAAGTCTTCAAAAATATCACAGTGACTAAAAGCGTATTATAATTTGATCTAATTATGTTTTTGTTTTGTTTTGTATAAAGTTCTTGAGGGAACTGCACCACTTTCGGTACCTGCCAGAAACTGGTACTAACCTGTTGAAATTTACATCAGTCGCTTCGTCAACATGTCCACTTCACGTTTTGCAATCACATACATTGTGGAAAAGTCGCTACAAATTTAATTAAAAATGCCGAAATATGACATGACGAACAGCCGTTACATGCTGTCAACGTTGAAAAAATCAGTGACAGTCTCTTAAAATGTTGATTCAATCCTTTGTTGAAATGTTTTCATGCCTTTTCAGCTCCACTCCTTTGTAAAGAAATCTCACAAAATTTACAAACACGCAATATTTATCCGAGTTGTAATAAGGTGATGACCGCCATCTTACATAGCAACGAGTAACCGGAGATAATCGATTGCTTCCATTGTAAACAAATACGCCATTGCGTGTTGTATTTCGTATAGCCAAAATTTCGTAATTTTTTATCACTTGGTCCAGGCTGTATTTCAACCTAACCACGATTTCTATGACAAAACTAAACTATTTAGGTTGAAATGATCCCTGACCGATAATTTTTATGTTATTTTAGCAGTTGGGGATAAGAGGGAATGCAAAAAACTGGATAAAATCGTACCTTGAAAACCGTAAACAAAGAGTGTCTGTTGACTATGAAACAATATAGCAGAAAAATAGTACAAGGGAAAATTTTACATTAGATGAACAGTTTGTTAAGTATGGTGTACCCCAAGGTTTGGTGTTAGGACCTATTTTGTTTCTAATTTATATACATTACCTCACTAGGAACATTGATTCAAAAGATGCAGTTCAGTTTGCAGATGACAAGTGTTTTATTTACCCCCACGAACATTAAAAAATTAGAATTAACAGCAAATAAAACCATCAGTGAGTTGAAAAACTGGTTTGACGCAAATAATTTAATCTTGAATGAGGAAAAAACAGTGTGTTTGAATATTTGTCTACCTCATGCTGCTAACAAAAACAATATTCAAGTAAACATAAGTGAAAAAGATCTAAAAAATGTAAATGAAACCAAATTCTTGGGATTATGGGTACAGAACAATTTGGATGTTCACATAAGCAAATTAGCTAAAATAATGTCTACAGTGTGCTACGGACTAAGAATTCTTAGGGATACCACTAGTTTTAGTACAGTAATGCAAGTATACTACTCTCATTTCCACTCATGGGTCAGATATGGAATTATTTTCTGGCTTAGATCATCACAAACCACTGATATATTTAGGATGCAAAAAAGAGCAGTGAGAACTATATGTCGTCTAAAAATATTAGAATCGTGTAGAACACATTTCATAAACCTTGCCATTCTAAATGTTCCATGTCTCTACATCTATTAAATAGTTCTTTTCACAAGAGTGTACCTCCTAAGAAACAATAAACTAATAAAAAATGGTGTGTTACATTATTACCTCACTAGAGGACATTCAGACATCTACAAAACGTTTTGCAGGACTACTACATATTAAAAAAGTATTTTAAATTCGGCAATAACACTCTATAATAAAATACCAGAAGAAGTAAAAAATGCTTCCTGTAGCTCATTTAAAATAAAACTAAAGGCATTTCTAGTGAGGCACAGTTTTTACTCTATGGACTCATAAAACAAAAAAATTAGTTTTAGGACTCCTTCAAATTTTGTTTTCATCAACTACTGTATTGTTAAATTCTTTTCATTTACACTTGTTTCGTCGATGTATTATCAATCATGTATATAAGTCCCATCATCTCATAATAATATGTAACATCTAATCACCAAAATGACTTATCAAATGTCAAATGTGCACCTGTACTATAAATTGACTAAATGGATCAATAAAAAAATCTAATCTAATGAGGTTAAGATTAAAATGGAAGATTTCTCAATAGATTAATAGAACAGAATTAATAATCTTGATATGGTGATTATGTAAATTAAGATGAACTTTTTAAAAAATATATATAGCTCTTTCATAAAAATCAACTCTTTCAAAAATAAACTTTTTATTGTATCATATTAAAAATTTGTTGAGGGCAAAAGTTGGTTGGAGAAGGATGGGTATTTATTTATTATTTATTTATTTATCAATCTTGTTCAATGGATCCCTGCTGAGGAAGTACCTCTGGGATGTGAAACATGTCATTGTTGATACATATACACATAATATGAGTCATATCATAGCAAATATATATATATATATATACATATTTTACAAATACAAGAAATAATAATAAACATACATTTTTGCAACTGAGTTTTGCAAACGTCATAATGAGTACAATTAATTATTTTCTTCAAATTCTTGAATGGAGTAGAAGGAGTTGCCAATAAGATAATCTCTAAGTTTTTGTTTAAATACATCTTTATTATCCGAAAGCTGTTTTATACGATTAGGTAGTTTATTAAACAGATGTATCCCAGAATAATTAACTCCTCTTTGTACTAATGACAGAGATGTTTGTGTTTTATGCAAGTTATTTCTGTGAATTAGGTGTAAACAGGTTAAAATTTTCTATGACAAAGCTCATGAGAGAATATATATACTGAGAATACATTGTAAGAATATTGAGTTTCTTAAAGAGTTGTCTGCAAGAAGTTCTTGGTTTTACCCTACATAGAAACCTAATAGCTCTTTTCTGTGCTATGAAAACTTTTTTACTTTGTGAAGAGTTTCCCCAAAAAATTATGCCAAATGACATTACTGAATGAAAATATGAGGAGTACACCTGTTTCATTAATTCTAGATCTGCTGTTAGAGAAAGTGTTCGTATTGCGAAGGTGGCACTAATTAACTTTGTCAGTAGTGTAGTGATATGATCATGCCAACAGAATTTCTGATCTATTTTAATACCAAGAAATTTTATACTCTCTGTTTCTAAGATTGTGTTGTTTTTATAGTTTATACATATATCTGGCTGTGCATAGTTTTTTGTTTTAAACCTAATATAATGTGTTTTTTCAAAATTTAATTTTAATGAATTTGCCTTAAACCAATTTGCTACTACTCTAAGTACTTCATTTACATTAAATTCTGTAGTACTGTTTGGTGTTTTACGCACAGTCAGGTTAGTGTCATCTGCAAATAAAACACTCTTCACTTTGTCGGATAAATTTCCAGGAAGGTCATTGATGTATAACAGAAAGATGAGGGGACCTAAGACAGAGCCTTGTGGAATTCCATGTTTTATTTTCTCCCAGTCTGATGAAGCATCTTTACTTATTTTAGAATCAAAAATTGAAACTTTTTGCATTCGGCTTTCAATGTATGATTTAAACCATTTACCTGCGGTCCAAAAAATACCATAGTATTCCATTTTTTTCAAAAGTAATTCATGATTTACACAGTCAAATGCTTTTGCAAGATCACAAAATATTCCTACAGGATTCATTTGATTATTCAGTTCCTCAAATGTGTTATTTAAAAATGAATATATAGCCATTTCTATGGATGATCCTTTTTTGAACCCAAATTGTGAATTAGTGAGGATATTATAGTGTGTAACATGTTTTATTACTCTACTATACATGACTTTTTCAAAAACCTTTGAGAATGTTGAAAGTAATGAAATGGGACGATAGTTGTCTACACATGTTACTTCTCCTTTTTTAAATAATGGTTTTACAACAGCATATTTTAGTCTGTCGGGAAAAACACCTTGTATTAAGGATTCATTACAAATGTGAGCAAGTACATGACTGATACAGTCTGAACATCTTTTCAGTAATTTACTTGAAATATTGTCATAGCTGGAAGAATTTTTAGGTTTTAATTGTTTAATGAGTTTATTTATTTCTGAGACTGTTACTGGTGGCAATTTCATCTCCACAAAGCTATTTGGGAAAGCAGTCTCAAGAAGCCTTAGAGCACTATGTGAGGATTGCTTTTCTATGCCTAATTTATCTACTACTGACGTAAAATGTTTGTTAAATATTTCACAAACTTCCCCTACTTCGCTATACACATATCCATTTTGTTCTATTTTTATGTCTTTAGATTGATTTACAGTTTTTCCTGTTTCAGTCTTTATTATATTCCATATTGTTCTCATTTTATTGTCTGAATTTTCCGTTTTCGCCGATATGTACCTGTTCTTGGCCTTCCTTATTACATTTCTTAGTATTTTAGAATAAAGTTTATAGTGAACTTTCAGCGCATAGTTATCTGATTCTCTCATTTTTAAATAAAGGTCCCACTTTGTTTTACTAGAGATTCTAATACCCTTTGTTATCCATCCCATGCCCAGTTCATTGTTTGGAGTGTTGAGAATTTTTCTTTTTTTGAAACTACCTTCAAAAAGTGTTGGAAATATATTCAGAAAGGAATCAAATTTCGCATTAACACCCTGCGCATTATATACTTTTAACCAGTTTTCATTGTTTAAGGTATCTATGAAGTGTTTTATATTATTTTCACTAATATTTCTTCTATAAACCCAGCTTTTCTTTATCTGTTTAACAGTGTTCCTGGACTCGATACATAATAGCTGGGCATCATGATCTGAGATACCATTTATTACTGGAAGTATGCTGAAATTACTGCACTGAGAAATATCCATAAAAAAATTATCAATTGCAGTCCTGCTATTATTTTGTATTCTTGTAGGAAAATTTACAAGTGCTGTTAAGTTAAAAGACAACATCAAGGCTTCCATATCTAATCTATCATTGCTGTGATTCAGAAAGTCAACATTGAAATCTCCACATAATACTATTTGTTTGCTATTTGTAAAACTTAGTAGCAAAGACTCTAAATGAGATAAAAACAGTCTGAAATTACCTGAGGGGGCCCTGTAAATTGATATCACTATCAGCTCTTCCTTATCATATTCTAGTTTAGTAACACAACATTCAAAGTGTTGTTCTATACAATACTTACTTACAACTACACTACTGCATTCAATATTATTTTTAACAAAAATCGCAACTCCCCCTTTCTCCATTTTACATCTGCAGAAATGAGAGCTTAATTTATAATTTTGGATGTAGGGAGATTGCCACCAGAGCATATGCTTCATCACAATTTATCAATTAATAATAATAATGATGTTTTGACATTGTGAGAAAGACAATTATGACAATTTTCAAGAATTTAAACCTTAGGCTTGGAGAAGAGGCAAAAATACCAGTGATAGTAGAGACTAAACACATTTATCAAATGATTCTTATAGGGTCTATTTAAAAGAACACACTGCACAAGACTTCTTTTTGTTGTCCAGATCACATTTGTCAAATCCAGTCACTACGAGCTGGGCCTGCATTTGTGCATAATATCTTTTGTTCATCACTTTTCCATTTGGGGACACACAAGGGCACAGTGACGGTTTGTCAAATGACAAACTGTATGGGCATTTAAACTCAGCTATGGTCCTTCCATCCACAGCAATGCCATCTGGAGTAACACCAAAGTAATCCCACTCATTACTTTCGAAGGGTCCACATGATTTCACCTGTTGGAAACGTAAACAGCATTTTTTAAGTCAGAACATGGTTACATATCTCTATTCAAACCTCAAGAATATAGAACAAAATATCAGTTTGGCCTGTGGCTGAGGACTAGCCATATGCAATAACAAAACCATTTAAATAAAGGCAAAAAACATCACATCATTACCTACCGCACCATGAGCTTCTCATAAGATCTTGTGGCAACATTTTCTTTTTGAAGTTCCCATTTTATATATGGTACAATTATTATGCTGGATCTTCAACAGAAATTACTCGTTGAAACAAATATTTAATTTTGCAATGTTTCTAAAGTGAGTAAATAAAAGATCAACAATCACATAAGTAAGAAAACTGGTAAAATATTTATTACTATGACAGTTTATACTAAGTACACTACCTGGATCCATAGTGTACAGAATTTCATAGAACACTGATCCTGTTATCATTTTTGTCTGAGCTAAATTCCAATCAACACTGTAGGCTTGGTCCCCTGTCCTCATTTCCAATGTATAGTATGATGGTCCAGGATCACTACAGGAGAAGGTGTGCCATGAAGGGGCAAGCCAAAGATATTCATGCAAATCTCAGTTAGTAGGATTTATACAAGATATTTCTGATGAAATGGACAGGGGAGGTCAAATTGATAGTGTAGCACTAGATCTTTCAAAGCCCTTTACAGAGTGAGCCATAAAATGGTGTTAAATAAGGTAAAAACTTTTGGAGTTAATAAAAAGGTGATTTGCTAGTTGAAACAATTCCTAAAAGGTAGAAAACAAAAATTTAGGGTAGGAAATGCAGTAACCAAAGAAGTAGAAGTTAATATGGGAGTCCTGCAGGGTAGTGTAACAGCCCTCATACCTGAATTTTGAATAGTATTGTACTGTATGAAGTATTTGTAGTGAGCTAAAGTTTGCTTGAATATGATCTGGTATGTTTGTTTTGTAATTTCTTGTAAATCAGTGTATATAGACTTTGTTTTAGGTAAGAAAATTATTTAAAGTCCATTTAATATGTTTAAGAACCGAATGGTGCAAGAGAATTTCTTAAATGTTTGTAATTCCATGCATTAATGTAAGTTACGATGTCTACAGGACAATTTTCTACAGTTTGAAAGGATTTCTGTAAATAATTTTGTATTTAAGTATCTCTAATTACCATTTATGATCATTTATAATGTTGTTAAGTAATTTTGTATTAATTCCGATTGTTTTTAATATGTTTGATTGTTTGAGTGATTGTTAATGATCGAGAAATATCGGACGGATGCCTTTGAAGAATTCTCGTAATTTCGATAGAGACTATATAAACAGATCAGATGGACAGAGCAGTTAGTTGAGTTAGTTGACTTCATTCAGTATTCAGTTTTACAGAGAGATTCGTCCAGTTAGTTTCACAGAGATTATCTTTGCAACTATTCTGAAGTGCATCTCTGTATTGTATCTATGCATGTGAATATCGCTGACTTTGTTTTGAAAACAATAAACAATTCATTTTTGGTGGACTTTTTAATTAATCGATATAGTAATTAAATCGTCCGAAAAACGTAATATGGCGAATGTCGACAGGACGAGAAGTCATTAAACTACCGAAGAATCTAATAGTAGAGTATTGGGACCATTGTTATTCGTTATTCTAATGAATGATTGTGTTAATGGTTTACCATCAGAAGTTACATTGTTTGCAGATGAGATAATGTTATATAAAAGGATCAAAACAATAGAAGACTGTAAACAGCTGCAGGAAGACCTAGA
Source organism: Vandiemenella viatica (assembly GCA_031002005.1). NCBI lineage: Eukaryota > Metazoa > Arthropoda > Insecta > Orthoptera > Morabidae > Vandiemenella > Vandiemenella viatica. Next base: position 98,911,565 of record CM061921.1, on the reverse strand, counting down.
TAGGATAACTAGCTGGGTGAGTCAACATGGGATGAAGATAAATGCAAAGAAGAGTAAACTGATTAGGTACACAAATAAAAAGCTAAATGTTGATTATGATTATAAAGTGGGGAAGGAACTACTTATTGAAGACTTGAAATGTAAATACCTCGACATAACATTTGATAACAAACTTAACTGAGCAGGACACATTGGACAGGTGGTAGGGAAAGGGTTCAAAATCCTTTACCTATTGGAAAGAGTGATGAGGGGATGCACTAGGTAAGGGAATTGGGGTACAAAACTTTGGTCAGACCACTGCTGGAATATGGTGCTGTAGTTTGGGATCCACATTTTGGGTATCAAATACAGGATTTGGAGAGGAGGGCTGCCAGGTTTGCTTTGGAATTACCGCAGAACATAATTGGTAATTAATATGATAAAAAAGCTGGAATGGGATTCATTGAAGGATAGAAGGAGGGTGAAGAGAGTCATGGGAGTGTACAAAGTCTATACTGGGGATGAAGCATGGAAAGATATTGGTGGAATAATTAAGAGAGGTGTTTGGAAGGGAGGGTAAGGTTGACCATTAGCTGTCACTTGATTTCAGGCATAAGGGTGTGGGGAAAATTTTCTACCCTATGAAAGGGAGTGAGGGACTGGAATAAATTGCAAGAGAAGTGATGAATAACTTACCAGAAACACTGAAGGTATTTAATGTTAAAATTGGTAGAGGGCAGAGGATGGTTGGCAAGGGCAGGGGGGATGCTCCACTGCAATTTTATCAATTATTATTAATAATGGACTTCATAGGCTCCATGGCAAGCAGCATACCTTTGAACATTTCTTCTTGAGCCACTTCGATTGGCTTTGGTATTGTCTGTACGTTTCATATTTCATCTGATTTCCAACACCCTACTTGCCTTCCAGGTATAGGCTTTTCCCACTGCTGCAAATTAAAGTCAAATTTACATAATGCACATTTAAGCAAATTACAATAATTAATACTACCAGCTAAATTTAACAAGCTCTTACCTGTGGCTGGCTAGTCTTGGAAACAAGCTCCCTGAATTCCCCACACAAGTTATAATGTTCTAAGCTGTAGCTTACTGCAGCAACACATGCTACAAATCACCCAGATGGACATGGACGGCATGTAGCCTGACAAATTTCTCTGGATTCTCTATGGAGCACCATTTTCAGTCTATAATCCGTATTCTTTGTAGTTTCAGCCGCACACAATGCTTTAATGATGATAATCTCATCCGGCAAAAAACTCATCTTCGGGAAATTCGTAGACTACCTCGGGACGCACTACTTCAACTTCAAATAATGTTTTATTGATGTTCGGGGGTTAAAGAAGACTTTGGTCTAAAATCAGACATTCATACGTTTTAAAAATGATTTCAAGCGGTTCAACAAACGAGTAAAGAAAGGCCGACAAGAGGACTAAATTCAACGGTACTTTCAAGGTTTAATTCGTTTTGATCTTGTGAATTCTCACCCGTTAATCAGTTCTTGTATCGCGCACTTCGACAGATCAGGAGCACTCCGTGATAAACAAAAACAAACGAATAGTATAATGGCGCTGAAACTGTATACCAAAGACGACGTCACTTCCATGGAGGAATTTCCTTCCTCCATGGTCACTTCCGTGTGCCAGGTGGTGGGACGATTTCAGCACGGCATCGGTGTACCCACAGACGCTTCAATGAATCAGTTGCAGTTTCACTTTCAGAATAACAAATTTGTTAAATATGTATGTGAGCAGTTTTTATCTTAATTTTAAGCGTGGAAATTAGATTGTGACATGCATTTCCAATATAGTGACCTTAAGAATGTTATTTTCACAACAATGCTTTTTGTGCATATTATGGAGCATACAAATGTGGCACCTAGATCAATGTTTTAATTTCTGTACCACCTGAGCTTTTTTTCTGTAGCAGTATAAACTTCTTTTTTTTGGGCCAAACTCTAACTTGAATAATATTTGTCCACTTTCAGTTTTTCATATTATATCACTTATTTATACTTACTTTCACAAAAAGCCTTTATTATTTCAGCATAGTAGAACCTCTTACATACTATTCGTTATACAGTTTGTGTAGCCTCTGCTGAAATAAATATCAACTTTCTGCCTCCATCTACAAGTTCAGAATGAAATTTATCAATTTTGCACCATTTGCCAACAATTCATAAATTATGTACAAGTAGATAGTACTTCAGTCATTCACTCAGTATACCTTACCTTGCATCACACTTCTGGCATACATTAATATCTAATTAGGTTTTAATTGTTGATTGTGGAAAGTTATCTTTAAGACATCTACTATCCAGAAGAAATATTTATCTGTCCAAAGGAAAATTTTAGACCTTGTGTGCTATCCAGAGATAATAGCAAGGGAAAATTGATAAAAGTAACAAATTATCCCAAGACATGCTTTGTGCAATCTTCCTATAGTCTAACATTATGTAATTTTTTAAAGGAGATGTTTACAAGGAAAAAACATTTGCCATATAGTTCTGTTATAGCCACTTCTATCAGCAAGTTACAAAAATAAGTTAACAGTATTATTTCTTTGTGGTGGAAACATGGTTTATAAATAATGTAAGCACTTTCAACCAAACATGAAAACACAGCTATTGTCTATTCATACCTAGTCTGGATGTAAACTAATTCATTGTGAGTAAATTTGAAGGCTTTTGGCATCTTCTAGAAGTTTTATTTGTCAAATATTAAAGCATTACAACCAGAGAAATAGTAACTGATATCTTGAATTATTTTAACTTATTTAACCATCAGGGGAAGTCTTCGCTTGGTATATAGTAGTTAGGAACATGATTAATTTTAAACAAGACAAAGGTATATGCTAAATTCCAATTTCAAACTAGCGCTAGTCGATGGTTTTTCCATCTGTTGGCCGCTATTACAGTTAATAACGGTGAAAGGTAGTTAAAAGCGGTTTATATAGGTGATGTCCCCTAGTGGTCGCTATCGAAGTTAATAACGCCTTCAACTGGCAAAGACGCTATAATACAATACAATACAATACATTCATTTTCCATTGATCCCAAAATAAGAGACTGGCTATGTGGGAAGTGGAAAGCTGTCAATTTACAGATAAACAGTTGCATAACAAAATAATAAGTACACCACTAGATGTACAGTCATAGTATACATAGTACATTAAACACTTCCATTACAAAATAATACATACAACAGAAGGTGTACAGTCATAGCATATATGGTACATAAAAAAAATCCGTAACAAAATAATACATACACCACAAGATGTACAGTCATAACATATATGGTACCGTAAACAATTACGTAACAAACTAAATACATACACCAGGAGATGTACAGTCATACCATACATGTTAAATTAATTACGTGAACTATATTTACACAAGATACTGGCAGTTATTTTTCAGATATCTTAGAAATAAATTATTCGTCAGAGTAGAAGGAGTTGTCAATTAACAATTCTTTCAATTTTTTCCTGAATTTATTCTTATCATCTACTAGACATTGAATATGTGTTGGGAGCATGTTGAAGATATGTATCCCTGAATATCGGACCCCTTTTTGAACAAATGACAATGACTTGTAAGTCTTGTGAAGATCATTTTTACTTCTAGTGCCATAATTGTATATTTTACTATTTGTTTCAAACAAAGTATAATTTGTGACTACAAAGGACATTAATGTGTATATATACTCAGATGCTAATGTTAAAATCCCTAACTTCTTGAACAGCTCTCTACATGAAGTTCTGTTGCTAACCCCACACATAATTCTTATTACACGCTTTTGGGCTCTGAACACTTTGTCTCTATGGGTAGAATTGCCCCAGAATATTATTCCATATGACAATAAGGAGTGAAAATAAGCAAAATAAACTAGCTGACTCATACGGAGATCACCTAAAGCTGAAATTGTACGAATTGCAAATGTGGCTGCTTCCAATCGCTTTAGTAAGTCAGAAACATGTACTTTCCAATTTAAATTATGATCAATATACAAACCTAGAAATTTCAAACTATCTACCTCTTGAATGGACTGGCCTGCAAATTTTATGTCTATGTCAGGTGTTAATCTGTGTGATGTACTGAATTGCATATACTGAGTTTTATCAAAGTTTAAAGACAAGCCATTAGCTGTAAACCATTTATTAATCAGTTCAAAGACATAATTTGAAATATATTCTGTAGATAAATCTGGAGTGTTTTTAGATCCTATGTTTGTGTCATCTGCAAATTGGACAAATTTTGAGTTTTTAGATGAAACACAGGGTAGATCATTTATATATATTAAAAACAATAGTGGCTCCAATATAGAACCCTGAGGTACTCCACATCTGATTAATTTCCACTCAGAAAACAGTGGACCTCTTAAGGCAGCCTTAAAATTCTCCATTGACACTTTCTGTTTCTATTTAGAAGGTAAGAACTAAGCCATTTATTAATAATGCCATCTATACCATAATACTTAAGTTTCTGTATCAGAATTTTATGATCTACACAGTCAAATGCCTTAGATAAGTCACAAAAAATTCCCACAGGAATTAATTTATCATTTATTCCTTCTAAAATATTGTCAGTGAATGCAAATATAGCTTGTTCTTTTGAATGACCCTTTTGAAAACCAAATTGTGATTTAGTTAGAATATTATTATTTTTTAGATGTTCATAAACTCTATTGTACATTGCTTTCTCAAAAACTTTGGAGAAGGCTGTTAGTAATGAAATTGGTCGGTAATTCGATACGGCTGCCTTATCTCCCTTTTTACAGAGTAGTTTAACTACAGCATAATTAAGCCTTTTTGGAAAAGTACCCTCAAGTAAATATATATTGAATAGATAACTTAGTATATTACTTAATTCAGTGGAGCACAATTTAATTAATCTGCTGGAAATCCCATCATAACCACTTGAGTATTTGCTCTTAAGGGATTTGATAATTTTTCTTATTTCTTCTGGAGTAGCTAATTTTATAGACATAGAGTTAAATTTTTCTTGGAAGCCTTTTTTGAAAAAATCCATACTGTGTGTCACTGAGCTATTAGCAGTCAACTTATCAGCAACAGATAAAAAATTATTATTAAAATTATCAGCAATTGAGAAATTAGATTCTACTGAATTTTCTGTGACAAAAATATCATTACTTGTTTGATTACTCTTTCCTGTTTCCTTTTTTACAATGTCCCATATTGTTTTAATTTTATTTTCAGAATCATTAATTTTATGTTTGTAGTACATACTTTTAGATTCTTTAATAACCTTTTAGTATTTTGCAGTACTGTTTGTAATGTGTTTTAACATTAGCATTCTCACTGTTCCTAGAGGCAATATACAACTTCCTTTTATTAATGCATGATGTTCTAATTCCAATAGTTATCCAAGGCTTTTTTTCTTTTTGAGAAGCACGACACTTTTTCAAGGGGAAGCAACTTTCAAAGAAATTTAATACAATGTTACTAAAAATGTTGTATTTTCATCCATACCTTGAGCACTGTATACCTGTTCCCAGTTTGTGGTATTCAGGCACTTTCTAAAACAAGTAACTGACTCATCATTTATTACACGCTGAAGTTTAAAGACATTACTCTTAGTGCTAGTTCCTATTGAAGTGTTGATGGTTAATAGCTGGGCATCGTGATCCGAAAGTCCATTGATGGATGGCTTGATGGTATAACTGAATTTTGAGGTATCTAGGAAAACATTGTCTATAGCTGAGTGACTATCATTCATTATTCTAGTTGGAAAATTAACTACCTGAGTTAAATTGAATGAACTGACTAATGATTCTAACATGACTTTACATGGTAAGTTATTTAGAAAATCTACATTAAAATCACCACATACGACTATGTTGACTTCTTTTCTGCTTAAAAATGTTAATAAGAGTTCAAGCTGGTTCATAAAAACAGAAAAGTTTCCCGATGGTGCTCTATATACTGTTACTATTATGAAAATTTCATTATTGAAACTTTGCTGTGTAGCACAGGCTTCAAAATGTTGGTCAACACAATATTTGCTAATACTTATATCCTCAAAACTATAACCATTTCTAACATAAGTGACAACTCCTCCTTTCTCCAAGTTCGTTCTACAATAATGAGAAGCTAAATTAAAATTAGTTACATTTGACATACCTATTCCTGCAGTTAAATGGTGTTCAGACAAGCATAAAACATCAATTCTACTGATATCATTTAATTCATTTATGTGGACTAGCAATTCATCCACTTTATTTGTTAACCCTCTGATATTCTGATGTAATAAATTAATCCCTACACAGTTTTTAATTTTGGTATCTGAAAAACTCATTAATGTTTAAACTAACTTCTTTTAAAACTCTCTGCCTAATATAACACGGGTAAACAGCTGTAACAAAAAAGCTTAATCAAGTGGTTTACGATGGAAAGATGGATGCTGAAAATTGGTTTAATGTTCACTAATTCGTAGAAATATGATAAATTTGGACCCTATTGCAAATAACATCTGCAAAGTAGTATTTAACGTCGTCAGTAGTAGCGGCATCTGTTGGTTGCTATCGTGGTTAATAACGGTCAAAGTTTGGAAAAAGCAGTTTACGTAGGTGGTATCCTCTAGTGGTAACTATTGCAATTGACAACGGTGAGAGACGCAATAAGCCGTGACTGATGGACACCTCGTGGACGGTCGATGAACAATTAAACGCTGTCAGTGGGTAGTAGTGCTGACAGTTATTTGAATAACTCCAGTTATCGTTTTGGCCGCTATCTGCTAAACGGTGTTTTTAAAATAACGGGTATTTGTAGCCGCTTAGTTATTTGTGACCCATCTCTATCTGCAATAGAGTCTCTGTGCATAGATGTTAGGAGGGAGGAATTAGCGGATATGTGGTTGTTGTATTGTTGACAAATGTGTATTTTGAATTGGTGAGTGGAAGAGTACTTTGTTGTGTGCTGAGAAGGTGTTGACATCATACCGGTTTAAATTTCATCAATACAGGTAAATCGACTTGAAAGGATTTTCATTCTTACTGCCTTTTTTTTTACGTTACTTTTCAGTATATATTATACTAATTTTGGATGGCATTGTTTTCGATTTGAATAGAAAAATACACATACGAAGTTTGGGTTATTTGTTACGTGGCGATACCGCATGCACTGGCGACGGCGGACGTGACGTCACCGTGACGATCCGTACAGTCACAGCTTGTAAACGTACACCGTGACAGCTTGTAAACATGTCACTATCGGGACCGCACGGAAATGTGGGGTTTTTTGGGCGGGGAGAAGAGGGAAAAATATGCGTATATTACAAATGTTACTAACGGGACCACACGGAAAAGTGGGGTTATTCCTTTTAGTGCTATTGTGACCTCGCTACGCTCGGTCACAATAATTTAAAATTGTACAATATCAACCTAAACTGATATCCCGAAGGTGAATCAGATGCAGGCGGCCGCTGGTAAGCGGCCGCAGATGTCCGATAACACAACCAGATGTTCAGTGTTTGATGTGTTATCGGATTTCTGCCGCTTATTTTATACCGCGAGTGCACATTTATTTCCTGTGTGACATATGTTTACATGCTGTGACTGTACGGATCGTCACGGTGACGTCACGTCCGCCGTCGCCAGTGCATGCGGTATCGCCACGTAACAAATAACCGAAGTTTGTTATAATGCAGCAATTGGTTATTTACTTTAAGATACAGGTGTGTAATTTGATTGATTACTGAGAACATTTACAGATAACCATAAACTTGTAACTGTTTACATTCGGTTGAAGTAATAACTTTGTTTATATGGCGTTAAAAAAATAATAAAAAAGTAAATCCTCGTACCTTATTTTGTATCGCAGAATGTGTTAACATTCATATCCAGGTTATAAAAAGTATGTACCTTTGGAACTGCTCCCATTGCATGAAATTATGATTTTAAGAATTTGCCCTCACGAAAGCGAGGTGATTATAGATAAATTTTTATCACAGTATTTGGGTATTCCATTTGGTCCAGGGTGCATTACATTCAAATAACACAAGATCCACTGATATTGCTTCTTGAAATGAAAACTTTGGCTAAAAGGCAACTAATCATTCCTGCAGTGTGTATTTAATACATCGGTAATAATGAGCTGTACCATACCACCAGAACTACTCTCTTCTGCACAAAGATAATGCATTAAATTCTCATTACAACCAACACAGTAGAGGGAAATACACTACAGTTATGGCATTTTTGTATCCACTGTTATAATACCTGAAACAGGTACAATATCAACCTATTCACTTGCATACTGCAGACTTTTTTGAGAGATTTCAGTTCTTTATTTAGGCCTACTTCATCTAAAGGGCAAATCTTAAACTGGTGCTGCTCTCAGATTCGGGAGGACACTGGTTCGAATCCCCATCAGGACATGCAGATTTGGGTTTTCCATGGTTTCCCCAAGTCACTGCAGGCAAATGCTGGGATGCTTCCTCCAAAAGGTGTTAACCGATTTCCTTCCCATTCCATGTCCTTTCCTGCTTGTAATAATCTCAAAGTCGACAAGGCGTAAAGCCATAAAAAAAAAGTTTTGGGTAATATCTAGATCGCGATACCGCTGCAAGCACTTACCGCCTCGCGATGTCAACACTTCCGGCTGGCGAGAGTATGACGTCACTACGATGCTGAATGTGACGTATATGTTCCGCTCGAGGCTTTAAATGTCACTAACGGGGCCTTCCACGGAAAGTAGTCCATCACTAATACGTCTTATATCGAGAAATCGTTAATTTTGCACAAGTAGTACAGGAATAAATTGATTTTCGATGAGGTTTTGATGCAGCCTGGACCACACTGAAACGTAACTATCAAACACCTTATTCTGGATACCTAATGTCGTATCTATCGTTGTTTACATCTTAATGCAGCATGGACCATAGTGAAACGTAACCGTTGCTGATACCCAATTTCCAAATCGTATCTATCACTGTTAGTATGGTCCAGGCTGTGTTTCAACCTAAACGTAAACGGTTATTGACGAAATCTTGTTTTTATAAATATTTTATTTCGTATGAATGATTTTAATAGCAATTTCAGCCACGCGACGAAATATAGAAGAACGGAATCAAATACAAATCAAAGGAATTGTGACTAATAACGTTAATGCTAATGAACGATATCAATTATCAGTTTGGAATGTTGTACATATTATAATAATATTAGTAATTGTGCAAGTAATAATTTTCTTTAACTTTTTTAATCCGTAATTTTTTTTTATTATTAGCAGTATTGGTTACGTTCTATGGCCTAGCTTGAATTTCTCAAATTGATCGAAGGCTGAACACGTCACACACGAAAACACAGTGACGTCATACTCTCTCCATCGGGAAGTGTTTACATCGGGAGGCGGTAAGTGGTTGCAGCGGTATCACGATCTAGATATTACCCAAAGTTTTAAACTGGGGATCCACCAACTGAACAAAATGTTTGTAAACTTTGAATTTGTCTGGTGGAGACTTGAATAGTGTGCATAAACACAGATTTGCAGGTTTTCAGGCAAGAGTCACCACATGAAAGGAATTCTTTGTTTAAGTGTGCACTGTGCATGCTCTGGGGAGAGAGGAACTGCAGTTTCAACAATTTTATTTTTGAGTTAATTTTAAATTGCAAAAATAATATAAGTATCGAGTAGGACGGTGAGAAGTGTTTGCTGTTAATTGAATTTTACCAATTAAAGCTGGAGATATGGCAAAGTAATAACAATTATTACCACAGCCATTTAAAAATTATTACTCATGGAGTGAAATTGGAAACAGATAAATATAGGGTTATTAGAAAAAACAATATACTTACTTTTTATGTTTTATTTCAACACTTCTATGATAGCTGCAAACAATTCAGGGGGTAATATCTAGATTGCGATACCGCTGCAATCACTTACTGCCTCGCGATGTAAACACTTCCGGATGGACATATTATGACGTCACTACCTTGTTGAGTTTGAAGTATACGTTCCACGCGTAGCTTTAACTGTCACTAACATGGTTTTCAACGGAAACTAGTCCATCGTTAATACATCTCATATAGTGAAATCATTAATTTTGCACTTGTAGTAGAGGAATAAATTCATTAGCGATGAGGTTTTGATGCTGCCTGGACCACACTGAAACGTAGCTATCGAACACCTTATTGCGGATACCTATGTCATATCTGTCGCTGTAACTGTCGTTTGTGTCTCAATACAGGCAGGACCATAGTGAAACGTAACCGTCGCACATGATATTGCTGATATCCAATTTCCAAATCGCATCTATCTCTGTTAGTATGGTATGTCCAGTTAGTATGGTATTCACAAATCGACCAAAGGCTGAACACGTCACATTCTGCAATGTAGTGACGTCATACTGTCTCCATCCGGAAGTGTTTACATCGGGAGGCGATAAGTGATTGCAGCGGTATCACAATCTAGATATTACCCAATTCAGGAATTAATTTAAAACTAATTAGCCTGGAAACTTAAAAAGATACATAAGACTTTTGTAGGAATCTCCGGTACCGGTAACTAAAAAGTGAAGCTTTTTTGTCAGTATAACTTCCACATAAATACAGTCTCTGCAATTCATATCTCGTTTGTATATTCTTCTTGTTATTAGAGAAGTTATAAATACAAAATTTCCTGGAGACAGACGATGGTTTTATATATATATATATAAAATAAACCCTTCCTATCATCTGTTGTTAGCTCACTTAGCAGTTGCGTTGAATTTTCCTTTTACAGTTATTTAGCCACATATAGGTACTGGTCGGCAGGATGACTGTTCACATGTGTACTTTTGTTTTTGTATATTTGATTGGTGGAGAAAACAAGCCAAACCACTCAATCACAAACACTCAAATGCTTGCAAACACTAAAAATGTTTACAAAGTATGCACACTTATTGGCTCCCCACCTTTTGAAAAAAAAAAAAAAAAAAAAAAAACACATTTGTAGTAGTTTACATCACTTTACATGATATTGCTAACATTGTGCTTATGAATGCAGCTTAAATTACTATTAAAAGCTAAAGTCATCATGCCTTATACAGTAACAAGTAGTCTGTTGTCATTCAGTTCCTAGCTGTATTTCAATTTAACAACAAAATCTATTATTCTCCTAGGAAATCAAAACTCATTAATACATTCTTTGTATTGTAATGTAAACTTGAGTTATGATTTCCTCTGTACCCTGTTGCAGCAGTCCCTTAAAACTGCAGCAGAGATACTCAGATGTTGTTGTTTTAACTTAAATAAATTTAATGTTTATAGAAATATCTTTTATTGACATTATAAAATATTTGGGGAAAATACTTATAACACTTTTTTTATGTTACTTTCAGCTGTTTAAAAAGATGGGGAAGTTTTACATGCATGATATGAAAATGGCCTTACTTAATATTTCTAATGAACCTGCTAGGAGTGACAGGATTGCCAATAGGAAGTATGTAACAGTAAATCGTAAATGTCACATACTGAGAAAAATCAAGAAACGCGAATCTAGAGCTATTGGAAAGAAGGTTGTGAGAGCTTACTTGCAGTCTCTACCAAATTCTAAACCTTCAAGAGATGCAGCATGCTATCGAAAACCATGTGTGGCTAAACGATCAGCAGACTGTTTGAATAAAGATGATGTCAGTGCATCAGCATCAAAGAAAATTAAAAATCATCCTTCTTTTGAAGAGACTTCTGATGATTCATCAGAAGACTACTCAGATGATGACTCTGAAGCTACAGAGTCGTCTTGTGGAGATTTAACTGATTTTGATGGTGTAATTTTCCGGTCTGTAGAAGTTGATGTAACTTATGACTACAGATATGTCACTGATAATTTGGGTAAACAATTGATGAATCCACTAAACACCATACATGGACCCATTGCTGTTGGAGGAATAGGTGATGCTGAACCTCCTAATTTTTTCCTACGTCAGCCTGCCATATCATCTGATGCAGGTGAGTACTTACAGAAATGCTACATTTTAGCTTAGTATCTGCATTGTCATTTTTCGTGGGTTTTTAGTTTTCTTTATATTTTACTTTTGAACCCAATTTCTTCATGCTTTTGTATTTAATATAGTTTAGGATACCACTGTTTGTGAAAATTACAACATTAAGGAGGAGACATAATTATAATGGAATTTTATTCCACCGATTAGGGACGTGACAATCAGAGGCGGCCTTAGGGGGTGGCGAGCTGGGCAATCACCCCGGGCCTCGCTTCTCACAAGGGCCTCGCGTAACAACCCGAGTAGAATTTTTTTAAAAATATATAAATTTTTTTATATATATATCCTTAGCTATTAGTTATAACAATAAAGTAAAGTTGGTTAATTCATAGTAAAGTATATGTTAATAGTAATAAATGCATAAATAAAAGTTCTCATTTTGATTTATTCAGTTTCATGTTCGTATAAAAGTAAGAATAATTATATCAAAATTAAGTAATTTATGAGCAAATACTATTTTTTGTAATTTTACTATAAACCGTGATTCAAAAATTCATTAATATTTGAATCTCGCACATCAAAAAACTCAGTTAAATGCTCGGTTTTGTTACTTCCACCTTGTGTTAATTTACACTCAGGGAATCCTGGTGTTTGATTTCATTCCGTAAAAGCGGGTTGGGGTCATAGCTATGGGTGCCAACCATACTATTTATTAGAGTATTATTCTTTATTTTGTGTAGGCGTACTTTATAATTTACGAAAGTAGTAAAGTATGTTAAAATATTTTCTTTACCTGACCCACTAGTCGATCTTCTGCCTACCAAAATAGTATTCAAACGCAGTCATCACAAACCATCATTAAAACTCTTTCGCACACACTAATGGACTAAAAGATTCTCGCGTTCCTGAACGCTATCACAGTGAAATGTTAAACCTCTCACTTGATGTGTTTCTTCTGTTTGAGGTTACTTTTGATTCATTTGATATTTTATTAATAAAGAATAAGATCATTGTATATGTTAATTTAAACACAGACCATATATAGATTATAACAATTTAGTGAAGTCTCAAAGACCTAGTCTCAGAGTTTCATACCGGCTGCATAGTGCACCTCTCTCTTAGCCACCTAACTTACTCTGGTAATCCTACCAAGAAAAAGTTACCAACAGTTTAACATTGAATTCTAACCATGGAGTGTCCTAGCATTTCGAATTGATAAATGAATACCTTGCGGGGGGTAAAATTCAATTTTAAGGCGCGTAAAAATTACAACCGAGACTGAGATTTTAACCAGAGATCTTCTGTACTCCAATCGGACGCCGTAGCCATCTGAAACATTGGGCCAAATTTATAAGTAATGAATAATACATTTTCAAACATAATAAAATAAATGCACTCTTTTCTATATAATTTATTTTGTTTCTGCTATATCAAAACAAAACAAAAATATAGTGCTACCTTTGTCACAGTATCTGATCGATAATGAAATGAAATTTTACCAATGATTTAGAATGATGCAGTCTACATTTTACGGTCAGCTGAAGAGCATGGAAGAGAGATTGACAAAAAAAACACGTTTCTTTAAGGTAATTAATAATACAAAAACAACCTTTGGCCAGAAAGGACTGAAAATTTCCATACTGCCTCCATATGCTTCTCCACATTCACCAGCCCTACACTGGACTACACCGTTAAAAAGTAAACCAAACTAATGATAGTGGTGTGTCGGCCGCCGAAATGCTGTGTCGTTTCAAGTAACTTCAATCGAGTGGGTGCCAATAATAAGTGTCACGGTGACCGTGCGGACCAGTATTAGTCTTGTGTGACCCGACCTGTATGCATTACAAATTAGTTTGTATGGCAAATATCTTTCAGTGGGCAAATAATCATTAAATGATACTAAGTTTTGGTGAATCTTAGATTATTAACAGTACTTATAGTAAATAGTGGGTTATTAAAATACTGAAAAACTACTTGTAAATTATTTATGAGTTAATTTTTATGTACAAAACAAGATTTTTGAAATGAGTTCGCGTGATCGTGATGCCGCTGGGAAATTTGAATCTGCTAGTTCAAAAAGCAAACGAGCTATCAAAAGAAAGCATACTTGCTTTAAACAGTGTCAGATCTAGGGAGGCAGAGGGTCAAATTGGGGCGCTTGTCCCAAGCAGCAAGTTTGCCCCGGCTCGGAAAATTCCTAGATCCGTTACTGGCTTTAAATAAAAATTTTAGTCTTAGGAAAAGCCGCAAACATTATTTTTAAATCCCTGCGTATATCTTTTAAGACATTAAATACATTAGTTTACCATCATTAATAATTTGGCACCTTTATGTTTTGTTAACTTTTATAAATCTTTTCATATTTTATAATTCAAGATTTTTTTATTTATAACTTTTGCACTTCTCATCAGTCATCAGAAATACCTACTTTCGATTCACATACTTTACACAGAGGACAGGGGCCTCGCGAAATTCTGCCACCCGGAGCCTCGCAATGGTTAATGTGACAATACACAAATGACCAAATGTGGTGGGTGAGCAGTTAACACACTGGCCTCGCATTTGGGAGGACGGTGGTTTGAATCCCCATCCGAGCATCCGGACTTGGATTTTCCATGGTTTCACTCCAGCTGAATGCCGGAATGCTTCCTTCAAAAGGCTATGGCCGAATTCCTTTTTGTTCCTTGTTCAAAGTCCCATCCCGCCTCTAATGACCTTGACATCAATGAGGCGTAAAGCCATAATTAAAAAAAATACACAAATGATTAGAATTACAGAAGTATACATATAATTTGACCATGAGAATTCAGTAAGGTGTGAAGCTGCTACATGCCGCAATCAGAGCCTCTAGATGTCATGGCGTAGGGCCATAGAGAGCCTGGATATGCTGGGGGAGAACCCACTGTCATGTATTTTCTAAGTGCGTCCACAGAGCTGTGACGGTGATTGCAGGAGGACCAGAACGAACAAGTTGCCAACTGACCATATACAAGGCATGCCCCATGGGTGATATGTTGGTAAACGTGGAAGCAGTGGTACCTGTCGCTCTTCTAAGCAGGGTTCCACATTGTCGGCACATGTGGTCAGGCGTTGTACTGCTGAAATCGGGCATGGGGAGCAGCAAGCAGGAGAGGCAGTGCCTCGGACACTAAACCCTCCCGACGAAGCAGCTGCTGTTCAAATTGCTCTCAATATGTAACAGACAGCATTAAACAATCGACATAGACATGTCCACACCCGTTCCGGCACTCCAGTGTTGAGTTAACACTGTGGACGATGCTGTTCTGTCGGTTACAAGGTTACAACGATGCAGGCAAGATAGTGCTGAACCTGCTCTGTGGACACATTTTGTGATCCAGTACCAGCTCATTGCTTTGTAGGATCTTCTCCTATCCACAGGTTCCAAACACGCATCACTGTCGTAGCAGTGTTCCTCGTACAAGCCACAATGTCACAGTACAACAAATCAGTTTCTCGAGACCAATCATTCAAACTTGTTTGATGCCTTTAACGTCAACAAGGCATACCAGCACTTCATTTCACTTTTCACTACATTTGATGGCCTTGCATTGACTGAGTAGCATAACTCTGACCTGCATGATTACACTAAAGAGGGCACTGATAGGCCTGCGTGCCTGCTGTCTCTTTGCAATGTTAATCACTTATTTTTGTTCCACTGTTATACACATCCTCGCATTGTTAAGTTATTCAGACCATTTGTTTTGGGTGTTGCAATTTTCTCAAGCAGTAGTGCATAATCTGCAGATTTCAGTACAAAATATATTTACCGAATTATGTTAAATCTATTCATCATAGTTTTGTGATTCTGGTAAGTTGCCAAATATCAGTTAGCTCTATTACGCGATGCCAGTATTTCTTAGTACTAGTCACCAGTAAACAATTTAATCTGATCTGTTAAACTCTGCTTATTATTATTATTTTATAAGATCTTCATTTATACTCTGTGGTTCACAAAATTCTGGGTTTCAGAGTGAGCTTAGTACTGGAAATAATTCTGTGCATTTCAATCACTAATAGTATTAGAGGATATAGGTCATCTAAGCATTGGTGCAACATGTAATTTTTCTAATCCTGTATCTCCTGTCATTGCAACCCAAATAGCTTGTTGGAAGAAGCATTTCATCGCTTTCTTAAATGAAGTGAATTAGTCACATGTTCACCAATAAATTCAGTGAAAACCTATTAATTGCAGCATAGGATTAGCCCTAACTATGACCACTGTTATCTGCAGGTCCCATTTCAGGTTCTTTGTTTTGTTAAGCCCAATTATCTTAGTTAATCAACCATGTCAATAATTGATTTGTTCATTTGTACTCCTGAACAAACAGATTGTTTTTGTTAGTGTTGCAAATTTCCTTGCACTTTTTGAAATATAGTATTAAGTTACTATTGATTGCACTATGCTAAATCTAAGTCCAGAATATGTTGAATTTTTAAGCAGAATGTCGAATTCCTTACTTCTCCATAGATCATCAGCAAACAATCTTAAACTGCAAATAATGATGTAATCAAGATGGTGTATAAAATTTATGAAAAGAAGTGGTCCTATTACACTTCCTTGAGGGACACCTGATGTTACATATGGATTAGAAGAGACTGTACTGGCCACGACAACATTCTGCAACTGACTAGAAAAACTTATATTCATTAGCAGATCTGATCGGATATACAGTATGAATAAATCTTCACTGAAAGTCAGCTGTGTTCTACAGAATCGTAAGCTTTATGAAGATCCAAAAAAGTTGTATCAATCTGTGATCCTGTGACAATAATTTTTATTACGTCATCTGACCTGTTCTTAT
Organism: Vandiemenella viatica; assembly: GCA_031002005.1. Classification (NCBI taxonomy): domain Eukaryota; kingdom Metazoa; phylum Arthropoda; class Insecta; order Orthoptera; family Morabidae; genus Vandiemenella; species Vandiemenella viatica. Next base: position 98,894,805 of record CM061921.1, on the reverse strand, counting down.
GAAATCTGTGCCGGTTTATGTGGAAGCAATTTATTTTTCTCTAGAAACTTCAAATCATTCGAACATGTAACTTGCTCCAGAACTCTACTGCAGACAGATGTTAGAGATATGGGTCAGTAGTTTTAAGGTTTTTTGCAATCTCTTTTCTTGAAAATTTGTACCACTTGCTGCAGTTTTCCAGGTGGAAGGAACTTTTTACTCTTCTAAGGATTTGTAGTGTGTATCGGACAGAAGCCATCCAGTTTCTGTCGGGTAATCTTACTGGGATACCATCAGGCCCCAGTGCTTTCTGCCATTTCAGGTCCTCTAATAGTTTTACAGTACCTGCAGTATCTACTAATCCATCCAACTCCACACATGGAAAAAATTGTTGCTATCCATATTTTGTCCAGTGAACAAATTTCCAAATTCGATGTTTGGTACATTAGACTTGGCGCTGCTTGTTAACCTCACATCTGTTGTGTTTTAGTGCTGATATACTGTGTCCATACCACAGACTAACATATGTGCAAAATTTCTTTGGATTATCTGTGAGGCATTTAGATGGAATTAATTAAAGGCCTCTTATTTTAAAGTTCTTAACTCAACAAAGATTTTTAAATCAGTGCAATACCCTGTCCTTCTTAAGCTTGTGCATATTCTCATTTGCTTTTTTTTTTTTTTTTTTTTTTGTTAACTTTTAACTTCAAGCAAATACAATGGTGGATCATTCCCTTCTGTGATTGTCAGTTTCGGTATATGTGACCATACCATCCCTGACTGCATGTTCAAATCAATTCCTCTTCTCTTAAACGGATTCTGTTTGTCAGGGTTATGTTTGCTTGGGGTTAGTGCACTACAGCATATCCTGAGATTTGACCATTAATGTGGCTTAAGGATAGATTGTCAGTTGGTTATCAACATACCTCAGTATGCGAAGGTAGGTTTTAAATAGAGTTTACTGTAGAACATCAAGTAAATATCAAAACAATGTATTCCTCAAAAATTTTGCAAAAGATTTTGATCAGTTTACAGCATAGAAACTTCTTCTCTAAAAATAATTAATTTGATTGCAGGTATAAACCATAATTCAAGATGAAACCAACTCCCGAGAACCCCAATTGTATCTAAGTCAGTTACATTGAGATCATGTCCACTCCTACACTATCACCTGAAAATAATCTAAGATGGATGCCTATCCTGCCAGCCTATCCACTACATGTTAGGGCCAAATCAGCTGTATGCCACACGTGAATTCTCCGCATGATTGCTTTTCAATGACTGTCCCCACTATGATTTCCAGGGGGGCTATTTATAAGGTGACCTAGGGGATTTCACCACATCTCCTGGGTGATTTTTTTTTCTATCATTTCACCTTATTTTTCCTCTGATCTACCTGAAATTTTTATGAGAGGTAGCCCTTTACCTAAGTGTTAAAATCAATCTTTATAAAAAAAATTTCTCAAGCTGCAGTGGTTTAGCTGTAAAAAATTATTTAAGTGGTGACACCTAAAACTGTATCAAACTCTTTCAACCTGTATTTGCCATCACCTTGGGATTGCCATAAATTTTACTTTTCTTATTGTGGCCAAAGTGTTGCATGGATTTTTACAAACACTTGCTCATTATACTCGGAAAAAATTCTACTTTCTACTTTTCCTCGGAATCTTAATTTTTGTACTAAACCCTACAAAATAATTACTCGACTTTTTCCTACCGATCTCAAATTTTTACATAATGTACTTTAAAATTACATGTATCTTTTAAGCTACAAATTTTTTTGGTAGCTTGAAAACTAAGGGCTTGGGAATTATTTAAATGTTTATTTCGACCATGCTTTCATTTCAACTTACAGATCAAATATCTTGTCCGTACTATTTTCTACCCCCAAAGTGTCATACTTCATTTTGATCCTTATGATTTACTGTACCTCTGTACCTTATTTTAACTGTGACAAATAATATTAATGAGAAGCTATGTTGCCTGGCTCGTAACACCCCCCCCCCCCCCCCCCACGTAGCTTTCCAGCCAACCCCACCCACTCACCCCCACCCCCTTGACCGAGCTACGTAGTTTATGTATGCTCCCTTATCTGTCCAGCATCCTTCTATGGCACCACATTTCAAATGCTTGAATTATCCTTTTTTTCTGGTATTCAAGTTCATGCTTTGCAACCATAAAGTGTGTGCTCCACACATATAGATTTAAAAAGTTCTTTCTGAATCTTAGATCAATATTTGAAACTAAGATATTTCTCTTTTTTATGAAAGCTCTTTTAGCTAGTGCTATTCTGGTTTTAACATCATTCCTGCTTCAGCCAACAGTTGTAATTTTACTTCCTAAGTAGCAGAATTCACTTACTTCTCCTTTTTTTTAAATATTTAATCCACTATTACTGCTATTGTTTCCCCTGCATTTAATCACTTTTGTCTTGCTTTGGTTTATATTTAATTGAAAACGTTCCTTTAGTATTTTACTCATGGCATTCAGTAACTTCTCAATAACCTCAGTCTGTTCTGCTAACAGGACAATGTCATCAGCAAATCGTAGCATACTTATTTTTTATCCTTGAATACTTGTGCCACATTCAAATTATTATTTTTTTTTTACTTCCTTTGTTGCTTCATCTAAATACAAATTGAATATTAATGGAGATAGGCTACAACCTTGTCTCACAGCCTTTGAACTGATAGTCCAGAACGGGGTAGTTTTCACTTACATTAAATCACGTAGAAGATTTTTTTTTCTTATCTTGTATATATTGGTGAGAGTATGCAGAAACCAAGTTTTCGACCTACAACACCCTCGGCACAATTTTCTGTGGCCAAAAAACATCAAAATTTTGGTACTTTTTTTAGTGTTTCGTCTATAACTCCTTCCTAGTCCTAGCAAGAAACACTCTATTTCCAATTTGAAAGAGGACAAAATTTCCTACAACTTTAGTAGTACAAACGTTTTTCTAAATTCAAAACTAAGCGAGCTACAGTTCATCGAAAATCAGCCAAATTTCACACTTTTCCTAAAAGTTGGGTTTATACCCACTTTGCTGCTCAAAATGATCTGAAACCCCTGTATATATAACTGATATATATGTATTTCTGTATGACACAGTATATATATGTACTACGCTTTGATTACTGATGGTCAATTCAATAATCATATAGCATTGTTGGCCGGGAGGTCCCGAAGGATTGTTCGGCCGCCAGGTGACAGTGATTTCGATACGCTGCGCAATGCGCTCCTTTGTTGCTGTCTAACCTACCCAGGTAATAGTACCAGATGTGGGGAACTTACAGCTTAAGTTGGAAACCAAACCACAGAATCATTCTAGCTTACTTCATATTACACAGCAAACTGTTGCAGAGGTGAAGGTTGGGTCAATGGCCTTTGAAAATCATTGCTGAGACTGGGATTTTGATCTCCAGTCAGACGCCTTAAACATTGTGCTACCAGATCGCTCTATTTCTGCTGATAATAGAGCGAAAATGAATGCTTAATGTTACGGCGTAAAGTTATTAAGTCATAATAAATTCGTAATAAGTTAAAAATTGTCATAAATCAATTTCTTTTCGGTTTGGATTGTCCCGGCTTATTGATGAATTGTGTCCCATTCATTCATTGCATCAGGATCAGCTTCCTCGTAGTCCAAGAAGTCTTCCTCCTCTTCTTCTACTTGATTTCAGGAACGTTTTCACGAGACACGCCAGAGCAATTTTGCAAGCAGCTGAACAGTGCAGTACTGATTAGCAACAGATGCATGATGGAGTACAAGGTTTCTTGCAGGAAGTAAACTTAGGCTCAGCGTCTTTTATTATTGTTTTTTTTTTCTTATGGCTTTAAGCCTCGTCGAAGTCATTAGGACACGTTGGTACTGGGGACAAGGAACGGGAAGTATTTCGGCCATGGCCTTTTGAAGGATTCATTGGTCTGGAGTTATTTGGGGAAACCGTGGAAAACCCAAATTTGGATGCCCGGATGGGGATTCAAACTGCCGTCCTCCTGAATGCGTTTATTATAGTAACTGGAATAAGACTGGACGAGCCTTTCCTTCATCCCCATGGCAATGTGTGTGTTTCTCGACTCAACCATCCTTTACTTGTTGGTACGTGCATATTGAGTGAAACGTTGCCCCCTCTGATTTTGGTGGAAACCGTGCTAGCCTGAATGCATTTCTTGGGCAGATTTCTTAAACTTTTCATATCTAAGCCTTCCATAGTTCCACAAGTAATTTTTCCGTACCATTCCAAGATGAGCTGTTCCCCTGCGTGTTCTCCGGATGCTAGTCTCTGGAGGCTAGGAGTTCTGAGAAGTTAGCATGCATGTTACTTTCAGATATGGTTGGTACTGAATGAGGCAGCAGAATTTTTCTTTCCCATAGCCTATATATGCTGATATTGTATCACATCCTGCAAATGCATGGATGAAGAGGATATGTGTATGTTCAAACTTGTAAGTGTTACCAAGGCCCATTAGCAAAATGAGAAAGTCAATGTACTCATTTAGAATTATCACACTGTCGAATTTTGCTGCTTGGGAGAAAGCTGCGTCAATGATCAATACAGCTGCATCTTGTTTTGCCTGTTGATCTTTGATGCCTCCTTTTTCAGTTTTTGCATTAGTATCAACATTAGACGGTTCTTGCTATTCTCATTTGCTGCGTCACTGCAGCACTTGTTTCCTCATTGAAAATGATGTCTGCTGAAGTATCTGATGTTTTCAAACTACAAAACATTTCAGATGACTTTATTCCTCTCTGTGCAGGAACACTTCCGTATCCGTCAAATATAACTGTGATGTTTGATCTATAGTTTGTTGTCAAATAGGCTTCATATTTTCCACAGAAGCAGCCAAGGTCTTTACTACGATACCACATAACCTTATGCAGGAGAAATCATCCATCCAGAACAAAACTTTTAATGTTGGGTGTTGCATTTTGAAGAGATTTAATGCTTCATATAAAGACAATTCTCTTGAAGTACTGAACAAATTCAAATGGAAAACATTGTTTCAATCCATTAAAACTGAAAAGAAATGGATTTATGACTAATTTTTGACTTATTATGACTGCGTAAATAAACTTTGTTCCATTATATTATGTTTTCAATCTTGCAAATCCTTTTTTCGAACTGGTACAAATACCATCAGGTACTAGAACGGACTGGTAGCTCAATGTTTAAGGTACCTGACTGGAGATCGAAATCCCGGTCTCAGCAGCGATTTTCAAAGGCCATTGACACAACCGTAACCTCTGCAACAGTTTGCTGTGTAATATGAAGTGAGCCAGAACGATTCTGTGGTTTGGTTTCCAACTTAAGCTGTAAGTTCCCCACATCTGGTACTATTACCTGGGTAGGTTAGACAGCAACAAAGGAACGCATTGCGCGGCGTATTGAAAACACTGTCACCTGGTGGCCGAACAATCCTTCGGGACCTCCCGGCCAACAATGCTATATGATTATTGAATTGACCATCAGTAATCGAAGTGTAGTACATATATATAATGTGTCATACAGAAATACATATATCAGATATATACAGGGGTTTCAGGTCATTTTGAGCAGCAAAGTGGGTGAAAACCCAACTTTTAGGAAAAGTGTGAAATTTGGCTGATTTTTGATGAACTGTAGCTCGCTTAGTTTTGAATTTAGAAAAAAACGTTTGTACTACTAAAGGTGTAGGAAATTTTGTCCTCTTTCAAATTGGAAATAGTGTGTTTCTTGCTAGGACTCATCAGGAAGGAGTTATAGACGAAACACTGAAAAAAGTACCAAAATTTTGATGTTTTTTGGCCACAGAAAATTGTGCCGAGGGTGTTGGAGGTCGAATACTTGGTCTCTGCATACTCTCACCAATATATACAAGATAAGAAAAAAAAATCTTCTACGTAATATAATGTTTGTGAGACCCCCTTTTTACGACCCCGTTACTGGACTATGATGCATGTCTCTCATTATTCTCTACTTTTGTTATAGCCACTTGATTCTAATATAGATTATTAAGTGTTTTTCTACTTTGATACTTTACACATGACACCTTCAAAATTTTGAATATCATCTCCCACTTTTCAGTATCAAAAGCTTTTCTTAAATCAACAAGTGTCATAAAAGAATCTGTGGTTTTCTTGATCCCCCCTTCAAGTATTAATCTTAAAGCCAGAATTGCTTTTCTTTTACTGCCTTTTTCCTAAACCCAAACTTCACCTACTATCTCTTGTAATATCATTTCTATTCTTGTGCATATTATCCTGGTCATTAATTTTGAAGCATATGATGTTAGACATATGGTGTGATAATCCTCACATTTGTCATCATGGTGTGAAGATGACACTTATAGTAAAATTAGTAGAAATTTCTCCCGTTTTATAACTTCTCCGGTTTTATAACTTTTTGATATCAGTTTGAATAATCTTTGGATTCCTTCTTTTCCTATGGATTTCAGAAGTTCTGCAGGAATCTTATCAATTCCAACTGCCTTATTTGTTTTCAGATCTTTCAAAGTTCTTTCAAATTCTGTTCCTAAGTCATTAATGTCTTTTTCCAGTATACTGTTGTTTAAATTATCCCCATCATTCAGTTTCTCTGTGTATTTCTTCCATTGGTTAACTCTGGTTTCCTGTTAGCAGCTTTAATCTTATAGGTAACAACAAGATGTAAAATATTTTTGTTACTGTCATGCTACCACATTGGTTCAGTAGCCAACTGTTCAAAATGATGATCCAAGAACAGGTTAAGAATGTTTTCAGACGCTATTTCATCCCTGCCATTAGTAATGTGAACATAATTTCTACAGGAGCAGTTTGTTAGTTCAGTGGTTAAGGTGCTTGCTTTCAAAAGTACACTGCTCTGGTCCCAAGTTCAAATCCCAGTAGTGGCGCAATTTTTTAAGAGTTGTGTTTGATCATACGAGCTATGCCAGGTTTTTTGTGGTTCGAATTCCATATCATACTGTAGGTCCCAGAGGAAAGGAACTTCTAGTATCATCTAAATTTGTTTAAAGTGTATCGAGCTAACTTCAGTACAACAGCAAAACATGTTTAGGATCATTTTCTTACAAGTTTCAAGGGTTAAGTTCAAGTAATAGTAAGATGCAATGTCGAATTGTGTAAACATTACTGCTATAATGGATATCATCTTATTTTTTAATAGAAAATGCTGCATTCATTTTCAGAAGTAAAGTAGCTCATTAGCAGTAAAATGAAGTAAGACACTTCATAGGCAGAAAAGTGCACTGAAGAGGTATTTTCATTTTGAAGTTGAATTTACCATGTGCTTCCATAATCAAATAAACATTTAAATAATTCCTGAGTTCTTAGTTTTATAACTCAATAGATGTGTTAAATTTTGTAGCACATTATGTGAAGGTTTGAAAGTGATAGGTAAAAGTTAAGGAATATTTTCATAGGGTTTTATGAGAAATTATGGTTTCACAAGAGCTTAGATTTAAGGTAATACCTTTTGATTAAAATCGGGGGAGTGGGGGGGGGGTTATGTTTAAAAGAAAGTAGAATTTTTCCTGAGTACAACACACTAATTTTTATAAAAATCCATGCAATACTTTGATCAGAATAGAAAAAATAAATTATTCATAAGTTTGAGAGAAATGGCCACTTCCTGTTTTAAGACTCTGGTGGGATAAATTTACAAGGAGTAACTATGATATTTGATACATTAGGAAAGCATCTAAAGAGCAATCATATCAGTTAGATAGAATCACTATCTTATAGAAAATTTTATGCAGAATCAATTTCAAACCCATTTCAGCATTGTAGTTTCAATAATGGGGGAGATATTGATTTTTGAAGTTTTGCATTATGAATTGCCCTAGTTTCAACAATAATAAACAAGCCTATTTATACACCAAAAGAAAGAGAATAATTAGCAGATTATTTTAAACTAAGAAACAAAGCAGTAGCTTACATACTTTAAACTTGAGAATGAATTTAATATTTGACACTTAAATAATTTTTTTGCCTTAACCATTAGAGATAGGATTTTTTTTATTGGTTTGTTTTTGACATTTAGACGGTAAACTCAGAGGAAAGGAACTGGTCGTCCAAAATGTGACACAATGACTCAGTATGCCTCCTTTGCGAGGATCCAATCTACCTTCAGATTGTGGTCTAAGATAGTTTTTTAATTACTACAGTTGATGTAAGGCATGTTGAAGTCACCTCATAGTATTTTTGCATGATCCTGAAACTTTCACTCTTTCATAATGCCTTGGCAATAGTTATGATGGCATCACTTGTATGGTAGAAGGTGCCTATCAAAAATTTAGTCCTGGTTACATTATGTTTAATCCATTTGATTTCGCAAACTGCATTGATCTATATTTCATTACTTAAAATTTATTTATCAGCTGTTCTGAGCACAGCCTGTCCATATGAATGCAATCTTTGTTCGGAAAACATTTGTGCTGTTATTAAAAATTTCTGCAGAATGTACTGAGCATGGTGGGTGAGCAGTAACACTGTGGCCTTGCATTTGGAGGACACAGGTTCGAATCCCTGTCTGGCCATCCAGATTTTGGTGTTCCATGGTTTCCCTAAATCACTCTAGGCAAGTGCTGTGATGTTTCCTTCAAAAGACCATGGCCAAATTCCTTCCTGTTCCTTGCCCCCAGTTATATCCTGCCTCTAACAATGTAAACGAGGTGTAAAGCCACAAGTAAGGGGGAGGAAATCTGCAGAACCTATACCCTGTTTTATTTAGCTTTCTATACCAATTATGTTATTTACTTCTTTGATACCAGTAACACTTTCTAGTTGCGGCTGTTTGTTACAAATACTTTTACATTTAACCATGAGAACTTTTAACTGTTGAGATTCGCTTGATTTGCTTTTAACATGTGGTGGTGAATTTATTTGGGCTGCCCGTAGCTGTATTTCCAGTTTCTCCCCCAGCATAAAACTCCCAACGCACTCCACATGCCCCTGCCACCTGTGTAGCCGATTCACGTGTTTAGTGCACACAAGACCTGTTCAAGGGATAACTACACAATTCAACTCTATGATGAAAATCAAGAAATCTGCTGCCACAATCACCATGAAGTATCATAGCCTCTGATTCAGCCCCTCAAAATGGCTCTGAATCAGAGGTCCACAATCTGCCATTCAATGATGCTGCAGCTAGTTAGCTCTGCCCGTGTATTGCGGCTGCTGGCCACGGAGTTCACCGTTTAAGCCAACCACCGGAAGGTTGAGAGGATAATCTCCCAATCCAAGGCAGCAAACATCATCGGTGCCAACATGTGGCACAATCTGTAGTTGGCTACACCCAGTCAGCTAAGTGGAACTTCGGATGACCTGTTCCACATCTCGGGTCAGACCACCCAGAATAAACACCAAATGCACACCTAATTTTCTACCTAAACGATCTGCCATTTCCCTAAAGGGCTCAATAAACCACCCAATGTTTGAGCTCACATTCACCGGAATCCCCTTCTGAGGTTGTCCAGACCTAATGTGCTGGGGAGCTATCAACTCACAGGATGACATCTTCAGGACTGAGTCAGCCTTTGACAATACATCAGATTGGTTGGACAGTGGCACAAGCTCACCTTGGAATCTAAGCTTGTGTGACTGCCAGCGCTTATGGCTTCTACAATTATAAATCGCACCCCAGTCATCAACAGGAGACTGTTGTATAGCATTCATCCTCTCCACCTGGGCTACAGGTATGATATTTGGTAGGGAAGAATGTGTGAGCAGCCTGGCTATTTCATGGTCATTCATGTGACATCTGCTGCAACCGCTCGTGTCAGCTTCCACCTGTGTCACTTTCATTAACAAACCTGTAAGCTGAGTGCATTGATCAGCCACCTCAGCCTGCATCTGCACACAGCCATCACAGTCCCCACATATACTGTCTTATTTGAAATATTAAACTAGCCATATGAAAAATGAAGCTACCCATGTGACCTGCCTAATGTGTTAAACACAAAACATACACATGAAGTAAAGTTAAATGTGCTATAATGAGGGAATAATCAATGGATGTGTACTCTACTGAATGTAGATGAAAATAAACAGAGGGTAATCTAATGCAATTGTCAATTACTCACCCAAATGCAAAAATAGTCAATAATTGATTACAAGTTGGATCTTGTACAAAGGATAAATATAGTAAAAATTTGAATACACTACTCAATAACTATTTGACTACTATAATCTCTTGTGCTGCCTACGCACAAAATACTATGAAAGTTGATAAAAGAAAGTAATGTAGATAAATGTTAAAGAGTAACTAATATCCCAAACAGTAACTCAGAACCAGCTGTCACGTGCTCAAGCTACAAACAGAAAGTACTCAAAGATTAAAGTTAGTACTGCACAACAGATTAATCAAGTGACTTCAACGGTTACTCAAAACCAACAAGATGGTGTAATATCAAATAAGTTTAATCATTGTTCATTACTTTCCTTGTATGTATTATGTTTTTAGCTATTTACACAACATATACTACTAAAATACTACTTATTAACATAATTAATTTGATATCTAGTGGAATATACGATTCCCCTATAACTGCTGTGCCAGAAAATATAACATGGCGACCAATATGTAAATCGAGCACAGGCAGTAACAAATCTAACTAACTGGATCAAAAATTAATACTTCTAGTAGTGTTAGTTGGAAAAATAATGCATTATTGAAAGTGTTTAAATATATACCTGTGGACCAGCATAACACTACCAGAACTACCTTCCAATTCTGCTATAACTACTGTTGTCTAGTGTTGTGACAATATGCTGCATGTGACAAACATGCATCATATTTTATGTGCATTACAGAATATCAGTTGTAATGCTAGTCCAGAATGCATTACAACCTAATAGTGTAAATGTTGTTAAAAATCCTACACTCCTGGAAATTGGGGACAATTTTGTGGCACCAATTTCTCATGCGCAGTTACAGCAGAATTGTATACTGCAGTAAACCCATTCATTCTTGTAAACATCTGTCTGTACTAAACATTCACAAGTGCATGAGAAATGTTGACAAACACTTTTTTGAAAGCTGGCTCGATACACTTGCAAAACCTTTTTTTATTCCAACCTTACTACTTGCATCCCACTAAGCCTGGTGAGTTAGTGGTAACACTCTGGTTTGTCATTCTGGAAAACACTGGTTCCAATCCCCATCTGGTCATGCAGATTTTTGTTTTCCATGGTTTCACAGAATAACTCCATGTAAAAGCCGTGATTGTTCTTTCCAAAGGCCAGGTACTAATTCCTCCCATTGTCACCATTCTCTCCCAGCTCTAATGACCTCGATGTCAATGAACCATAAAATTCAAAGCAAAAAAGAAACTGTTCATCAAACAAACTACATTGTGATTTACCACAGTAGCTGTAACTGTATTCCTCAGGTTCATGTTCTCAAATTCCTTGGAAAAGATCCAGTTCCAAATTGTCATTTTGTCTTCCCATGCCTGTTTCATCTGAAATAACATGTTTGTAATGTAGTAAAATTCATATGAATGGGGCCTTCATCATTGCTGATTTATGAGCAACTTTTTCCTTGTTTGAAGATCTCTCGGGCATGCAGCCGGGTCATTTGGTCATAAATGTACGAATTTTCGATGGCGTACCGTGCCATCATATTCAGGTAGTGTCCAGTGGTCGGCGTGAGGAACACAGTCCAGGACGCGACTGCTGGACTGCTCCGCGCGCATCGATATTTATACCCTCCGACCCTGCCCTCCCACTTCCGCCGGGTCGCTCCGATGGCGGTGGTGGGGGCGGTGCGTTACAGTGCGTCGAGCAGTGTCCATTAGTCTCTACGCCACCTCCGTCGCACACAGTGGCTCGGCTCTGGTGTTTGCGGAGCCGCTTCAGTGCTGGGTTCCAAGCCTGGCTTAGTTGGAACCCGTTGTCTTTGTTTATGAGGTTACTCCGTAGCCGGATCTCGATGGCTTCCTTGTACACACAGTCCCAGAAGTGAGATGTGTTTCTCAGAACTTAGGTGTCCTCATATTTAATATTATGCCGTGTCTCAAGACAGTGTTCAGCAACTACCTGAAGATGATGGCACGGTACGCCATCGAAAATTCGTACATTTACGACCAAATGACCCGGCTGCACGCCCGAGAGATCTTCAAACATCAGATCCGCCGGGAAAACTTACGATTACACAACTTTTTCCTTGAAGAAGTGTTTCAATATAACCCATCTACCACTAAGGCATATTAACATTCCTTTGGTATGCATCATGTCTCAATAATATTTTTAGGCTTTTGCACAGTATCGCCTTCTCCAGTTTTCAACACATTTGCTGTGTTATATATAAGTCTCCTTATAGTTTTTTAATCTGCCCATCTCCCTCATAATATACTCAGGATTCGTTGTTATTTCTTTCCTAGTACAATCTAAAATTTCTGTTTCATTAAGGCATTGTCATTCTGGATTGACTGTATACTTGGTGACATCAAACATTTCAGTAACTTTTTTACTTCATGAAATAGGGGATGTATTCAAAACTTGTATTTTTTCCTGTTTTGTCATTAGTGTCATAGGCTTAATTGTAACTAATCTGGCAATTTTTAAATCTTTCTCCAGATAAAATTCTTTGTATATGATTCCAAAAACTTTATTTCACAGAGTAGAATATGCAGTTTTCCTTTTAATATACAAAAATTTTCTATCTTATGCGATTGCATGGAATTTCAGTGGCAATGCCCCTAATTCTGTTGGTATTGGTATTAATTTGCTCCAGTGTTTCATCTACCCCCCAATGTGGCTGTCCACATTAAAGTGCTACTACACTGCATTATGAAGATAAAACGGACCCAGTTTCAAATCCCAAACCCTGCATAACAGCCATCCTGGTTGTGGTTTTTAGGCGATATTCCACAATCCTCTACACAAATTCTGGGATGGTTCCCACTCTCCACCTCATAATTAAAAAAATTCACCATCAAAGATACACTTACCACATAGATCACAAGTTACACATTTTACAGACAGATTGTGTTGCAACTGCTTCCCCCCATCAAAATTTCAACAGGCAAAGACATGTTAATAATGGGAGGAATCTTATATTGAAAGTAAGCACATCCTCTGGAAGAGGATGTGCTTAACATTCTGTGAAAGTGGCTTCATTCTAAAGATAATGCTGAGCGAAACTGATGTTTCTAAATAGAACATATTCTGCTTACCGTCACTCTTCAAACCTATTTCATCTGTGTCATGATTTGGGGTTCCATATTTTGATTGTTTCTGTTCTTTTTCTTTTTGTGCATATTTTCTGTCTGGGGATCAACTTGCAAGTACCAAGATTTTATAAATTTTTTCTGAGAAATCAAAGTCAACAGTCCTAAGAAATTTGATTTTTTCTTGCTACATTTAATTTGATCAAAACAACGTTTCTTATTTGTACTGTATTTCAGGGGTGTAAGGGTTTGGGAGAGGCCGTATCCTCTTCAAACCAAACGTCAATTTCTCCTTCACATTGTGCACCCTGTTTACACATACAAGACTCTTGCGACTGAATGATACCAATATAAGGAGTCACCCACTGCTTGCCAATGGCCTCCTGAATGGAGGGCAGAAGAGAGAGGAGCAGTCCAGGGCACCCACTTGCCCTTGGGGTTGGAATCAGAAATAATCAATGGCATGGGGCTGCAGAAGGCAACAGGAAGCCACTGCATTAAAGATCTAAAGGGTATCCCAATGGACATGTAATCCTCTCAAATTAAATATAGAATGATGACTTCTTCCTGGGTAAAATATTTCTGAATCCGTCAGTTGGATATCCGAGTGGGGACTATTCAGAGAGGAATCACCAGAATCGATAGAAACGTTTTTGGAGTCAGAGTGTGAATTATTAGAAGTCTGAATAGGGCAGGTAGATTATAAAACTTATAAAGGGAAATGGAACTACTTAAGCTAGATGTCATTGTGGGTAGTCAGATTAAGTGGGAGGATGCACAAGATATCTGGTTTGGGGAACACAGAATAATTAACACAAAAGCTGTCAGTGGAGTTACTGGCATAGGATTTGTAATGAACAAGTAGGAAAATGGGTATGTTATTATGAACAGTTTAGTGGCAGGTTTTTTTTATGAGAGTATAAACTAAGCCTATTTCAACCACATTAGTACAAGTGTATATGCCAAAGTCACAGGAAGATAAAGAGTAAATAGATGAAATGTAAACTAGGTCTAAGGAATAACTCTGAAAGGAGTTAAACTGAGGAGAAATGGAATGCATTGAAGAGAGAAATAATAAAAGCTGTTAAGGAACCTTAGGCTTTAGGAAACAGGCCACCCTAAAACTTTGGATCAAAGAAGAAATTTTGGAGTTGATGGATGATAGGAGAAGGTACATAAATGGTTAGGATGAAGCAGGAAGGGAGTAATACTGACAATTAACAAATCAAATAAACAGGAAATGCAAAATAGGAAAAGAAAAATGTGTGCAATAAAAGAACAGTGAAGTAGAAATGGTCATAGGTAAAGTAGATGTGACATATAGGGAAATCAAGCAGAATTTTGGAGAAATGAAGAAAGATGCATAAATATTAAAGCTAATCGATGGAAGGAATACGTAGAGTAACTATCTGTTGGGGTTGATTTGAATACTGCACTGGAAAAAGAAGGCGACATTGACAATTTAGGACAGGGGTGGCCAACCCAAATGATCTTGCGGGCCACTTTGGAAACTTATTATAACTCCGCGGGCCGCATATAAAATTATTTATTCCCATACTAGATTTAGACCCACTATAGACGTTTTTGGAGTGAAAAATTGAAACTTGATGAGTTATTATTATTGTGTTTATTATTATTCTTACATCTAAACATAGATAATATAATAATAATGATTCTTAACGCAGATTGTAAAGAAATATATAACACTAAAAATGAAATATAAAATATATTTTGTAAAAGTGTGATGCATCTCGTGGGCCGCAAAAATGTTCAAGACCCGTGGGCCGCGGGTTGGCCACCCCTGATTTAGGGGATCCTGTTTTGAGGACATAATTTGGCTGACATTTGAATGTTTTGAAATCAAATATGACAGTTGAAATTGATGAAATTCCTGCAGAACTTCTGAAATTTCTGGGAGAAGGAAGAATACAAAGCTCATTCAAAGTGATATCAAATAGTTAGGAAACAGGATAGATTCCAACTGATTGTGGTTCAGCACTGTGTTTTTCTTTATTCTGTACCTGATAGGGAAGTGACTCATTTTGGAATATACATTCCTTATCACAGAGGAAAAAATAATATTTAAGATATTTGAGTAATCTTGCCTTGTAGTATTGCTTATCTTCCAGACTTATTTTTGAGTAATTTCATTTAATATTTACTGTGTTGTCTTATCTTATTTCAATGTTTAGCTTACAGTTTCTGATAACCTTCCTGCCTGAAGCATAGATTTTAGGCAGTGCCGCAATACAGATGCCCTCCAGAATGTGTGTTGGCTGGTAGGAAGATTGGTAGTGACTTTGGTCTAAGTTTACTGTAAGGAAAAATGATTCTACTTTATACTCTGTTCACAGCATAAACCATCATAAGTTTTAGGGTTTTTTGTGTTCCAGGTTATTCAGGTATTCAGGCATTTGGTGCAGCTGCTGCTTTGCCTCAAAAAAATATAGGTCACTGTGTGGAAGAAGCTGTCAATGTTGGACGTATGAGTTCTGTCTTCTTCGAAGGTGGCCAGCAGTTTGCAGAATTTGGACCTAATGCAGAATTTGGGCCTGGTGCAGAATGTGACTTTGAAAGCTACTCTTCACGAGGAGAAGCCTCAAATTTTAAAAGTAAATTCATTATGAAATTTCTCTTAACATTTCCATATTTTAGATACTAGAGTTGTAATGGCAGTGACACAAGGAATTTTTTTTCAGGAGTAGAGAAATAACTACTACAATTTTGTTTATGGTGTAATTCTATGTTTGTGTATCAAATATCTGGATCTCCTTCAACTGCAGTTTTAAGTGTTAACCACATCTTTTACTGCAAAATAATCTTTGATGTCCATCCACTTAGCTCAGGGCCGCATTTAGGCTCTGTGGGCCCCTAGGCTACACTTGTGGTGCGGGACCCCCCGGCAGGTTATTGGGAGCCCCCTCCAGGTGGGGGCCCCTCCAGTTGGGGGCCCCTACTCATGTAGTGCTCGTGGCATTTTACAGCAATTTTGCAATTTATTTGTTGTTAAGTTCTAAAAAATTACAGTACCATACTTACAATTTAATGAATTTATAAGATCATTAAGATATTAAATACAGTTGACTCTCGTAACATGGACAATTATAACAGAAAAAAACATACAACTGACATTCGCATACATGTTCCTAAATATGCGAACTCGTATTTCATTTTTAAAATACAGATTGCAATTTGAAATAGACATGTAGGTATAATTCAAGATTAAAGAAAAATAAAGTAATAAACAAAACAATTTTACTCATTTTCGTTGAAATATATTTTTTTTTTTCAAACAATGAGATTCAAAATGAAACTGAAGTGGCATATAAGCTGATTAAAAATACATTGATTAAAAATACAGTCCGCATTTTCATTTCTTTTATATTAAAAACATTGTGTGTACAATTCACTACTAAAATGTATTATAAACGAAATTGAAAGTGATTCACTGGATGATTGTTTTGCGCCTACACTTCATATTAATAAATTCACTTACGATATCTTCATAAGATAGTTCTCTTAAAATGTCAAAACGTTGAGCTTGTCCTCTGACATGGAGGTACGAAGCCTGTTTTTAATTAACTTTAATTTTGAAAACGATCTTTCACCACTGCTATTAGTTACCATAAGGGACAGGTATATTCTTAGAGTGATCTCGATATTAGGGAAACAATCTTTGACATTTTTTTCTAAGAGGAGTTTATACATCCATCTCTCCTGACTAAATGTTTTTTCATGTTCCTCATCAAAGTTTTGAAAAAAAGTCTTGAAGTGAATTAGTTCATTTCCCAGTTGTTCATCTAAGTCACTATTATATATATATCAACTAACTTTTGTGCTTCAGAAAGTATCTCCTTGTTACTAAGTTTATCCAGCTTGTTGAGAAACCCAAAACGGGTGTCAATTAGTTTGTATGCTTCGAGCCTCTGCCGCAATGAAGAGTCAAATTGGTCTATGACAGGAAGGAAATTCTGGGTTCGAAATTTTTCTGATGAGATCATCTGAACTTCTGGTGCTTGTACACAGTCAAGAGATGACAACCGCACATTAATTTTTCGCTTGCGCTGTGCTTCACTCTGATACTCGGTGCAACCAGCTAACTCAACGGCTTTCACCTCATACTCTTCAAAGTTATCTCATTTTGTCCCTATGAAGCTCATTAACAATGCAAGTGCTATGGCTGCTGTGTTCACGTCCAATCTTGGGTTTTGGAGGGTTTCGCTGGTTTTGTTTACTTGTCCTAATATTTCATCCCACAATACTGTGTAAAGCGCCGTTTCCATCATGGACATTTTTCTATGCAAACTTAGAGCAGTAACACGTGATTTTCCTGAATCTTCTTTGTCCTCTGAAATTTGAAAAAGTGCATTTTTTATTTCTTTATAACCTCGCAAGAGGGCTGTTGTAGCATCTGCTCGGCAAGACCATCGTGTTGTTGTTGTCCGTTTTGGTACGGGATTGGGTTTCTCAGTTTTACCTGCTTTCAAGCAATCGGATAGAATTTTATATCTATTAGTTGAGGCTGTAAAATATACATAAAGTTCTTCCAAAAACTGAAAAAAGCTCACAGCACTCGGACAGCATTCAGCAGCAGCCTGAACAACTAGATTGAGTGAGTGCCCAGCACAAGGTACCCATACTGCTAAATTATTTTTTTCCTGTACCAGAGCTTGAAGACCATTGTACTTCCCGCTCATTGAAGAAGCGTTATCGTAAGATTGACCACGGCAGTTCTTAATGTCTATGTCATTCTTCTTCAAAAACTTGCTCAGACATTCAAACATATCTTTAGCTTTGTGGCCCTGGTTAGGCATGAATGTAACAAATCTTTCAACAGGGATATGTTCCTCTAAATATCTGAAAATAAAAGTAAGCTGATCCACGTGGCCTTCGTCTGGAGTTGAGTCTAATGATATGGAATAGTACTTTGACCTCTTGATCCGAGAGATAACTTCGTTAAAAACTCGGCTGCCAATTAACTGCACAACTTCGTCACAAATTGTAGATGACAAATAGTTTGTGTGACCACTGCCTCGGTTTCCATAGTTCTTTATGTGATTCCTTAAGAAGTCGTCATACTGTGCTATAAGCTCCAATAATCCCAGGTAGTTGCCATTTCTCGGTGACCCCAGTGTCTGATTTTCACCTCTAAATGCTAGACCTCTTTCACTTATAAAAACTATCACACTAATCAATCTCCTAATAACCTCACGCCAGTATTTTGCCACATCTTCTGCTTGTTGTGTCAGTTCTTGATTAATACGCCCCACCTCTTTAGCGCGTCCTGAAAAATCAATTACAGCTTGCAGGTGATGTTTAGAAGTTTCATGTTCAACCAGACGTGTAGCAGCGTTTTTCCAATCGCAGTAACCACCATGAGTAAACTGTGATCGTGTTCGCGAGAAAAGTTTGCATACATAGCAGTATACATGTCCATTGCTAGGAGAAAAACAAATCCATGATCGTTTTATGGTTTCACCGTTCCGCGTTTTCCGCTCAAAAAAACTTGTTTGGCATTTTCTTGTAAAATTTCTCTCACAAGTTCTGTCATTTTGCTTGAAAGGTTTACAGTCAAATATACAATTTTGTAGCGCTGTAGTGTCCATTTTTATGTAATAATCTATGTTGACTGGTGTCACAACCTCCGGCCATAATGCAATGTCATTTTCCGAGAAAATATTTTCATTTATAGCATGAAATGCTTCTGGTCCCATTGGTGTTTCGGACTCAGAAACTGGCGGTGCTGATAATGTCTCGGAAACGTCTGCTGACATTTCTAGAATCTGAAAAAAAAATATTAATTTGTAATTTAGAGAGAAATAATAGAAAATAATATGCAGTAGTTCAGAGCACGATACAGCTGGAACTACATGCTGGAACACATTCAGCGGATTCATACTTACGGAGACAAAAATGACATTGTGTTCAAGTGGTAGCAATTGAGTGATAAAATATGTTCGAATACTTCCACTTCGGCTAATTACTTTAGAAGTCAACAATGATTGTGACGCAAATGGCTGTAAACGTTTTGAAAATTCTCGAAGTTTGGCCAAGCATTAATCGCGGTTCCAGTTTCAACGCGAGTGTCGACGCACTTTTTCTATCAAGAATATTGTTAAAAATAAGTTGCATAAAGTGGTATCTATTGAAATATTGCAAACTGAGATGATGGTCCGATTGACACTGCAATGGTGGATCTTGCATAACATTTAATCCAGTTGCTTCAAAAGGCCATGGATGAATTCCTTCGCATTCCTTGACCCCCACCCTTTCCCGTCTCTAAAGATCTCGCTGCTAAGAGACGTTTGCATTTTTTTTAATCAACCCAAATAACATACACATAATAATTTGAAAGCGATGTTATAAATTTCTAAACCGTTGTTAGAGAATACGTTTCTTGAAAGCTTGTATTATTGGCAATACATACCTTATAAAAATAATTGGTAAAAGTATTTAAATTTAATGAATAATGATAGTTGGAGCGATGAAGTGTGCTTCAATCACATCTGTGCACTAAAATACTTGTACAATATGTTACTAACAGCTGCCAATAGGTCTACAGTTCTACGTTTGTTACCAGTCATTAGTATAATGCAGTGGTGTGGTTTTACAAAGGGCCTTACCGCCCATCGGCTGTTTCCCCCTATTTTATCCGGCTTTATTTGGTGAATGAAAAAGGTTTATAATTGCATTCTAGTAATCATATGTGGTCAAAAGCGAATTTAGCGTAATCAGTAATTTACTAGTTAAGAAAAGAAAAGAAGAAATGTCAATAGGGGAATACAGTGATTTAAAACTGATCTGACAAATAAGGCATCAAATATTGAAAATTTAGTGTTTACAGAGCCTAGCCCTCTAATTAATAACACTGTTGTTTCATAACATGTATCTGTTAATCAAACTCTGAACAATACAACAATCATGTTAGAAATATGTCCTGGTTTTCCATGTCTGATGATATACATTTCACATAAAAGTTGACCAGACGTCCCGAGATTTTTAACAATTTGTTCCGCAGCATTTTAAGAAAGTCCCAATTTTTTGAAGAATGGAAAGAAGGGAACGACGCGACGGGAGAACGGGAAGGCAATATGCGGCTTTCGGCGGCCATGTGTTTATTTTGCCAGTATATGGTTCTTTATATTTATTTTGTTAATTTTTTAATGTTAAACCTTAATAAAAACAAGTAATTATTGAGAACCGATTATCTAGAAGTGATTATCAAGAACTGCTTATCAAAGTTCGCATTGGAGAAATGTGCAAAAATCATTCAATCATATTACTCAAAACTTTTCGTATAGTAATATTTCTGAAAATGATCTGTTTGATGAAGTATCATTATTAAAAAATATATTGGCAAGGTTAAATCTTAGTCTTCAGCAAAAGTCACAATACAGAACAAGTGGTTAGAAATATTTCATTATTTTGAGACAAATCATCTTCCGTATACAAGAAGGCACTAAAAAATTGTAGGATACGCGCTGTCCTTCCCAGGAACTAATGCTGCGAATGAACGAGTTTTTTCTACGGTAAATGAAGTGTGGACATCAGAAAAGTAACAATCAAGTGCTGAGCCTTGGAAAGCCATATTGTATGCGAAATATAATTTCACAAAATCTTGTGAAAAATTTCATAAGCTTTTTAACAACGACAGCAATCTACTGAAAAAAATTCACTCACTTGAGAAATATGCCAAAGAATAAAACAATAGTGCACATAATTTTTATTGTATTATATTTATAAATTTTACTTACGTTGAAATTTAAAGAAAATATTACAATACTATTTTGCAAAATTAAAACAGATGGAAGAAGCAAAAGTGATGTTAAAAGCAGAATAGCACTGGCGAAGGGAGCCTTCATGAAAAAGAGAAATCTTTTAGTTTCAAATATAGATTTAGGACTTAGAAAGAACTTTTTAAAACTCTATGTGTGGAGCACTGTACTTTATGGTAGCGAAACATGGACTTTAGGATTACCGGAGAGAAAGAAAATTGAAGCATTTGAAATGTGGTGCTACAGGAGAATGCTAAAGATTAAGTGGACAGACAAAGTACGAAATGAACGAGTTTTGGAAATGGTGGGTGAGGAGAGAAGTTTGTGGAAGAAGCTTACACAAAGAAGAGGCAGGTTGGTAGGTCATATTTTGAGACATGCTGGGTTGGTTAATTTGTTAATAGAGGAAACATTCGAAGGTAAGAATTGTAGAGGAAGACAGATATTAGAATATACAGTATAAAGCAGATAATTGAGGACGTGGGTTGTCAGGGGTATGTGGAGATGAAAAGGTTAGCACTAGATAGAAAGAGATGGAGGATTGCATCAAACCAAAAAAAAATTCTTTAGCTCCATATAGACCAACTTTTAAATGAAGTACATCTCCCCCCCCCCCCCCCCCCCCGTCAATGGTGTCCCGCTTTACCAATGTTAAAATCTGGCCACTTTACCGAAGAGGGGCACTATCGAATCACAGTTTTCAAGAAAGTGCGTTATGATGCAAAAAGTTGGGGAACTGTGAATAATATCATTTATTACAAGAAGAGGAGTCAGTGTTTTTCTATTACGGAAAGCGATGATGTTTAGTAATTTTTCTTAGAAAAGGCGGACAATGAGCAATTTTTTTTATCTAAACGTGCGCGGTAGGCCAAAAAAATGACGGGAGTCTATGCTCTACAAAAAAGGAATGCAAACTAGAATTTCTTAAGAAATAAAAAACTACATCTGCATGTTATGGTGTTAAACTTAAAAACAAAACAAAAAAATACGCAAGTAATGAAGGGAAGTAATGTCAGCCTTTGCACTCAACAACTTTAATATAAATTTTGTCATCTTCAAACTTCTGAGGCTGGCTGGTGAATGTATATCATCATGATTGTCTTTTGGAATAGCAGATGAAATCAGCTGAAACTTCATATAATCAGTCATACGACGTGACTTAACTATAACTTCTTTACTCCTGCTTTCTTTCTCTTTTGCAATCTTTTGTTTGGCACATCCGCTTTTAAATTTCTCTTTCCCTTTATGGCGATTAGTTTTTATTTTATGGCAGTCCATAATACTAAATTATACTAAAAAGTAAAAAATATAAAAAATACTTATTGCAGTGATAGATTTACTTTGTTGATATGAAAAAGTATTTGTTTCAAATTTTATCTTTTCTCTATTTCCAAAGAATAAAGCGAATATTCATTATTATCAGTTACTTACTAACCTTGAACAAAATATTAGGTAGTGTAATGACTGTACACACACACGGAGATGCTGAAGAGCCGAAGTTTAGTAATGTTAAAGGTTGGAACCCACCAAGCGCACAAAACGTTTGCAAATATTTGAAATGTTTGTGAATTCGGGGTTTTCCCTGTGGAGACAAGAGGCGCGCGCAAGAAGAAAGATTTGGGGGTGTTTGCAGGTGTTCGGGCCGACGTCGGTACATCAAAGGAATTCGTTGTTCGTACACTGGCAGTCAGTTTCAAGTGTCTTTTAAAATCTAGAAGCAGTATAACTATGGAATAGTGAAAAGTGCTTGCTGTTAATTAAAATCTTCTGGTGACATACAACATTTTTTTTTTTGAATAAACCACTCCTCTGTTCTTAAGTCCTATAGCAGTCGCGTGGAAACATTACTAAAAAAAGAAAGAAGAAAACTAAATTTTGGATATCACATTTTTTAAAAACAAGAAATTCCATCCAACTGCTATATGACTTATGAACTGATGATAGGAGTGGCTTATTTAAAAAAAAAAAAAAAAAAAAAAAAAAAAAAAAAAAAAAAAAAAAAAAAAAACTTGTCGTATGTCACCAGAAAATTTTGATTTCGTAACTTTGCTGATTGGTCCAAGAATATATAAACGAGATACAAACTACAGAGACTGTGTTTCCGTGGAGGCTAGACTGGCAATTGCACTTCACTTTTTGACTACAGGAGATTCCTACAAAAGTTTTATGTATCTTTTTAGAGTACCCAGGCAACGTTTTTCTAAATTAATTCCCGAAGTATGTGCAGCTATCATAGAAGCATTGGAAGAATATATCAAAGTGAGTACATTGTTGTATATTATTTAATTTATGTATGAATTCTGTGTATACGTGAGAATATAATAATACATTATGTTCAGAATGTTATAAAGCTGAATACAGTACAGATGAGTTGGGGACGAAATATTTGTACTTTCCATTAGCTTCACTGATGTTGATGTCACATACAACATATTGCCATTTGTATCGTAGTTTCAGCATTCTGTTTAGTATTTCCAATGTGTGAATGAGGGTGAGAAGGAAAAGTTATAGAAGAATGTAGTGATATTGCTTGATGAAAAAGTGAAGATGTTCCGCAATGGGACCAGTGGTTGGTATGATTGGAATTAATATTTTTATCATACTGTTCCATATCTGCGATTGGAATTAATATTTTTATCATACTGTCCCATATCTGCGTTGAATAAAATGTTATTAAATAAATGATGTACCACTGACTGTTCGTTTGCTATTTTTTTTTTTTGTAATTGCTTTACGTCTCTCAACGGCGAGGTCTTTAGAGACGGGAAAGGATGGGGGCAAGGAATGGGAAGGAATTCGCCCATGGCCTTTTGAAGGAAGGATCCTGGCATTCGCCTGGAGTGATTTGGGGAAACCATGGAAAACCCAAATCTGGATGCCCGGACGGGGATTCGAACCGCCATCCTCCCGAATGCGAGGCCAGAACGCTAACCGTTACACCATCACGCTCGGTCCGTTTGCTATAACTTTTTAATCTCATTACAATGTGCTCACCATATATGTCAGAAGCATCACGGTCAGCACAACTTCGCAATATGTGAAAAGCTTCTTCATCAATACGAGAACCCGATTTGGTCTTAAATTGCGCTTTTTTATTCATTTAAAATCAGACTCTTCTGAGTGCTGTTGACAGTGTAAAATTACTGTCTCTCGTAAGTCAGTATCACTAGTTATATCAGGAGTAGGGTTTTGCACATTTGATAATACGCCTGTAGCTCCAGAAAGTTCATCCTCAATAATTTACTGTTCATCTGAGAACACACACCCCTGATGTTGAAACTGTCTCCACTGAAGGCTCACGGTCAGCGCAGTAACAAGGAATTCCTTTGATGTACCGACGTCGCCCGGAACACCTGCAAACACCGCATACGCTCAGACCACTGTACTGCAACTTTATATTCCATTTATATTCAAGGGTCATCGTTGCGCTACAAAGTGGTACTTTTCAGCATACGTATTATAAAACATTATTACACCTATAAAAGGATTGAACTGTGCATGTGCGAACATTGTTGTCGGTTTTTACGAGTATTTAAGGGACTTTGGTATTAAAACCAATTCAGAATTAGGCTACTTTCTTCACACGATTCTTTTTTTTTTTTTTTTTTTTTCATGTGGTGCGGGCCCCTAGGCTGCAGCCTATGTAGCCTATGCTTAAATGCGGCCCTGACTTAGCTAGGTTTCTTTACTCATTTAATGTACATAAGAATTGTTAATATTCAAGGCATGATAAATTAAATTACCTTTTACCAAAGTTAATGACGGATGATTGACATACTTATAACATACATAAACACTGTTCCTCCCCCACCATTTACCCGTTGTCACTTCTGTATCCTGCCTGACCATTGTTACCTCTCGCAAGGTCTAGTTTATGTTTCCTGTCTGAACAATTAGTTACATGGAAATAGTTATTCGGCCTCATTATTCACTTCATACCCATCACTGATCGTAATGGTAATTTTAGTAATCTGTGCTAGTAAAAAAAATGCAGAAAATGCCATAATCGGGATATCTGGTAGATTGATGGTAGAATTTGAACTGATACCACCTCCAACAGAATGGCAATACCTAAATATGACAAAAAAAAATTCTTCCTCATGACTTAGCATTCATCTTATAGCTACTCTTATTGAAAGACAATGATACAGCTAATGGCCAAGCCTGATATTTAAAAAAACTACCTGGCACTTTTTTTATTTTTATAAAAAAAGGCATTGTGGAAGTTAATGTTGTTTTGTACTTCCAGGAAAGTATAACTTATTGCCAATTGATTAGAACTTAAATTATCTTGATAACTTTCTTAGCTGAACAGTTACAGTGTGTTAAGGTTAGATCATGTCCAGAGTTTTGTGAATGGGCCAGTTTTTTTTCTCAATTTATATAGTTTTAGATTATCAATAGCCAGATTATTCAGGGTTGATGCTGTTATGTATAGAGAAGTCGGTTTGCAGTTTAGAATACTTGCATTTCTATAGTGTAGTTAGTCAAAGTGAAAGAGCAGAGAGAAGAGTATTACTGTCATCTAAAAAATATGCAAGACCTATGTTAAAAGTGTGAAGAAATAAGTGAAAGAATTGTTATTGGGGCTGAATATATGCTGAATGGGATATTTACACAAACCGAAGCTTTGGAGATAAACTCCCCCCCCCCCCCAAAAAAAAAATCTGTTGTGTGACAAAAGTAAAATAAAGGGAATTTGGGTATCAGGAGACTTGAATGCAAGAATGGGTAAAGGAAATGGTTGTGAGAGGGTGGGTAAAAAATGTTTTAACGTTTATTTTCGATAAACAAATACACAGATTTATGTAAACTCATTTCACTGGAAGAATATCATCATGCACCAAAGTACATAGCTGAAAACCATGGATGTAAATATATTGAGTGGCTGATACTCTGGAACTGATTGATATGTGGTAAAAGTGTGAAAAACCAATGTGACAAAACTAGGAAACAAGAATCCCTAGCAAAGCTGAAGGTGAGCTTCCAATTTTTTTCTGTGTAAGCTAGGACCATGAACATGGAAAAACTATACACAAAAGTAAAGTAAAATATTCAAATGTAGTTGTTATTAGGACTTTAGGGTGTGTCAGCATCTGTGTTATTAGCACCCTGACTAAAGGCCAATATGACAACGTGGCTTGAAACTGTGCTCAATTACCGTCTGCATGGACGATTGTAAAGGAGTTGGCCCCACAGACAGCAAAATAAAGTAAAAAAACTGACTGAATTACCATCTACATGGCTGACTGTAAAGGGATCAGACTGCAGTATAAAGTACTAAATGCATCATAAAAAACTAAACCTTTGAAACATTAACTGGTTAGCTGTAAAAATGCCAACCAGATTAAACAAGCATTAAAACAACGAACTAATCAGCTTTCTGTAAATGGGCAATCCAGATATAAAGTAACAAACTTAATGAAGATACAATCATGAAAGGTAAAAACGGTACTTGGATTGGTGATTGTAAGGAGACCACAAATCCATTCTTAAACCTAGGCCAATTTTCCCCAGATTTTTGGAACAAGACCAGGAACTAAAAAATATTAAAACCTTAGACATGTTGTCACTGTCATTGGTTCATATAAGGAACATATCATTGGCAAGTCCAACGTCTGCCATTAAATCTAAGAATAAAACACAATTAGTTAACATGTTACACATCATCAAAGGCATGTCACATTTCATTCTGGTGAGTCCTCTCTGTGGAGAATAAAACAATGCATAGAAGGGCAGTGTCCCATGCGGAGGCGTGTAAGGAGTACCCATCCCTTCTTGCTTGCTGGTGGGGTTGAAAGGACAGTGACCAGCCAGAGCTTGTTATGTTCAAGTTCCAGCCACGACCTCTGCTATTCATAAAAGGGGACATCCATAAATTGCGTGAGGTGTTTTTCCGGATTTTTGACCCCCCCCCCCCCCCCCCTCTGGTGAGACTTTTTTTTAGGTCTCACCCACACTTTTCGGCGAAATGCCCTCCTAAAATCGGCTTTCGCGTCATTTGTAGACATTTTTAGCTCTACAATCCTACTCAATTCTAAAAAAATCTCACGTGAGATTTTCGTTGACCCCCCCTCTCCATTGGTGAGATTTCGCTCAACCCCCCTCCCCCATTTCACCTCACGTAATTGATGGATGCCCCCAAAGATGTTTCTTTGTGATGCCAAGGTAAGGCTTAACTTTGGGACCGGAGCATAGTCGATTCTGACCTCGTCACAGGCTAACTTGGCAGCTTCATCGGCTGCCTTGTTCCCCCTGATTCTCACATGGCAAGAAACCCAGCAGAACAGGACCTCGTTTCAATGGGAGTGGAGAGTGTCCGTATGTCCTGGACACCGTCCACTGGTTACATGTTTCCCAGTGCCTGGATGCTACTGAGGGAATCACAGCATATGATGTACTTCATGTAGTGATCTACTTTAATATGCTGGAGTCACTTAAGTAAGGCATAACACTCTGCAGTGTGTATGCTACGCCTGCTGTTCAGCTTATAATTGTAAGTAAGTCTATTATCCTGCTTAGACCCATCCGTATATACTGGGGTAAAATGGTGATGGGCTGGTTTGAAATATCATTAAAAAGTTTAGTAAAAACATTGCTGTACTGAGACAGTTCCAAAAGTGTTCTGAGCCCCTTTAAAACAGAGGATGGAGATTTACTCCAACTCTGGTGATAAAAAAGGGGCAGCTCATAGACATAATCTTCTAAAATTTCCCTTGTATGGTAGCTGAAGGGCCTTGTAGCTCTTCTATGATTACTTTAGAGGTGTCCAGAAGATGGTTTCATAACCTTGTCATAAACATGACTGCCAGCTGTTGATGCATGTGAATTGTCACACCATGAGGAGATGCCAGTGGATGACGGTGGCAGCTCAACAGCATCAGCACGAATGCTAGGAATTGGGCTGGTGCAATACGCACTGGTCGCAAGCCGAATTCCAGCATGGAGGACACTATCCAACATCTGGAGATAACTATCCCATGCTCAACCATGAATGATGCAGCTGAATTGCAGCCATAACCATACAAAGGCTGTGTAAAATTGTAGCAGGCTGGAGGGGTCGGCACCCCATGAACTGCCTCACGGACACTTCAAAGTATTCAGAGCTTTTGGGCTCTGGCTTTCACATCTTTAAGGTGTGGCAGCCAACTTAACCTACTATCAAAAATGAGGCCAAGGAAACGAACACTTTCATTAAAACTTAAAACGGTGTTCCTCAAGGTTAGACACAGTCCTGGTAAAAGGCTAAATGGCTAAAAAAAAGTATGCACCAGGTTTCCTCTATGGAAAATCAAAAACCAGTGCGTACTGACCAATCATCTGGCTTGCTTAGCGTGAGCTGCAACTGCCTATCAGCACTTCTCAGGCTAGTCGATAAACAGAAAATAGTGAAGCCATCAAAATGTAATGAATACTGAAATGGACTTCTTCTTACTGATGAAATGCTGTCAATACCAAGAGAGAAAAGGCAATGCTTAAAACAAACCCTTGAGGGACACCGTTTTCCTGGATAAAAAGATGTGACACTTTACTACCGACTCAGTACCGGGAGCGATTGTAAGATTTCCCCTAAATCCCCATTCATTTAATTGTTTTAAAATAAGATGGTGCCAGGTATTATTGTAGGGCCTGTCAATGTCAAAAAAAGACACCAACAAGGTGTCGGCTGCGGATAAATGGATCCTGTATTTCCACTTTGAGTAGGACCAGGTTATCAGGGTGGAATGGAACTTACTGAATCCACATTGAAAGTGGATCAGCAGATTTTGGGATTCAAGACACCAGATATGGTGGTGGTTTACCATTCTCTCTAGTGTCTTCCTCACGCAGCTTGTCAGGGCGATGATACAATAGCAACCTGCCGATGTCTTGTACTTCCCAGGTTTTAAAATGGGAACTAGCGTTGCTTCTTTCCACGAGACTGGGAAACATCTTCCAGTCCAGATATTGTTAAAAATATTTAGAAGGTGCTCTCTAGCATATTCACTAAGATGCCTCAGCATCTGATACTAGATAAAGTCAGGCCCTGATGTAATGTCTTTGGTGCTATTCAAGCAGACTCCAGCTCCCAAGATGTAAATGGGCTATTGTATGCCAGTGTATCTGATGAATCAAAGCTCAGTATGTGCCTTTCAGCTCCAATTCTTTGTTGCTGGACCCTAAGGTCCAAATTGGCAGATGAAGTGATGGCAGTGAAGGATTCTGTCATCAGCCACACACTAATGAACTTGTTTTGGTAACACCTGGCGAATGCGGTATACATGAACAAATTATCTAGAACTGTTTTAATTAATAATGAGAACTTAGTATAGGACTGAAATTATCATATAAGCAATCACGCAAAATCGTTATGTGACTTTACTGTGGCTGGGACTGAGAATATTATTTAACAGCTTACAACTTATTTATACTTTTGTATCCTCATTCAAATTTTTCCTTCACTCCCTTTATTGCTTTGTCTATATACAAGTTGAATATTCATGGGAATAGACTACAACTCTGTCTCACACCATTTTTAACTGACATATGTTTCTCATGATTCTCTACTTTTATTATAGTCTCCTGGTTCTTTAGAATTACAAAGATTATAAAGTATATATTTTAGACCTGACTTCTTAAAAATTTTGAACATCTTGTTCCACCTAACATTATCAAAAGCTTTTTCTAAATCAACAAATGCCACAAATGTATCTTTGTTTTTCTTAATTTGCCCTTCAAGTATTATTCTTAAGCCGGAATCGCTTCTGTTGTACCACGGTTTTTCCTAAGCCCAAACTGATCTTTATCTACTATCCCTTCTACTACTGTTTCCATTCTTTGGTATATTATTCTGGTCAGAAATTTTGAGCCATGCCATGTCAGACTTACTGTGTGCTAATTCTCACAATTGTCAGCTTGTGCTGTCTTTGGAAGTGTGGAGATGATACTTTTATAAAAATCAATTGAAATATCTACTGTTTCATAATTTTTTAATGTAAGTTTGAAAAATCTTTGGAATCCTTCTTCTATAGATTTTAGAAGTTCTGCAGGAATCTCTGATTTCTACTGCCTTATTTGATTTCAAATCATTCAACGGTCGATCAAATTCCGTTCTCAAAACAGGATCTCCTAAATCATCAATGTTGACATCACCTCCTTTTTCCAGTGCACTCTTGAACAAATCAACAGTTTCTCAATGTATTGCTTCCATCGGTTAGCTCTATCTCCTGAACTTAAAAGAAGTTTTCCATTAGTACATCTTTTTTTTCCAAAATTCTGATTGATTTTCTTATATGCCACATTTACTTTACCTATGACCATTTCTTTTTCTACTTCTTTGCACTTTATTGCTGCGATTCTTCTTCTTTTTTTCATTTCCTGTGTAATGGTAGTTACCAAAATATAACCGACTGTTCGTCACCCAACACTAAGCTGCAACCGGCTTAACTCCAGATTGTCACTGACCCCTCGTAACCACAGCTTGTGACGACTATTAGTGGGGTGATTAGTCGATTAGCCAGGAATGGCAAGTGGTAGGCACTGTTCCGACACTTACTTGCATGGAGTGCTGCGCATCCTCGAACGTCCTCTCTTCAGCTTGCTTCAGGGTTGACTCTAACTTCCCCTGAAAGGCAACTTGGACACGAATTGGTAAGCAGACAGAGAAAGTCCGTAAATGCTTTAAACCCGTTTATTACTTCCCATTAGTCCGATTCCCCACACGCTAGGTTATCCCACGGAGCACTAATCCAGGCGCTGGTAACAGTACTTAGAGCAATTACACGTTACTGGAACATTTGATCGAACAGATGGAAACGCGATCGGACCCGGCTGGCTTCCTAAACGGACATAGTGGCGGTGTCGATCAGTATAACACTTCCGAGCCCCGAGGCCCTCTGAAGCCTCATTTATATAGTACAGCAGTGTACTGACTTGGCAGACCTTGATCAAAGTTCATTGTACATTCTAGAAAACTCTCGTAGCTCGAGAGCCACTCAGCATATATCGGACGTCAGCTTCGAATGTTCCTGAAGCTGCCTGAATGCAAGCGTTCACCCGATGCAGCTCGCTCAGTGCTGAATCTGCCTTTGTCAGCGTCTGTCTCGACCACTACCGGTCTCGCGGTTTACACAGCTGCCGCCTTCACTCAACCTTTATTTCCACAATTTATTCCTTTATTCATTTTAATTGTTATCCATTAAATTTGCCCATTACATTTTCTCCTTCCTTTCAGAAAACCAGCTTTGTCCTCAAAGATAAAAGACTTTTAATTTAATTGGACATTAAAATGCATCCTGGACTTTTGCTCCTGGGTTACAAAGTTTTTGCAGCAAAAAATATAAATCATTTGTTCAGGTCGATTCGTTGTCCAACCCTGCGGCAGTAAAAGAAGACATTAGTCAAGATTGTCGTAGATAATTACATATTTTAGTTTGTAACTCGTATGTTAACATTTAGTGGTTACAGTGTCATTTGTGACATTATCTTTACTGGTAGTTGGCATTGTCATGAAAATTTGGGCTGCTGTAGGTGTTTGTGTTTCGGTATTAAGCTTGGTTAATTTATTACAATAGCGTTTATACATTATTAATATTAGAATAAGTACTACTGTTATTGATCCTATAGAAGTAAGACTAATGGATGTTACAATAGTTTTATGTCTAGTCTGTGCTCGTATTTCGGTGTCGACTGCTGCTATTAAATGATTATATTTGACAGCATCTCTAGCCTGCTGCAAATGCTTAGCTATTTCTGCGTTGAATATTGTAGGATTGGTTTGGTTCAATTCCAGTAATTTAGAACTATGATATATTTCCTGGTCAAAATGCGGTAATACATAATTAGGAAAAGATAAATTAATCGGAGCAATAGTTTTATGGACTGCCGGTATCACGAAATTCTGTCCTAAGAATTGGCAATGTGTTGCTTGTTCAATTATTCCTGATCCTGATAATTTTATGCGATCAACTCTCTGATTTAAATTTTTGTCCCAACATGTAATTGTTACATCGTGTGTGTATGGCATAAAAAATAACCAATTTTGTTTTATCTGCGATAGATATGGATGATCTAATTTTTTAATTTCTCTTTGGCATAGGTTTGTGAAGTTGTTGGAGAGGAACATGGAGGCTTCACAATACAAAAGAGTTCTGTCATTTAGTATGACTCGGGGACATATGGTTATGCCAGAATTGTGACACTTATCTAAATCTGTTATCTAACACTGCATATGCTTTCTGAGTTTGTGTTACCAATAATACTTCTTTCGTGACCCATTCTACAAAATGGTCCGTATGTTTCCAGAAAATTGGAAATGAGTGTATCGCATATCTGTTTAAAACTGAATCAGTGGTTCCAATAGGTATATTAATTATGATCCTTAAGTGTCCATCCATTAATGCTACATTTACTTTGGCAATTTGATAGTAATGATATATTTGTTCTAAGGTACATGGGAATAACATGTAACTCTCTGCTCCTAGTTGGCGTTGGATCATCTGTAAATACTGTAAGTATACTTTAGGACTTAAAAGTACGTCGCTTAATTTACCATTTGTCGCTTGGACTAGTGCAATTCTTAATCTGGTTAACTCTAATTTTGTGCTCATTATTGTCAATATTAACTGTTGTAGCAACTGTGTACTATACAACTGTTTGACGAATACTTTTTCTAATTCTCTAAGATTTTGATTTAAAGTAGTTTGAAGTTCAGATATTTTGGACATGAATGTGTTAGCTAGTTTTGAGATAAGATACGTGTTATTTGTTACAGCATTCTGCAAATTTTTTGTAAGTAGTACTTGTCTTGAAGCACTGATTTCTAAGTTTTGATTTACTTGTTCTAAGTCTCCCAAACGTAAATTTAGTTCCTTCAAATTGTGTTCTGTTACAGTCCCGAAAATTTTCTTTAATAAGAAACCACGTGCGTTTATCCAACCACGCTTAACCCTAACTCTTCCCATAGGCAAGAAGTTCAACTAAATTTTGGTATTCTTCCTCCAGCGAGGCATACAAAACTCTTAGGTTGGTAACTACAGCATGTGTTATGTCTTCGTCAAAGGAAGGTAAATTCTGAAGAGAAGCATCTAATACTCTAAAAATATTTCTTATCTCTAGGCTATGATTTCGTAATTCTAGGAAACTAATTTGTGCAACAATGGTCCACTCCAAAAGAGAATTTATCACATCATTCTGTTTGACAAATATTACGCCATTTGTAAGAGGTCTAATTGTGTAACACTGACCTACGTTTCCACTGTGCAGTATCCCTAATATTATTATGACAATAAGGAAATACATGCTTCTAATACCTATCTACTTAACACACAGTTTGAATTTAGGCACCAATGCACAATGTCACTAGGTAAAGATCTATTATGCCATCACTTATTTCCACTAGTCGTTGACACTGAATTTCTGAATACACTAGGAATTAAAGTTTCGATACTTAGTCTCTTGAGTCCTTGAGTTGTGAAGCGATGTGTTGCTCGTTGAGGAAACGCTGCGTTGAGGTAATCTCACATATCGTCGTTTCTTGTTTCCGCGCCTGTCAGCTGAACGGTGTCTCTGCTGTCTTGCCTGTGGAACACAATTAACGCCAGGGAATATGCGCTTGGTATTGGCATCACACACAACATTATTTGTTTGTCTTATCCTTTCTTTTTTTTCCATTTTTTCCTTTCTTATCTCTCTCTCTCCTTTTTTATCTCTCTCTTTTTTTTCCCCCCCTTCTGTTAAGTAGAGTAGAGTTTAGCTCAATTATTATGAAAATAAATCTTGTTATTACTGACAAATCTATATTTTATCAATAGTTAAAACTAGAATTTCTGTAGTCTATAGCAGTTCATGCTACTATATGCAATTTCACAGTTAATTTCACCGTCTATTTCCAAGTGGTGGTTACTTACGTCTTTCGAAACTACTCTAAGCATTATTTGGGGATCGGTAGCTTAGTTTCTCTTCCGCAAGTTATATTGATGTTTGTCATTTTTTGTTAGTTCTACACTTTCACGGACTTTTTGGTGTTTTCGCGCTTGCTTCTGCATTAGATTAGTTTCTTGTGCGTCTTGTTTGCGACTTCGCAAATTGTATTGCGAATCTTTTCGCTGGGGTGGGTGGGTATCAATGGGATGTCTTGGGTTCATTACTCGACCCTGTGATTTTGAGTTTATATCAGTGGTATCTTGCCTATGGCTCTGATTAGTTTTACGCCACACATATGGTTTAACTCTGTTCTTGTGTACTATTAGATCTCTATCAGGCGGGCGCTAATGACCCCGTCGTCGACGCGCCCTAAAACCCGAATAACAACAACAACAACATCTATCAGGCATTCTAATTTTTATTGTAACTGGAGACACAACGGAGATTACTTCAAATGGACCAGACCAAGAGAAATTGAACTTCGAACATGTTCCAGGTTTCCTATATGGTCTATTTAACAAAATAAAAGAACCAACTGGAATTTCTTGCGGTTTAGCTTTTTTATTATAGGCTTTAGCTTGTTGTGCAAAAGAGGCTAAATTTGCTTCTCGCACACTATTCCAGATTTTACGTAGCTTATGTGCTAAACTTCTTACTTCCGGGTTTGTGATATCTTTTGACATAGGAAAGATTGAAAAAGGTGAATTCATTTCTCGGCCAGATAGCACTTCATATGGAGTTTTATTGGTCGACGTGTGAACTCGACAGTTATATGCAGATACGATGAAGGGCAAAATTGTATCCCAATTGTTTTGTGACCTATTTACATAGCAACTTAAAGTCTTTAGGATCGTTCTGTGACATCTTTCGACTTTCCCATTTGCAAGTGGAGATAAGGGCGTCGTTTTTAACTTTTATATCCCCAACAATTTACATACCTGGGTGAATAGATCCGATAGAAAGTTGGTCCCCCTGTCTGAGATCACCTTTCTGGGTGCCCCATGAATTAGCACCCAATTTACTACGAAGGCTTTAGCCACGGTTTCAGCATTCTGATTTTCAATTGGAATCATAGTTAGGTACCGCGAAAATGCGTCAACAATGGTCAAAACATAGGCGTGACCTTGAACACTCCGTGTGAATGGGCCTGCGATATCTACATGAATTCTTTCAAATGGAGATGTAGTTTCGGGCAATGGTTGTAATTTTTCCTGGTTTCTTGTTTCACCTGCGCGTTTGTTACATAGGAGGCAGCTTTGAACATACTCACGCACATCGTGCTGTCGCGAAGGCCACCAGTATTCCTTAGCTATTAAACGGTTGGTGTTTTTATACCCCGCATGGCATCCATATAATGAATCATGGTGCAATTTCATTACTAAATCGCGTAGAGATGCGGGTACTACAACTCTGTCACCTTGTTTTGTTTGCCGATAAAGCACATCGCCTCGCGACACGAAGCGAGGATGCTGATGCCAACGTAAACATTGGTCATCTTTCGACTGATGTAGCAGTAACTGAGCCAAGGACGGAGGTTGTTGTACTTCTACAGTTCTCACCTTTCTGCTGAGGCCATCGGCATGCCTGATTTCTCGGCCAGGTCTAACTTTGACCGTAAAATCGTATTCTGACAGTAAAAGCGCCCAACGCATCAGTCTACTCGATGGGTCCTTTAAATTTAAAAGCCATCGTAAAGAATTATGATCGGTAATAGCTACAAATTCTCTACCCCATAGATATGTTCTAAAATATTTAATTCCCCATACTAAACTGGCCATTTCTTTTTCTGTTACTGAGTATCTCGTTTCTGCGGGATTTAATTGACGTGAGGCATATGCTATTGGTCTTTCTCCGTTATCAAAAATCTGGGATAAAACTGCACCTGCTGCAAAATTTGAGCTATCTGTGGTAAGTCGAAAAGGTCTGGACACGTTGGGATAAGCTAAAATTGGGCGAGAGGTCAATCTTTCTTTTAATAAGTCCATAGCCTTCTGGCATTCTTGTGTCCATTCAAACTTAACTCCCTTTACTAACAGTCTCGTTAAAGGATTAGCAATCTTGGCGTAATCTTTGATAAATTTTCTGTAGTAATTTGACAAACCTAGAAAGGACTGTAGTTCTTTAACATTAGAGGGTGGCGGAAAGTCCTGAACCGCTGAAGTTAATCTGGGGTGTGGCTTTATACCATCTTTTGAAATTAAATGTCCTAGATATTCTATCTCTCCTAATGCAAAATGACACTTTTTATAGGATAGCGTCAAGTTAGCTTTTCAGAGCCGCTCAAACACTTCTCGAAGATGAACTAAATGCTCTTCAAACGTCCCAGAATAGCAGATGACGTCATCGATGTATACTTGATAATAATTAGGCTTAATTCCTCTGAAAATAAAATCCAATAGGCTTTGGAATGAAGCTGGGGCATTCCTTAAACCAAATGGTAGACGGCAATATTCATATAATCCGTCTGGGACGCAGAATGCTGTTTTATTTCTATCTTGCTCAGATACTTTTACCTGGTGGTATCCCGATCTGAGATCAAGGGTGGAAAAGTATTGACAATTTGCTAGATAGTATACCGTTTCGACGATAGCAGGGAGGGGGTAAACATCAGGAACAGCTATCTTGTTTAAATGCCGGTAATCAACACAAAATCTGTACTTGATCTCGCCTTCTGCTGCCTTTTTTGGCACGAGTACCACAGGGCTCGCCCATGCCGAATTGGATGGTCTGATTATTCCTTCTCGCAATTGTTGATCAATCAGTTCGTCTAGAACTTGTCTTTGCGCAATTGGAATGCGATAAGGTTTCCGCCGAATTGGAGGAGAATCTCCGGTCCAAAATCCTATGCTCTATAAGACTAGTAGCTGGTAGGGTTTGTTTAGATGTAAACAGAATTAAATATTCTTCTAATAGCACTTTTAAACTCTTTTGTTGATCTGCGGGTAAATGTCCTATTTTCTCGTCAAAATTAATCACTTGTTCGGCCGACCCATAACTGACCTGCTTCGCAAAAACATCGCCGTCCTCACCTGGATGAGGTACAGCGTGTCGAAAATCATCTACATTTACTGTTAACACATTTGCTATCGGTTGATTCCGCGGAATTCCAACTGGACAATCACTGAAATTTTCTAATATCACTGGAACACATCTCTTTTCATCAACTACAGTAATTTTAGTTATACACCTTTTCACATAAATTCTCCTTTGATCTAAGAATTCATTTACCGGTAGAGGGTCTACAATTACAGTTTCTCCTGCTTCTGCATTTATTTTCTTAAGAACTTGAATCATAAAAACTTTTCCTGACGATCCTGGAACATCACACACGGCATGTGACTTGGCTGTTGTGGCCGTTTTACAGAAGGTTCCACGTCTGGTACCTCCATTGGACACTTATATGAGCCTTCAAGCTCTACTAGCAGGCGTTCACCTAGGTGATTCCTTAAACTAATAGAACAGTTTTCGAAATCTATAACCGCTTTGTGCTGTTGGAGGAAAGTCACTCCTAGAATGCCATTAAACTTTGGTCCCATCGAAGCGACAACATACACTGTCGTAAAAAACTCTACTTCATTTATAATCAACTTTATTTCTTTAATCCCTAAAACAGGAATTTCTTTAGAAGAATCTATGCCTGTAATCTTGAAATTTGGAGGATTCAGTCCCTCTTCCCCACATATTTTCACACTTACAAGATTTACACTTGCCCCTGAATCGTACAGAAATTTACAAACCTTACCTTCAACTACTGCCGATACTGTGAGATTTATGTCGTTAAGCCCTTGATTGTCCTGGCTACAAGCAACAGGAACGTTTATCGAGGGCAACTCGCCGGGCATACGGTTACCTGCTAACAGTTTTCCGACTTGCCTGACTTACTATTTGGTTCACTGCTAGCCTTATTTTGACCATTACTTGCATGATAGTTGTCTCTACTACTATTTTTATGCCAAGGCTTGGGTTTACCTTTAGTGACATTACTACCCTGGGAATTTCTATTGTTGTAATTACCCTTACTCTGGTCTTTGTGGTTGCATTGAGGACAAGGATCGTCAAAATTATTCCTAGGCCTCATAAATTTATTTTGTGATACTCTATTATGATATCTTCCCCTATTTTCTGGGTTGCGAAAGCAGTCTCTTTGACGGTGGCCCTCCACTCCACAGGACCAGCACTTTATTATATTTTTCCGTGCTACAAATACTTGCTTAGGAGGTCTAAATTTACTTTCACTTGCTGATCTATTCTTACCTGCTCAAAAAGTGTCCCAAACTGTAAGGCTTCAGAAAAGGTTTTGGCGGACGAAGGGAAATGGCTTCATACAACTCAGTACTCACCCCTGCTAAAATATTCTAATGCTCTTTGCTCAGCTTCGAAGAGGATAATTTCGTCTTGTTTTTCGTCCCCTGTGAGCTCAAACGTATGCGCGTTCAAAGTTTTGATCCGGTCAGCAAAATCCTCGAGTGATTCTGTAGTTTTTCTCTAACGCTTCGTAATTTCCTCCCGATAAAATACCATACTACCCCTTGGTTCAAATCTCTTGATCAACTCCTCTTTAAGCCCAGCGTAAGTTTCAGACAACCTACATATTCGGTCAACCCTTACGTGGCGAAATGCAGACCCGGTCAACCTTGACCTCAAAATTTTGAGTTTAATTTCCGAAGGAAGTTCAAAAAGACTCAAAATATTATCTAATCTCTCGAAAAACTCTATTATGCTCTCTCCCGGTGCTCCACCAAAGGAAATATCTGGCGAAAGAAACGCACTAAGGAGTTGCAAATTTTTTGCATTTTCCTTCGCTAAATTTGCGTGAATAGCTAGTTTTTCTACTCTTTCGTTCAGGTCGGAGACAGCATCCTGAACTGTCTGCCTGCCTGAAGCTGTAACGCCTGAAGCTGTATCGCCTGTAGTAGGCATACTGACTTAATAAATGAGCTCAACTGTACTCACCGAAATCTTATCGCCGGTCCGGAGACGTTCTCTCTCAGCTGCCCGCTTCGTTCCGCGCCTGTCGGTTGGCAGGTATGCTGTCCGCCTGACACCCGTGATGCGTTCCTTCGCTCGCTCCCGTCGCCTGGTTGCCGCCTCCCACGTAGTACCACGAGTGCCTGCGCCGTGCTGCTGCTGCCGGTGCTCTGCTTGGAGTCGCCGCAACCGCTTGGATTCGAAGTCCGGATCTTGAAGATGTTATATGAATTAGCAAGCCACGGTCCTTCCTTGCTCTTAGCGTCTAGTTGCTCTATTTGCCTGGTTTTTAATTCTGCATCCAGCTCTTCTTGTAGCCAATTGTTTTCGTTGAATTCTTCACCCAATTTCTTGGTACCAATTCCTCTGCGTTCAAGTCTTCGCCTCGTTCTTTCTGACACCAAAAAATGTAATGGTAGTTACCAAAATATAACCCACTGCTCGTCACCCAACACTAAGCTGCAACCGGCTTAACTCCAGATTGTCACTGACCCCTCGTAACCACAGCTTGTGACGACTATTAGTGGGGTGATTAGTCGATTAGCCAGGAATGGCAAGTGGTAGGCACTGTTCCGAAGTAGCCTCTTGACACTTACTTGCATGGAGTGCTGCGCATCCTCGAACGTCCTCTCTTCAGCTTGCTTCGGGGTTGACTCTAACTTCCCCTGAAAGGCAACTTGGACACGAATTGGTAAGCAGACAGAGAAAGTCCGTAAATGCTTTAAACCCGTTTATTACTTCCCATTAGTCCGATTCCCCACACGCTAGGTTATCCCACGGAGCACTAATCCAGGCGCTGGTAACAGTACTTAGAGCAATTACACGTTACTGGAACATTTGATCGAACAGATGGAAACGCGATCGGACCCGGCTGGCTTCCTAAACGGACATAGTGGCGGTGTCGATCAGTATAACACTTCCGAGCCCCGAGGCCCTCTGAAGCCTCATTTATATAGTACAGCAGTGTACTGACTTGGCAGACCTTGATCAAAGTTCATTGTACATTCTAGAAAACTCTCGTAGCTCGAGAGCCACTCAGCATATATCGGACGTCAGCTTCGAATGTTCCTGAAGCTGCCTGAATGCAAGCGTTCACCCGATGCAGCTCGCTCAGTGCTGAATCTGCTTTTGTCAGCGTCTGTCTCGACCACTACCGGTCTCGCAGTTTACACAGCTGCCGCCTTCACTCTACCTTTATTCATTTTAATTGTTAACCATTAAATTTGCCCATTACACCTGTGTTTTTATTTTATTTTTAAATTGTCTATACTACTCTCTTCCTGCTTCAACCTGATCATTTTTGTGTCTTATCTGATCCATCAACTCCAAAATTTCTTCTGCGATCCAAGGTCTTCGGGTGAGATGTTCCCTAAACTACCACTCACCGGAGGTAATGTTAAATTAGGCTGTTACCAACTTTTATTATTTTTCTCTTCAGTTGTTTCAGTTTCTTTACTTTCATTCTGATCTGCTTCTATTAATTCTTTATTCTCTTGAATTTCAGCTTGCATTTCACAGATTGTAGCCAGAGTCTATGGCTGCTCCTGTGTATGCTTTACAGTCTAGAACTTAATTCCTGAATCTCTGTTTGACCATCAAATAATCTGGTTGGTATCTATCTGTTTCCCCTGGAAGTTTCCAGATGTATATCCTTTGTGCATAACTCTTAAATAGTGTGTTCATGACTATGAGTTTATAGTTTTCACTAAATTCTAACAACCTGCTTCCTGGCTCATTTCTTTTTCCTATACCAAAACTTTCTAAAGTATTTAAGTTCCGCCTGGACACATAACTGTACGACGCCACATCGTTTTCATGAATTAATTGGTTGATGAAAGTAAAATAAACCAATTACTCATCCAAATTGAAGGGAACAGGGCAGCACTGACATAAAACTCAATGTTTCAGGTTAAGCCCTTTCTGATTAAAATCAAAACGTGTCTGAGCTTGGAAAGGCACCCACAGTCAACATGATGTTTGTTATGCAGAATGGAGGTTTTGAGGATGATGGGTTTAAGGACAGACAGAGATGAATACAGAAACACCGTAGGAGATATGTGGCTAAAAATTAACTGAGTTGCTTTTGGAAAATAATTCTTATCAACATGAACTGAAGTCTGCATGTTGCTTTTGTAACAGAGACAGATCTGCAATTTTCAAGTCTAGAGCCATCCTTCAGTTTTAGAATGAGGTAGCCACATGGTGGAAATTAGTGGTTGACTGCTGCATTCAGAGACTGCTGGGGCAAAAATCCAAGTGGATGATAGATGTATGGAATCAGGGTGATAGGTTGAAGAGAATGAACATGAGTATTGCAACATTGGAAACTATATTGCAAAAACATGTAACTGGTAGGTAGGAGTCATCAGCAAATATTGTACAATAAATCTTTTTTATAAATGTAAAAAATATGAAATGATATAAATGCAGTAATATTACACCCTAATTTAACATCACCTCTGGTGAGTGGTAGTTCATCTTGGAGAGGTAGTGGTGAAAGGGGACAGGGGTGAAAATGAAAGAAGAACTTTTGGTAATACCTTGAGACCCAGCCAGCTGCTGCCTAGTACCCAGTTTGTACTGGTAGGGCCAGTTCACACCTTTTTAGTTCAGAAGGGCTGCTACTGGTTGGGAAGACACTGATAGTGTGCACTGTGAAGTGAGAATAGGGGACTGGACAAATTTTCAGAAAGTGTTTTAAATTGACCATTGTGATCATATTTAGCCAAGAAAAATAGTAATTTACTTAAATAAAGCTTCATAAGTACATAAAACCATGTGTAAATGTTAAATTGTTTAAATTCCCACACAAACAGTATATCACGTGATCTCATTGCGCTTGATGTCATACGTGTGTAAAGCAACTTGACCTGCGACTTGTTATTCCAGCAGTATTAAGTGATTTTAAGCATTTCGTGAAGTTATAGTCGTAATGGAATGAAAGATCTATTGCTGGCGCATGGTACCTAAATGTACCAATAATTCTATATCTTCTCCAATTTATTTATTGATTTACCATGAAAAGCAGAAATATAAATCAAGTGGTTGCAACTAGCAAGATGTCAATACGATGGAATTTCAATGCATAACATTTCGAATTTATTTTGCGTTCCGTTCACACCTTGCATTTGACATTACATATACCCGAATTATGAGGAAGTTGTGCATATTGTATGGCCGCCGTAGGATTGTCTCGTCAATCTAAAAATATGTGAAACCAAAACTTTAAGACTCATAGGTATGTACTAATACATAAAAAAAAAAATCACATGACATTCATAACAAAGATAAGCCCATTTGCTTTCGGTGGAGGTTACATTTTCTTTTATTTCAAAATTCAATTTATTAGGCAAATAGTTAAAATACACGATGTTCACCGGAAAACACTCACCGCTGTTAGTATTACAACCAAGAAATTGCTCCCAGCAAGCAAGCAGCCAGCTTCCCACATAGTTCGCCCATCAACTGTGGAACTACTTAGAAATAATTATGTATCATATACATGTATAAGTATTTAAAAGCATGTAAATATTCTGTATTCCATTAACTTACCTTACAAAAGATCCTGAAAGTATCGCCCCTCTTGCGTAATGCACATTTGACATCTTTTAAACATTTTTCGAGGCACACGCCGGATTTCACCACTCTCCATGGACATTATTACTTGATAAAAGTTTTTTTTTTTTTTAGTTCTTCCAACGGGTGAGGATTTCCTTCATACACCTTTCCATTAAGCTTTCCCCAAAGACAGAAGTCACAAGGGTTTAAATTAGGGTGATTCGTGCCACAAGCCACGGCTCATTTCACGTTTCTCTTAATTTTTAAAATTAAATGCAGAATCATTGTTTTAGATGGCAATAAAGCGCCAGCATATATACAACATTATTTACTGCGACACCTTTTAAAGGACTTTTTCTTCACATAAATATCATACAGAAATATTCTTTTTCCAAACTATAACGTGTGATAATTCAACTCACGCTCACACACGATACTGATTAGTAAGAGACTGAAGTCACAAAATAGTTAAACCGCAGAGAAACATTTACACACAGTACTGATTAGAAAGAGATAAGTCAGAAACCAGAATTTTTAAAATGTAAAAGACAGAAAGTTAGGGTAGGATATGCAGTATCAAAAGAAGTGGAAGTAAAAATGGGCATGACACAGGGTAGCGTATTGGGACCTTTGCTATTCATTATTCTAATGAATACTTGTGTTGATTGTTTACTATCAGAAATTAGATTGTTTGCAGATGACATAATGCTATATAAAAGGATCAAAACGGCCGAGGACTGTAAACAGTTGCAGGGTGATCTGGACAGGATATCTAGTTGGGTTGGTAAACATGGGGTGAAGATAATTTCAAAGAAGAATCAGCTTATTAGATACACAAATAAAAAACTAAAGGTTGATTATGATTATAAGGTGTGGAAAGAATTGCTTGTTGAAGACTTAAAATGTAAATATCTTGGCATTACATTTGATAACAAGCCTCACTGGGAAGGACACATTGGTCAAGTAGTAGGAAAAGGTTTTAAAATTCTGTACTTGTTGGAGAGAGTGATGAGGGGATGTATGAGAGAAGTAAAGGAATTGGTTTACAAAACTGGTCAAACCTTTGCTTGAATATGGTATTGTAGTATGGGTCTCACATTTTGAGTATCAAATACAGGAGTTGGAGAGGGTGCAAAAAATGGCTGCTACATTTGTTTCTGGAAATTATCGCAGAATGCAATCAGTAACAGCTATGATAAAAGAGATGGAATGGGATTCATTGCAAGACAGGAAGAGGGTGAAGAAGGTCATGGGAGTGTACAAGACATATATTGGTGATGAGGCATGGAAAGATATTGGTGTAAGAATGAAAAGTAATGCATGGAAGGGAAAAGATGACCATGACTACAAGCTGGCACTCGAATTCAGGCACAAGGGAGTAGGAAGATTCTCTTTTTTAGGTAAGGGTGTCAGGGATTAGAATAAGTTACCAAGGGAAATGATGAATAGTTTACCAAAAATGTTGAAAGAATTTTAAGTTAAAATATGTAGAGGGCAAATGTAGGTGGGAGCAGGAAAGGGGTAAGATAGGTGAGTAGGGAAATTGCCACCGGACCATTCACTCCATTGCAATTTAATTAAATATTATTAATTATTACCTCTTCTTTGTATTTATAAAACAAAGATGTAATCAGATTACCAAAATAACTAAGGATAAGAAATGTCTGTCTTGTTTATTGTTTGTACCAGGCAAAAGAAGATGCAGATTCTATTTATAAAATGCAGAAAAGTTATAAGATTCATTGAAGATGAGATCCTCAAGGT
Source organism: Vandiemenella viatica (assembly GCA_031002005.1). NCBI lineage: Eukaryota > Metazoa > Arthropoda > Insecta > Orthoptera > Morabidae > Vandiemenella > Vandiemenella viatica. Next base: position 98,850,706 of record CM061921.1, on the reverse strand, counting down.
ATCTTTTAGATGAGTTGACAATGTCTGTTGTTAAGTAGTGTGTTTCCCTAAACTAATTATTTTGTTTTTCTTTTTTGTGGTTTGTTAATCATTCATTGCATAGCTCTTTTCTTAAGCTGAGACTGTAGGAATGAGAGGTATATAACGGAATGATGAAAGTTTTTTGTTTATTTATTGTATTTATTTGTATGCAAAATCTTAGTTATACTTTCAGATAATTTTTTTCATTAACATTGGTTTTTTTTTTGTAATTAGTTGGTGAAATTGTTGGAAACTATACTTGCTGGTGGGAAGAAGAAACAGAAGAAGAGGAAACTAATGAAAGTGAAGGAGATGAAGACTTAACAGCTCCATTTGTAAGACATGATGCTGGTAAGGCAATAAAGTAAATTACAATTTCATAATTTAACAGCGCTGTATATTTTGCTGCATAGTGTTTACGCTCATCAATATATTATTGCTTACAAACGGCTCACTTACACAAATAAAAAGCAGATATTAGAAAATTAACGATTTCTATAAGCTACCATCTGCATAGGAGGTAACGCCTTGGCCTGGCATCCATTGTGATTACATTGGTTCAGTCCCCTCCCCCCCTTTTTCCCCCCCAACCACATATTTTTGTTTTGTTTTCTGGAATTATTCTAGGTAAAGGCCATGATTAAATTCCTTACCATTCTTTGCCCACAGTCTTTTACCATCTGTAATGACCTTGAACTTTGACAAGACCCAAGCAAAAAAATAAAATAAAATATCAATACATACTGAATGACAAACATAGCATCCATTTATAACCAGCAAGACTGTATTTGTTGTGCTGATGTCATCAGCGTGTGGCTTCTCCCAGTTATTATTGAATGAATGAAATTCAGAATTCTGTTTTTGTTTGGGAAAAGTGCTCTGAAGGACACACACACACTCTCTGCACTGTCTTTACAACACAATACTCTGGTTATATGTTACAGAGATTGTGTTGTGCTGTGTCCAGAATTCATGAATCATTGACTAGGGGTACAGCAATGATCTTGCAATATTTGGTTAGTATGTCAGTCAATGCAAATTGCCTATTTAATTCACTCGGGTGAGAGTGATGGATGACAAGCAGTAGAATAAAATGTAGTCTTCACAGGTTCTCCACCTGATAGAATTGACGAAAGACGAGCTTTCGGCAGCTAGCTCTGCCACCATCATCAGGTCCGTTGTTACATCTGTGATAACTAGAGCTGTTCTATGACACGTGATTAGTTGGCTCTAGAAGCTTCCCAGATCCAGATTGGACCTGCTTCATATTGAGCCATTGCCCTTCTGTCTTCTGCTGTGTCCTAATTGGGTGACTGAGCAATCGGTCACAGGCTGGGGTCTGGACTACATGAACCCGTTCAGTTCTACTTATCTGTGATTGGTTGGCTTCAGTCTCTCCTGTAGACTGGGTCGGATGATATCTCTGCTGTTCATTTTCTGCCAGTGCCCTACCATCCATTAGTGGGCAACATAGTTTTTTTTCAGAATGGAAAAAGCTGGTTTCCTCGCATCGCTGAGCTACAGGCCCATGTCTCTGTTAACATTATTATTGTTCAGCTGTATTTCTATGGCTTCTTTAATAACTGACTCCCAGAAGAAGGAAATCTTTGCCAGTACTTTTACACTATCAAAGTCCATTATGTGACCATTTTCGATAACATGTTTCTCCAGCTGATTCCTCCAGCTGAAACATTCAGATTTTACCCTCATGTTCAGTCACACAGTCCTTGATGGGCGGATGGTCTGGCCAATATAAGACTTGCCACATTGGCACGGTATGCTTTAGACTGCCAGCATTTTCAACCCCAAATCATATTTCACAGATCGTCAAATCACAGATTTTGGCAGGAGGGTGGAAAATGCTCTTTATTCTATGTCATGCCAGTATCCTGCCTATTTTCCTGGAGATGTTACCTGCATGTAGGATGAAGGCCAGAACTTTAGACAGTTCTTCTGGCTCCATTGGATGTTTATTTGCCTTTTCCTGAAGTGCCTGTTCTATCAGTTGGTTTGGATATCCATTCCACTTGAAGGTAAGCAGTAAATGTTCAAGTTCCACTGGTAGATTGTCAGCTTTGGAAATCTCCCTCGATCTGTGCACCAGCGTGTACAACACGGTGTTCTTCTGAGCTGGGTGGTGGAAGCTTTTTGCATATAAGTGGTGGTCGGCATGTGTGGATTTTCTGTACACACTGTGAAAATGTTCCATATGGTCTCTGCCAGATCAGAATGTCTAGGAAAGGCAAGCTGCCATTCTCCTCTAGCTCCATCATGAATTGGATATTTGAGTGAATTCCATTGAGGCGGTCCAAGAATTCATAAAGACTATGGTCCCATGTGTTCAAACAACAAACGTGCCATCTACATAATGGTAGAAACCAGTCGGCTTAAGGACAGACTCTTCGATTGCTTTATCTTTGAAATGCTCCATAACCAGATTGGCAACCACGGAGACAATGGTGAACCCATTGCCACACCATCCGTCTGTTCGTAGAAACTCCCACCATAGGTGAAGTAAGTGGAAGTAAGGACTAGTTCAAAGAGGTCAATGATGTTGGGTTCATAAAGACAGCCTAACAGCTGCAGAGTCTCTCCCAAAGGAACCCTGGTGAACAGCAAGACCACATCAAAATTGACCATGATATCAGTCTCCGACAACCACATCTTTTGGAGCATGTTGACAAATTGTGCCGATTTCTTCACATGGTGAAGACAATTGCCTACAAAGGGGTTAAGCATCCTCATCAGGTGCTTAGCTACACTATATGTGGGACTACCTATGGTACTTACAATCAGGCGTAAAGGTACAAGGAGGACGTGTGTTAGTTTTCCAGTACATTATCACAGTTGACATAGAGTGGTACTCATCAGTAGCAGCTCAGTCATTGCTGTCACAATATCTTTAATAGTAAAGCATGTCAGCCAAGTAAAATGGTCTGCCATTGTAGAAAACAACATCAGTGCAATGCACAGTAATAAATGAAAAGGAAAATGCCAAACAAACAGTTCAAAACTTAAGAGTCACCTGAAAAAAATGGGGACTTGGTTGGTTAGTTACAAAATTTGAGCAAGTAATCTACCAATCAGAAACAGCTGTTTATTTACTGCACAGATGTTGTCACTTTGCTTAATAATTTCTTTAATTATTGAGACAAAGTTATGAATTGAAAGAAATAGCAATAACAAATTTAAAATTAAAAAAGAATGATATTGCTTAGTCAAGAAATTGTGGAGTCCAGAATCATAGAGCTGTAACTTTTTTAATTGAGGCAAAGAAAAAATATAGAACAATTTTTATATGGAAGGTGATGAAACAAATACAAAGAAACATTGGTTTTGGGTGTACCTCCTTGAGAAAATTGCAAAAATGCCAAAACTGTGTAGACAAATTATGGAGAATGCAAAAGCATAATTGCTTTTGTAAGTGTAATTATTTTGCTGTAAATTGGCAGTTGCTTAAGGTCAAGTAAGTAGTTCATGTGTTTAACTTTGGTGTACTTGAATGAAATTATTAATATTATTAAAAAGGGTCTAATTATACTTCCTTTGAAAACATTCAGCTGCCTCAGATATGTGTTTCTTAATATTAAATGATCTAACAGCCCTATGAATATTTACACTTAGCAACCTAAAACCCAATATATTGAAATATAAAAATACATATTATGACAGCAATGTGCTCACAGGATATTAACTAACAAATAATCTGTTGTTATTATGTTTCAGCACTTTTTTTATTTTTTTTCATTCTTTACCCGATAGGGAAGTGACTTATTTTGGAACATACATTCCTTACCAGAGAAAAAAAAAAAAAGAAAAATAACACTTGCGGAATAAAATAGTATTTAAGAAATTTGAGTAATCTTGCTTTGTATTTGTCCATAGCTTTAAGACTTGTTTTTTTAGTGATTTCATTGAATATTTACTGTGTCGTCTTTTCTTGTGGCAATGTTTTGCTTTGAGTTTCTGATTACCTTCCTGCCTGAAGCATACATTTTAGGCAGTGCCACAATACAAATGCCCTTCAGAACATGTGTTAGTGGCTTTGATCTATGTTTACTATAAGGAAAACTGATTGTGCTTAGTACTCTGTTCACAGCATAAACCATCATAAGTTTTAGGGTTTGTTGTGTTCCAGGTGATATAGATATTCAGCCATTTGGTGCAGCCACTTCTTTACCTCAAAAAAATATGGGGCATAGTGAGGCAGAAGCTGTGGATTCCCGACGTATGAGTAATGCCTTCTTTGAAGATGGCCAGCAGTATTTAGGATTTGAGGCTGATGCAAAAGTGAAACCTGAGAACTGCTCTTCACAAGAAGCCTCAAATTTTAAAAGTAAATTCATTATGAAATATGTCTTTACATTTCCATATCTTTGAAATTATTAATTTGGATACTAGAGTTGTAATGACAGTGAGCCAAATTATCCTTTTCAGAAGTAGTGAAATAATGACTAAATCTATAATTTTGTTTACACTTTGATTCTGTGTTTGTATATCAAATATCTGGATTCCCTCCCAACTGCAGTTTTAAGTGTTATCTACATCTTTTATTGCAAAATAATCTTTGATGTCCATCCACTTAGCTAGGTTTCTTTCTTTACTCAGTTTTTACATTTAATGTAGATTGGAATTATGACTACTCAGGGCATGATGAATTAAAACACAGTTTACCAAAGGTAATGACAGACCATTGACGTACATACAACATAAACACTGTTCCCCCCCACCATCTACCCATTGTCCCTCATGTGTCCTGCCTGTCTGCTGTTACCTCTGGTAAGGTCTAGTTTATGTTTCCTGTCTGAGTAATTAGTTACATGGAAATAGTTACTTGGCTTCATTATTCACTTCATACCCATCACAGATCCCAATTGTAATTTTGGTATTCTGAGCTAGAGAAAAATGGAGAAGGTGGTTTGGGTTTGTTTCTTAAAACACTCCATTTGTGAAATGGCAAAATCTATTCTTAAGATTGGAATAGCATTCAATTATGATTACAGAAAATGCCATAACCAAGATGGCTGGTAGATTGATGGTATGATTTGATCTTCTCACCTGAAACAGAGTGGCAGTACACTTCCAAAAAAAATTTCTTCCTCATGACTTAGCATTCATCTTATAGCCACTTTTATTGATTAGTGAAAGACAACAGTACAGCCGGTGGTACATGGCCATGCCTGTTATGCCCACCACTCCCCCCTCCCCTCCCCCAAAAAAGGACACGTAAATGAAAGGTGTTTCATGTTTGAAGTAAAGTATAACTATTGCCAAACGATTGGTAGTTAAATGATAGACTTTAGATTACCTTGATAACTTTCTTACAAACAGATTAAAAAATTAGAACATCTCCAAAGTTTTATGAATGGACCATTTTTATTTCTTAGTTTCTAAAATTATTTTGGATTATTAATAGCCAGTTTATTCGGGGTTGATGCTGTTATGCATAAATAAGTCTGGATTACTGTTTTGAATGCCTGCATTTCTATGGTGAAGTTAGTAAAAGTGAGAGAGTGAAGAGAAGTGTATTATTGCTTTCTAAAGAAATGTAAGAAATAAGTGAAAGAATTACAAATTGGTGCTGACTAAAAATGTTCATGAAATTGTGCTGATTTTGATATTTACACCAACAGAAGTTTCAGACATAAACACAAAAAAGCAATAAGAAATTTTTTTACAAACAAAAGTAAAATAAAAGAAATTTGGGTATTTGGAGACTCAAATGCAAGAACAGGCAAAGGAGGTGGGGGTAAGGAAGTGGATAAAAAAGTTTAGGGTACTACAAGTAATAAGGAGAGACTAATAGTCCTATGAAAACAGAACCTTGCTTCTTATAAGCTGTTTATTTTTAATAACGAAATACACAGATTTTCCTAAACTCATTCCACTGGGAGAATAAAATCACGCACCAACATACATAGCTGAAAACCGTGGATGTAAAGGTATTCGGAGGATGAAGGATTGGAACTGATTGCTATCTGGTAAAAGTATGGATAACAAATGCAACAAAACAAAGACCCAAAAAAACCTAACTAAGCTGAAGGTGAGCCTACAGTTTTTTTTTCCATTGAGCTTTATAAATTGACATTATCACAGACTCTCCATACTGTGAAATCTAGGACCATGAACATTGGACAACTACACACAAAAGCAAAGAAAAACTTTCAAAAATTGTAATTCAGGCCCCTGGAAAAATTGTTCAGAAAAAAGATAAAAACCAGAATTGTGTCCAAACAAATAGGAGAAAAAAATATCATAGCAGAAACAAGCATTCTAATTACAGGTATATAAACAAGAGGACAGGAAAATATATGCTCAATGGTTGAGACTATCCAAAGAGAGATGGAAAGAAATTAAAATCAATTATGTGGGTAAAATTGTGAATAAGAAGAAGGCAGATCCAAATATTAAAAAATCTTACAAAAGAGGAAAAGAATGTACATAATAGTTATCAAACTAGTATGAAAGAAGCAACTCTTAACAGAAAACAGAACAGAGTATCAGTTGGAGGAAACAGACAATGGAAAAAAAAAGAAATGATAGTATTAAGATTTTTTTATTTTCATCTACATCCATATTCAGCAATTCAAAAATATTGTTGGTGGCAGTGTGCTTTGCTTAGTATGAGGAAAAAAAAAAAAAAAAAAAAAAAAAAAAAAAAAAAAAAAAAAAAAAAAAGAATACATATAAGCATCAGTATGGCATCTTATTTTTCAAATCTTATCTTTTCTGTTATTAAGAGCAAAATAGGTTGGTGGACGAAGTATCACATCACACTTGTAAACGAAAGATGATGTTCGCATGTTCATCAATAAATTCATACAAAACCTACGTCGTTTGTCAGCCAGACAATCCCAGTCCAATCTGTGTACCAATTCATTGACTCTCCCGAAAGAATTATGGCATGCAGTCATGAATCACACAGCTCTTCTTTTTACTTTCTCTGTCATGTCAATCAATCCCATGCCATATGGATCCCAAATGATATACCAGTATTCCAAATGTGGCCCCACGAGAATTTTGTATGCTATCTCCTTTGTGCGAGAATTACAAACCTTCAAAATATGACCTATGAATGACAATTTGGAATTAGCTTTACTTATACTAGAAGTTATGTGCATGTTCCATTTCAAGTTGGGTTGTTTTATTATGCCCATATACTTCATGGAATCAACTATGTCAGTAGATGAGCAGTTCACTTTGTACCTGTAAACAGATTCTTTTTGCTAGATATGCACATTGCCTTGCACTTCTTGCAATTCAGTGAAGTTTCCTTTTATAGCACCATTCCAAAATAGTATCCAGTTCACACTAAACTTCTAAGCAAGAGCACTTTACTTCATGATAGATAATTACATCATCAGTAAACAATTGCAAAATGCTATTAACATTGTCTCCAAGATCGAATTTAAAAATCAAGAAAAGGAGTAGTCCAATTACACTTCCATGTAGAACATCTGTAGTTATATTTAAATTAGAAAAGGCTGCCCCTTCAATAAGAAGAAACTGTGACTGACCAGCTGGAAAATCTTGTATCCACTCTGAAATCTGATTCAATAAAGAGTGCGCTTGTATCTATGCCTAAAGGCGGTTGTGTGCTACAGAGTCGAATGCTTTCTGAAATTCCTATAAAATTGCATCTACTTTTGAACCTGCATTTATAACTTTCATTATATCATCTGAAAAAAGGGCCAACTTGGTTTCATGCGATCTCTTCTTACAGAATCCACTGGTATGATTTAAACAAATTCATTTTCTTCTAGAAACTTCATAATATGAGAGCATATAACATGTTTCAGATCTCTAGTGCCAACAGATATTGGAGTTATGGGTTGATAATTCTTAGGACCCATCTAAACTCATTTCTTTAAAATGGGAATTACCCGTGCAAGATAGGTACTTCTTTTTTCTCCTAAGGATTTACAGTGTATATCAGACAAAAATGGTTCTATTTCCGTCACATACTCTGAAAATAATTTTACTGGGATACAATTGGGACCCGGCACTTTCCATCACTTCAGTAGCTTTAATTGCTTTAGCATAACTGCACTACCTATCCACAACAAATCCATCTCTAATTCCACATAATGTGGAAAATAGATGTGTTTTCCTTATTTTTGTCGGTGAAGGAATTTTTAAATTCGGTGTTAAATGCAGCAGCCTTGTTGCTGCTGTCATTAACTTCATTTCCACCTACTGGAATTTCGTTGTTGCTACGACTGACATAGACTAAAATTTCTTTGTTTTTAAGAGAGCCTCTTGGAAAGTGAAATGCAAGGGAATAATTAAAGGCCTCACACATCACTTTTTTTTATACAGCCTCTTATCTATTTTTTTTTAAAGTTCCTCATCCTCCTTGAGCATGTGTGTATTCTCTTTTGCTTTTTGAGTAATTTTTTAACTTCATGTGTATACCATAGGGGGTCACTCCTTTCCTTGATTGTCATTTTCGGTGTGTGTATGTCCATTACCTCCCTAACTATTCATATAAATTGATGCCACATCCCTTTGAAAGTATGGTAATTATCCCTCAGGTACATTCTAAAACATTCCTTTGAGGCCTTTTTGAATCTGTAAATTTATCCTTTTTTTTCTTTTTGCATTCGGTTATTAATTTTACTGTACAAATAATCACATTGTGATCACTTCTTCCTGTGGTAGCTGAAACATCCATGTATAATTCTGGTTAATTTTTAATCTAAAATATTTTCATTACCAATACAGCACCCTGTTGGTTCTATAACAAGCTGCTCAGAATGATGATCGGAGAACATATTGAGAATGATTTCACAGGTTGCTTCATCCCTATCACCAGTAATGTGAATGGAATTAGTCCAGTTATATATGGCAAGTTGAAATCACCTCTTAGTATTACTACATGATCCAGAAATTGATGAGCTCTGTTATATACACTGTTTCTTAACGCCTCGCCACCAATTATGTCTGCATCAGCTGGACAGTAGAAAGCGCCTATCACAAATTTCATCCTGGCTACATTTAGTTTAATCTACATGATCTTGCAGAATGTATCAATGTCTATTTCATCACGTGGGAGGTGTTTACTAACAGCTACATATGCACCGTCAGATTGCAATTTATCCTTATGGTAAATGTTCATGCTGCTGTGGAACTCATATTTGGTTTTAATCAGTTTTAAGTACCTGTTCCGATATCTGCTTCTGTGCTACTTATAATGCTTTCTATGTCAGGCTGCTTTTTACAATCACTTCTACAGTTAACTATGATAACTTTAATCTGTCGAGATTTGCCTTGGACCAGAAATGCGTTGGGAACCACTGGTTTAAAACAACAAAATACTGGTTCTCTTTCACCTATCCTGCTTAAAATCTGTGTAAGAGAAATAAATTGTAGCAATACAGTAAAGAATGTATGTTGATGACCAACTTTAACAGCATCTGACTGAAGATGGGAATCGTAAGACACGAAACCTGATAGAGGAGTATTAAAAGTGAGATTTGGTTATAAAGCATTGAAAAACATGAATGGCTAAAACTATACAAAACTGTGAATAGTATAAATATATTTGAAGTATCATTTTGGAAGATGTTACAAGTAAGACTTTCACTCAATGCGGATTAACCTGTACAAAAGATTTTTAAATAAATGAAAGGATATAGGCAAATGCAGTACGTGTAGACATAGTGAGAATGGGTGAAGAATGGCGGCTGAAAAGAATGTTGTATGTACAGGAAAAGAGGACTAAAAACCACACACACATATTATATGTATAAATAATTATATTAGTAGGAAAAAAAATAGGTGCCAAATTTGGGAACAAATCAAACTTTAGGATAGGAGAATAACCCCTGCATACCACAGTTGATGGCAGGATGACGTTGAAACATGTACGCACACATACACATGCTAAGCATTGCAGCTTTTAGGTTTATGACACTTCTTCAACAGTGGAAAAGATTGTCAAATGTTGGAAGCTGGTGAATGACTGGTATGCTCAATGACCGTTGGCCAGGGGCATGGAGTGTGGAAAATGGATGAGAGGCAAATGGAGTGGGTGTGATAGGTTTAAAAGGACAAACCCAAGTATTAATACATTGGAAAAGTAGTCTGCAGAAAATGATGCATGGTAAAATTTTTAATATAGATATAAATAAAATTAAATACAGAAAAATAAAAGAATCAAAACTGAAAGATGTCATATACTAATTTAAGCATCATCTCTGGTGAGCAGTGGTTTATATTGAGAAAAGATAACGGAGATAGAAGATATGTGAGGAAGATAAGGAAGATCTCTATGTAAAATCTTAAGACCCAGTTGCTGCATGGTTTCCATGTTGAACTGGCAGGCCAGTTCACATCTTTCAAGTTCCGAGGGGCTGCTGCTGTTTGGGAATCTATGTTAGTACATAAGGTGAAGCAAGAAATAAAATTACTAGCATCATGTGATGTGGCATGAGCAGAACTGGGCAGACTATATTCTGGGTGAATACCATTTGTCTGTGGCCATTTATACTAATGAGCAGTTGTTTAGTAGTCAGACCCATATAGGAAGTCGGACAGTAGCTGCGGGATAGCTGGTATACGAGGGGCAAGTAAAAAATAAGGTTCCCAACGCTGTACACTGGCCGCGCGAGATACTAGGAGAAATCCGGCAACACCGCCTTTATTGTTGATTTACCCCCACTCCATTCCAACTACCTGGAGAAAAACCGGCGAAGCTTAGTGCCAGTCTAACAGCCATCCGCGATGGAGCCCGCAATCGCCGTCACCGCCAGGTGTGAAATCCGTTCAGTGATTCGATTTTTAAACGCGAAGAAGCTTACACCTATTAAAATTCATAGACAGTTGGAAGAAGTTTATGGCAAAGCTTGCATCAGCGTCCAGCACGTCCGCAAATGGTGCAGGGAGTTCTCCGAAGGACGCACAGACGTTCACGACGAGCAAAGGAGCGGGAGACCATCGGTGTCCGACGAAGTCGTTGCGAAGATTGAGCGCATTCTCCTCGAGGATCGAAGAGTAACGCTTCGGGAGCTGGCTGATCAGATTCCTGAGGTTTGTGAAAAAACCATTGACAACATTTTGACCGAAAAACTTGGTTATCGCAAGGTGTGTGCGCGGTGGGTCCCGCATATGCTTTCAGAAACCCACAAAGACAATCGCGTCAAGTGTGCCGAGGGGTTTCTTCGAGAATGCGCTGAGAATACTGAAGAATTCTTGGACTCCATTATTACGGGAGATGATACGTGGTGTCACTACGTCACTCCGGAAACAAAAGAAGACTCGAAACAATGGCGCCATCCCGGGTCGCCGAGGCCGAAGAAGTTTAAGCAGACGCTGTCCGCAGGAAAAGTGATGGCTACGGTGTCTTGCTTACCGAGTTTATGCCTAAAGGGACCACAATAAATTCGGACAGGTACTGCGAGACGCTAACTAAACTCAAAAGAGCCATCCAAAATCGCCGGAGAGGAAGACTGAGCAAGGGCGTTAGGTTGCACCACGCCAACGCGCGACCGCATGTCTCTCGACAGACCACCGCCCTACTGGACAAATTCGGCTGGAAATTGCTTGATCATGCCCCCTACAGCCCTGATCTTGCTCCCAGCGATTTCCACTTGTTCCCAAAATTGAAGCAACACTTGGCTGGACAACGCTTCAGTACAGATGAAGAGGTGAAGGAAGCGGTCACCAAGTACATCGGCGGCCTGGCGGCGGAGTTCTTCAAAGCGGGTTTTCAGAAGTGGATAACTCGTCAGAAAAAATGTGTTGAAAGATCTGGCGACTATGTAGAAAAATAGTTTGAAATACAAGCTTTCAGATGGTGTACTTATTTATTGCAATAAAAAATGTCTTAACCCTGAAAAAAATGTGGGAACCTTATTTTTTACATGCCCCTCGTATTTCATGGGAGGCTTCACAAGTGGCATGTCCTATGATGAAAATTCTTTCTGCAAGGACGGGGTTGGTGAGGTGATGGAGGCATGGTAAATGTTGCACACCTTGCAGCAGGATCTGTTGTATGGAAAAGAGCCTTGGGGCTGTCTAGAGGGATGGGGAAGACTGTGTTTGTAGACTAGGAGTTGGATAAGCTTAAGGGGTCTCTTGAAGCATATAGTGGAAGGGGCAGGGAAGATTTTATTTAGCAGTAATCTTACGAGGGCAGTTCGGAAAGTAACGCACAATAATTTTTTTCCCAAAAAGTTTAATATGTACCACAACCAAACAAATCCAAATTAACTTACATCTTTGATCTACTTTTCTACATAGTCACCAATTTTCTCAACACATTTTGCCCATCGTGGTACCAGTTTCAATAGGCCCTGTTTGTAGAAGTCCGTTTGTTGGGAGTGTAACCATCTTCAGACTGCCGATTTCACTTCCGCATCTGTTACAAAATGTTGGCCGGCCAGGAATTTCTTAATGGGACCAAACAGATGAAAGTCGGACGATGCCAGGTCTGGACTGTATGGTGCATGCTGGAGCACCTCCCACCCAAAAGTGGCGAGTTTCTCAAGAACAGGAGCAGCAACATGGGGACGTGCATTGTCATGAAGATGGCACCAGTAGCATTAATATTGCGGCGTTTGTCATGAAGGGCACAACGCAACTTAACCAACGTTTTCATGTAGGCTGCAGCATTCACAGTGGTTCTGTGTTCAGCAAAGTCCACCAATAACAAGCCAAATATGTCTCAGAACACTGTCACAAGCACTTTCTTAGCTGATTGAGTTACTTTGATTTTTTTTTCGTACTGGGTAACCAGCATGTTTCTGCTCCAGAGAGGCTTGCTTGGTTTCGGGTGTGTAGTGGTACGCCCACGACTCATCACCAGTGACGATTCCTTTCAGAAAGTCATGCCCTTCTGCGGCGTAACACGTTAAGTGATCAAAGCTTGTCGTCATTTGCTGGCCCTTCTGGTTGTCTGTCAGGTTCTTAGGCACCCAGTGAGCATTAACTTTACGGACACTGGACCATAGGAAATGTTGAATGTCTGCGATAAGGTTCACAGGTGCACAAGCCGGTCCTACAAGATTGCCTCAATGGTGCAGACATTCTGTGGAGTTGAAACTGTTACCAGCTTCCCAGAGCGTGGCGAATCACTAAGGTTCACGTGGCCCTCTTGGAAGAATGCACACCAACTGGAGACATTGCTACGGTCCAGATAGTCATCCTCAAACATGCCACGCATGTCCCTGTGAATTTCACTCAGTGAATGCCCTTTGGCTCACAAATATCGAACTACACTTCGCTGCTCTTCACATGTGGATGACAGTAACATGCGCACCATGTTTGTTTCATAGTTCACGCTTCTCTCAATAGAGCTGCAAATGAAAACAAAATACCCTCTATAGAGCAAACTTCAAACTATATTGTCGTGAAATTTCAACATTCCAGCTGCAATACCAGGGGAGAAAAAAATTATTGTGCTTTACCACTGTGGTTGTTATCTGCTGGAAGGATGATCATAATTGGATTGGTTAAAAGTACTTTCATGGCATGGTTTTCATCTGGATGATGATTGGTGGTGCTGGGTAAGGGTTTCAGGGAACTGTGTGAGTCCAAAGTAGTGGGTAAGAAATCTTGAGACATTTGCAGAGTGTGGTTCTGAAGTAGAGATGGTGGGTCAAGTATGGATTGTGGCAGGAATTTCTGGAGACTAGGCTCCAGATCATCCTGATGATCTGGCTTAATGACCAGAGAGGCAAAGTAGTACCACCTACGGAATGTGTGACTGAATGACAGGGAATCATGGATTGGGGTGGCATGATCAGATTTCGTTGTAGGTGAAAAAGTGACACCTGTAGAGAGCACTGAATGTTGGGGTTCTCATAGAGGAGTAAAGGATAGATTCATTACTAATAGTTTGGGTTTTGTAGGTGAGGTTATGCTAAAAGGGTGAAAGTGGGCTTGAAAGTGAGTAGTTGAGGAGCTGGGCAACAGATGATTGTGAGGAAACAAAGGGAAGCTGCAATTGGTTTGGTGACCAGGTGACGGGCAGGGAGGAGACTGACTTGCTATGAGATGGGAATTGCACAATTTGTACAACTTTTGTTCATGGTTTGAGATGTAACTGTTCATGGACTCCACAGATTTCAGCAAGCTCTATTGAAGGGATTGAATTACTTGTGAAGATGACAGTAGGGTTATTTTTTTTGAAGGTATATAAGTTTCCTGGAATTTTGGATTGTCAGATCAGTGTGTTCCTGCAAGCACGGTTTCTTAAGCCCAAAGATTGTAACAGAAAGTGCGTAGGACATGATGAACTTGGTTGGGGGGATAGACAGTTTTATGGCGTTGCCATTTGGGATTATATTGAGGTTAAGACAAGATTTTAGGAAGAGAACATGCAATTGTAAATTGGTCAGTTGGAAGACTGTAATCTAAACCCAGAGAGGTATTTGGTAAATGGAGACAATTGGAGAGGCAGGAAGAAATTTGTTTACTGTGATGGTAAAACAGTTGGCAGAGGTTGAAATGTGGTCCCGTCAGTATCAAAAGAGGATGGAGCAGTGTTAGAAATCCAACAGAAATGTGACACCTAACGGGATGAATAAGTGAATGTAAAATTTCGAGCAAATTAAAACTGAAATGGCAGGTGGTCGCAACAGCATGAAGGAGCGTCAGCTGTGGCATGGAAATCAGGAAGAAAATCTGCTGTGAAATGCAGAAATATAGTCTCCAGTACAACATGTGGGAAAATCATTTAGAAAAGTGAGGGAGTAAACTTGGATCATAACATTATCATGTTAGGTCAATGAAAATATCATCACGTTTAAGAAACTGTAAAAATGGGATTGAAAGAAAATCACAAACCAAGATAATTGGGACAAGAAAACCATAGATAAAGGCACACAGGGTTAGTATACAAAGGAGTCACACTAAGGAATGTCAGCATGACAATAATCCCAGGTAACAATAAGCACTGAATAGCTAGACAAATCAAACATTAGGATAAGAGAATAACCGGCACTAACCACGGTTGTTGGGAGAACGGTGTTGAGACACACGTACACACTGTAAATAGCCGAATGTGGGAAGTATTTCTATATCTACTTTCCCTACTGTTTCGGAACGTTATTCCTTGTTGCTTGAAATCTTCTTTCTTTATAGCTGTCTGACACCAGAAGTTCTGGGCTGTGTGGATTCTTTACTTAGAAGCAGGATCTATAGTGAATGGTGAAAAAGAAAGATCTTTGGGTAATGCCTTGAGTACTGGCTGCTGCCTAGTACCCAGTTTGTACTGGTAGGACAGTTTGGACCTTTTTAGTTCAGAAGAGCTGCTGCTGTTTATGAAGACTCCGATAGTGTGCATGGTGAAGTGAAAATTAAAATTAGTCAGACCTGTGTGGGAAGCCAGACAGTAATTGTCATTTTGGAATCTTAGTTGGCAAGGAAACTATTAGTCACTTGGCCAAAGTTTTTTCTTCTTGCCTTCACAATGCATCAGTCCATCAATTGAATAAAGCTATCATCATTTTGCTTCACAAAAAAAGGTGGTGTTCGCAAAATCAAAACTACTACCCTATATTCTTGCTGTCTGTTCTGTACAAAGTTTTTACAAGTATATTGTTGGACCTAATTAGCTTCATCCTAGATTAAGCCCAACCCATTGAGCAAGCAGGATTCTGTAGTAGCTTTATCACAGTTAACTATAGTCTTGTCTTTTGGGAACTAATTAGCCAAGCAAATGATTACAAGATAACCTCTTTATGTAGCTTTTGTGGATTTTGAGTAGCCATTCAAATCCCGAGGGTGTCCTGCAAGCCTTAACTGAATATGTTGTGGACACAGCATATATCAAGTGTTACATAACCTCTGTGGCACCTCCTTGGCCTTTGTCAGCATCAGGGAAACAACTACAGATTGCTGGTATTGAGCAAGGTGATCCCATCCTTCCAACATTATTTTCTGATTTTTTTGGACATGGAAATGTCGGTGTTGGTTTCGGCAGAAAACAAAAATTAGAACAGTGGCAGAAGACTTGATACCTAGAGATTTCCCAAAATACTGATGAACTCCAAATCTTGGTTACCAATCTTGTCTCTTTAAAAGCAAAAGTCATGTCTAACAAATGGATCATAGTGTGGAATATACAAATAAATAATTTATGTATAGATTATGGGATTATGGGAAGCATTCTACTGTCCTCAAATGAAAGATGTCAAAAAATCTGAAGAAAACAGTTTATAAACAATTCATTCTTCCCATGTCAACAGCTGTGAGACTTGTATACCAACTTAATTTACAAAAGGATAACTTATAACAGTCCAAAGAGCTATGGAAAAATTATTGCTAAGTTTTACTATAAAAGACAAGAAGAAAGCAACTGATATCAAATTAGATACAAGGGTCACTGACACCTTGTAGAAGACAGGCTTTTTGAAATGGCAGTGGGTGGACCACGTTGCTTTGAGGGAAAATGAAAGATGGACAAAACAGTGTTGGAGTGAGCCCAAGAGATCAAGAAGATCACCAGACCAAAGTGAGAGAGAGAAATACACAGGGTTGCTGGAGTTAGCTGGAAGAGAATTGCCCAAGAGCATTCTACCTGGAGAAGACAGTTCAAGTTCTATCTGGACTCATAACTGTTAGAGGTGACATCTTTTCATCAATGAATTGGCTGATGATGATATGTGAGGGCCCAAAATATTTTTTGCACCAGGGCCTTAGTTAACCTAGCTACCCCACTGCCAAGAGTATTAACTATTAGGTTCTACTTAAGATTTTCTTTGTCATTTTGTTGTTGTCATGTAAGGGTAATGATGCCACACTTTATAAATATTTTTCTTATTTTGAAATATATATATCAGTAGTATCACCATTTATTCTAATTCCCTGCCTGTTGCCAAAAATGGCTATTTTGAAAGTGGTGTTAACAACTACTCCGACTTCCACATTTTCCAAAACCTTGGCAATTGTCCCTATTCAATTTTTATTTCTTTAAAATGTTTGTGAATTCTTGGTATAGATCTATCATAACATGACGGATTTTTAACTTCTACTGCTTGCACAATTGGCTATTTTTTTTCCATATATACTACTGTTATTACAAACTGTTTATCAGTAGAATATAACTGGTCATGAGTTGGAGAGAAACTACACTTCCACATTATGAACATCATAAGACTTCCAGTAATGGAGGCTTTATTTCTTAAAATTCTATGTTTCTCAACATTTACAAGTCCTTGCAAATCTGCATCATTTTGTGCATTAAGTGATGATCCAATTTGTTGTTCTCATTTAAATTTGCTAGTTGTTTCCTGTCAAACCCATTCCTGTTAAATCTTCTTTTTTAAAAAACTTATTTATGGTTGTGTCCTATCTGTAAATAGAAATATAACAGTGGGTTTCAAAGGAAAAGTAGGTACTGATCAGTAAAAGTGAATAAAGAAATAGAAATGAACCATCATTATTTACAGATGACTGTTGTACGACATATGTGTAGACTGTGCCGTAAGGCTTGCAAAGCACATCCACTTGTGTCAACACATCGTCCCTCATATGAGAGCTCCATTAAAAGGTACAGCGCTTGTGAATCTCCTGTCTCATTTACCAGATAACTTGAAACAACTGTAATGGATGAACAAAGGTTATTTTTTTGGCACGTCAGTTTTGTGATCTCTGCAGGTTTGCTAACCTGCAAAGACTATGTCACAAGTACCGTTCTGTTTCCTACGCATCTCTGGGTACAAATCAGTTATTCATCAGCATGAATGGATCATCCAGATCATGTATATGGCAAAGAAAAGAAAGCCAGAGTTAAAGAAGCAAAGTGTATTAAGCAAGATGGAACATCATGTCCTAGTAGAACAATTCCTACCAATTATACAAGTGAAAGAAACAGGGATTAATATCTGTGCCATATCAGAAATAAAATAAAAGGAATGATTAAGGTGAAAGACAAAATCCTTATTTATAATGTAATATCAGCAGAGAAATGGACACACTGTCCATTACTGTTCATTGAAATAATAAATCATGTAGACAGTTTAAACTATGCCTTTACAAAGGATAGGAAAAATAACCTGCCACTTGCCATAGATTTTTTAAAATTATTTCTTTATTTTATTGTTTTGGTTTTAGTCTGAAACCATTTAGCCAACATTTAACATTGTTATATGTTTGTTCTTGTTTTCTTGTAGCCTGTTGTGGGCTTAAAATCTTCATTTCAGTGTTTTGGAGGAAGCAGATGATTGCTTTATAAAACTGTACGTTTTTTGATTGCAAAATGGTAGTAAAGTTCGCTGGGAGTATGACAGAAAACTGTTCTAGGCACCTGTAGAATGACTTAAGTTGTAGCTGGTACCGCGAACAGGAGAGCATGATGTGGTTGAGTTCGGAGATCTCTTGATTGAAGATGCATGTCAGTGATTCTATTAAGCGGCATAAATGGTGTGGATATCAACTGTGTCCTAGTCTCATCTTAATAATGTGTCTTCTTGCTATACAGTGTTCTGTAAACCACAGTGTCATTGGTATTGTTGGTTGTATTGCTGCATACTGTTTTCCTCTGAGTAGCTGCATCTGGGAACAGTCTTCATTCACTTAAGGTATGCCTTCCTAGTGACAAGTGGACAAAATTCCTCCAAGGTGGCTGGATGCCTGCAAAGTGCCCTTCATTGGTGCTCTGTTTCACCAGCTGGTCAACCATTTCATTATGCGGTATTCCTATATGGCATTTGATCCAGAGACATTGTACTTGTATGCCATCTGAAGAGGCTTCTAACACTAGTATGATTATTTCATAAAGGTATTGGTGTATTGTATCATTCCATACTGGGTTCTGTAATTTCTGGAGAGTGCTCTTAGTGCCAGTAAGTACTAAGATTTTTGGGAGGTGCTTGTCTAACCCGCACTGAGCGTGGTGGGTGAATGGTTAGCGTTCTGACCTTCCATTCGGGAGGACGTGGGTTCGAATTCCCGTCCGGGCATCCAGATTTGGGTTTTCCATGGTTTCCCCAAATCACTCCAGGCGAAGGCCGGGGTGCATCCTTCAAAAATGCCATGGTTGAATTCCTTCCCATTCCTTGTCCCCATTCCCATCCGCCTCTAATGACCTTAGCCATCGACGAGGCATAAAGCAATAAGCAAAAAGAACAAAAACAAAAAAAAAAACAAACAAAAATAAACAAAAAACAAAAAAAAATTGTCTAACCCGTACTTGATGGTTGCACAAATGGCTAGAGTTTCTGCTGTGTAAATGGACGTCTCTGCAGGTAGTAATGTTTGTCCGAATTCATTGGTTTGTGGGCAATAATAAGTGTACCCATAGTTTTAGTTTTAGAGCTGTTACTGTAATTATGAATGTAATTAGGCTAATTTTTGTCCAGAATGTGAAATTGCTATATAGATATTGTTACTCTGGGTGATTTGTACTGGTAGATAATATATATGAAGTTTCAAAAACATAATCTTGTATAGATACAGGAAGGCTGGAATAGTACAACTTTTTAATATGAGTGGTTTGATCTTTTCGCATTCCTCGTATCCTTTTGATAGTAGGGGCACTCTTCTCATTGGCGATGATCTGTTTTCTGCAAATCTTCTGTTCTGTAGTCAGAGCTTCATTTGTAAAGGATGTTCCTTTATAGAAACAATGCAGATGAAATATTTGTTTGTGAGAAGTTCCCAGCATATAGAAAGGCACATTTCTGGTGCTTCTATCAGAAGAGCATTGGTAGGACTACACATCATTGCTCCTAGGCATAGTCTTATGGCTCTATGTAGATCCCTGTCCAGTTTTTCCAGAACGTATTTTGGTGCATTATTGGACTGAGTAAGGATCAGTATAGGATCAGTAGGATAGAAGGGTCTGCTCCACACCATGAAGGCAGGAGTACCAGACAAACATAACACGAACATATGAGGGCTATCCGGAAAGTAACTTAACGTTTATGCCTAGCATGGAGATGAGTGGGGGTGGAGCCACCATCTTGGTGTCAAAACGTTTCTACAGTGAGTACGCATCAAGCTGTCATAGTGTGTAGACTGTGATTTTTCTACTTTGTTCGTTGTGAATTATTGAAATGTGTGCTTCAATAGAAAATCTCATTAGTTGTGAGGTGCATTCAATGATTAGGTTTTTACTGGCAAAAAACCTCAGACCAATTGAAATTCATCAGCAACCGTGTGAGGTGTACGGAGATGGATTAATGAGTGAAGGTGGAGTCTGGCAGTGGTACATTTAATTTAAAAATGGCCATGCCAATGCTCATAATGAGGACCGCAGTGGTCTACCGAGCCTTGTGACTGATATACTGACAATGAAAATCAACGATAAAATTTGGAAAAATTTCCACTTTACGGCTACAAAACTCTCACTTATTTTCCCCCAATTTTCACGAAGTTTACTGCATGAAATTGTATTGGAGAAATGTGGGTATCACAAGTTTTGCACAAGATAGGTGCCAAAAATCTTTACAGAAGACCACAAAAAACAGTGTCTTGCTATATTACCTAATTTCCGTGAAGGATGTCTTGATAAAACTTGGATAAAACATGTCAATTGTGAGACAAAAAGACTGTATATCCAATGAGGCACACGAGTTCTCCTAGAAAACCAGTAAAATGTTTGCAAACTTTGTCAGCCAGAAAGATTATAGCAGTTGTGCTGTGGGGCACTGTGGGAGTGCTTCTGATTGATTTCCTTGAAAGTGATGCAACAATAGGCTATTTGACACTGTTCAAAATATATTATAAACTGTAGTCATTCACATAGATTAATTCATCAGGAAGCTATTTTTTTTTTTAATTTTGAAAAGAAATTGGATTATTTTAAATTAAAAAAAAAAAAAAAAAAAATTCTTACCTTTGGTCACGTGACAGAAAATGCTGCAGGATTGGTGGTCGCGTGCCTGTAAACACTGGGGCTGTGAATGGAGCGTTTCCTGTTATCCAAGTTTTCAACTATTTTTATTGTTTGTTGCTGGTTATTTATTGTCATAAATGAAATCACATTTTGAATACAAAATGAACAATTTGTAAAAGCCTACAGTGGAAAAATACCAAAAATAGACGCCTTATTTGTTGGGATAGCTATACAAACAACCCCTGATTTGTATTCTGCGGATCTTAAAAATGTAGCAACTTCAATTTGAGAATCATTTATATTTAAATTGAAAGTTGGAGATTAACAGAAATCTTTTATAAGAATTACTAAAACTATAAATTAAATTAGTTGTTTTAGGAGATATTGAATAGAAAAAGGCAAGCTATAATTTAGGTATAAGGTAAATAACAATTAAATAACTGGATGTTGTGGGCCATTTTCCTTAATTGCGGATAAAAGATTATAGATAAATGATATTTTTTTTGTCAACGAAACTGAATTTATTGTTTGTTTATTTATTTACCTACTGCGTTTCACTTCATCTCACACAAAGAAACTGTGATATTTAAGTGTTTACTATTAACATAAAGAGAAGCTTCTAGGAAGTAGTGTCCAGGTAGCTCCGTGGTAAAGAGTGCTAGCGGAATTGAGAACGTCCTATGTTCGAACCTTGGTTGGTGTAATATTTTTTGTGTGTGCATAATTTATTTCTTTTCATTTCTGTTTGCTGTTTGTTGAAGTACAGAATCATGTTTTTATTCGAAGACTTCATAAGTTTTTGGTTGTTAAGCATCATGCAAGTTTGAAACGTAAATTTCTGACATACAAGAAAACCTTAACGAAAAGGTATCCTTGCTCTTTTAATTTTTAATTAAAGCAGAGATACATTATCATGCAAAAAATACAGGTGTACGGTGGTGAATAAAGGAATTTATTTTAAAAGTGACATCTCTTGTAGAAATTTCACGCTAATCTTGCAACAGTTCCGGAATGCTTTGAGTCCCTTTTGATGGAAGTTTTATACGACGATACAGCTGCAGGTTACCTTTCTGACATAAATGCGTCTTTTTAAACAGTATTTACTTTTAATGTGTAAGTAATTTTCAGTGAAATAAAAAAGTTTTTTGGTGTGCAAGTAACATCCAATTTCCTTTTTGAAGTCTTCTTCAGTTGTGTTTCAAATGTTTGTAATTCCCTTATCAGCCAAAAAATTGTGAAGCTGATCGCTATCTTTGAAGACATGATGTATGAAGTGATACAGGTGGTCAGCAGTAATCTTCATGTAGACCACAGCTGTCACTGTGTCTTCGATCATTACCACATGTCCCATGGCAACCCAGGTTAATGATCCCCAGAGAATAGTATTGAACCCACTGGCCTGGGTCCGTGACGCGGTGCATGTTCTGAACAGCTGTTTTGCCTAGAAGACGTTGTATCCAGACATGACCATGAATTGGTATAGCAAGAAATGTGATACATCCAATCAGGCAACACATTTCCATTGATCCACAGTCCAATATCAACCTCTTGCCCACTGCTATCATAATTGACGATGTCATTGTGTCAACATAGGAACGCGCAGGGGCTGTGTGCTGGGCAACTCTTGTGCCTGCACCCCAATTATACCTAACATCTGCTGTACATTGCCCCCTATCCTGACTTACAGAGCAGGGAAACCTCCAACCCCAACCGAATTTGTCCAACCAAGTGGTTGACTGTGTATTGCTGAATATGACCAACTAATCCTGAGACAGGTATAGGCATTGTTATGCTTCCATTGGACATGACGCACTCAGCCGAGTGACAGACAGATCCAATTGAATGGGATTAGTTGGGTGTATTCAGCCAAATAATGAGCATCTGTTGCTCTTCTAATAAGCAGTAGAGTGTCGATAATCTGAACGTCAATCATCTGAAATTTCAATTATCTTAACAACTTTTTTTTTTTTTTTTTTACAAATTGTGCACTATTTTACAGAAGCATCAACTTTTTTTCTATTTATAGATTTACAGTACAGGTGTTTTGTTTGGAAATCCCACTAACAAAAAACTAGGTACAATGAGTTTTACACCTTGGGTTTGTTGCAACTATCGCTGCAATATCCTCCTGACCCACCAGACACTGGCTTTGATGCTGAATGTTTTTTGTAACTGTGACGTGACAACAATTCATTCAGTGTGCTGGTGAGTTTCTTTTAGAAATCTGAAACCCGCCATTTTTGTTCTGTCTCTTTGTTATTAATTTGCTGTGTTCTTGTACCAACATTATACACCTATAATAGCGTCATGTTCTTCTTCTAAAAGGAAGCATAAGTGTCTCCAAATGAAGCAAAAGAAAGTAATACACTTCTTTTGCTTGGGATATGTACAATTTTGGTGTACTTAATGTAACTTTAAAGGAAAAATAAAAACTACTTTAACTAGCCAAAAATGATGGAAACTATTGTTACAAAAAAATTATAAACACAGTTCCAAAACAATTTGATTTATTCAACAAAACTGCATCTATTAGCAAAATCAATATTCACGTATGTCTAACATCACTCCTTGATTTGATTTATTGGCACAAATTACAAACATTTTAAGGTCTCCCAGGTACGGATTGTAGTTCATTACTACAATTGGTGCTAGACACACACACACACTAAGCTGTTTACAATTGCTACCACCAAAGTGCTTAACCCTATTTATCGATACTAACTTATTCTATCCCCCAAAGACTATACATACTATGGCTTGTGGAATCCTAAGATACAAAAAATTAATTTACACACATTGCTACAATTACTTATAAGCGTATACCATTAACTAAGTAAAACAATAATGACTGGTGGAGTGTGACATCATCACAACTTTACTTAACACATGAAGTACCCGTAAGATCACCAGACTGCATTCATTCTCACGGAGGGCTTTACACATAATGTTTTGCTCTTCAGCATATATTCCTGTTTATTTAAAGTGGTAATAGAAGTCTCTGACAGCACTACAATAGAGAGTTGTAGCTTGCATCCAAATTATCAGAGTGAACTTGGCAATCAATCCCAGTCCTACACTTCATACATTTCAGCCACTCAGGGAACCTCTTCTCTTCAACTGTTTGCCATATTGCTTAGCCTAAGAGTTTGGCAGGCTCCTGTCACACCCCCACAGGGGCCTGGTACACAAGTGCCAGGTATGGGTTTGGCGAACCCGCGGTGCCCGAGCTGGAAACTTGTGAGCGCCGCAAGTTTCCCACACCGTAAACTCCTACCATGCTTCAACGACCACCGTAGGGCGTGGCGGTGGAACGTTGTGTGCCTAGGATAATGGGGATCTTGGCTTCATCGCCCGGATCGCGAGGACGGAACAAACCTCTATAAAAAAACCCCTCAACCTCAAGGTCAGCCACTTGCCGAGGAGGTGTATGGGTGATGAGGGAAATCACTCGATAACGTGCAACCTCAGGGGCACCTGCGCACCCCTGTTGTATAAGCACTTCTTTTTTAAATGGTTTTTACTTGTGGGATCAAAATTCCTTCTCACAAAAAAACCAAAGACCCCTGCGGCCCGGGTGTGTCGCAGGCAAATAAAAATACACCCAGTTCAAACAAGCGGGCGAGGGTTGATAGCCCTCCTCCGGAACAAACACACAGTAATGGCAAGGGTTTTCTCACAGAAAACGCCTTCGTAATTATGACAAGGGTGGAGGGATCTTTTGAGAAGGTCTCTCCAGTCTATGTTCAGAAAGGTTTAGAGGGTATTGCGGGTACCCTCAAATCTGTAAAAAAAGCTGAGGAATGAGACACTGCTTTTGGAAACATCTACCCACAAGCAGGCTGTCCAACTCCTTAAGTGTGAGAAGCTCGGGGAGTTCGCAGTGAAGTGCGAACTCCATAAAACTCTAAATTCAAGTAAAGGTGTCATCACCAGCAGGGACCTTATGGATTTAGAGACCGAGGAACTCCTTAAGGAGTGGTCAACAGAACATGTGGTCGAGGTTCATCAGATTAAACGAAGGGTTAACGGCAGTCTTGAGAAGACAGCCACCTTCGTCCTGACGTTCGACACTCCGATGTTGCCCAAAAACATCAAGGCAGGATATTTGAACTTAAATATTCGCCCGTATGTACCGGACCCAATGCGCTGCTTTAAGTGCCAGCGGTTCAGTCATACGATGGCGACCTGCCAGGGCAACCCCACCTGTGGGAAATGCGGAAAGGCTGCACATGAGCCAGGCATTAGTTGCACCCTCCCACAGGTGTGTGTCAACTGCTCCGGGGCACATCCAGTCTGGAGCAGAGAGTGTTGATTGTATCTGGAAGAAAAAAAGATACAGGAGTTGAAAACAATAGAACGCATATCGTATGGCGAAGCAAGAAGCGATATAAGGCTCTGGCGCCACCAGTCTTCGCTACCAGCTTCGCGTTATCAACTCCCGTCAAGAAAGAAAGTATTGCTACCCAGACGTCCGTTGTGGACATGGGCACAAGTCCAATGTGCTCATGTCAGTGCAGATGTGGTGCCACACCCATCGAGGTCATTACACCTAGGACCTCGCACGTCGGTAACAATACTCTGACAAATTCGACCACATGGACAGCAGGTTCAGCAAGTCCACCAGCAAAGACACTGCCATCCGCTACAGCAGTGGGTCCCTCTGCAACAGCAGAAGTGGCCCCTGAAGCAGAAACAGCATCTGCAAGAGAAGCGGTAACGGCAACGTCATCTGCCGGTAGCGGATGGCAAACAGTGCAGAAGGTTAATGGTCCGAAATTTAAGCTCATGGACTCCACTATGTTTGTGAAATCCCCTCCAACTTCTCCTCCCAGATCCCCCTCTGGAAAGGATAACAAGGGGAACAGGCCTCGGCGGAAGAAAATTCCGCAAGACTCCGAGGCCTTACAATGAAAATCGTCTTCAGACACCGAAGACGATGTCATGCTGGTGGACGAACCTGGTTCCGTTCCTCAGCAATCTCCAAAGGAAGACCCACCCAAACCGGGGGGGGGGGGGGGTTAAATAGGTAGAATGGCTCCCATACTTCAGTGGAATGTAAACGGCTTTGAGGCTCACAAAGAGGAAGTCCACCTCTTAGCACGGTCTAATCCATTGTGTCTCTGTCTTCAGGAGACACATTTTAGACCTTTACACCAACCTGTGCTAAGAGGGTATGACATCTATAGAAAGGACGATACTGAGGGTGATTGAGCAAAGGGGGGAGTGGCTGTGTTTGTTCGAAACACTGTCTTCTCCGAACCTATTGCTCTCACCTCCGATCTACAAGCAGTTGCGGTGAAAATACACGGTCCAATCCAACTGACCGTATGCTCTGTCTATCTGCCACCCAGTGTGTCAGTCGGCTACGACGACCTGGTTGGCATTATACGACAACTCACTCAGCCCTTTCTCCTTTTAGGAGATTTCAACGCCCACAGTGCGTTGTGGGGTTCCACCACTGATTGCCCCAGGGGCCGAGTGGTTGGTAGATTGATAGTGCAGGAGGAAATTTGTATCCTAAATACAGGGCAAATGACTCATTTCACCACTGCTACCAGTACGTCTTCTGCCATCGACCTTTCCTTGTGTTCCCCTCAATTGTGGATCGCGACCTACATTGTAGCGACCACTTCCCTATTTGGATGCACGTCGAGTGTGAATGTGGAAGGGGAAATAACCGACGCAAATGGAACGTGAATTGTGCAGATTGGCAGCTCTACTGCCGTTCTGTACAACTGCAACCCTGTGGCAGTATACAGGAGAAGGTGAATCACTTGACAGAAGTAATTCACTGTGCAGCTGACGTTTCCATGCCGAAGAGCTCCGGAACGCTATGAAGGACGCCCGTCCCCTGGTGGAACGATGAATGTCGTTCCGCCATCCAGGGTCGCCGACGGGCGTTGCGTCGTTTTAGGTTGTGCCCAACATCTGACAACCTAGCAGCGTTCCGTATTGCCAGAGCTAAGGCGTGTCGAGTTATTAAGGAGAGCAAGAAGAGGTCATGGCAGAACTTTGTGAGCACTATAAATCGTTCCACACCTGCGTCGAAAATATGGGAGTCCATTCGCCGTATATCTGGAAGATACTCCCGCCCACCAGTATCTGGGTTACTGGATCACGGACGTATAATTACTGACGAACGAAGCATAGTGCAGCTGATGGCGGAGAACTTCGCCGCCATCACTTCGTCCTCTAACTTTGACCCTCGGTTTCAGCGACGAAGAGTTGCTGCCAAGAGGCGCCCGCTGTGCTTCGATTCATCGAATACAGAGGCCTACAACTGCCCATTTACATCTTGGGAGCTGGAGTCAGCGTTAAACAGTGCTAACGACACTGCTCCAGGGCCTGATCTGATCCAGTACCAGATGCTGAGGCATCTCAGTAAGGATGCTAAAAAGTACCTTCTAGATATTTTTAACGATATTTGGACCGGAGGACACTTCCCCGACTCATGGAAAGAAGCAACATTGATTCCTATTTTAAAACCTGGAAAGGACAAATTGTTGCCAGGTAGCTATCGTAGTATCGCCCTTACAAGCTGCGTGGTTAAGACACTGGAGAGGATGGTCAATTGCCGCCTCGTCTGGTGTCTAGAATCCCAAAACCTTCTGAGCCGCTTTCAGTGTGGATTCAGGAAGTTCCGTTCCACCTTGGACAACCTGATCCTCCTGGAGGCGGCAATACAGGATGCGTTCATCCGCAGCCAACACCTTGTGGGTATTTTTTTTCGATCTTGAAAAGGTCTACGATACTACCTGGCGGCATGTTATTTTAAGACAGTTGCATGAATGGGGTTTTATTGGTAACCTGCCCCGTTTTTTAAAATCATTTTTATCTGGTTGTTGCTTCCGGTACCGAGTCGGTAGTGAAGTGTCCGATCATTTTATTCAGGAAAACGGTGTCCCTCAGTGGTCAGTTTTAAGCGTTACGCTTTTTGCCATTGCTATTACCAGCATTGCAGCCATTATAAGGAGTCCCCTACGGTACTCCTTATATGTGGACGACTTTTTAATTTTTATTGCATCGTCCAGCCTGAGAAGCGGCAGTTGCAGCTCGCGTTGAACAGGCTGGACGAATGGTCAGTGCACACCGGTTTTCGTTTCTCCGTTGAGAAAACCCGGTGTGTACAGTTTACACCGAGTGTGGTGGTGTAACGGCTAGCGTTCTGACCTCGCATTCGGGAGGACGGCGGTTCGAATCCCCGTCCAGGCATCCAGATTTGGGTTTTCCATGGTTTCCCAAATCACTCCAGGCAAATGCCGGGATGCTTCCTTCAAATGGCCATGGCCGAATTCCTTCCCATTCTTTGCCCCCATCCTTTCCCGTCTCTAAAGACCTCTCTGTTAGAGAGACATTAAGCAGATAAAAAAAAAAAAAAAAAAAAAAAAAAAAAAAATGTACTTTTTGCTCGCAGCAGAAGCATTTTACCAGAGCCTCACCTTACCCTTAGGAACACCGTATTAAGTTTTAGTGATACTGTTCGATTTCTGGGCCTCATTTTTGACACAAGGCTCAACTGGCTTGCACATCTAAAAGATGTGAGAGCCAGGGCCTTAAAAGCCCTTAATCTATTAAAATGTCTGTGTGGCAGGTCATGGGGCGCTGACCGCTCCTGCCTGCTGCAATTTTACGAGCCTTTGTACGGTCACGGTTGGAATACGGTTGTATTGTGTATGGTTCGGCACAGGACCACCATGCTGGAATTCGTCTCGCAATGGGTGCATATCGCACCAGCCCTATTGTCAGCATTTGTGCTGACTCGGGCGAGCCGCCGCTTACCATCCGCCGGCAACTCCTCATGGTGCGACACTACCTGCAGGTTGCCATAACACTTGTTAGTCCCGTGTACAACATAGTTCTACATCCCAACTATGAGCGGCTCTATACCAACCGGCATAGAGCCACTAAACCGTTCAGCTACCGTACAAAGGCTATTTTAGAATAATACGGATTCAAGCTTCCCTCTTTTTATCACCAGGGTTGGAGTAAATCTCCTCCCTGGCTTTTTAAATAGGCCCAGAACGATTTTAGAAATGTCAAGGTTCAAAAAGCTGTCTACCGCGGACAATGTTTTTACCAGAGTTTTTAGTGACATTTTAAACCAGTATCAAGATTTTACCCCGGTGTATATGGATGGGTCTAAGCAGGCTAACGGAGTTGGCTGCTCCGTAGTGTTCCCTTGAGCAACCTACACATTCAAACTGGATGGCAGGTGCAGCGTTTTTACTGCTGAGTGCTACGCCGTGCTAAAGTCGCTTCAGCATATGAAAGTAAATCGCGATAAGTATTTCTTTATATGCTGTGATTCCCTCAGCTGTATTCAAGCCATAGGTAATATATACCCAGCAGACCGTCTACTCCAGGACATTCAGGACGCCCTCCTTTCCCTCCAGTCCCGTGGGAAGGAGGTAGTATTCTGCTGGGTACCCGGCCATGTGGGAATCGGGGGGAACGAGGCAGCTGATGAAGCTGCCATGTTAGCCTGTGACAAGGTCCAAATCGACTTTGATCCGGTCCCAAAGTCAGACCTTGCCTCGGCGGCGAAGAGATTTATCTTTGATATTTGGCAGAGACAGTGGCTGGAAGTCGAGCACAATAAGCTCCGGCAGGTCAAACCGACCATTCAGCCGTGGAGCAGCTCCTTCCAGCGGTCGAGGAGGGATGAGGTTCTCCTCACTCGCCTCCGTATAGGGCACTGTCCTCTCACGCACAGCTTTCTTCTCCACTGGGAGGACCCATCGGAATGTGATGCTTGTGGCGTACCTTTGATGGTACGCCACATTTTAACTGGCTGTGTGTTGTTTTTAAATTTAAGGGCAGACGTTGGCCTAGCCAACGATCTATCCCTTATTTTAAACAATGACAATGTGGTGAAAGTTTTAAAATTTTGTAATCTGGCCGGTCTTAACCCAAAAATTTTGGGGAGATCGGCCTAGTTTTTAGAATGGTTTGGTGGTCTGTCTACAACCACCAATCCATGTACTGACTTGTTCGGTTTTAATCATTTTTGCTTATTAAGATCGACATTTTACTTCTGGGTGGCCCCCTTACAGCCATCGAGAACGTCTGTTTATTGTCTGTGTAAGCTGGTTTGCCCTTCTACAGCCAACCAGCCAGTGTTATTAGTTTGTAAATTTATGTCCTGTTTACAGTCACTGTTTTAGTGTTTTACTTAAATCTGCTGTCTGCATGGCCGACCTCTTTACAGTTGGCCATGTGGGCAGTATTTTTGTCAGTGCTTTCGTATTTTACTATGCTGTCTGTATGGCCGACCCCCTTACAGTCGGCCATGCAGACGGTACCAATTTTTATCCCACATTGTCATTCCGTGTTTAAGCTAGGGCGCTAATGACCTAGACGTCGACGTGCCCTAAAACACCAACAACAATCCTGTCACACCATTTGCTGAAATGGGTCACACCAGAAGGCTAAACATTTGGTTGCAACCTAGTTACTTTGCTCAGATTAGCATGAAGCGTTTATTTTTCCAGGCAGTTCACAGTCAAAAACTGTGAGCTAATAAACTGGACAAGTGTTGGGCAACGTAGAAATGGCAGCTATCCTGTATCAGAATGTTTGAGCAGGAGTAATTTAACAGTAACATAACCTAAATCAGCGATTGACTGGCCTGATAGCAGATGCAGCCTGCATGAACAGCCAGAAGTGGGGCAGGATGCAATGAAAGGTAGTCATCCAAAAGCACTGATGCAGGCATTACAGACTTTAGGATCACGGCATATATACTAGAATGATCAGGTGCAGGAGTGATGTAAATGAAGCTGAAAATAGTCAGTTATATGCAATAATCCTTTGTTGTAAATAATTAATCAGGATGATAAGTGATGTAAGTTGTGGTACAGACATAAACTGGCTGGACTTAGCATCCAAAGAGTGAAATACATAGCTGTGTAAGGGCCAGAAATAAGGCACCAGTGTGGAATATGATTGTTGCATGGTTTGTCATGGCAGCAGGACAGTAGGAAAGCGGGTGATATGTACAATAAATTCAACAGTGGCTTGATCTCGGAACACGGAGCACAAATATAAACCAATTAATGTTTTTGCCAGGGCATAAAGGTTTGGGACAGACTGTACTAGCTCCTTCCAACCAAAAGTCAGCCTCTCGTTCACATAGTGCACCCAGTTTGCACGGAAGAGGCTCTGGCGATGGAAGGATTCCCGGTATAAGGAGTCACCCACTGCTTGCCAACGGCCTCCTGAAGGAGCGCAGGAGAGCGAGGAGCAGTTTAGGGCACCCTTTGGCCCTGGAGGATGGAAACGGCCCCGAAAGGTGGATGAATTAGAAATGATCAACGACGTGGGAATGTAGAAGGCAATGGAATACTATTGCATTAAAGACACTAAGGGTATCCCGAGGACATATAATCCTCTAGAATTACAAATAGAAGGATTGCTTCTTACTGGGCAAAATTTTTTGCAGGTAAAATAATCCCCAAATCAGATCTCTGGGTGGGGACTAGTCAGGGAGGAGTCATCAGAATGGATAAAAACATACTACGAGTCAGAGCATGGAATGTTAAAAGTCTGAATAGGGCAGGTAGATAAGAAAAGTTAAGAGGAGTGGGAACAACTTAAGTTAGATGTCATTGAAATTACTGAAATTAAGTAGAAGGATGCACAGGATTTCTGGTCTGGGGAACACAGGATAATTAGCACACAAGCTATAAGTGGAGTTACTGGCATAGGAATTATTATGAACTAGAGCGTAGGGAAACCGGTGAGTTATTACGAACAGTTTAGTGACAGGATTATTTTGGTGAGGGTAGAAACTAAGCCTGCTCCAACCATTTTAGTACATATCTATATGCCAACATTACAGGAAGATGATGAAGCAATAGAGAGAATATATGATGAAAATGAAGAATTAATCCCATATCTTAAGAGGGATAAAAATCTAATAATCATGAGTGATTGGAATGCGGTAGTGGGAGAAGGTAGCGAGGGGAATAATGTAGGAAGTTTTGGTCTAGGAGAAAGAAATGAGTGAGGAAGCAGGTTGTTAGAATTTTGTGATAAATATAAATTAGCTGTGGTGAACAGGCTATTTAAGAATCATGCACCAAGGATATACATCTCGAAATGTCCAGGGGATACAGGTATAAATCAGCTAGATTATATCATGGTGAAACAAACATTCAGGTATCAAGTTGCAGACTGTAAAGCATACATAGCTGACATAGACTCTGGCCACAATCTGATAATTATTATGTGCAGGCTGAAATTCAAGAGAATAAAGTAGCAATATGAGCAGAACATACTGGAAGTGAACAAATTGTAACAATCTAACATGAGAGAAAAATTTTGCAGAGATGTTAGACATCGGTCTAAGCAATAGTTTGGAAAGTAGTTCAATTGAGGATGAATGGCATGTATTGAGGAGAGAAATAATCGAAGCTGATAAAGAAACATTAGGCTTTAGGAAACAAGCTGCCCGAAAACCTTGGATTACAGAATAAATTTTGGAGTTGATGGGGATGAGAGGAGAAGACACAAAAATGCTCAGAATGGTGCAGGAAGATAGCAGTACAGACATTTTAGGATTCAAATAAACATAAAGTGCAAAAAAGCAAAAGAAAAGTGCCTGCAAGTAAGGTGTGAAGAAGTAGAAAAGGAAATCATTATAGATAAAGTAGATGGAGCCTATAGGAAGACCATACAACATTTTTGAGTAATGAAGAAAAGATGTATAAACATTAAAGCTGCTACTGGGAAACCTTTTTTAAACTTGGAAGACAGAGCAAATCGGTGACAGGACTATATAGAGAAGCTGTATGATGGGGATGATTTAAACAACAGTATACTGGGAAAAGAGACTTGTTGCAACATTGATGACTTAGGAGATCCTGTTTTAAGAAGAATTTTACAGAACTTTGGAAGATCTGAAATAAAATAAAATAAGGCAGTTGGAAATTGACGAGATTCCTGCAGAACTTTTGAAATCCCTAGGAGTAGAATGAATCCAGAGATTATTCAAACTGATATCAAAAAGTTATGATACAGGAGAAATTCTTACTGATTTTAGTAAAAGTATTATTTTGACACTTGGGAAGAAAGCACAAGCTGACAAATGTGAGAATTATTGGACCAGAAGTCTATTATCTTATGCCTCAAAATTACTGGATAATATACAGAACTATAAAAAGTATAGAAGAAGAGATAGGTGAAGATCAGCATGGGTATAGAAGAAAACCTCGATACAAGAGAAGCAATTCTGGCCTTAATGTTAATACTTACAGGGCAGATCAAGAAAAACAAAGATACTTTTATGGCATTTGTTCATTTAGAAAAAGGTTTTGAAAATGTTCAATGTTCAGAATTTTAAAGAAGTCAGATAGAAGAATAATTTATAATCTGTATAAAAATCAAGTGGCTATAATAAAAGTAGAAAATCGTGAGAGACATGCATCAGTTAAAAAGGGTGCAAGACAAGTTTGTAATCTGTCTCCATTAATATTCACTTAGTATGTAGAGGAAGCTATAAAGGAAGTGAAATAAAAATTTGAATGTGGCATTAGTGTTTACGGAGAAAAAATTGGTATGTTATGATTTGCTAATGACATTGTTCTGTTAGCAGAACAGACTGAGGATATTTAGAAGTTACTGAATGTCATGAATAAATACTGAAGGAAGAATTTGGACTAAATATAAACCAACGCAAGACAAAAGTGATGAAATGTGGTAAAAATGATAGCAGTAATAGTGGACTAAACATAAAAATAGGAGCTGATGCAATAGTAGAAGTAAATGAATTCTGCTACTTTGGAAGTAAAATTACAACTGGTGGCTGAAGCAAGAATGATGTTAAAAGCAGAATAACACTAACAAAAAGAGCTTTCATGAAAAAGAGAAATCTTTTAGTTTATAATATTGATTTAAGACTTGGACAAAAGTTTTTAAAACTCTATCTGTGGAGCACAGCACTTTATGGTAGCAAAGCATGGACTTTAGGAATTACAGAAAGAAGAGAAATTGAAGCATTTGAAATGTGGTGCTACAGAAGGATGGTGAAAATGATGTTGACAGACAAAGTATATATTCAGCAATAGATGCTCATATAGGAGATTAAAGAAATCAACATATTAAGTAAAGAAATAGGTAAGTTTAAAATACAAAAATTTCATGATCGTTAGAATAGCTATAAAAACGCAAATTTGTAGCAATGAGAATAATTTAGATTTGCATATATGACATTTAGAAGCATTAGTTACAGGTAAAACAGGCTATGCAGACACATCAGCTTTTATAGAAGAAAAATCATAATAAAGTGATTGGTTTATTTTAAAAAGATGTTACAAGATTTTTTGAAAAATTAATTGAAGACAGGTCTCAAATACTAACATGTAGAAGTAGTTTATGTACAGTGTTTAGACATGTAGTTTGTAATGCTACTATTACCCTTCATTACAATTAGTTTGTCAAATATTCGGGTTTTATAGATCAACTGTTTGGTTTCCTTGCTGTACTAGGCGTGCCCTGACCGAAAATCAGATTGTAGAAGTGCCTGCACTAGCTTACACCTCAATTGCTGAGCAATTTGGCATTCATGTTGTGTGCAGTGGGGTTGGTTATGCACACTGCTAAGTGAAAGGCACATATGTTATGTAGGCAGTAGTAGAGCTACCGCAAGATGCGCAATTGATCATTTGTGACTTATGTTATCTTGGTTGTATGGGTGGAACTGTGTCAATTTATCAAAACCTAATGTTTCAGCCATCATATTATTGGCTTTCTTCAGTCCTCTGAAGAAAGCCACAACATGATGACTGAAACATTAGGTGTCAATAAATTGATGCGGCTCCACCTGGACAACCAATATAACATTGACAACAGCTGCTTAAGTCTGCACACCCATTTGTGACTTAAGTCCACAAGTGAGCAAGTTTGAGATGGAGTGACACAGATATTTCTGAAATAGGCAGATATAGAACTACATAACCTGTGACAAACACACAGTTGTTTAGAAGTGATGTGGCAAGGTGTGATGAATGTGTCGATATTGTCACTTATAGCACAGTATTGGTTGTGAAAGAAATTGGTGAGGTCTTTTTCTCTCCTTTGCAAACTTGATGTTTATAAATATGGATGAGTTTCTGTGCCTTAGGTTATATGAAAATATAATAAAAGTGAATAAATGCAAATTACCTACTTCATACCTATGTCATGAATTGTTCAACATGTGGGTACAGTGGAACTAATTGTGGGTAGGAAAGAAGATCTTGTACATAGCTTGGAGTTACATAATGAATATTAAAATGGGGAAAAAGGGTGACTATAATGAAATTATTGTATTAACAGAACTCAAACAAACAGTAAAATACACATTTATAGCACTAGAAGTAAAAATGATATTCTCAACGATTGCAAGTTGCCGTAATTTGTTCTAAGGAGTCGGATTCTACATCAAACTATAGATCCAGTGACGATAGAGGAAGATTATGCAACAACTTGAAACTCTTGTCAGAGGTCATAAGAGCACATGACTTATCCTCTTATCTTTAGACTATGTTTGCTAATTATCATGTATGTTCGAAGAAAAAATTCAACACCTGCCACAATATAGACTGTTGTTTAGCGGAAGTAAGTAAAATGAATTGAAGTGGTTCTAAAGCCATAATTCTGTATTCTGCATTTTTACCTTAAACTGAGTGGAGCATTTGTTCATCTACTAATCCCGTACTTTTATCATATCAACAGAGGCATCATTACTAATTACAAACCGAGCGTGGTGGTGTAATGGCTAGCGTTCTGGCCTCGCTTTCGGGAGGACGGCAGTTCAAATCCCTGTCTGGGCATCCAGATTTGGGTTTTCCGTGGTTTCCCAAATCACTCCAGGCAAATGCAGGGATGCTTCCTTCAAAAGGCTATGGCTGAATTGCTTCCCATTCCTTGCCCACCATCCTTTCCCATCTCTAAAAGACCTCGCTGTTAGAGAGACGTTAAGCAGATAAAAACAAACAAACTTATTACAACATTGTTTCACTTTGGTTCCAGGTAAAAACTTTTTGTTGATTAAACATTACTTATGTCAACTAAGTAATGTGCATTTATTACCTCTTTTTTTATTTATAAAACACAGATATAATAAAATTGCCAAAATAACCAAGGATAAGAAATGTCATTCTTGTTTATTGCTTCTACCAGGTAAAAAAAGATCCAGATTCTGTTTATAAATGCAGAAAAGTTTTAAGATTCACTGCAGATGAGATACTTCCTGTATCTTTTAGATGTCTGTTACTAAGTCATGTGTATTATGTAACTAATTATTTTCTGTTTTGTTTGTTTCTTAATCCTTCTCTGAATAGCTGTTTTCTTAGGCCAATGCTGCAGGAATGAGAGGTTTACAAGTGACTGATGAAATCTTTTTTTTTTTTTCTTATTTGTATGAAAAATCTTAACTATACTTTCAGTTAATATTTCTTTTCATCAACTTGGTTTTTATCTTTTGGTTCAGTTACTGATGTTTTTGGTAACTATGTTTCCTGGTGGGATGATGAAAGGATAGACACGGATGATAGTGAAAATGAAGACATTGCAGCTTCATTTATGAGACAGGATTCTGGTAAGGCACTAAAATAAATTGCAATTGTAGTTTTGTAGTTTTAGAATTTAATTGCTATGTATTTTGCTGCATGTTGTTTACTCATAAATATTTCAGTGCTTACAAAATGCTCACTTGAATATATAAAAAATATCAGATATTAGAAAATTAATGATGTTTGTAAGCTACCATCTGGCTAAGAGGTAATTCCCTTGCCTGGCATCCATTGTGATGACATCCCCCCCCACCCCTACCACATTTCCCCCCACCCCTACCACATTTCCCCCCACCCCTACCACATTTCCCTCCCCTTGTTTCCTGAAATTATTTTAGATTAAGACAATGGTTAAATTCTTTCCCATTTCTTGCCCCCAGTCCTTTCCCATCTGTAATGACCTTAAACCTTGAAAAGACCTAAGCAAAAAATAAAATCAAATATTGATAACAATGAAAGGAAAGAAATGCCGCGAGGCAATATTTACATGGTTAAAGAAAGGGAGAATACACCCAACACTCACCAAAGTTGAAGTGAGGAGGGCAGCAGCAACACAAAAGACACAAACAAAGAAAAAACAATATTTCGGGTGATAATCCCTTTTTCAAGTTAACAGAGAGGTGGCTGGTCTTGCACAAGACTTGCGTTCGATGCAGCCACTCATAGAATGGAAATATTGAGATACACTGAATGACTAATGCAGCATCCATTTAAAACCAGCAAGACCGTGTTTGTTGTGCTGATATTATCAGTGTGTGACTTCTCCCAGCTATCATTGAATGTATGAAATTCTGAGTTCTGTTTTACACACACAGACACAGCACTATTTTCACAACACAATACTCTGGTTATATGTTCAGGAATTCATGAACCATCAGCTGGAGGCAGAGCAGTGTTGTTGCAATATTTGATTAGTGTGTCAGTCAGTGCAAATTTAATACACTCAGGTGAGAGTGGTAGGTGGAAAGTAGTAGAAGGATCACTGATGCAAGCCAAAACTGTACGACTGAGGAGTTGAGGTAGCCAATTTTCAACAATATCTCCATTTTGACAGTTGCCACCCATACTTATCAAACATTCTCTCCCCTAAAGTCTTGGCATTCGGGTAGTCGTATATGCTCCAATTAACAGAGCCTCATGCATTATTCAAACAACATTTCATAAACATTTATATCTTGCTAGTACCCTCCAGCTTTGGTTAACAAACAGCTTACATCAGCAACATTACAACCTACTCAGCATATCAGTCATCCCAAACCTGCAAAAACCAACCACAACCCAGTCCTGGTCACAAAATACTACCCAGGCCTTGAATCCATAAACAGAATCCTATGGCAGGGTTATGATTTCCTGTAAACCTGCCCAGAAATGAGATCCATTCTTCCCAAAATCCTCCCTGCCCCTTCCAGAACTTGTTTCAGCAGACCTCCTAACCTCAGCGAAATCCTTGTACAAAAACATAGTCTTCCTCGTCCCAACAGTCAGCCCCAAGGCTCTTTCCCACGCAATAGACCCCGCTGCAAGATGTGCTGCATATACCACCCCACCACCACCACTTTCACCAACCGTGTCACTGGGGAAAGCTTTCTGATCGTAGGACATGCCAGTTGTGAAATGTCCCATGTAATATTCCAGTTAACATGCAAACACTGCCTGGCTTCATGTATAGGATTGACAACAAATCCGCTTTCCATAAGAATAAATGGCCACCGACAGACAGTATTCACGTGGAACCCAAAGCACCCAGTAGCTGTCCACGCCATTACCCATGGCACAAATAATTTCAACTCTTCTTTCATGGTCCTTGCTATCACAGTCCTCCCTAATGGCAGCAGCTCCTCTGAACTCAAGCTGGGCTTAAGGCAACCACCTGGTCTCAATTGAAGATAATACCCAGTCATTATTATTATTATTACTTATGTTTACTTTTTTATCCTCTCTTTGCCTCCATCCTCGCTACCTAAATTGAGGCAGTCTCCCACAACACCAACCTCCCATAATGTTCTCCTATTGATAAAGGACTAGACCCGAAAATGACTATATCATGTGTGTTTTTGTCTTTTCTGTGTGTTCATGCTTTGCACCCATCATCTAAAGGTAAGTAATGGCTCATTTCCCTATCCTAATTTGTAATTCCTTTTTGCTACTTAGTGCCTTTCATTTAATTGCTTAGGTAGCTGCGAATGATGAACATAAGAAAAGATGATCTCATGTAACACAATATTTCGGTGTTGAACCTTTCTCTTGAAAGTAGACGAGACACTAAACGAGGTCAGGCGTAATAACACCAACACCCACTTTGTGAATGTGGGACATGGGTAGCAAGCCTGAGCAGATGTGGTGCTGGTTGGGAGGGGCAAGAAAGTACTGAATTGATAACTCTGGAGAAATATTATTGTTGAAAGTGGGGAACATGGCCGAAATAATTAACATGGGAGGATATAAATATTATTATTAATAAAAACTTTAAGTTGGAAATATTAAATATAAGAGATATAAAATGTGAACCACTAATAATAATAAGTGCTGGATCTATTAGAAAGGTCTTATCAGGGATTGAGACCAGGAGGGTGCCTGGTGTCAAAAATATATTGGTAAGCTAGTTCCCATCCAGAGTTCAGAGGAGGTTGAGGTTTAAAGGAAATCTCTTGACAGCCCTCACCGTAAAACAGCTGTTTAAATTGTTCAGCTTTTGGGTACTGGCATGTCCTGCCACTGAATGAGCTAAGTTGCCAGAATAAACTGTTCCTGAGCCCATTCATTATAATGGTGAGTGGGTTAGTGATGAGACCAATATATGAGCTAGTACAGTAGAGACAGGTGAGTTTATGTATGAGGTATGTTGTGGTGCATTTGGCATGTCCATTGATGGGATAGCTTTTTCCCTGGGGTCTGAATGGAGCAAGTGGTAGTAGCTGGGTGCTTGTTGCATGTTTTGCAGGAGGGTCTGTTCTATGGGAATGATGCGTGTGGTGGTTTGGGGGAATTACAAGGTAAGTATTTGTCAACCAAGATCTTTTTGAGATTGTTTGTTCTGCTCAAGCGTGTTTGTAGGGCAGTTGGCAGGATTCTGTTGAAAAGGCTGCACAATCTGGTGGAGGAATGTGAGTACTCATATCCACAATGAAGGATTAAGTTAATTGACTCAAGACCAGGAAAGAACTGGGTGATGAAAGCGTGGCTGCAGTTAGAGATATGGAATTGGGGTAGTTCTGTGAAGCATGAGATATTTGTTTTTGTACTAGATCAGGAGGGCTGCAGCAGGAGATGAGAGCTTGGGACAGGTTTTGTGTGTACTTGGAGAGAAATTCTTCATTGGAATAGACCCGTTTGCTACGGATGACCAGACTTTGAGGAAGGAAACATTTGGTGTCGGAGGGATAGCAACTGTTGAAGTGAGTGTGTTGTTGTAGATTTTTAGGTTTGATGTAAATAGAGGTGTGAAGGACCCCATTCTGTTAGGAAATGTCAACATCAACGTATGTGGGAGTAAGTCCAGGTAAAGTTGATGGAGCGTCTGTTGTTTAAAGAGTTGAGGCAGTCTACTAGGTCGTTTTTATTATTGGTTCAGATCATAAAAATTTTGTCTATGTATCTGAACCATAAAAGAGTATTGAGTGAGATTTTCTTTAGGAATGAAACCAAATTTCTTTGATTGAAAACCAGAATTTGTTATTAGAAATATTCATGGTCACTTACGGGTTTTTGTTCTGTGATGCGTTTATTGTGCAATGATTTCAATACCAGTCATCAGGTGGCATTATGTTTTGACCGATACACAGGTTCTGTTGTGGCAGGCTCTAGTGCCCACGAAAGTGTCCAGTGGCAGTAGCTGTAGTACACTGCTCTGATGTATCTTGGGCAGACTCTGTTTTAATCCAGGAACATTGCTTTTGCTGAACTCAACTTGTAGTGCTGCGTATCTGGTGATATACTGGCAATTGAAGCAGAAGTACTTTTTTGATACAATAAAATGGGTCAAAGAAAGGGTGTGCTCTGCGGGGGTCACATTCTAGGAATTGTTCCAGTTCACTATGGCCCTGATAGTAGGGGATGTTAATATATAGAGATGTTACATCAATGAAAACTGTAATGGAGCATAATGTAAAACTTCTACCACTCAGGGGAATGTAGTGAGTAAAGTTTATAGTAGTTCAGTTAAATAGGATAAAGTTTGGTATCAAAATAGTTTTTGAGCTAATATCAGATCGGTATTGTTTGATGCTGGTATAAAATAGGGGTAACCCCAAATGCCACAAACATACACATAAGTTTTAAAAATAAAGACGATCATTTTGCTATAAGGATCGTATGGACGGAAAATCGATTTAAAACCATAATGTATTTTACAAAAGTTTTGAACAGACGATGTATGTTAGTTGAGTGACATTGGCAAGCCATGGATGAAGTGAGTTAAATAAAGGATTTAAGATAAAACAATGGAATAACCTTTATTTGAATAAATAGGAGAAGTTTAACTAAAGCAATGTGTTCTCAACATCTAAACAGACCTTATGAAATTTCCGGGCAAAAGACCAATTTAAAAGAAAGATATAATTATTTGAAAATATTTGGCTTTCCAGTAATAATGTTAAGTAACACAAATTCAAGCTCTGTAGAAGGAGAAAAATACAGAAAAGTAAATATTTTTTAAAACAAATTCTAAACATTTAAATATCGCAACTAAGGCCAGAGGTGAGCGTGGCTTTAAAGAGTGATATTTTGAAAGTGGCTTAATAATTAAAAGAAAGGCATAAAATTTTATTAAGAATAGTCAAAGTCCTGTGTAAAAAGGTGAAAAATAATGATAGGTATTTAATTTTGAAATACAATAATCATACCCATCATGGTGATAGTTGAGATGTAAAAACATGTTTAACTGAATAACTTATAAATAAAAATAAGCCCATCTGTGATGGATAAATACCTGAGGTTTAAATTTTTTTTAAATGAATGTGAAGATAAGATAACAACCCTCATACTTAAATAATTAATAACTGCCTAACTAATAGGAATTGGAGAAAATAAATTATTCTATATGAGATTTAAACATATAGTAAAGATCCATTAACATTTCTGTACTGTGGAATCATGGGTTTTTGCTATTTCGCAGTAGAAAATTTATTCACTGTTCTGGAAGTTATCATGTCAAAATAATAAAATGGGACAGGAATCTGCCTGGTGCGGTAGTTGGTGAACAAA
Organism: Vandiemenella viatica; assembly: GCA_031002005.1. Taxonomy (NCBI): domain Eukaryota; kingdom Metazoa; phylum Arthropoda; class Insecta; order Orthoptera; family Morabidae; genus Vandiemenella; species Vandiemenella viatica. Next base: position 98,809,144 of record CM061921.1, on the reverse strand, counting down.
TTTCAAGCAGTGCAAGTGAGACCTGTGCAGGTCAGTGAGGTGGTATGGCAACATTGGCCTTCGTTTATTTTCAAAGAAATAGTTTTGGCAATAGATTGTTTTGACTGCAAATGGAACTTAGAAAAATTATAGTGGCAAACTTTGAGCAATAGCCAGGTGACTTACTACTACTAAACATTTCAAGTTTTCTGGTGGAAGTGAACTTTTAAAAATATAGCGGTTCCATTGTTCTATACTGTTGCTGACAAGTTTTATCAAGAATGTTTTGTGTTGCTTCAGGACTTCAACATGAATGAGAGAATGCTGTAATGTTGAGACTGTGTCTTATTCAGTTAACCTGCAATCTTCATAAAAGATTGATGTTCGATATATGATCAGTATGGGGCTACTTTGTAACTCTGATACCAGCAACTCTATCTACATGGTTTCACTATAAACTCTGTGAAATGAGTTTAACTACCGCATTGTTCTTTGCAGTTCAAGATTTACTATTGAAAGGGAGCTGACAACAACCATTTTAGTCAAAGAACTTCGGTTATCATTTCAGATAATTTGATAGATTGACAATAGCTGCTGTTAATGGTAATATTTATCTCCTACCCCAACCTAGATTTTAACATTAGAAATCAGGAGAAGTGGGGATTGTGGGGAGACATTCAGGGAAATGTGGGGTATCTTTGATGAATAAAGTGAGGTTCTGCACGGGAAGTTTGAGATATTCACCACAGTCCAATTCCCTCCTCAGAATCCCTTTACCCCCACCCTGTACCTTGGTCCCAAGATCTACAAGGCTGACAGTCCTGGGCAATCCATATGGGCTGCCTGCCCACTGAATGGATTTCAGCTCTGATGGTTCTTGAACTCTTATGCAGAACCTTCCTTCCTACATCAAACACACTCCACACTTTCATGAGTCATGTCAAATGTTTTCTGTTGTGATATGGCTGCACGATATGAATTAACAGATTTTGAATGGTAGTTGGTGCTAGATACTTGAGACATTGAATTTCAGAAATAGTTAGCGAATTCAACATTCTTAAATCCATAGTGTCAAGAGGGTGGCATTACCTCCTGACATTGACAACACAGTGGCTGACTACATCTAATTAATGCTTAAAACCTATGATGTCAACGTCTATGTGTTAGTGTTGACAGACAGGCTATAAAAGAAAAGCAACACTCAGTTTGGGACACACGAAAGATGTGTCCACGCGAACTGTGTAGCAAAATTTAGCATTGATGGGATATGGCGCTACCATCAGTGATGCATGTTGGCTTACCGGTACTGTACCTCTCCCCCAGAGAATTGCATATCCCCTCTACACCCAAGGTCTTACAGCTGGAAGCAGCAGAAAGTGGGACAAGTCCCTTCTTCTCTGTGCCATTGGTCTTATTGCCTAGAGCATTGACACTGACTGCATGCCGGCAACACGAGGCACTAAATCTGAGACTCCTTTGTGCACAGTCTTTGAATCAACCAGTCACATTGACTCCCTGCACTGTTGGATCCCAGCAGCAGGAATGCTACCCCTGAGCTCCACATACCACATGTGAAAGCGGCAAACTGCTCCCGACTGCAGCACACAGGGCTGTAGTACTGGCCCCTTCATTCGATTCCATGGATTTTTATTTAGTGCAGCACTGGCAGCAGAGGTGCACTGGGTCTCTGGGGTGGTTGGTTTTCTTTCACCAGGACACCCTCAGCACTGGAGCAATCAGGGCAAGGTTGCCCAGTGTCTTGAGCTGTTGCCAACAGTGTAGTGCACCTATATACAGCTTGATAACCCGAAAGCCTACCATCCACACAGGGTATGTAACTTCCACTTAACCCCTAGCACTAAAGTCGGGAGACTGTGGACCTAGGACACAAGTCTCCGGGGTGTCTTGGGTGGTGACGGCACACCTCCTTCAACTGCCCCTTACAGGGAACTGTGCCAATTCTGGACAGCTGTAGGGGAAACAAGGCTGAATATTTATTCAGGGAACTTCCAACGACATGGTGAGTCAGTGCCACATCAGGTTGCTGCACTTCTCCAGGCAAAAGAGTGACCCACGTGATATCTGGAGGTATCCCATGACTTTTGGCACTTAAATATGTGTGTGTCTATCTGAAAGATGCGGGATAGCAAAATAGAAATGAGTATAGTGGAGTTAACCACTGATTATCATAAATGATTTCAGTATGGCATCAGCATGCAAAAAACAAAAAACCCATTAAACATTGTAATTATCTGGAGTGTACGCTTTTTCAGCACAGAACATAGCACACAAGGCAGGAGCAAATCCTTCTTCAGTGGTAGTACATCTAATGCTGTTTTCTACTGTTAAAGAATAGCCCCAAAAATTTCTATAAGTTGTGTGTTTGTATATCTACACTGTCCTACCATAATCTTTGGTAAGCAATGATACCTCTGTCTTTCTTTATTAAATATATGAACATTTCTGTGTTTCTGTGAGAATTATTTTAGTGTGCTTGGCTTTTAAACTGGAAACAATAGTGGTAAGATAAAAGCCACACAGTCACAGGTCAATTAAAGAATTTGAGATTGTTATTGCTGACCATTCCAAAGTTTTTGTAGACACAAAAATTGCATATTCTCACTCTGGAACCATTCTGTATTAGTCTTCTTTCTTCTCTAGCTCTGTGTAAAAATATAAGCGACACATCACTTGACTACTCAGCTGACAATGTGTTCCGCCATCTAACCTCCTTGTGTTGCTGTTCATATAACATTTGGGCTGGATTTTCATCTTCTAAAAAATCTCTCGGGATAAAGTTAAGATGCCACTTTTAAAACTGTTATATTAAATTAATCAATTTATTCATAGTAAATAACTTTACACATAATTACCTATCATAACCATCACACGTGTCATGTAGCTTGGGGTTTGGCTAGTCCTGTTGCTACTGTCAGACTGAAGGAGACAGATGGCCATTTTGCCTTGTCTCCTGTTGTGCTGAATCATGCGCAGAAGGCTTTTTTTTGGAATGGAGTATATCTGAGTTAGTATGTTCTGCCATCACTTAAATGTGATCCTGTTCAGTGCATTTTCAGACTGTCAAGATTGCACATAGCCTGGAAAATCAGTTAAGTGCCATATGTGATCAATGAAGATAACAACAGATTCAAAGAATTAGCAAGCTAATGTGAAAATCCAATATGAAATAATTGACTCACAAGTTGCTGCCAGTCACTGCTGCTCTCTACAAGCAAAAATAAATGTTCACACAACTGCGTGGAGATCTTCTACATCACTGCACTAGACGAATCACTCTTACTTCATTTGTTTATACAGGAAAAATTATGGTACAGATATTCTTGAGAAATTCAGTTTAGGATGAATTGTTAGAATCCTAGACCATCTGGTTTATGCCTATGTCATTTTTCCCAGAGTCTAATAACATTTCCTCCATGCAGTTAAATCGCTTATCAACAGTTTCTACACATTAGGTATCCTCTTCCTGGCCTTAATCACCCAACACAAACTCTGGTAAACCAAGTGCTTAATTTTCCTTTATATCATTTTAAACTTATTATATACTTCTCATATTCTGTTGTTTTATTTTCTTAGCTCTCTGTTTGTTCCTCTCTCTCTCTCTCCTTCTCTCTTTCCCTCTCCTACCAGTTTTTCATACTCTCATTTCCCCACCCTTGCTCACAACTAGCCATTAAAGCTGATTCGTGTGGCAAGCTGGGTCAAATCACCCAAGATATGCTTGTTGCATTTCTCATTTAATCTGTGACATTATTAAGGACTTACCAAAATATTATGTATTTTTGAAAAAAATACATAGATTGGCTTGTCACTATTGAGAGTGGGAAAGATACTGGAAGGGAAGTGATGGCAAGCTAGTAGATGATGGAATGGGCATGTTATTACCGTATATATTTCACTGGAGTGGAAAATAGACAATGATGATGTGTTTATTGTGTCTTTTAGTCTATGCCTTCAGCTATGATAAGTGACTGGTTGGTTGCTTTCTCCATCCTTTTTTTAAATCATTTTGCCTCATGATATTGTTTCCTTCATGATTATTGTAAGAACAAAGACTTTCCCGGTGTATGACTGCAATGTAGTCTTCATGGGTGTACCGCCGGTCTATATCTCAGTGAGGCATGGAAACCTGCCTTGGCAAATATCCGCAGAGAACATTGTACTTCCGTCCAGCTGCCGCCCTAGAGGGCTTCATATTAGCTCAGGCTGGAACAAGAACCATAGCCACGCCCACTGGCAGCCAGCTGCCAGTTGGTTGCAGGCCTGGTTCATAGTAAGCCTTCGCCGAGGCCACGCAGCCGCCGGACGCGGACATGTATACTATTTTGCCACATAAATTGGATTTCATTGCTTTTGTTTTTATTTCTTTTTTATTTTTATGTAGAAAAAGTTCCTCTCTCTCTCTCAATATTTTGTTTCTGCCTTTTAATATTTTCCCTGACTTTTCAGTTCTTCAGGAAACAGTGATAGAGGGAGTTACAAATATGTAACAACTTCCCAGGAAAATTTTGACTGTGTGGGTTTAGTTTAGTGAAGTGTGCATGTTTGTGTGATCGGTAGTGTTTGGATGTTTAGGACAAGTCATATTTTTTTCCTGCCTCCTTTTTGAGCTGAAATGCTGAATTAAATACTGATTCAACATTTCTGATTGTATTTAAATGTATTTTATATATCATATAAATGCATATTCAGACCATTTTCCGAGATTTGGTAATATTTTGATAATATTTATGGTCATATTTCGAGGAAAAATCTGGTAGTTTTTTAATAGTACCGGGAATACACTAGATCAGCGGTTCCCAACCTTTATTGGTACACAATCCACTTTTAAGTAAAAAAAAATTCATGACCCACCTAATATGAGAGTCTATCTAATATCAGAATGGGAACTGTTGTATGACCTCGATACTCTATCTACTATACTATCTTACGAAAAGGCAAATTTTTGTACAAAGCATATAATATCAACAAAACAAGAATTGATAACACATAAAACAACAAACATATTATAGGACCGGGAGGACTCATCAAGTTGACAACTAAAATTTCACGATTAGAAGTATTCGATCAGCATCTTAAAATGCAACTGATCTGCCAAGTCGATTTTTGGTGGAAACCACCTGCAGCCCTGATTTCGCACTGTCTGCATTGTAATTACAAATACTTGGTTGTGATTCAGATGCGGAGGTTTAAATTTCGTCACCACTTGAATAGTCTCTTTTACGGCACGACCCAGTCCTCAACCAGCTTTCCACAATCACATTAAATCTACTCTCAATCAAAACAAAACGCAAATAATAACTCATTCCAACAAGCAGAGAAAGATTGTTTCGATCAAAGATTTTGGTTTCGTTTCAAGAATAAACAAGACAATGGACAATATAAAATTGCAGGTGAAATGCGCACCATCTCTGCTCTAAAATGGGGCAGGGAAGTGGGTGTTCAGGGGTTGCCATAACAATTGCGCGATTGCTGCCTCTGCTCTATCTCACAATGAGGTTATTGCATAATACAGGCTGACTGTTTAGAAAAAAAAAAATTTCTCACAAAGTATTAATTTAAGCTAATAGCTTTCATGATTATTGCACTTGTAAAATATTGTGTTATATTTTTTAAATAAATGAAATAAAAGATATATTTTTGTGGAAAAACCTCGATTGTTCCGTGACCCACCAAAGAAAACGCCGCCACCCACCAGTGGGTCGCGACCCATAGGTTGGGAACCGTTGCACTAGATATAGACAAGAAGAAATTAAGATAATTATTCACCAAACTGTACTTCTGATATACAGGGGGGGGGGAAAAAACAAAACTAATTTTTCTTGCGATCAGAATTCACCAGTCAGGAATTAAAGTTATACATTATTGTCACTCTCTAAACGTAATGTTTCACCCGCCTTTTAATCTCGACAATGCAGCAGAAGCATGCCTGTGTCGATCCTTGTCAATCAATATCTCAGTGAAATATCCTAAGTAATTGTTAAATCTGCAGTGGATCAGTAAGTAGACCTACTGCTATGCTGAAAATAAAATTTTCTGAAAGTACAAAATTACGTAAGGGAATTTAGAGAGCAGTATTTTAGTACAGATGAAACAGTTCTATTCTGTAAATTATCTGAAATTTAAGTGACTTCAACAAAATGATTTAAACTTTAATTTCCTAATGGTGTAGCGAGTGCACAGAAGCAAATTATGCTGTATACATGAAAATAACACTACTAGATAAAATAAAATAATTGTTTAAAAAAACATAAAAGCCGCCTTCAAAAAAAGGACACTAAAAATTTTAAAATAACTTTATACCTTGCTTAGAACAAAGTAAATCTAAATGGATAATATTATACTTTACTGTTATTGAATTTTTTACGTTAATTGGTTATTTTCGGAGTCGGTGCCATCTGTCACGTTGCGAGGATTGAATTACTGAACTTTATTTGGTGTTCAAGGTGAAACAGGGATTAGGCACAAAAATTCCAAATATTTTACAGAATGTCGTGAGGCAGATAGTGTTATTGTGGGAGACAGCTTATGGAAACAAATTAACAGTATTTTAATCTGTGGCTTGGCCTCATTAGTCTTCCAGGCATACCTCTGGTGCTACAGTGTCTCTTGGTAGGCTGCATCATGCAGTAAATGCTTTACAGATAGCATAATATCGGTGTATCAACTGTATGTTGCAGTTTTGTTGAAACATGTTTCTAGGTAAGTAGTAACATGGTTTTTTTTATGTGTTATTGTTATTTGGTATTTTTTTCTCTTTTTGTTTTTCTTGCTTTGGCTGGCACCGACTCCAAAAATAACTAATTAATGTAAAAATTTCAATAACAGTAATGTAAAATATTGTCAATACAAATTTACTTTCTTCTAAGCAAGGTATAAAGTTATTTTAAAATTTTTAGTGTGCTTTTTTGAAGACAGTTTTTATGTTTTTTAACAATTAGTTTATTTTTAAATTTTTAGTGGCATTATAGTTTGTTTTAAATGTACTGCAACAGTTCTAATTTTTCAAACTTCCTGGTAGCTCAGTGGTTAAATTGGTTTTCACAACGTGAAAGCTTGGTGTCCAAGTTGAAATCTTTGGTGCATGTTGAGACATTAGGATACATTTATTATATGAATATTCTGCCATGACTTAAAAATAGCTTAATTGATTTTGACGGGATTTAAAACTGTGGATTTTTGCAAAGAACATAGGGGATTAAAAGGGGTGGGAGTAAAGGGGAAGAGGGATTGAGCTTTTGAATACCAAATGTAAACTGTCTTTTCTGATTGATTTAAAGTATACGTGTGGAAATTTCTATTGATATCAGATAAAAACTGTAGGTATGTATAAAAAACAATTAAGGGATGTGTATGTGAAGCGTAATTTGGTTTTTGTAAAGCTAATGTGGACAGTACTTTTCTCTTTGTTTTAAAGTATAACTAACTAAGGAGCGAGAGATCTGGGAACTAGTTCGTTCGCGAATTACACAAGACTAATATATATATATATTAACAATGAACGGGAAAATGCTTTAAGACAGTAAAAATAAGGAAGGATATGGAAATATGACCCAACATTTACCACATATGAAGGCGGCTGGGACGACAAACAAAGAAAAACAAATACAAACAATATTTTGGCATTCAGCCTTATTCGTGCAGAAGTGTGACACAAGGCGGAGTTAGATGCGCACACACAGACTGCCATCTGGTGAATGGTGTCGCAGGTGTGGATGGTAGTGTAGGAGGGAGGGGGGGAAGCTCAAATATTGGATCGATAATAGATACTGTTGACGGTATATTATCATTGAAAGTGGTAGTTCAACATTGTAACTGAGTGAGGATACATATATAAAAATCGAATTTTGAAAAACTATAAGTGAAAAATAAAATATAAGAATGTAAGAAATGTAAATAGTAGAGACAATAAGTGCTGGGCCTGGTGAGAGGAAATTATTGGAGATTGAGGCCAGGAGGATGTCTGGTGTCCAGGATATTGTGATAGGTTCCCATCTTCATAGTTCAGAGGAGGTTGTGGCTCTGATCGCCCTAACTGAGAAACAGATGTTAAAATTATTCAGTTTGTGGGAACTGGCATGTTTTGCAAATGGATGGGCCTCATTGTTATAATATACTGTCTGCATATGGCCATTCATTCTGATGGCTAGGGGGTTATTAGTGAGGCTTATTTATGAGCTGGAGCAGTGGAGGCATGCAAGTTGATATATGAGGTGTGTTGTCACGTAAGTAGCATGACCAATGATGGAGAATGTTTCGCCTGTGGTAGGATTGGAGTAAGTGGTAGCGGCTGGATGCATGCTGCTTGTTTTACAACAGGGTCTGTTGCATGGGAATGATCCCTGTTGTAGTTTGGGGGAATTTCTGGGTTAGTACTTGTGAACCAAGATATTTTTTAGATTTTGTGGTCTGCTAAAACATATGCGTGGGGCAGTGGGTAGGATTTTATGGAGAATGGTGGGCATCCCAGTGAAGGAACATAGGAACTCATGCCCACAGTGAACGATTAGGTTAATAGACTCGAGACCAGGGAAAAACTGAGTGATGAAAGCGGGGCTGCGGTTAGTTTCAAGGGGTACAGCCTAAGAGTGGCTGTGTGCAGGAAGGGCTATGTTACGAGAGATTTGTTTGTGTAGTAAGTCAGGTGGGTAGCTGCAGGAGATGAGAGCTCCAGACAGGTTTTCTGTGTATTGGGAAAGAGATTCTTCATCAGATCAGATGCGCCTTCCACATATGGCCAGACTGTAAGGAAGGAACGTTTGAAGTGCGAGGGATGACAACTGTTAAAATGAAGATATTGCTGCAGATTTGTAGGTTTGATATGAACAGAGGTATGCAGGCACCCGTTATGCAAGGAAACTTCAACATCAAGAAAGGTTCCTTAGTTATATATTTATACGCACAAATAATAACCAAAAATATTTATTACTGTTTTTTATTTCAGTTCTTTTGATGCACGTATTATTCATTGAAAGTAGTTCGTGTGCAGAATGAATTACAAAATCCATTAAGGAAACTGTTACTTCTTGTATGTGCTGAATGGTAGTAAATCTTCTGTTTAATTTACTACCTAGCGATTGGTTTTACCAATTAAGTGTAGTGAAACACCTAACCTTGCAAAGTCAAAATGAATACCTACAGTTGTTTCAGCCTATGTATTTATTTTTATCTCTTATTAAATTTGTTTCTGCTATTAAGAGCTTTTCTTCAAACATATAATTTTATAACAGCAAGTGTCAATAATGCTAGTCACACTTGAATAATATAATCGTAGATACCTTGTGGACAACATTGCTTCACATTCTTTCTTCTAAAATATGGTTCACTGATAACGTAATTTGTGTAATTTTTATTTTTAAAAATTATAGTTTTTTCCAGTTTTGTTTCTTGTAACATATTTTTATCATGGAGTTTCTCTTTTGTGTTACAGATGAATCTGATGAAAAGGAATTATAATACAAGCTGTGCTGGGTCTGTGGGTATACATTTTGTATATCCATGTAAAAGGATTGTTATTTAATATCTTGAGTAAATTGTTCTTAAAAGTACTATTTAATTCAGCTGACATCAGCAAAAGTTTCAAATAACCATTAAATTCAAGATAAGTTTGGTGGTTATAATTAAATATTTTTATTGTATTACATACCAAAGAAAACTTTTTAACATGTCAGATGAATTAGATTAATTTTTTTCTGAATTGAGTGAGGGAAAATTTAGTCACTATTGCAATGTTATATATGGGACTCTCACTTTTCCTTCTGTGCAGTAAAAAGTTGAGTTTACATACATTTAGAGAAGTAAATTTGTGAAAGTTACTAGAAGTTCACAAGAATTCATCTTAACTGTGTTTATTATTCGCATCATAATTGAGTATAGGAGAAAAATTACTGGTATGTCTATTGTGAATACAAATTAAACTGAATGCAAATACTGACTTTTCAGCTGTCCAATACAATTGCATAACAAGGCTGATGAAACATAAACTGAATGGTTATCAGTATTCCAAAGCAAATGATGATTATTTTAATTTTAAACTTAGATCTGCAAAACGTATGGAGACTTTAGAAGGTGACTGAATTTAATATCGTGTTGGACTGTGAACCCGTTTCAATTTTCTGTGATTGTTGTTTTGGTTTGTTTCACTCATATAGTGTCTTTAAACATTGTAACTTACTAATTGGCACATATTAATAACCTTGCTGCGCCAGATATGCTGTATGTGGACAATACACTAGTGTGTCCCACTTCTTGTTGAAACTCCTATTGTGATTTATAATTTGAAGACTGTGATTTCTTTTAGTTTCATTATTAGTGAAGACAAATCAGAGCTAGTTCCAAAACTGTCCAGTATTTTCTAAATATGCTCATAAAGAGTAATCATAGTGTCTACATTTTTGCTAAACATTATGTCTTGTTACTTTTTCACAGTCACTAATGTCGTTCACAATAGCACAGTGAACTGATGAACTCTTTGTAGGTTATTCAGTTGCCCTGCCAACTAAACTTGTTTTCTCCTATTAATCAACATCATTTTTTCCTTCTTCTAATTGATCTGAATACCAAGACTGCTGCTTTTATCTTTTACATACTCCTTTATTTCATTAAGTTGCTGTACACTGCTTGCTATGAGTGTGGTATCATCTGCAAAGTGTAGTTTACTAATTTTCTTTTTGTCAACCGAGAATTCCCGTTTGCAGCCCTGTAATGTACATGTCAAGATTTATTCACCACAGATGTTAAAAAGTTGAGGTGACAGGATGCAGCCTTGTTATATATCTTTTGAAACTCTCAAGGTTGACGATAGCTTACCGTCAAGTCTTACTTGATGGTGAGCTATTGTCTTACTTTAGTCATGTTGTTGTTTTAAATTCTCTCTATAAATATAATAAGGTGAGGTGGCACACGCATTTCTTCCAGAACACACCACAACTTTGTCCAAACCATACAGTCAAATGCAGTTGCTTTGATACAGAACAACAATTTTATTTTGTCAGCAATAGTTGAATAATTAGTACTTTATGGTTTATGTGGCGGTATGCTTAAACTACATAAACAATATGTCATACACTTTCCTAGAAATTTAATAATCACTGTGACAGAGTCTTATAATGGTTAAAATGTCTTATAAATTCATTGTGAGTCAGTAAATTAATGAAATTAAAAAAAAAAAATGGAAGTGCATGTTTATTTTATTGGAATGTGATCCCACTCTTTACTGCACAGAAATGGGTAGTAGACATAGCATGTTCTGACTCAATACAGAGAAATATACACTGCTCAAGAGTTCTTGATCTCATGTTTCTATTGTGAGAGTTGAGCTCTGACATTTTCGTAAACAAATCTAATCTTGGTTTTGTTATTTGATTTGATTGGCTGTTGTATACAAACACCTTGTTACTCCAGCCCTATTCTTAAAATATGATACTTGCAGTCTTGTAATTACAAGATTAATGCCAGAGCTCTTCTTTTACTGATAGTGCTATATAAAGTTATTAAACAAATAGGGACTTCTTTTATTTGTTACTTTGATGTTCCATGCACTGATATAAACCTGTGAGTACAAATGTTAAATATTTAAGATACAGATGTATAATCTATTTTTTTGGAGTATAGTTAGGGAATGGGGGTATAAGACAAATTTATGAGTGTTCAAAATTTTACTATTATTGATTTCTCATTTTGTTTGATATCTCTTCAGCATTAAAGGATCTGGAATTATTCTTTATATTTATACCATGGTTTGGGGAAACAGATCTATTGAAGGTAATGAAAGCAAATAAAAGCATTGCATTCCTAACTTTTTCACAAAGAAAGAATAGAAGGTCTCTTCTCCTTTACTGAGGAAAGAATTGCCACTTTTTTATATAATCTATCTGTCTGTGGTAAACGGTTGTTTATATCCTTAGTGTACTGATTGGCACTCTTGATTCCATTAATGGTGAATGTTAACGTAACTTAATTTTTTATGTTTTATCTTTTTTTATTAATAGTGGTTAGAAATATAAATAGACTAAGAGGTGTAATATGCAGGTTGAAGTAAAAAATACAAAATCTGACATATTTAGTCATTAGTCCATTTAAAATGTCAAATCAGTCTGAATGTCATAAGGTTGTTGGCTTCAGCTATGCGATATCAGGTTAAGTGAAATAAATTTCTCTTTGTTACCGTTGTTTGCATTCATATGTAATTTCTTCTTCATTTGCATTTGAAGTATTTTTGTTCAAAGATAAGATTATAAAACCATTTTAAGAAGGGCAGTCTATTTTGTTTGTCAGTTCATTTCTTCAAGTGGTGATCTGTCCTTCTATTTATGCCAACAACAAAAAATGAATAATTTTAGAGCAGAATGCAGTTGGTCTTAAAAAAAAAAAACATCATCATAACATTGGGTTTGTTGTAAAGTAGCAAAGTTTTGTACATGGGCCCATGACGTATTTGTTTCTGGTGCTCCTGATGTTAACAGGGGTACACAGAAAGTGTACTTTTCCATCTTGCATTAATTAGTGTTAGTAGAAATTACATCAGGGTTTTCTAAGACCATACTAAGCAAAATATATAAATTCTGTTTCACTCAATATTTTACAGGCAATGGCATTTTATGGTTTTTCATGAATTTAAAATATAACAAAAAGTGACACTTCTGTGTTCCCTGCAGAAAAGTTCTGAAAGTTGTAAGTATTATCAAAAATGTGTGTGTGTTTTTTGTCTAGCTATGACCAAATTTGTGTTGTGCCATATAAGGAATGCATAATTCACCAGGGTGCTTGATAATATCACATAAGGATAAAAAAAGAGACATTTCTGAGATTATTTTAACTAATTCATTTTGTAATAATTGGCAAACACATTTTTAACAAAATGTAAATGAATATGCAAGCAAAAACCTATTAAAAATTTAGATGATGGTGTACAACACTTAATTAATAAGTGTTGGTGACAATTCCCATGTCTATGTGATCTGAAATGAAAAGATTTATGTCAGAAAATATGCATAAAGAGATGTAGTGTGTGATTAGATCTGTTCTTGTAGTTTCAGATTTTTAAATTGTCAAGCTGATGTGATTGTGTGTTAAGAAATATAAAGACTGCATTTCATGAATTAAGATGATAGTGGGAGAATGTTTTATGTATTGTAGCATGTAGTTTGTTTTTTTGTTTTTGTTTATAAATGTTCATTTGTGTTCAACTCCTCATCTTTTAGAGTGCCACATCAGTGCTCTTGCAGACTAGTAATATTAAGGCAGCTGGAGAACTTGTCTTGACAACTGTGACGTTCCTCATCATTACTTTTTGCAGTCACTAAGGGCATTCACTGGTTGACTGAGCTAATAGTTTGTTTTGTGATTTTGTCATAACTCTTAATAATTTTGTGTGTTCTCAAACATTTTTCAATTTTATAAATGTTAATTACAAATAAATAATGTTTGAAAATTTATTTGTTATTTCACTTAAACCCAGTTTCATGATTTTGTATACAGGGTGATTCAAAATGACTGTTGGGGTTTCATAAATTTTTTACCGGCTGTGTACTAAACATACAAGTATTATCTTTACATGGATGAATAGACAAACTCTCAGTGTTTTGTTTTGTAGCAGCCGCTAATCTTGTAGTTACGTTTTGTTCCACCAGATGTCAGTGTTTGCAATATGGCAGCTAACGCTAGAGAGAAGGCTTTTCACGCGTGTCAGTCAGTTGCTGTTGTCCAACGGCACTTTCGAAAAAAAATTATAAAAGGATACACCTTCAGACAATTCCATTCGGAGGTGGTACACGCGGTTCGTGGAGAAGGGCTGCTTATGCAAATGGAAAAGCAGTGGACTTCCTTCTGTGTCAGAAGTCGACGTGAACCGCGTCAGACAAGCTTATCAATGTAGCCCACGGAAATCAACAAGAAGAGGCAGCAGAGAACTGAACCTTCTGTAAACCACAGTTTGGCGCGTGCTACGAAAACGCCTAAAAATGAAAGCCTATCACCTGTGATATAACCTCAATTTTGTCAATATATTACAAAAATCAGTTAAAATGCTGCAAGCATATAGCAAATTAACAGCAGAACATTTTCAAGGTAATTTTCTAGTAGTTTCAAATATTTAAGACACATTTTGAAGTATAGTTAGATTGAAATTAAAAGTAAACACATGCGTGAAATAAAATTTGTGTATTTATTAATGAATTCTGTTCCCTCCATGTACAGTGGTGCTGAATGAAACTATGATTAAAATAAGTTATGATACTTCAGGTCAACAAAATTTTATTAAAGAAATATCGAGAATTATATACGCTAAAGCCAGGCGGGCCAAATGAAAACAGAAGTAGTCTTTTTAGTCTAACAGCTGGTTCAAAGCTTTATAGCTCAGAAGATGTGGAAAAAATCAAGCCAAATTATGTAGGAAAGTAGAGTCTGTAGGTAGAATCTAAGAGATTTTTTCAGCGAAAAAGGATTTAACCAGTTGTCATATTTCAAAGTCCGCAAAGAAAGTAGGTTTAAAGTAAAGTACTATTTTCCCTGGTCCCACTGAGGAATTTTTGTAAAGATTAAAGTAATATGTTGGCCAAAAATTGGATTGAAAGATCGAAATTTAAGCCCTGCAAATGGCGGGTAGTGATGCTTGATCCAAAAACAAATCATCGACATACTATGAAACTACAGCACTTACAAAAATTTTCGTAAGGACCAAATTTCACATTTAAATCGGGAACTACGTCATATAAAAATTTCAAGAAAATCGGAGAAATTATAAAGTAAAGCCTTTGTATTCAAAGCCAGCGTGAGAGACAGCAGCCATGGTTAGACAGAGAGCGTAGCCAGTGAGTGGAAATTTCCTCTGCTTGGTGTCACAAAAAACGCCCATCGTATATAAGAGGGTGGCCTGCCCGAGGCTGAGGAATACCAAGAGCATATGTCCAGCTACTGCGTAGTTACCTCAAGAACAGGAAGTTCAGGGTGAAGGTAGAGAACTCCTGTTCTACGAGGAGGTGAATACGCGCAGGAGTTCCGCAGGGCTCGGTACTGGGGCTGGTGCTGTTTGTCATCTACACGTCAGACATCCCCAGGCCGATCGCTGTCATGTCAGCCTACTACGCCGACGACACCGCGTATTTCACTTCGTCCTGGAGTCTGCAGCTCATGCTGCGACGTCTTCAGGCAGGTTTGGAGCAATGGGCCACTCTGTGGCGTATAAAGATCAACGCCAACAAGTCACAGTTGATCATTTTCAGTAGAAGAGGGCAGCCAGCAGGACTGTCTCTGCAACTGTTCGGTGAACAGATACGGCAGCAGAATACAGTGCGCTACCTCGGCCTCACCTTAGACCGCAGACTGACGTGGAAGAATCACGTCGAGGAGGTGAGGAGCAGGGTAAATCAGCGATTGGGTGCTCTGTACCCAATCCTGAATGCCAACTCTTCTCTGCGGCATCCGGGTGTACCAGGCGCTCATACGGCCGGTCATCGATTATGCCTGCCCAGTGTGGGCATATGCCGCAGAGTCACACATGAAGAGGCTGCAGGTGATGCAGAGCCGGGCGCTGAAGAGGGTTCTCTACCTCCCACCCAGGTTCCCGACTGCGGACCTCCACCAGCTGGCACAGGTCCCCACGCTCAGGGCGAGGATGACAGCCATGGCCGAGAAGTTTTTCGCCAAGGCGGCACAGTGTAGGAATCCTGTGATCATCCAGCTGGGTGATTATGAGACGGAGGGACAGCGCTACAAGAGGCCGAAGTCGATATTCGACCCCGGATAGTGCCAGTGCAAGCGAGTGAGTGAAGCAAGTCCCACCTAAGTGTCTGTGCTGTCCAGAGGGAGATTCAAATCAGTTGAAACATATTTTATATATGTTAATATACCGTTCAGCACATTGTAGGAATAAGGTAGCCTGTTATGTTGTTCATTTTCTGTTATTCTTTCCATGTTTTGTTTCTGTGTTAGTCTGCAAGTTTTATGATTTCATGTTAGTCTGCAAGTTTTATGATTACGTGTTAGTCTGTGTGGTTTGTAATTTAGTCTTACTATTTTTTATGTTTTTTTATGTGGTCTCTAACATTTGCAATTTTGTGTTAGTGTTATTGTTTCTATGTTTTTGTTTCAAACGTAGTCTGTTATGTTTGGAATTCCATGCCATAGTTTCCGTTTTCTGTTTCAGTCTGTGAGGTGTTATTGTTTCTGTGTTAGGCTGTAAATTTTTCTGGATATTACTGATATTGTGAAAATTGTGATACAGTATGTAATTTGCAGATATGGCTCTGTAATGTACTAGTCGTATTACTAAATATCAGAAAGAAACACCATGTGCAAAAAAGGAAAGAGGGAGAAAAAAGGAAAAAATAAAAAAAAAAAAGGAGAAAGAAAGGAAAAAGAAAAAACACACAAAAAGATATATATATATAACCAAACTGCAAGAAAAAGGGGCAGATGTCACAGCAAGAGTGACAGGCACCTCTACCCATATACAGCTAATCCCACAAAAGGAATTAGCAGAAATTTCATGCGCTCGGCAGCGTCCTTCAGTGTTTCAGCAGATTTTTTAGCGAGAACAGAAGGCGGGGGTGTAAGTCGCGCCATGTGCCGGGCTGGAGCAGAGTGATCCGGGCAGTATCGAAATGTAGAGTACTCCTCCACAGATAACTAACATCAACACGGGGTTGAAGTGATGTCGTGCTTTCAATGATTTTGAACTTTTGATCAATATGGGGTTCATCGGAAGCTGCTTACATTGTGTTTAAATGTTTTAACCTGCAATCATTTTATTTTCGGAAAGAAGTCTGATGCCTCTCTATTACGCTGGTACCGAGTTTGTAAAAAAACTTGTGCACAATACATCATTTTGAATTTATCAGGAAGTCTACTGAGTTTTATTTCATGAACATACCTTTATCTCTTGTGGTATCCTATTTTATCATTTAACAAGCGATTTGCGACCAAGGAAAAGAACCACTCGGTACCACAACCACGGTTAAAACTCAAAGCACTACTGTTTTGCGCCACCCCAGCCAAGAGGTCTTTGACACACCTAGGGCTGCTTCAGGCTTTAACACCTGACGACCATCGCAAACGTCTCACGTTTTGCAACATTATGCAAGAAAAAATGGAAGAAGATGGGTTTTGTAAAAAACTCATTTTTAGTGATGAAGCGAACTTTCACTTGTGCGGGAAAGTTAACAAGCATAATGTGCGGATTTGGGGGACAGAAAATCCCAGTGCTTTTATTGAACACCAGCGTGATTCTCCAAAAGTGTGTGTATTCGCTGCTGTTTCCAAGGCGAAAGTGTACGGCCCGCTCTTCTTCAATGAACAGACAGTAACAGGACTAACTTACCTCGATATGGTCTCTGAGTGGTTGCTGCCTCAGCTGAAAGAGGTGGATGATTTCATATTCCAACAAGATGGTGCTCCACTTCATTTCCTTCGGGAGGTCAGAACATTTCTCAACGAACAATTGCCGCAGCGATGGATAGGACTCGGAGCCAACAGTGACCAAATGCTGATGGCTTGGCCACCTCGTTCACCAGATTTAACCCCATGTGATTTTTTTCTCTGGGATTACGTCAAGGATCAAGTTTATCTTCCTCCTCTACCTGCGACTGTCCCGCAATAGAGAGAACGGATCAGGGCCGCCTTTCTAAATATTTCTGACGACATGCTGCGTCGCATGTGGGATGAAATGGACTATCGCATAGAAGTGTGCAGAGTGACACGGCGCACATATCGAACATTTGTAATGGATGTAAAAAAAACTTGATGAGTTTCTTTACACATCAAAATAAGATTCAAATTCGTATCTCAATTGTGCTAAGTGTAGGAATTTTTTGAAACCCCGACAATCATTTTGAATCACTCTGTATATTTTAGTTAAGAAGTCTAGCCTTGTGGGTAAGCAGCAACACTTGGGTCTGG
Source organism: Vandiemenella viatica (assembly GCA_031002005.1). Lineage (NCBI taxonomy): Eukaryota > Metazoa > Arthropoda > Insecta > Orthoptera > Morabidae > Vandiemenella > Vandiemenella viatica. Next base: position 98,791,252 of record CM061921.1, on the reverse strand, counting down.
ATTTGGGAGAACACAGGTTCAAATCCCTGTCCAGTCATCTAGATATTAGTTTACCTTGCTTTCCCCCAATCACTCCATGTGAATGTTGGTATGGATCCTACAGAAGGCCATGGTAAAATTACTTCCCTTTCCTTGTCCCCCATTCACTTCCAGTTCTAATGACTTGTTGACAAGGCGTGAAGCCTGAAACCAGGAAATAAAATATGCATAGTCTGGTGAGGGAATGGTAAATATTGGGCCTAGTATTTGAGACGATCCTGGATAAATTCTTGACCAGCTATCCAAAATTCTAATTTTTGCTCGAAAAAAGTAAGGTTGGAAGGAAATGATAACCTTTATTTGTTTTGAAAAAAGCTATATTTAGTGGTATATAGTCATATTAAAATTGTTATTTTAATAGAATGTGTATAAAATTGTAATATTTATACAAATAATACAAAAGAAAACATTGTTAAAAACCAGTATGAATTTCTGGAAAGCTAAGTGAGATTTCGTAAGAGCAAAAAAAAAATCTTTGAATTAGATACTTGGTTATCAGTGGGTGTTCTGTGATAGAACATTTTTTTATGTGTATGTATCATCCTGCACTTATCAGTCATACCCTGAAAGCAGTTGGACCAATTTGTGTAAAAAGAGGAAGAAACAGGTTTGCCATATTGCATTTCAAGATAAATACTACCAGTTTCGAATAAGAGAACTGTGCATGCTGCGATCACTGTCAATAGTAATGCCATATCGAATGTTCCATAATCAAATGCCGTCTGCTGAGCGTCACTCTTTCTTTATAAGCCGTTGAGCTGTTGAATTCTTGATAGGAGTACTTTCAGTTTTAGCATTACTTGCTTTTGGTCATTTGTTGAAAATTGCTTTCGGAATGTCAGTTCATTTTGGGCTGCTAATGCTTGCGCACATGCGATTATTCCAGGAAGAGTCCCGATTGTTTCAGGCACAGTATGTGCCAAGAAGCGCAGATTAGTGACCAACCTACCAGCCCTTAAATCATACTAGGTTTGTCTCTTGTCACATAGGCGGCTGTTGGCAGAGTGTTGACACGTTGACCTCGCGCGCGAAAGCCATAAATTTCCCATTACTTTTGCGCGAATTATTGCGGAGTCTTTGTCTCTCGATTTTTACTCCTCAGCAATATGCTAGAACAATTCATAATGGTTGATTTGTCATCTAAGTTGGCTATTTCCATGTTTTCATTACAGTACTGTCAACACTTGGATTTCTGGTCCCAATTAGATAGACTTTCCCTCTTGTGTGGAGCTAGTTAAGGTATTAGTCAGGACAGCTTCGTAGACGGGGATGGCCGTAGTTGGCCGAATACGACGATCACGTCGCGTGTTTGTTATGGTCACTGCCTCGCAGTTCTGTTCGTTCTGGGTAGATGCCTTAACAAGTGTCGTGGGCCCATCTTAATTGCATGTTGCTTCCTAGCTGGGCAGTGTGCAGTCTGCTGCTATGTTGCCGCCCTGCAATCTAGCAATACGGAATCCCGCCCCATTTGACAGTCCGGCGGATCTTTGTGAAGGATGTTGCCGCCCCGTCGTCACTTTCAGGCTCGACCGGTTCCATTGTCCGCTTGCTCGTAACCATGCATTTAACTCGCGTCAACAAAAGTATATTTTAAGGTACGAGGTATGTTCAAAAAAAAACTGAAATTTTTATTTTTTTGGAAAGAATTTTATTTATTCATCTACGTCGATGTTATACCATTCAAAATAGTCTCCATTAGATATTATACACTTATGCCACTATGCCAGCGCTTCTTCCAACCCCCAAAACACTTCTGGAACTCGATTTTGGAATAGCTTTGAGCTCTATCAGCGATGCACTTTTAATCTCATCTGTGCTTATAAAACGACGGCCCTTCAAGGTTATCTTTATTTTTGGGAACATGTCTGGCGAATATAGAGGCTGGGGCAAAATTACAGCGTCGTTTTTTGCCAAAAATTCACAAACAAGAAACGATGTGTAAGCTGGTGCATTATCGTGATGCAAAATCCATGAATTTTTTGCCACGAATTCGAGCGTTTTCTTCGAACCGCTTCACGCAAACGGCATTGAACTTGAAGGTAATACTCCTTACTGATCGTTTGACTTTTAGGCAAGAACTCGTGGTGCACTATGCCATTAAAATCGAAGAAAACAGTGAGCATAACCTTCACATTTAACCAAAGTTGTCCAGCGTTTTCCGGTCTTGGCGATCTAGAATGTCTCCATTGAGTCTTAGTTTTGAATTCATACACATAAACTCATTTTTCATCACCTGTTATGACACGTTTCAACAGTTCTGCATCGTTGTTGACCACATTTAGTGATTCCTGAACAACTTCCATTTGCCGCTGTTTTTGTTCAAAACCCAACATTTTTGGAACAAATTTTGGCACAACACGTTTCATACTCTCAAAACAGATGAAAAACTGTCACGACATTAGCCAGTCGATATGCCACCATTATCAGCAACTTCTCTAATTTTGATTCGGTGATCGTTCATAATCATTTCTTTCACTTTTTCCATATTTCATCGGTTATTGATCTGCTAGGGCGACCGGTACGCTCGTCCATTTTCAACGTCTTCACGGCAATCTTGAAAACGCTAACACCGTTCGTAACCCCTTGTCTTACTAGTAGTAGATTAACGAAAAGCAATATTTAAAATCTCTAAAACTTTGTTGTACTTAATTCCGTTTTATAGCAAAATTTAATGCAATTCCTGATCCATAATTTATACAAATGAAAAATCACCAGTTCTATCAAAAACACATGTTATCCTTGTATTAGCTGACAAGAAACTAAACATCCAATATAGCTCAAAATGTATAGATACTTTTAAGACATCTTTGCCAACACTAAAACGAAAAAATCGTGCTAATTTCAAAATTCTCGTTACTTTTTGAACACACCTCGTATGTCTTCCCATGTTGGGTAGCATCTCAGACATGAAAACTGTCCATTTTGAAACGTTTAGAACTAAAAAACTGCACAGTGGAGGGCAGCAGGGTGAACGGCATTCGACGTAGAAAGCTTGAATGAAACAAGTATATTAATCACCATTTCTTTCACTCTCGGTACGGCACGGTAAAGGAATGCGATCGGTTAGGCAACGAAACTGCGGATAAGTGTTCGCCGAGAGGTCTTAGAGAAAGTACCCCGCTTGTCTGTCGTGAGACTAGAGCCAAAATCATATCATTTTGTATAAAATTTAATATCATTACCAGATATATAAAAGAAAATTTCGAAAAATTCTGATACTTTGAAAAGGTCAAAGTACATGGTAACAAAGCGGAAGCCTAACCGGCGGAACACAGGTGGAAATGAAGCAAACCGGCTTGGAAATGCGGAGAGGTTTTGACTTCCGCTTGATCAAGAAAGCCTTGCGGTGCTACGATCCCGGTGGGACCATCGGTTCGGGGAAGGAAGTAACAACAGAACTTCATCTGAAGGACGCCGATGCCCATAGGAACACAATATCATCACAGTCAGCCAGCCTAGTCTTTTTTAACTTCTGTTAACCCACATAGAAACATGTTTTGTAGCAGTTAAGTAGATTAGCAGTTTCTCTTCTGTACACAAACGAAATTTACACCAGTTAACCAGTTACTAGCAGTTTCTATTGTGTACTTAATATATTATTAAGACATACACTGAAGAGCCAAAGAAACTGGTACACCTGCCTAATATGTACGGCACCCGCGAGCACTCAGAAGTGCCGAAACGCGACGTGGCATGGACTCGACTAATGTCTGAAGTAGTGCTGGAGGGAATCGACACCATGCATCCTGCACGGCTGTCCATAAATCCGTAAGAGTACCAGGGGGTGGCGATCTCTTCTGAATGGCAGGTTGCAAGGCATCCCAGATATGCTCAATAATGTTCATGTCTGGGGAGTATGGTGGCCAGCAGAGGTGTTTAAACTCAGAAGATTGTTCCTAGAGCCACTATGTAGCAATTCTGGACGTATGGGGTGTCGCATTGTTCTGCTGGAATTGCCCAAGTCCGTCGGAATGCACAATGGACATGAATAGATGCAGGTGATCAGCGTACGTACATGTCACCTGTCAGAGTCGTATCTAAACGTATCAGGGTTCCCATGTCACTCCAACTGCATTCGCCCCACACCATTACAGAGCCTACACCAGCTTGAACAGTCCCGTGCTGACATACAGCGTCCATGCATTCATGAGGTTGTCTCCATTCCCGTACACGTCCATCTGCTCGATACAATTGGAAACGAGACTCGTCAGACCAGGCAACATGTTTCCAATCATTAACAGTCCAATGTCGGTGTTGACGGGCCTAGGTGAGGCGTAAAGGTTTGTGCCGTGCACTCAGCAAGGGCACACGAGTGGTCCTTATGCTCCGAAAGCCCATATCGATGACGTTTCGTTGAATGGTTCACATGCTGACACTTGTTGATGGTCCCTCATTGAAATCCGCAGCAATTTGTGGAAGGGTTGCACTTCTGTCACGTTGAACGATTCTCTTCAGTCGCCGTGGGTCCCGTTTTTTGCAGTATCTTTTTCCGACCGCAGCGATGTCGGAGATTTGATGTTTTACCGGATCGCGATATTCACGGTGCACTCGTGAAATTGTCGTATGGGAAAATTCCCACCTCATCGTTACCTTGGAGATGCTGTGTCCCATCTCTCGTGTGCCTACTATAACACTACGTTCAAACTCACTTAAATCGTGATAACCTGTCATTGTAGAAGCAGTAACCGATCTAAAGCATTAGTCAGACCCCTGTTGTTTTATATAGGCATTGCCGCCGGCCTCGGTAGCGTAGGGGCTAGAGTGCTAGCTCCACGTACCGAAGGTCGCCGGTTCGAGTCCGGCCGAGGGCATGGGTGTTTAGTGTTGTGTCTGTGAATGTCTTGTCCGTGTTGTAGTGTCCTTGTGTCAATACTTGATAGCAACAAATCACATTGAGCTGAGTAGCCGAATGCAAAAAAAAAAAAAAAAAAAAAAAAAAAAAATAGGCATTGCCGACCGCAGCGTCGTGCTCTGAGTGTTTACATATCTCTGTGTTTGCCTACGCGTGCCTATACCAGTTTTTTTTGCTCTTCAGTGTAAATGGTCTTTATTGTTCACTGTCGATTACTTCTTATCTTTTGTATGCTTTCAATACATATGTCTCCATTCAAAACATTAATAATAATCATACATTCGTGCTTCTTCCTGGCCCTCGGGATTATACTTTCAAATAAAATTACAGGCTAGTGTAGCACATCAAAATCATTTTTACCATCATTGTTCCAAGATTCTATCTCTTTCTGTGACTATATTTCTTTTGAGAAACTGCTGACCAGAGATCCCCTCTTTCTCTGAAGGCTCGACGTTGCCATTTAAAACTCCAATATAAGAGCTAGTAAAAGATATCAAATGCCTTCACTTGTTGGAGAGAGTGTTGAGAGGATGTACCAGAGAATTAAGAGAACTATGTTATAAAACTTTGGTCAGACCATTGCTGGAATAAGGTGGTGTAGTATAGGACCCACACTTTGGGTATCAAATATATTAGTTGGAGGGGGTGCAAGGAATGGCTACTAATTTGTCTCTGGAAATTACTGCTGAACACAATCAGTAAGTGATGTGATAAAGGAGCTGGAATGGGATTCATTGGAAGACAGGAGGAGGGTGAAGAGAGTCATAGGAGCATACAAGGCTTACATTTGTGATGAGGCCTGGAAAGATATCGGTGGAAGAATTAGGAGAGTTTGCATGGAAGGGAAAAGATGACCATGACCAAAAACTGGCACTCGATTTCAGGCATAAGGTTGTGGGAAGATTTTATTTTGTAGATAACGGGGTCAGGGATTGGAACAAATTACCAAAAGAAATGATGAATAATTTTCCAAAAACGCTCATAGAGTTTAAAGTTGAAATCAGTAGAGGGATAAAGGAGGTGGGCAAAGGAAAGGGGAAAAATGGGTGTGTAGGGAAATTGCCACGGCATCAAACGCTCCATCGCAATTAAATTAAATAGTTTATATAATTACAACTATTTAATAGCTGCGAATATGGTTCTAATATTATTCTATTTCATGAATAGTGGGTTCATGCTGCACCTCACATATGCCCCAAATCACGTATTTGTCCGTAAACAATTTTAAATTCAATTAAAATTCGACCAATACGTAATGTTATCATTTTATATCTTAAAAAAAAACATCATTTTGATTTACTCAGTGAAACAAATATTGTTTCCAAATTCTATCAATTTAAACATCAAACACCACCTTTTTTTTTATCTTACAATGTAATTAAAACAATTGTAACAACAGACCGAAAAATTGACATTTTCTTTCCACTCTCTCACCATCAGAATCGAAAACTCAGTCGATATACTTTGAATCCCTGGTGGTGTCTTCCTGCACGTCCTTAATCTTACGTCTTATTACGTTTCTGTCTTCATACTCCAAATCCAGTCGTCGTTTCTTTCTTCTTTTCCAATTTTTACGTCTCCGACATATACATCTACTTCTTTCCTTTTACCATATTTCTTCACTTCATCCTTCCTCCAATCATCGTTGATCTCATCCCATCCTTCTTTCTTCCATTTCTCTCCTTTTCTTCCATTCTTTGGTTATTTTCGGCTCTTCCCTCGTTATCATCGCCCTTTTCACGTTTCTCTTCATTTTCAACCTTATTTTTTTCTTGTCTCCGACTTCATTCTTTGTTTCATCTTCCTTATCTCTGTGTCGTACTATATCGTCATTCATTTGTATTGTTTGACATTTCCTTTCATACCCTTTTTCCTTTAGTACCTTTATTAGAATAATCATTTCCTTTTCATGCTCTACAGTTTTCTGTTCTGTTACTTCCCTTGCTCCCTCTGGTTTGTTCATTAATCCATTGTAGTCTTCTTTGGTACCGACGTCATCTTCTTTTACCCCAACGTTTGATTCCTTAATATCTTTCTCTTCTTTGGTGCTAACATCTTCCTCTTTTATATCAGTATCTTATTTCTTACTGTTATTCTCTTCCTTGATACTAACATCTTCTTCACTTTCTACAGTATCTAATTCAGCTGCTCCCCCTACTTCCGTTATTTTGGTCGTAGGTACGAAGAGTCAGTTGTAGTAACAGTAATATATTGAGCGGTCTGGTGGCTCATTGGTTAAGGCATCTGAATGGAGATCGAATCCCTGTCTCGGTGGAGATTTTCATTGTCACTTAACCCGACCCTCACCTCTGACACAGCTTGCCGTGTAATGTGGAGTACTCCAGAATGCTTCCGTGGTTCGGATTCCAAGTTAAACTGTAGGTCCCATATACCCGGTAGGATTACCGGGTTAGATTAAGGCGGCTACGACAGGGGCGGAATGCGCAGCCAATAGAAATCCTGTCACCAGGTCATTAAGACCACATGGAATTATTATTATTAAACAGCAATATGCCAGTTCTGATACACGACGGATATGAAATTAATGAAAGCCGCGAAAAAGCTAACGTACTTAACACAGAATTAAAAAATTCATTCACTAATTTTTCACCCATTTCCATACGTCATGTGGAGTTAGAGATAAATTCATTTTGAATAGATACAGCAGGTATTATAAAGCAATTAAAGCTCCTGAAGTGTGAGAAAGCACCGGGTCCTGATGAAATCCCATTTTCATAGTACGCGGCGAAAATCGGACCATTTCTGTCTGATAATTACTGTAAATCCTGGAAAATCGCGCTGGTAACTTAGATTTTCAAGAAAGGAGATCGAAGTGATTCTAGGAACTACCAACAAATATATATAACATCTGTTTGTAGTAAAGCTATAAAGCATATTGTATGCCCAAACATTATGGATTTTCTAGACGAAAACAATTTGGATACAATGAACCAACACAGATTTCGGAAGAAAAGACCATGTGGAACACAGCTGGGCCTGTTTACACATGATGTAATGAAAGTTATTGATGCAGGTTAACGAGTTGATCCAATTTTGTTGGGTTTTCAGAAAACCGACTCTTTGCCACACAGCCGTCTTTTAGCGAAGATTGGAGCGTACGGTATATTGGATCAGGTTTGTGAATGGATAAAGGTTTTTCTAATTGTTCGTTCACAGTATATCGTCGATGATGGAGAAGCCTCTTCTAATCCAGATGTTACGTCGGATTTACCTCAAGGAAGTGTAATAGGACCACTTCTTTTCTTAATTTTTATAACCGATCTCGGAGAGAAAGTGAATAGCAGTTTGAGATTGTTCACTGATGATGCAGTCATCTATAGGGAAGTAAGGAATTCGGCCGATTGCTTAGAAATTCATCGCGATCTGAATGTTATTTCTGCATGGTGCGACGAAAAAAGTGCAAGGCAATGTGCATAGCTAACAAAAAGAAACCGGTTGTTCAGAAATATGAAGTAAACTGTTTACTGTTTGATATGTGAAAGTATTTGGGCGGAACAGTGCATAGGAACATGAAATAGGACTTGCACAATAATTCAGTCGTAGGTAGAGTTAATTCTTGGCTGCGATTCATTGGTCGAATCTTGAAAAACTGTAACGCACAAACAAAGAAGATAGCGCACCAAGTTCCAGTATGCCCACATTTGAACTACTATTGTGCCATTTGGGATCTTTTAGATTAGTTTTGGTGCAAAGCACTCTCTGCCACTCACAATTTTGTGAATTTCAGATTGTATATGTAGATGTAGAACATTCCAAGCTCAAAGGGAATATGAAGATGTGGAGCCCAGGATGTTACCGCTCACATTAAGCTGGGCTGTAACTGTTCCATAAATTACAGAGCAAAACACTCGATAAGACAATGACTGATTTATGCAAAAGGTGTCTAGTAAAAGGACAGATTTATGTGGCGCTTAGTCGCGTAAAATCTTTATAAGGCTTTGATTTGGATGTAAATGAATTATTAAATAGTCAAAACGATGAGAAAGCTCTCACAGAAATGATGATTGAGACCTAATTCCAAGTCGGCTAAATATTAGTAAAAAAACCACCAGAACATGAATATTAAAAATCAGAGTTTTCGGAAAAAAAAACCCCACAAGAATTTTAATCAAATTCTGTGTGTGGGGCCATTTTGAGGGTATACCCTATCCAATAAAAAAAAATCGGTTGGCAATTGGTGAATATATCACTGAACATACATAAAAAATACAGTCAAATTGAAAACCTCCTCCTTCTTTGAAGTCGGTTGAAAATAAAAATTTTGATGATTCAGTTGTTGACTGAGGCGTTTCCATGGTAACGTTGATAGTTTTCAACTAGGCATTTATTGTTAAGGAAACATTTTATCGTAGTGATGTAATTGGTGGTAATTAATTTTTAGTTTAATTTAAATTGGTTGAACGAAATAATAGAAAAGGATTTGTAGAAATTTTGAACTTTATTATATACTATTTGCTACGTTCAAAGAGATGATATTATGATGTGTTAGTTGAAAATACCGAGAGTTTATTTGAAAATAACCAACGAAAAAATTAAATAAAAATATTTTGCAGGGTGATCTCAAAATCATACAGCAAAAACAAAAAAGAACTAGATGTATATGCAAAGACTGATTGTACAAGAAAAAGAAATAGATGAGGATGTTGATAGAATAGCTATGTTTTTAATAAATTCAGTAGTTTTCAATAATAAGGTTGAGATACATAACTTTTGTACGAGAATAGTGGAATGCATTTAACATGTGGGAAGAAATGCTGAAATAAGGAGTACCTCGGAGAGATACAAGGAAGATGTAGCAAAAGCAGTTGGAAATAATGTTTACGAATTAAGTTTTTTTTTTTTTTTTATTTTTTTTTTAACAGTTTAACGTCCCTTTTTAACAACGTGGTCTTTAGAGACGGGAAAGGATTGGGGCAAGGAATGGGAAGGAATTCGGCCATGGCCTTTTTGAAGGAAGCATCCCGGCATTCACCTGGAGTGATTTGGGGAAACCATGGAAAACCAAAATCTGGATGCCCGGACGGGGATTCGAACCGCCGTCCTCCCAAATGCGAGGCCAGAACGCTATCCGTTACACCACCACGCTCGGTGCGAATTAAGCAGCGAAGATATGAGCTGTTTTAGTCCACAGGATAGCCAGAAAATTACTGAAGAAGTCAGAAAGATTATACCGGAAGGACATAAAACAACCGATGAACATGAATAATCAAGCAAAGGATGGAGAGAAAGAGGTAAGTAATAACAGCAACGATGACAACAATGCAGAAACCGATAAAGACCAATGTAGTGAAGAAATCTAATACGAAAAACAGCGAAATTACAGTTATGTACAGGAGGATAAAGAAGTAAGTTATGTAGGCAATTATAATAAAAAAAAAATTATGTTGAAGTAAAGAATATTGAGTTAAATGGTAACAGAATTCAAATGATATTAGTGATAATTTTGCACGGGTTCAAAAAAATGAAAGTGGATAGAGGGAATTTTTGAACGAAGTGAATCAAAGTTTTTAAATAAAATGAGGCAAGTAGATAGATAGATAGATATGATCACTTTGATCCCATGTGAGAATAATCTCGGGGATCTGGAACAGTACATACACTTATTTTTAATGTCAATATTACTATATAATTGATAATATTATTATATATTGACAAGTTAGCTACAACCCATTAGTATAACCAATGTCTCCTGTAATCTACACATACAATTCCGAGTTAATTAATACTTATTATGTGGAACAGTGTATATACTTGTTACCAGCATCTAATAACCAGTTATTTTCTTACCAACCAGTTACCATGATAAGTTTCACTGTAATTTGCGACTACATATTATATCATGTTAGTTGCTATTTATGTGGATCAGTACACCTATTAACAATATCAGTTATATTACCAACAACTCATAAGCTGTCAATTACTTAAAAACCTGTTAGTATGATAATTTTTCACAGGAGTTTTTGAGTGCATGCTATCCCATGTTAGTTACTATATATGAGTGAAAGTAATTAGAGGAGAGATTAATAAAGTAAAAGAAGGAAACGAAGAGAATGGCAGTAATCAGGACAGAATTGGGTGAAAAGAAGACATAGATAATTATGTTCAGAATAATGATGACAAGAAGACAATTCAGATTAAAGGGAGTAAAATAGAAGTAGATAGGTTGTGTCGGAAAGTGGGAAAGATGAGGACGAAAATGTAAAATGTGAAACAGAAGGGATGAACAATATAGAAAAGAAACAAAAATAACTGTGGTCAAGGTGACAATTATGAAGAGGATAAAACGGCAGTGAAGATAACGAGAGTGAAAGTGTAAAGCCACAAGAAGGCACTTCTGTAGCAGGAGGCCAGAAAGAAGAAAATGAAGAGCAAGAAGACGACCACGGAAAAAATGAAGAAACGTAAAAGAAAATGATGAGAGGTGTTAGTTAACAAGATAAAAAGAAGCAGCTAGACGGGTCAAGCAAGAAAGATTAAACAATTGTTACGAAAGACAAAAACTCAATATTCATTATAAAAAGGTAAAGACTTGTGTGCTCATATAAACCTAGTGACAGGGTTTTTATTGGCTACGTATTCCGCCCCTATCGTAACCGCTTTAACCTAATCCTGTAAACCTACTGGGTACAAGGGACCTACAGTTTAATGTGGAATCCGAACCACGGAAGCGCACTTCACATGACACAGCAAGCTGTGTAAGAGGTGAAGTGCCTATGAAAATACCCACCGAGACAGGGATTCGAACCGTGGACAGACACCTTATCCACTGAAACACCAGACCGATCAATATTGGCTCTATACGTATGATACATGATTACTGCCAACGCAAATGAATCTTTCATTTGTTTTACAGAAAGCATTTCACTTTTTTCACAGAAGCATCTTCAGCGATTAGGTTAAATGTCATTATATTATTGTGCTGTTACATTTTACACATCGGAGTTATGGTATAAATTATGTTCTGTTTACGTTGGTTTATATATAAACTTTACTTCCGAGTCAGTGAATTCAGCTTGGATCCCGTTCATATTTAACAGGAAAAACCGAGGAAGATGTTTGTGTGAAAGCAGTGAAATGCGTTCGGCATAACAAATAAACGAACGAAAAATTCAATTTCATTAGCATTAATCATTTATCTTCCACTTATAATTATCATCTGCAACTGAGGAAAATGCTTTGTAATTTCCAGTTCTACTCACTATTCAGCTGCATAATTAAGAAAGGAATATTTAAAAGATGGATATACGAAGGCGAGAAACGCTGGTTGGATTTAAGACACGAAGGAAGATAATGGTGAAATATAAACAAAAAACTACTGCGATATGCATGAAAAGGACGAGCAAAATTTTAAGTGAGTTGTTCTGTATTGAAGAAGTCACATGAAAGATCCAGAAACTTTAATTTCAAAACTTGAAAAATTGTTTTAGAAGTATAACTAACAAGATCTGATAACTGTCAAACTGTATTAAAATGCAAATTTTCTTTAAATAACTTTAATCATCTAAAAGTATGAGAAATCCTGAAGTTTTGTACGGAGAGAGTGAGATTGGGAGGAAGAGAGAGTGAAGGGTGGAGGTTTTAAAGAATATGAGACTTGAATGTAGGAAACGAGGTATTGGATTAGTAAGATGTTTTAACTATTATTATTACTGTTACAATTACTCCGCGATTCACTAAAAGTGTTTGGCGGAGGGTGCATTGCACCTATCAGGAAAGGTAATGGTTTGGAAGGGATATACGGGATATGGCAGGAGGCGCCCATGGGCTATTGTGAGGAACCATCCCAGCATTCGCCTGGAGCGATCTAGGGAAACCATGGAAAACCCAGATCAGGATTAACATTACTATGTCGACCATTACTATGTCTCGTAAAGTTTTCAGAGAGGTTTTAGAGAGATTTTCGTCCAGGGGGAAATGTAACGTTACACCTGTTCTTTACAATAATTTGTTTTCAAATTGTTTGTGATAAATTAATGTCAAGAGGAAAACAATGTATGCAATATGAGTAAGAAGCAGCAGGGCCGCATTTAAGCATAGGCTACATAGGCTGTAGCCTAGGGGCCCGCACCACAAAAAGAGGGGCCCCTCACTACAACCCTCGCCTGGGCAGGTAGTAGAGCTAAAAAAAGGGTCGCCCATATAGCCTAGGGACCCACAGAGCCTAAATGCGGCCCTGAGAAGCAGATGAAGAAGCTAATCTTTAACGGCTACGACCAAAGAGAAAAAAATATCTTTAGAGATAACGTAGACGATTTAAGAAATAGCGGGAAACGCAATTGTAGAATGACGTGTATATATTTTACAAAGAAATTTCAGTAGTAATGATAAATACCAATGAAATGTGGAATTAATTATTGTATGAACTATAACTGAGTCTGTGAAATAAGGAAAACGTGTTCACTATGGAGACAAATGAATGGAAGATTTGAATATACTAAAAAAGGAAAGAGCGATCTACCTTATTTATTAGATTTAATAGTTTAAAAATGGAAGCGGAGTCCGATTCCATGTTTTGTGTAAACTTGATTTACGGAAATTCTCCAGTTGTATAGTACCGCGATCGACAGAACGAAGAGGATGCAACGCAGAAGAATAAAAACGGTACGTATAGGGAATACCACAACGAAAATTTAATTGCTACCTTTCTGGGAGAGTTTTTTTTATGATGGGCTTAAATATACGTCATGATAAATACCAGAATAGCGCGAATGTGCCATTATTTTTGGAAAGTTCCTCAATTAATATTACTATTGTATCTTAACAATTGCATAAGCTTCGACTGGAAACTCAGATCTCACACCCCTTGTGCTTTGAATTGAAAATTTAGTAATTATAACATTGTAACAGGCATCATTGTAATCTAAACATTGTACACAAATAAATTGTGTAATTTTAATTCACAAATTACAGCTCCTATTTAATGTGCAAATTTCACTTCCGACCGGTGTAAGGAAAAGTAAAGATCTAGAATTATCGACCAGGAGCATCTGCCGAATTAAATTAATTCGGCAAAAATTAGTAAGATAAAAACGGCATTGAAAAATTACTATTGAATTTTGAACAGAAGTTTTAAGCTATCGCTCATTTCTGGTACTTAAAACACCAGCGATGATGGAGATTTTGTCGAGTTCTTATATCAAACTCCATCTCACACACCATCAGGGGTGGCCAACCCGTGGCCCGCGGAGCTGGATCATTATATACACAAACTTTCACTTTCATCGGTGATATCAAACATTACAACACTCAGCACCACTCCTTTCGACTTCAACGCATTAAAATAGCTTTATTTTTAAAACTTCATTAAATATGTATCATTTTTGATCAGTTCTTTCCTCTGTAAAAGTATTCAAGTATTTTTTTCGAAGCAAGTAGTACGTGCGGCCCGACTGAGAATTCTGTTTCTAAAATTTGACCCGGCTGCTGAAAAGGTTGGCCACCACTGCACACCACCATACAGTAGACATACTGTTTACACTCGCAAGAATTATTTGTCCTTGGCGCGCCCTGAAATCGTTGGCACAATATAAAATTCTATCTGAAATGCTCGTAAGTTCTGTCCTTTAACACTGTAACCATATATCAGCTGTGAGTTAAAAAATTGTTCATTGGCGGGACGAAAATTCACTACGTCTGCGAATACAACATACACCACAGGAAACGTGCTTGCCCCGGCCAAGTTGCATGAACTTTCTCTGACGTGACCTCCACAGCAAGTCATGCTGATTACGGTTTTTTGGGTGAGTTTGCATAAATATCTAGTCAGTTGCCGGAAATCTTCTACTTTGATATTAAACTCAGCAGAATACAGCAGCAATCACTGATATAAGCTCACACATATCACAGTTCCTTTTATCCCTTGGAACAAAATTGTCTCGACAAACAGAAATCCTACAAAAACAATTCTTGTAAAAATAGGCCAAGTATGGTGTTCGTGTACTGACAAAAAGTTATGAGATCTTCTTCTGAGCCAAGTCTACACCTTACTGTGTGTATTCACTTCACTTTATGAAACAGAACGGTTTCTCTCGGTATCATAGATCGTTTACTACCGTCATAAATAAATTACTAAAACTTTCCAAACTAAGCATAAAAACAAAGTAAAATTTAAGATATCAGTTAAACTTGCTTATCTCTATGCAATAAAAAATTATCAGCCATGTAGCTTCATCGGGAGCAAAGCAATTAAGTTGCAAATATGTGCCAGAATTTTTCATGTTTGGGATTGTAATTAAATAAATACGGGGGAAAACTCCAATATCATATTTTTCTCATGATATTGGGATGAAACCATATATGTGTACCAAATTACTTGTTTGTAGGATTACTGGAGGTACAGTGGAATTCTGATGTCGGGGTGTTGTGCCGAACTAAAATTTTGAATTTGAATAACTTCAAAAGTAATAAAAGGAAAGAAGTAAAATTAAACACATTAGTAAAACATATTAAGCTCACTCTACAGTGAAAATCTGAGGTTTATAAAATAATTAGGGTAGAAAGTGATTTAAAGTTAGGGGTAGGTAAGGGGGTAGGTATATGGAAATTTACGAGTTTCAGACTTTTCTTATAATATGTGGGTAAAATTTTATCTGTGTACCTGTGGATTTTTGATTTCTTAATTTCTGTATGAAAAAAAAAAGCTTCTTATCAGCGGAGTTATTTGTGAAGAAGTATTTACGAGTATAATATGTCCATTGTATCGACTCATTGTTCCTTGATTATCATGGGTTGTTATTAAGATAAAAGAAAATTAAGTTACTTCATGTATGGTGTAGGTTATTGAGACGTTAAGTGTAATTGACCAGCCGTAAACTGGTATTTTAGGTAAAAGGTAATAAATCACTAAAAACGAAACAGATTTAACTTGCCTTCTAAAGCTGAAATTTCTGGTAAAATGAAGAAATGTCAAAAGAGAAATTTTTCACGACTATAGTCCACTCTGTATAACAGCACAGTGAAAGTTGATTTGCTCGCTTTTCTTTCCTTTCTACTAAAAACTAGATTCACAGGCTAGAGAACTGGCTGACAGTAAAAAAAATCTGAGATAGTTTCCTTCGACTACCGCGGTCATCTAGCGAGAATCAAATATAAATGAGGGTAGTGAGTGTTGTTATCTGATTCCAAAAAATATAAGCTGTGGGCAAATGTATTTGAGTAACTAAATCAGTAGTAATGTTATTTCGTGTGGTCTTTGATATGCAGACAGAGTTTCTTGCCCCTCTGACGTAGCTATCTACGCTACCCTGGTAATCCTACCGGGTATAGGGGACCTATAGTTTAACGAAGTATCCGACCCACAAAATCGTTTCGGCGTACTTCTCGAGCATAAAACAAGCTGTACCAGAGGCGAAGGACGGGTTGAGAGCCTTTGAAAG
The DNA here is from genome assembly GCA_031002005.1 of Vandiemenella viatica. Classification (NCBI taxonomy): domain Eukaryota; kingdom Metazoa; phylum Arthropoda; class Insecta; order Orthoptera; family Morabidae; genus Vandiemenella; species Vandiemenella viatica. The sequence continues at coordinate 98,774,965 of CM061921.1, read as the reverse complement.
ATCCTAGTCGAGACAGAGATTCAAACCGGGGACTTTTCAATCTCCACTCGGACGCCTTAACCAATGAGACAATAGATCGCTACATAAAACAGTTAAACAATTAGTTATTGTTTCATCATCGACCACTTGTGGGGTGTTAATTATATCGTAAAAAACAAACAGATACTTTCATAGCGCAAAAAAAGTGTGATGCTGTACCAGCCGAAAAGAAAGCTGCCAGTCTTCGCAGTTAGTTCGCATGCTGGCCGCCACGCAGCGGGGCGCCACTGAGGCACCTGCAGATGTTGAGTAGTGATGGGGATTCTCACTTCAGTTGAGACGGCGAAATCGCGCGGCAGGGTGAGTACATGTTCTTTACACACTATGACAGTACTACCATAAGAAACTTTTTTCGATTTAATATGACACAAGTCACAAAGAAAGCAAAATAATATAATTTCGTTATGATGCTATTAGAACAATTTAGTTCATCTTCAGGTACCATTTCTTTTTGATTATCTTATTTTACAATACACCTGTCGTGTTAAGGGTTTTCTACACCTTCAATAAGAAAAGGAGATGTGACTAGAATTTTTTACGTAGAACTTATTTGCAGGAGAATATGACATTAAATATTTTGTGGTAATATAGACCTGCCGTAGAGTTACGTTAATTCCGAGCCTCTTCGAAAATCCCGCTTTACGGCTGTGACAGATTTTCATATGGCACAGGGCTTAGTTTTATTTCAGCTGAAAACTGTAAATCACGTTAACTCCGAAAAAAATACAAGTTCTTACAAAGATTATACTATAAGAGAACATTAAAAGCAGTACGTTGGAATATTTTACAGTTCATATGAAGTTACTGGATCAGTGCTTTTTAAATACCTCATATGATCGCAATTATCGTAACACATTTAAAAACACCGCATACTGAGGATATTGAGGTTATAAATAGCTTATTTACTTTCTCCTCCGTACTAAAAGACGATTTAGGAAAAATAAGACAGCTGAATTGTTCAGCGAGGATGGTGGGAAAACGGTAACACTGTTGCTTTGAATTTACGGAACTATCTGGTAACTTTTTGCTTTGACAATGTTGCTCTTGACGTTTAGCCCTGAAACTATAATATAACGCAACTTTCAATCTTATTTCTTTGCTGATTTAATATGTCGAAAAAATATAGCTCAACAAATGGACGCTTCAATAAGAAAGCAAAGGGAAAATATACAAAATAAAAAGAATCCAAATAATAACTAGTATCATTATTGAAATTTTATGGCTTTTGTATATAGGCCTATTATACTGATATTTATTGTATAATAAGTATCAAAGTTGTTTTCAATTAGTAAAGACTTCCCGCGTATTGATAAGACCGAACTGGTTGGTTAGATTTAGTTGGTGAATATGATTTTGTATTGTTTCTTGAACTTTATTTTACATTTGCCATTTTTGTGATAAAGCTTACTGATATTTTATTTAACGTCAGAGTATAGAATTGAAGAATTGTTGGTGCCACCGAGCGTGGTGGGTGAGCGGTAACACTTTGACCTCGCATTTGGGAGGACGCAGGTTTGAATCCCCGTCCGACAATCCATATATCGGTTGCCTATGATTTCCCTAAATCACTCCTGGTAAATACAGTGATGGTTCCTTCAAAAGGCCATGGAAGTATTCCATCCCGTGACTTGCCTCTTCCGCCTCTAATAACCTCTACGTCGACATGGCGTAAAGCCTGAAGAGAACAGAAAAGGGTTGGCTTCTATTATTTTTTTGTTAAATTAAATACTCCAAAATATGAGTAGTAAAATCCATCAGATTTTGTAATATTTCCGTGCCAGTTGAGAAATTGGATATTATTTTTCTAAATGGAAAAACTTTGGGAGGTTAAATCCTAACATTACAGAGCGTGGTGGATGAGCGGATAACGCTCTGGCCTCGCATTCGGGAGGACGCCAGTTCGAATCCCCGTCCGGGCATCCATATTTGGGTTTTCCATGGTTTCACTAAATCACTCCAGGCGAATGCCTAGATGCTTCCTTCAAAAGGCCATGGCCGAATTCCTTCCGGTTCCTTGTCCCCAGTCCCATCCCGCCTCTAATGACCTTGACGTCGACGAGACGTAAAGCCATAAGTAAAAAAAAATCCAAACAGACATGAATCCTGCTGTGTGGATACGGGCATTGAGGTGCCACCACACTGGATAGAGTCCGCGTGCTGATTGCTGTTTTTAGACTTTTTTTATTTATGGCTTAACGCCTCGTCAACGTCAAGGTCATCAGAAGGGGATGGGACTGGGAACAAGGAACGGAAAGGAATTCTACCATGGCTTTTTGAAGGAAGCATCCCGGCAGTCGCCTGGAGTGATTTGGGGAAACCATGGAAAACCCAAATCTGGATGCCCGGACGGGGATTCGAACCGGCGTCCTCCCGAATGCGAGGCCAGGTGTTTAGACAGATTTCTGCGACCACTTAGGAGAATGCTGATACGTTTCCCAATCTCCACCTCATAATTTACACATTTAACAAAAATAAAAATACTCCTGTCACAGAAAATAAGTCACATGAATAGCAGAAATGGCAACATTTACGCTCCCCGCACTGATCCAGTGGAAACACTGGACAAATTTTTCCTGTATTATGCTCATGTCAAAGAAGTTCTTAATGAATTAAAAAATTATTTAGGAATGAGTACGGAATGTCTAGTAGCACACACTGATCAAACGTTTGGTTGATTTGCTTGGGATTTCATATTGGTCCACTTTGATTTTGCCGTATATGAATGTTGTTGGATGTTGGGTGTTAAAGCATGAAGATCCCACACACTGAAGCAGACGGGGGCACCGGCAAAGAGCAGATTCAAATAACCAGTAACGTTGTAAATGATCTTAGTGAAAATTTAAGGCGTAGGTTAATGCATATAAAGCAGAAATAACATTGAAAGCACCTACAAATTTTATGCAGCCAGGATCGTATTTCTAAAAGGAGTGAGAAAATGAAGACAATGTGTCAGTTAGAATAGAATTTGTTACAAAACTTCGTTATGTGGAAATAATATTCCAGAGCAAAATAAATTGCAAGGCGCAAATAGTTTAATGATGGGACTGGCGAACATGAAATTTGATGGACTCAAAGGAGACGGCTAACATAATTCTAGAGTATTGTATTAACCTATGGGACCGTCCTCAGGGTTAGGGAAGCGCATCGTACTTTGTAACGGGAGTGTTTTTTTTTTTTAAATGGCATTTGGCAACGAAGGCCATACAGCCATCTCAATGTAATTTTGTAGTTTTCAGTGTATAAGTCATCATCCAGTATATAGTGTGTTTTCCAATGTATGGACGCCACAGGACGGACAGGACATTCACACAGACACACAACACTTAAACATCTATGCCCGTGACCGGATTCGAACCGGCGGCCTTCGGCACGCGGAGCTAGCACTCTAGCCCCTACGCTACCGAGGCCGGCGTAACTGGAGTTCTCGGACCGTACAAACCTGACACTGCTTTGACGTTATTCTGAGAGGAAATTAAATTTCAAGGAGACTGGTAGACAAATGCGACGATCTTCACTTTCACTATGTTTTCTCATTAATAGACTTGTATTCTTAAGGCATAGTGCCATATATAAATATACGGTACACAATGCATCATTTTTTTACCCCATTTACAGACAGTTCCATTTCACCAATACTACACGCGTTATAATTATACTACTTTCAAACATTCTTATTTATAGGCGGTTCCACTCATACACATATCGAAATTACCTATTCACAAATAGAATTATGCTTCCCTGTAGAGTCCTAGTAATATCGCTGATAGCATAATGAAGAAATATAACATAGATACTTCTTGATTATATATTGAGTACGGTGTTGTCGGTGATGCACATTACCAACGTGGTTGCTTAGACTTGCCGTATAAACAACCCCATCTAATCTGCTCACCATTCATCAAGGCGACAGCATTCTCGTTTTCGGTTTTACACTCCTGGAAATTGAAATAAGAACACCGTGAATTCATTATCCCAGGAATTGGAAACTTTATATACACATTCCTGGGGTCAGATACAACACATGATCACACAGACAGAACCATAGGCACATAGACACAGGCAACAGAGCATGCACAATGTCGGCACTAGTACCGTGTATATCCTCCTTTCGCAGCAATGCAGGCTGCAATTCTCCCATGGAGACGATCGTAGAGGTGCTGGATGTAGTCCTGTGGAACGGCATGCCAAGCCATTTCCACCTGGCGCCTCAGCTGGACCAGCGTTCTTGCTGGACGTGCAGACCGCGTGAGACGACGTTTCATCCAGTCCCAAACATGCTCAATGGGGGACAGATCCGGAGATCTCGCTGGCCAGGGTAGTTGACTTACACCTTCTAGAGCACGTTGGGTGGCACGGGGTACATGTGGGCGTGCATTGTCCTGTTGGAACAGCATGTTCCCTTGCCGGTCTAGGAATGGTAGAACGATGGGTTCGATGACGGTTTGAATGTACCGTGCACTGTTCAGTGTCCCCTCGACGATCACCAGAGGTGTACGGCCAGTGTAGGAGATCGCTCCCCACACCATGATGCCGGGTGTTGGCCCTGTGTGCCTCGGTCGTATGCAGTCCTGATTGTGGCGCTCACCTGCACGGCGCCAAACACGCATACGACCATCATTGGCACCAAGGCAGAAGCGACTCTCATCACTGAAGACGACACGTCTCCATTCGTCCCTCCATACACGCCTGTCGCGACACCACTGGAGGCGGGCTGCACGATGTTGGGGCGTGAGCGGAAGACGACCTAACGGTGCGCGGGACCGTAGCCCAGCTTCATGGAGACGGTTGCGAATGGTCCTTTCTGATACCCCAGGAGCAACAGTGTCCCTAATTTGCCGGGAAGTGGCGGTGCGGTCCCCTACGGCACTGCGTAGGATGCGACGGTCTTGGCGTGCGTCCGTGCGTCGCTGCTGTCCGGACTCAGGTCGACGGGCACGTGCACCTTCCGCCGACCACTGGCGACAACATAGATGTACTGTGGATACCTCGCGCCCCACATGTTGAGCAATTCGGCGTTACGTCCACCCGGCCTCCCGCACGCCCACTATACGCCCTCGCTCAAAGTCCGTCAATCACGTACACGCTGTCGCGGCATGCTACCAGTGTTAAAGACTGAGATGGAGCTCCGTATGCCACGGCAAACTGGCTGACACTGACTGCGGCGGTGCCCAACCGCTGCGCAGCTAGCGCCCTTCGACGGCCAACACTGCTGTTCCTGGTGTGTCCGCTGTGCCGTGCGTTTGATCATTGCTTGTATAGCCCTCTCGTAGTGTCCGGAGCAAGTATGGTGGGTCTTACACACCGGCGTCAATGTGTTCTTATTTTAATTTCCAGGAGTGTAGTTGCCGTCTAGATGGCAGATTCCTGGAGTGCACCGAATAAATGAAGGATGAAGCTGTCTGCATCGTTCTAATGCAATATTTGGTTTCTAAAATCACAAAAACGTCAAGAATACACATCCATGCATGAAAGATATCCTAACGTTTGTCACTTCTGAGGCCTCAAATACATAAAAGTTTTGACGTTCGGTTTTACGAAATATTTGCAACCATCACACCTGTGCCGCTCTGTTGCAAACTGTGAAAGAACACATTAAAATTTTGGCTTGGTGGTCACCGCGACGTTAGAGATTTTCCCATCAATCCACGTATTCATAAGGGAAGAATCTTTTTTCTTTTAGTCAGCTGAAACTTCACAGAATCAGCCAACTATGGCTCGGTTACGCAAATACAGTCGTCCTGTCGCTTCCCAAATAGTTTATTGATGGAGTTGAATGCAAAGATGAATTTCCAAACAACGTACCTTATTTTTTTCTGAAGAACAATTCATCATTCATTTTTTACTTAACAGGTATACCGTCGTTGTAAACGTTTGTTAATAAACTATCGATGAAATTTCGATAATACCCAGGCAAATGTAGAAACATAGTTATGTTTCTGGGTCTAAAAATTGCAGTCACTGTTTGCAGCCCATATAAAGCCCCCTGCGATTTAAGTTGTTGCATCTTTTAATACTGCCTGAATCAAAATTAAGCTCGCAGATGTGGCAGTCTATAGCACTAGTAAAACTGCAAGGTTGGTTGGATCGTCCTGATAGAATACCACGATGCTGCTGTGTCAGATCGAGGAACCTACAGTGTAGTATCCAATTCTGATTACAGATTATTTTTGGTTTGTTTTCCGGTGTTCCTTTACATGTAGTTAACTTCGCTGGCAAGGTTCTGTAGTTGATTTTGTAACCAGTTCTCAAGATCCCTACTACAGAATTAGCTGAAATGAAACAACCAATGTTCGTAAGCGCCAACTACCTGGTGTAGGAGCGTCCATAAACTACGTAGCTCCATTTTCCCCCCTGTGAACCCCCTTCCCCCACCCCGCGTATCACGTAGCATTTTTCCCTTTTGATTCCAGAAGACATTTTTTATTCTCTTGCCAGACTATCGTAAATTACATACGGCGATAATTTAATAACTGAAATAAATATTCAAATGCTGTTGTGTGTACTGTACCTTATTTTAATGGTGACTAATAATATGACTGAAAAGCTACGTGGCTCCCCCCCCCCCCCCCCACGTAGTCCAGCGTAGCTTTTATCCAACCCCGACCTTTTCTCAGATCAAACCACGTAGTTTATGGACGCTCCTAATGGTGTTGAGTTTGTTATGTTTCTGTACTAATGTTCTGTGAGAGGTTTTTAGCTGTGACCGTAAGTATTAAGTGGAACCATTAAGTTTTCAAAACCGAGCGTGGTGGTGTAACGGATAGCGTTCTGGCCTCGCATTCGGGAGAACGGCGGTTCGAATCCCCGTCCGGGCATCCAGATTTGGGTTTTCCATGGTTTCCCCAAATCTTTCCAGGTGAATGCCGGGATGCTTCCTTCAAAAAGGCCATGGCCGAATTCCTTCCCATTCCTTGCCCCCATCCTTTCCCGTCTCTAAAGACCACGTTGTTAAAAAGGGACGTTAAACTGTTACAAAAAAAAAAAAAAAAAAAAAAAAAAAGTTTTCAAAGCTGCGTCAACAATGTAATGTGCTGTGCTGGCACTTGGTTTTTGAGGTCTAACCTTTGCGAAATGGTGCAGATACGTCGGTTTCATGATGGCTCAGGAGAGGTTTGCTCACAAAATATTGCAGAGGTCTATCATATCGGAGTTTATTGTTATCCACTACCGTAACACTAGCAGCGACATCGCTTTTTTCCCCAACAGCAGTCTAAATTTTAACCGCAGTGGGTAATTTTCCTACACTCCAACCTTCCTCCTTTCCTACACCCACCTACATTTGACCTCTACAAATTGTAACTTTAAACTCTTTCAACATTTTTGGTAAATTATTCATTTCTCTTGGTAACTTATTCCATTCCCTGACACCCTTAAATAAAAAAGATAATCTTCCTACACCCTTGTTCCTGAAATCGAGTGCCAGCTTGTGGCCATGGTCATCTTTCCCCATCCATGCATTACTTTTAATTTTTAAACCAATATCCTTTCATGCCTCATCAACCAATATACGCCTTGTACACTCCCATGACCCTCTTCACCCTCCTACTGTCTTGTAATGAATCCCATTCCAGCTCTTTCATCATATCTCTTACTGATTGCGTACTGCGATAATTTCCAGAAACAAATCTAGCAGCCCTTTTTAGCAACCTCTCCAACTTCTGTATTTGATACTCAAAATGTGGGTCCCATACTACACTACCATATTCAAGCAATGGTCTGACCAAAGTTTTGTAACCCAGTTCCTTTACTTCTCTCGTACAGACTCTCATCAGTCTCTCCAACAAGTGAAGAATTTTGAAACCTTTTCCTACTACCTGTCTAATGTGTCCTACCCAGCTAAGCTTGTTATTAAATGTAATGCAAAAATATTTAAATTTCAAGTCTTCAACAAGCAATTCTTTCCCCATCTTGTAATCATAATCAACCATTAGTTTTATATTTGTTTATCTAATAAGCTGACTCTTCTTCACACTGCTCATCACAGAACGTGGGGGTCGGAGGTTTGCCCGCTCTGCAAAGTGGGATAGGCGGCGATCTGTGGTGGATCCGACAGCGGAGTGTGCTCCAAAACACTTGTGCCTGCACCAACATAGTACTCTGCTATCAGATCTGCCACAGAGCGAGCAAACCTCCGACATCCACGTTCTGTGATGAGGCGTGGACGTCCACCACCTTGTCGCCAAGTCATGCTTTCACCATCCTTCAATCACTCTGCATAGATGCTCACTACAGTAGCACGCGAACAGCCGACCAGCCTTGCCGTTTCCGAGATGATCGTTCCCAGAGACCGCACCCACAAACTAGAGGTGGGCAAAGCGATTCACTAAAAAGAGCGGTTGTTCATTTGATCACTCAATGAAAAGAACTAGTTCTTTTGAATCGTTCACTTGCTCAGTAGCACAGTTTTATTTGAGACTTTTTTTTTTTTTAGGTCTCACCCCTCACAATCCGGTTCTTCAATAGAAATAGTAGACCTTTTTTTTTTTCTCCAGTCGACAAAACCCACGTGAGCTAGCTCTTCGTGATCTTCGGAATCAACTGATTCACCTAGAAGAACTACCGTTCACTTTTTAGTGAGCGACTGCTCACTCGCTCTTTTAAATGAATTGCTCTAAAGAACTGATTCACTCGCGAACGACCCATCTCTACCACAAACCAGCGGCCCGTAATTCAAGAGAATTGCGTGACCTGTACGTCGACATCTGGTGGCAGACAACTCCGGAAACCCGACAAGGACTTTTCGAATCCATGCCACGCCGAATCACTGCTTTATTGGGCTCCAAAGATGGAGCAACACACTAATGAACATGTATTCATAATGTTTTGGATGATCAGTGTATGTGCGTTGGAAGCTTTTTGAATGGGTAAAATCTTATGATTTCTCGTCACCAACAAGCTAATGTTAACAATATATCTGTAACTATAAGTATGACGTTTTGCGCTTGGATAGCAATGAAAGTATAGAGTATACTTGTATCTAATACTAGCTCGTACCCGCGACTTCGTACGCGTGGATTAAGATTTTTTTTGCCATAATTAAATATAGAAATTTGTTGGTAACGAAGGATTGGTCCCAAACAATATCGAGTCGGAATAGTATGACAGGAAAGCTAATACTTGCTCGTACCCGCGACTTCGTACGCGTGGATTAAGATTTTTTTTTTGCCAGAATTAAATATAGAAATTTGTTGGTAACGAAGGATTGGTCCCAAACAATATCGAGTCGGAATAATATCACAGGAAAGCTATCACTATATCATTCTACCGTCGAACCAGTCTCTTGAAGAGAATCAATTTCCAACATATTTCTTTCACCATTCGATAAGGTCTCAAAATTTCGTGACTTCAACTATTAAACATACTGGAGAAAATGTCCTGTGCTCTTCATACAGATTTTCTTGTTAAATTCCTTCTATATCGATATAGCCATTTGGTCGTCAAAACGTAACAAAGAGACAGAGATTTACTTCCGTATTTATAATAATATTACTGTGGTTCACACTCACACACTGACTGCGAATAACACCTGAAGGATCATTATAAAGTAAAAAAGTGTACACCTACAACATTGCATGACTACCTACGATTTTACTCGCATTGCACCCCTAACTTTCTAATATCTTCAGTTTAACATTCAATCCGAATAACCTACGGCCCAGGCCTGACTCTTAAGATGAAAAACAATTTTTTAAAATCTTAGCCTCCACGGAAATTTGAACCGGAGACCACGACGTTTGTAAGCAAGCGCTTTAACCACTGAGCTGCCAGTCCACTACACGGAAACACGGTACGGAGACGTTCATATCCAACGTGTCTGTCTATCGCCGTATTTCGAAGTTATGAGACAACATGTGTTATTTATACAGATAATTTTTCAACCAAATGTAGACAGTATTTTTCTCCTTGTTTCAAAGGATAAGTGTGCAAAGTTTCATCGAGATCGGATGAAAACTGTGGATTTTTATGAAGAACAAACAAACATACATTCGTCTTTATATATAAAGATATATAAATGAACGTTTGTTTGAGCGGTTTTTTTGGTCAATTTTCTTTATATAAACACAGTTTTTATCCACTTTTTATTGAACTTTCTATACGTATACTTCAAAACAAATATAAAAACATTGTTTAAGTTTTATTTACAAAACCCTAAACCCTCTCCTCCTTTTCCCCCTCACCTTAATTCCTGTCAACGTTGTAAATACACCCCACAGTATTTAACCGATTTTGATAGTACTTATCACACGTATACTTCAAAACAGGGCAGTCTGGTAGCTCAGCGGTTAAGGCGCTTACTTCCGAAAGTTTCTCTCTCCGGCCGCTTGTTCAACACCCGTGACGAGCAGGAGTTTTCAGGAGTTGTATTTGGTATGAGCTACGCCGGGACGATCCGTGGTACTGATTCCACGTTAACCCGTAGGCCCCTGAGAAAGGAATTGGCCTTTCTGCCTGTGATACGATAGCTTGGTACATCTTCTTCGGGAAGATTCGACCAACCTTCGGGTGGTGGACTGTCAGATTTTTAGTTTTTGAAGTGAAAACTTCTTTAGGCGTCTTGGGCGATTTTTGTATGGGTAATATCTTATGAGTTCGCGTCACCGACATGCTAATGTAGAGTTCTGGTGGCTCAGTGGTTAAGGTGTCTGACTGGGGAACGAAAGGTCTCCGGTTTGAACCCCTGTGTCGTCGGGGATTTTCATAAACCCTTAACCACTCATTCTCCTCTGGCATAGCTTGCTGTGTAATGAGAAGTACGCCAGAAAGCTTCCGTGGTTCGGTTTCCACGTTAAACTGTAGGTCCCCTGTACCTGGTAGCACGACCGTGTTAGGTTAAGGCGGCTAAGACAGCGAATGCGCAGCGAATAAAAACCCTGTCACCAGGTCATTACGACCACTCGGAATTATTATTATTTAATACATCTTTAGCTATAAAAATCACATGTTGCGCGTATGATATTCATAGTTTTGAGTTTTCACTTCTGTCGGCAGCCTCCAATAACTGCCAATTGTTTTTTTTTTTTTTTCTTATGGTTTCATGCCTCGTCGACTTTAGTTCATTAGAAACGGGAAGCAACTGGGGTTAAGGTACGGGAAGGATTTCGGCCACGGCTTTTAAAAAAAAATCATTCCGACATTCGGCTGGAGTGATTTGGGGAAACCATGGAAACGGGTAGTCGAACTCGCATTCTCCTGAATGCGAGGCCAAAGCTTTACCGCTCACCCACTACGCTTGGTGGTCACTCCTGTTTTTTGCTGGTCAAATGTAAAAGTGCCTCAGTAGTCCTTTCTTTCCGCAAACAACTTTTTAACAAACGCGGACGGCCGAGTTTCCGTTACACTTTATGATTGAATTTTACGAGGTGCCATGAAATTAACTACCAGCTTGAAGCATTAAAATCAATGCAGCTAAGACGCTTTCCAAGAAGAAATCGCAATTAGATACCACCATAAAAGCTGCGAGGAAACACCACAATTTCTACGTATAAGTTTTTCTGAACTTCTGGCAAGTTGACAATGAGGAATGATAAGTACTCAAGTGTTTAACTTGACTGGATCTGAGCAATTCCATCTCTTGGTTATTTCTATAAGTATAGATTATTTCACCTCTAAACCCAATAGATGGTATTAGCGTGGTGAGCCGCCAAGTAAGATTTATAATTTATCTATTATCAGAGAAAAATGTGAATTGTTGAGAGCAAATTTGCACCTGGACATTAAAGACAGTGCCATGAAACACTGTGCCGTCAACTCAGAAGGCTGAAATGTGAATTGCGTTGACCACGATCTAACTAAGTCTTTTCTTCGGGTACCCTTTGATGATGTTAATGTTAGTTGCTTGAGAAATATTATAAGTTCCCCATATCACTCCACGTAAATGCCGGCATGCTTCCTTAGGAAGGCCATATCCTACTTCCTTCCCGTTCCTTGTCTCCAGTCGTTTTCCGCTTCTAATGACCTCGACGTAGACGAGGCGTAAAGCCATAAATGTTATAGGGCTACTTAATTTCACTAGTTTAGCTGTAGTTGATGTTATGTGTGACTTAATATCAAGGTATAGTTTAAATGAGTCTCAGTTTTCAGAAAATAATGAGTCTTATTGAGTGCGTACAAAACATTTGAGTATATATAAATACATCGCAAGCAAACTCAAAAATATTGTTGATATTATTTCACTCATTTTCACTGGTTCACCAACACAAGTCGCGAGTGAACTCTAATATTACTTTATTGATTGAGGATTCATGACTTAAAACCGGGAGAGGACCGTAGGCTAGCAACGGAAGCAAATTGACTGTAGCCTTTGTGAAGAAACCATCCCGGCATTCACCTGAAGTGATTTCAGGAAACCACGGATCCGGACCAGGGTTTGAACACAAGTCCTTCTGACTAGCACGCTCAGCGTGGCCTGGGATGTCTGTTATCCCACTGGATTATTCAGTTGAGTGATCAGCTCCGTTGCGAGAAGGGCGTGTACTGTGGTTTTAACAATTTGAAGACTTCCCTAGGAAGCCTCTTGGTGTCTTAATTTTTGCCAATTTTTATCTGTCGTTATAAAAAAATAGGTTTAACACCGCGTGATTTGGGGCTGTTTCCAAAAGCGAAATCACGAAAAGAGCATTTCGTATTATGAATACAATATACGCGAACACAACGTCTGCTAATGTTGCTTACAAAAGAAAACTTTGCACACTTAAAAAAAAAATAGAACAGCTACAAGCAGAAGTGAATGTAAAGCGTCACTTTCTTGAACTATATTCTTTAGTATCAAGTGGATGGGTGTGTTTTGCTTGCTTCGTATGAGGCATACTTTTTGTTTTTCGTTACTTAATTCTGTTTAGTTAAAATTTTAATCTACAATTGCGCTTTTGGGTAATACCAAATTATTGCTGTATATAAAAAGATTAATAATGATATTAACTATGCTATCACTCTTAATAGCCACTAATCGAGAGACATAACAGAACGGAAAATATCGGTAGGTGCAATTCTAGCTAGCTGAAGAGTGTAAGATCGAAAAGTTTAGCGATCTCAAAATTTTATTGTTTGATCTTGATTTTTTTTGTGTAATTGTAACATTTCATTATTAGCAAATACTAGACACTACTACCATTGTGTATGTTGGGATTAGAGTTATAACAGAAGTCATCTTTGCGGATGTTCAACGATTGACATCCGGTCGATGCGGTTGTTTTGCGGAAGCGGATCCGGATGTGGAAAAATAAATTTATACAGGGTTAGCCAGTGAAACGGGAAGATTTAAATAAGTAACTAATTCTTTAAGAAAATTAATTTTATTTTTTAATGGTTATAAATATAAAGAAAAAAGGTAGCCATTTACTGTACAATAAGTGAAAAAAATTATTTTTTGAATATAACATTTGTCAAATGTCCTCCATTGGAATCTATGCACTGCTGCAGCCGGGCCTGGAAGTTTCTCATGAGTCATGACATTTTGCAGCATATTGACTGGTATTCCTTCGATTTCGTCCCGAATTCGTTGTTTTAGGGCTGGGATAGTTCTAGGTGGATCGTTCTGAAAAACTCTTGTTTTTAAGTAACCCCATGGAAAAAAGTCGCAGGCTGTCAAATCTGGAGAGCGAGGGGGGCCAAGGGATATCCCCGTTTCGGGAAATAACGCCGCCTGGAAAAAAAAAACATTCACAACATTCATGGCAACTCTTGCAGTGTGGCTTGTTGCCCCATCTTATTGGAACATTGTGTGTTCATTCACTGGAAAACGGGTGAGTTGTGGCGTAAGAAAGTTCTGGATCATTGCAACGTAACGCACAGAGTTAACAGTCACAGCACTTCCATTGATATCCTCAAAGAAAAATGGGCCTATGATTCCTCTTGCCGACATTGCGCACCAAACCGTCACTTTTTCAGCATGAAGAGGCATTTCATGAAGTGCGCCAGGGTTTTCCTCCGACCAGTATCTGAAGTTTTGTTTATTAACAAAACCAGACAGGTGAAAATGCGCCTCATCGCTCATCCACAAGTTGTTTACTTGGTCGACATTTTCTTCAAGTCTTCTGGCCATTTCCTCACAAAATTGTAATCGTTTCTGATTGTCAGTTGGTTTGAGAGATCGCACAATCTGTATTTTGTATGGGTGAAAATTTAAATCTTCATGAAGAATCCTTCTCACAGAAGTGTTACTTATTCCAAGGCGTAGAGCATGTTGTTTGGCAGATCGGCGTGGACTTTTGAGCATTGCCTATTGAACAGTAGCGATGTTTTGAGGGGTTCGAACGGTTTTTGCACTCCCACCTCGTTTTTTAGACGTTGATCCAGTTTGTTCAAGGTTGTTTATCCACGAACGAATTGCGTTATCCGAAGAAACAGGTCTATTGCGCGATATGTTGAAATGGCGTCGAAAAGCACGTCGCGTTTTTACCAAACTCTCACCATTCGTATAATACGCTTTAACCGCGTCGCCGCGATGTTCACCCGTCCAACGATCCATCTCAACTAAATGGCGGGACACGCAGGTGTAATGGAGCCGGCCACTATTACCCCCACCAATTACATTACAACTGTCAAGGCCATCTCCAATCTTCCCGTTTCACTGGCTAACCCGGTATTTTAGTATTTTATCAAAAATAAACTTATCCCAAATTCTACATAAATTCTCGTATCTCCGTGCCCGCTACACGTAGGTAGGATTTCACCCAAAAGTTCCGCACTTGCGGATGCGAAGCTCCGTTACATCCCTAGCTGAAGTCAAGATAACCAGTGAGTGTTTTTTTTCTTATGGCTTTGCGCCTCGTCGACCCAAGTAGCTGTTAACCCCTTCAAAGAAATCCACAATTCTGAGATTGGCGCAGCATCCGGATTTAGTTTATTGTTCAGTGTCTGAGTCCTGCAAGTTGTGCTGCCACGAGACTTGCAGTTATCACTTTGAATCGTAAGAGTTTAGTGAAACGATACGATACATCTTTCTAAAGCATAAGCTGTGAAATTTTCTTTCTGTTTCCTCGAAGCTGCCATCTGCTGCGGACCTTGGAACTGCTATATAATCCTTCTGCACGTCCTCCATCTTCGCAGTTGAAGAGCGTACAGAGACCCTGTTGTGCCTATAAACTTTCTTTGTTGACGCTGATAGCGTTTCTGACGAAGGCTGCAGCATGTCAGCCAGAAGCTTAGATTGGCAAATAATTAACCCTTAATTACCGGAAGATCCTTGTACCAGTCTAACTTCCATCACATTTCCTCTATGGAGATATCATACTTGATGCTGTAGCAGAAATTTTTCAATCCCACTCACATTGATCGTCGAACGGATTGGCAGAGGTCTGTACGTTGTACTTCGGTAGCGCTGTTCAACTATGAAAGTTTCCACAGCTTTAGTGACATTTCGATACTGCCGCAATGGCATTCGGCACAGAGATGTGTGACATATCGTCTAGAACTCAAACTCAATTTTCATAAATCGTATTATTATTATTAATTGCTAAGGACTGCATGCTTCGGTGGCAATTTCCCAACTTAACTACACTGAAGAGCCAAAGAAACGGGTATAGGCATGCGTATGCAAACACAGAGATATGTAAACACTCTCAGTACGGTTCTGCGGTCGGCAACGCCTATATAAGACAACATGTGTCTGGTGCAGGCGTCAGATTGGTTACTGCTGCTACAATGGCAGGCAATCACGATTTAAGTGTTGTTATAGTCGGTGCACGAGAGATGAGACACAGTATCTCCGAGGTAGCGATGAGGTGGGGATTTTTTCCGCACGGCCATTTCACGAATGCACCGTGAAAATCGGGAATCAGGTAAAACATCAAATCTCCGATATCGCTGCGATATGAAAAAGTTACTGCAAGAACGGGACCAACAACGACTGAAGAGATTCATTCAATGCGACAGAAGTGCAACCCTTCCGCAAATCGCTGCGGATTTCAATGCTGGGCCATCAACAACTGTCAGCGTGCGAACGATTCAACGAAACATCATAGATATGGGCTTTCGGAGGCAAATGCCCACTCGTGTACCCTTGCTGAGTGCACAATTGATGATTAGAAACATGTTGCCTGGTCTGACGAGTCTTGTTTCCAATTGTATCGAGCGGATGGACGTGTACGGGTATGGAGACAAACTCGTGAATTCATGGACTCTGTATGTCAGCAGGGGACTGTTCAAGCTGGTGGAGGCTCTGTAATGGTGTGGGGCGAATGCAGTTGGAGTGACATGAGAATCCTGATACGTCTAGATACGACTCTGACAGGTGACACGTACGTACTCATCCTGGCTGATCACCTGCATCTATTCATGTCGATTGTCCATTCCGACGGACGTGGGCTATTCCAGCAGGACAATGCGACACCCCACACGTCCAGAATTGCTACAGAGTGGCTCCAGGAACACTCTTCTGAGTTTAAACACCTCCGCTGGCCACCAAACTCCCCAGACATGAACATTATTGAGCATATCTGGGATGCCTTACAACGTGCCGTTCAGAAGAGATCTCCAGCCCTCGTACTCTTACGGATTTATGGACAGCCCTGCAGGATGCATGGTGTCAATTCCCTCCAACACTACTTCAGACATTAGTCAAGTTCATGCCACATCGGATTGCGGAACTTCTGCGTGCTCGCGGAGGCCCTACACGATGTTAGACAGGTGTGCCAGTTTCTTGGCTTTTCTGTGTATTTTACCCTTGTTTTTTATATGAAAATCATTGAGTATAGTTCCCTACCAAACTAACTACTTTAGCCCTTAACGAATTTGAATTTTAAATTCTGTCATTGTTTTTGATAAGTTATTCAGCACAACGATCGGCAATTTATTCCAAATACTACTCCCTTACTTAAGGGGGGGAAAAAAAATCTCACTCCCTTCTCTGAAATCGAGTGCCAGCTTTTTTCCACACCTTGCAAGCACCACTCATAATACTTCTACCAGTATCATTCCAGACCTCATCAGCAGTATGCGCCTTGTATGTTCCTACACTCTTCACCCTCCTCCGACCTTCAATTAAATTCCAGCCAATCTCTTTTATTATATCAGTTAAGATTGTGTACTGCAGTAATTTCCACAAATCTACCCCCTCGATCTCCTGCGTTTGATAGCCAAATTGTGCGTCCCATACTATACCAACTTATTCAAGCTGTGGTCTGAACAACGTTTCGTAACCCAGCTCCCTCACTTCTCTGGTACATCATCCTCTCCGATAAATGTACGGCTCTAAAACTTCTTCCTACCACATGTCGAAAGTATCCTACTCAGTTGAATTTATTATCAAATGTTACGTCAAAATATTTACACTTAAATCGGCCTGCAAGCAATTTTTTTGTCACCCTATAACATTGAACAAACTTCAGTTTTTTTATCTGTGGTATTTTATATTTGATTTTGTTATTTCATAAAACACAGTTCCTAATTGAAGGTGCTTTATTTTCATCAATGGTGGAGGGAACCAACATTTCGCATGTGAATCGGTTTCAAACTTACTGCTTTTGGAACAAACTTAAAAGTTAAAGAGTCCTACAGGAACTCGGTGCGTCACCTGTTTGTTATTTAATAATTGGATAATTAGAGCACAGAGAATTGTATAAGTGGTTTAATTTTATTTCAGTTTGTTTTGTTTTCTTAGGGCTCTAAGCCTCACCAACGTCGAACCTTGCTAAATGTACTATCTATATCATATTTCGACAAAGTCTTGCATGTAAAAACCTGTTTTTTTAAATAACTTTTTAACTTTTTTTACTATCCAAATGGTGATTCTTGATTTGTACTTGGAGAAACCACCAGACTGTGCGCAGAAGTTCTGGGTTAAATCCTAAACCTCACCAAAGCGGGTATGGAGTGAGGGTATACGGCGCTGTCCCGTCTCAAAAGACCTCGCTGTTAAGAGACGTTAAACAGTTAAAAAAAATCATCTGAATTAATAAACTGTTAACACATTTTCACCAGAAAGATCTTTTCTTTTTGAAAAATGATGTATTTTATCTGAAGTTCGTAACATTGGAGTACACAAATGAAACTCAAATGTTTTCTAGTGTTAGTTGAGTACACTATTCAGTAATCAACAGTTGTAATAAATCAGTATAAACGGTTTATAAAATGTACTTTCATACATTTTTCATCCTCTCCTTTACCTGATGAACCGAGCTGGCTGGTGCCATGAATGGTGTTACTCCTCAATAGCAGTTATCTTGGGAAAACTAATTGTGGTGCTTTCTTTACGGAACTGAATGTACGAGTTAGTGTTTTGCGTCGATTACTGCAGTTCAGTGCAGTGTGGTTTTTGCGTTTTGAATCATTGAAATATGACGGCAGAGGGTGAATCCAGATGCTAGCCAATACAGGCCTACTCTTCCGAAAATCATCTACGGACACAATTGGTGCACTATCTAGTGATTGGGGAATTGTGCACGATAACCTTTCATACGCTGCCGGCTAACTCCTGATGAAACTTTCTTTCACCATCAGGACTCGGAACAGCTAGCTCCGCGTCAGGCATCGGAAATCATCACTGTGCTGCAACCACCCTGTGGAGAGTGGTAATAAAACCGTTGACTCTGGCTTCGCATTCGGGAGGACTTGGGTTCGAATCCCCGTCCGGCTATCCATATTTGGGTTTTCCATGGTTCTGTCAAACAACTCCAGGTGAATGGCGGGAAGGTTCTTCAAAAAGGCCATGGCCGAATTCCTTCAGGTTCCTTGTCCCCAGTACTATTCCACCTCTAATGACATCGACGTTGACGAGGCGTTAAGGCAGAACAAAGAAAAAAGTCCTCTTGTTGGCAGTGATCTAATAATCCTCTGATCTCTTTCAAAACGCCAGCTCAATATTCTAGAAACACGGTGATAACTTTAGGTTCAGAAAATTAAACAACCGTAGGGTTCGAACCCACATCGTGGGACACAAATATGAGGCAAGTATCATCTGTGTCTACATGATGCCAATGAAGTAATAAATTCGTAGTAACATATCGGAATATTTTAATAATAAAAAAACTTTGAGATTTATCTCTCCCATTTTCACGTATTCTTTCAGAGAAACAATGAAACGTGTTTACTATAAGAGATACGCTACAGGAATTTTACCGACCTTACCGAAAAATTCTTAGGATTTGTAGCTGCAAATCATCTTTTTCCATAAGGTATGTTCCGACGAGCCATCTGTCAAAATATTGCCAGCTAGATATAACCACAATTTCTCGCAAACGTGATTTGTATTTACAGAAGCTGAGCAGCTCCGCATCTTCAAATTGAGGTATCTACGAATACAATAATTCTTTTGCACATCCTGTTGAATTCGATTTTTGCAATGGTTCTGTAGAATTTGAAGTGTGTTCTTTTGTATTTCTGGTAATATTTTAACAGATGGTTCTAGTCTGAGCATGCTTTATCGATAAACATAGATGTGCAGCTACCAATCTTAACAACACCAGTGAAAATAGTTAGTGGTAAACAACAGACAAATGTTAAATTTGAGGATTACGTTAAACATTATTAAGTAATTTGTAAAACTAAGTGCAAATTTGGCCTTCGGTGATGCCTCGATGATAGGAAATATGCGTATGGCATTAAACAAATTTTTGCATTAGCGTTATTTATTAACAATTAATGAGGCAACTACGGTAAATATGACCCACAGTATATCAAAATTTCTTTAATTTGACATTAATTGCGTAACCATAATCACGTTAATGTTGACAGTAATAACTGTGTACTCTAAACCGTTGTTCAATAAGTCCTTAGAAAAAGGTAGAAAAACAAATAAGTTTCTTTAGATCTTTTTTTTATTTTTCAGTGTAATCTTTTGTTAGTTGAAAACACTTTTCTAAATGCTTCTTCAATTTACCTATCCCCTCCGAAAAGTAGGATTTTATAAGTTCTGCAAAATGGGCACCTGTTTGGGCGATGACCTCCTTGTTCTACGTGAACCGTTGTCCACCGAGCTTTTTTTTTGTTTTTAGTTTGGAAATAGAAAAAAGTTACTGGAGACCAAATCTGGCAAATACGGTGGATGCTGTAATAATTCGAACTTTAATTCCATAATTTTGGCCATCGTAACTGTGCAGGAGTGCACCTGTGCATTGTTCTGATTAAAAATTATCTTTTTCTTTACCAGATGAAGGTTTTTTAATAGATTTCTTTGCTTAATGGGTGCAATAATGACACATGCGAGATCCAGTCATTGTTTGTCTTTTCCCCAAGTAATCGATGTAGATGATTCCATGTACATCCTAAAAAACTAGGGCCATTACCTTGCCGGCCAATTTCACCATCTTCACCTTCTTCTGAGCCTGTTCTCCTTCAAAAACTTACTCTTTAGACTGTTTCTTAGTTTCTGGAGTATGGTAGTGTATCCAACTTTCGTTCACAGCTTATTTTTTTTTTAAACTGCTTTACGTCTCTCAACAGCGAGGTCTTTAGAGACGGGAAAGGATGTGGGCAAGGAATGGGAAGGAATTCGGCCATGGCCTTTTAAAGGAGGTATCCCAGCATTTACCTGGAGTGATTTGGAAAACCATGGAAAACCCAAATCTGGATGCCCGGACGGGGATTCGAACCGCCGTCCTCCCGAATGCGATGCCAGAACGCTATCCGTTACACCACCACGCTCGGTCCATCATTCACAGCTATTTATCTATGGAGAAACTAGTTAGGGTTGCGACAGAAAAGCGCGAAAACAGCCTTGAAGTCGACTACACAATTGCGCTTATTCTTTAATCAGAGAAAATGCGGCAGCCAAAATGCAAAAAAATTTCACACTTAATGTTTTGTGCAAAATTGAATATACCGTACCTTGAAATATGCCTGTGGCCTCTACTATTTTGCGCACTTTGATTCGTCGATCGCTTAAGACCATATCGTGAATTTTGGCAATGATTTCTGGGGTAGTCACTTCCTCTGGACATACCGAACATTGTTAATTTAGTGTGGATGTTCGGCAATGTTTAAACTCAATTACCCAACTGTAAATAGTTGCAGACGTAGGAGCAGATGTACCATGAACTTCATCCAACTCAGCTTAGATCTCTTTCGTTTTTAAACCTTTTAAATAAAAGTGTTTAATCACCGCTCGAAACTCTGATTTTTCCATTTTTCTCAATGAATAACAGTTGTCTGCTTCAACCGACAATAACAATAAACCCACGTGATAGAGGTAGCTGAGATTTTATGTGCCATCTAGTGAGTAATGATGCCTACTAATAAAAATAGTTTTCGACACTGCGCGCGCCATCTCATGGATTTTCGAAGGACTTATTGAGCGATCCTTAGCAAGATTCAATTTATTTCTATCAATGAGTACAAGTTCACATATTACACCTTCATGGAGTGAATAGATGAATGGCTTTTTGGTATTAATTTTTCAAGCAATAAATTTCCAACATATCGCTTTCATATAGTGAATTTAAAGTTGTAGAAAATTAACTACATTTCTCTGATGCGCTGGAAAGCACCTTCGACCGTTCCGGAAGCCGTAAAAGTAATACTCATTAGGCACTGCGGAGATATACCTTTTTTTTTTCCTTTTTGAAGACGCTTTCACCATGAGGACTGGTTGCGGCGCTTTACCCGGATTCACTCTCAGCTAAATAATTGTAAATTACCTCCGCGTTTCTTGATGAGAGTGTGTGAAAATGTCACTTCAGCTTAAAAATTGACCACAACTGTTTTCTCCGCTTACTTTACTTTCTCGACCGTGACCTGCAAGAGGAGAGAGTGGACAGCTTGATTACCTTGAACCTGTCCTGCCAGGCCACGCAATACTGGGAGCGTCGGACTTTCTTTCAGATACGCTCGCGGATCTGTCCTTGTTTCTCCCCGGGAATAACGACCCTCGCTGAGCCGAACATGCGTCCATAAACCACGTAGCTCCATTTTGGCCTCCTGTTAACCCCCCTCCCCCCACGTAGCCCGACGTGGCTTTTGTATCTACCCTCCCCCCTCCCCCACGTAGCACGTAGCTTTTTTCCCTATTGATTCCAGAAAACACTTTGTACTGGTTTCTCTGGTCATACTATCGTAAATTACATACAAAGGTAATTAAAGGACGGAAATAAATATTTACATGCTGCTGTGTGTTCTGTACCTCATTTTACCTGTGACAAATAATATGAATGAAAATCCCCCCACGTAGCTTTCCAGCCAACCCCTTCCCCCCTTCTCTAGACAGAGCCACGTAGTTTATGGACGCTCCCTAACGAGAGAAGCACTGTTTCAGATTCATAAGATTGGTCAGCTATAATCATTCCTGCCCTCCAGTTACGATATAATGAACTAGTAGAAAATCTCAAGAGGAAGAAAAAATATCTTTTTCTTTTCCGGTGTCCTGATTCAATGTAAGCTTCATGGCCCTATAGCATCATAAAAACACAACATTCCGACAGCATAGCCAGCTATAGAAACATTGTGTTTTTATTACGCTATCCGGCTTAACACCCGTTTAACACCTTGTTTAAGCTGCTCATCTACAAAAAAATTTCTCCTGTAGGAACTGATAATCGCGTCAGTTCCATGCATCTACCTGACGCTATGTGTGAAAAACGTACTAGTAAAGATTTTTTCTTTGTATGGACTATTTATGTCTAATGATGGTAAGTTTTGCAATGATGCACAGCTTATTTGTTTATTTCCGAACGTGTATTAATAATGCCTTAGTCGGAGACTAGCCCAAGATTCACCAGTGGGTATGACACAGGTCTGCTTTGGCCGTACAGGCGTTTGCTGATTATTCTATAATGTAATATTAAAGAAATTAACAAAAAGCTGTTTGTCAGATTATGAGGTAAAACTATATGTCAGAAAATGTTTCAATTTCGGCTCTAGGGTGTCAGGATTTTGTAAAGTTTTTGGGAAAACTTGCGAAAATTTTTATTCACCGTATTGAACTGACCGTAAACCGTTAATATTATATTTATTCGTAGTGTTTTGGTTTTGTATGTTGGCATTGAGACTGAAGTGCCAAATGTTTCTTTTAAGGAGACAATGAGTGTATTGTGGCATAACTTTCTTTGAATTACATTGCTTAATAATATTTACCGCAGTTATGTTTTCTGGTAGCCAAATGGTTCATATCTCATTAAAGAAGCAGCTTGATAACCCTTTTCAATGAGAGGATAGTTTCATAAATAATAATTCACAAAGATTTTTATTTCACATTCATATAAGAATGACGTTAAAAATTATACATGGACTTCCTTCCAAAGAAACCAAGGCACATACAAACGATGATAGTGCAAGTTCTCTCCAACATGTTACTCGAGCATCTGCGCTATGCCACAGGGGTACGTCATGATATTTACAAACGGTGAAAGTTCTCGAATTCTCCAAAGAAACCGACCAATTGCAGCAGTAAAACAGTTGCTAAAGGCTTTTTTTTAACTTATGGCTTTACGCCTCGTCGACGACTAAGGTCATTAGAGGCGGGATGGGACTGGGGACAAGGAACGGGAAGGAATGCGGCCATGGCCTTTTTGAAGGAAGCATCCCGGCATTCGCCGGGAGTGATTTGGTGAAACCATGGAAAACCCAAATCTGGATGCCCGGACGGGGATTCGAACCGGCATCCTCCCGAGTGTGAGGCCAGAACGATAACCGTTCACTCACCACGCTCGGTAATTGCTAAAGGGTATTGCAAACAATTGGTTATTATTAAAATGTTCTTAAAACAATCCAAATAATCTTAATTGCAATTAGAATTTAGTGATGATAATAAGTTTTGTTATTATTAGAGGAAAGTGCCCTCCCCCTAAAGTAATCCCCTGGTCTCCTGACTCTGCAATCTCCTGAACTCTAGCAGGATCAAATGTGAATAGTAGTTTAAGATTCTACCACTCTGTAACAGAATGCTCGCTTCGCCCGCTTCATTGGTTCATTAAATCGTCATTAAGTGCTTTGGCAGTAGACAAACTTTTTACATACTGCTATATTTTTTAAAATTTCTCCTGGATATGGGCAGGTTAGCCTTCCGATTTACATATACCCTTAAATGATAAGGTTTTGTATTAATATTTATCAATAACCTGTTTTGTTGAGAATTTTCATTAATAATCTATTGGGTTAACAAAATACAGGCTTAGTTGCGCAAAACGGGCCTAAACCGGACCCCTTATTTTTTTACGCTTGAATTCAAATATGGAACGCAATGCTTGCATTTTTACTTTCATGTTATCTACGCCTTATAAAGCTAGTTGATGAAAGTTAAAATAGCTAAAGAAGTGAAGGAAGCTCAACAGCTAGAACGTAATCGTGTTGGAGGATGCAAAAGCAGCCGCGGCCAGGGGCATGGGTCAGCAATAGGGACTCAGAAAGAACGTGTGAAAAGGAACATTAATTTTAATAAAAATGTGAAAGAATCAAGCACTGTGGATGAAAACATCGGAATTGGAAATTCTCCCGGGAGTGTCCCCTTCCAAAGATAATGACGGTTGATGCATGTTTTGCGGCAGGAAATTTTTTGACGTTTCAGGATGGGAAATTTGGATGATGTGCGTTATATGTTTAGTGTGGTCCCATGTGGATTGTGCTGGGGCTCAAAAGGATGTTTCCGTCTGCGATTTTTGTCGCTAAACGATTTAATTCTTTTACGTAGTTACTGTGTCTTCATATACCCTACATATATGCTATATTTGTATATTTTTTAAAAAAAAAAACCTGTAATTGTTATATTTCACTTTAAAATATGTTTTCTGTGATTCAATGCCATTTTCTAATTTTGTTTAGCGTTATTTCGTTAATTTTTATGAGAGGTCCGGTTTAGGCAACTATTTTTGATATCGCCAAACTGTAGGGTTTTTTTAAATAATATTGTTTTGGTAATGATTTTTGATTATATTTTTTAAATATTATATTTTTAGAAGAAAAAAACAAAATGGGGTTCCGTTTTTGGACACTTTGATAAAAAAAAATTTTTAACAACTAAAATTAAGACAAAATATGGTAGTAACTACTGATGTACCTAATAGTACATTTTAATTAAAATATTGAAATCTGGTGGTAAATATTACAAATACTAATAATATCACTCACAACTATTTTGCATATCACAGCGTAGTCTCGTATATTACTGTATCAACGTCACATAAAGCACAGTAAATAAATTATTCTCCTTACCTAACTTAAACGATTAATTAAAGCAGAGAGTGGTTGCTATATTAGTTCCCCTCTTCAGATTCTGGCAGCCTTCATATACCTGTAAAAGGCTAATCGATATCTTCTTGAAATGATTTAAATATTCCTAACACAAATTGTTATTTCATGAATCAAATTAAATATACGTAATAAAGGTACAGTATTCAACATATGTACAGTTGACATATAAGAATAATAAGTCGTACCGTGCATTTACTCACACCATGAATATGTACATAAAAAACACCCTATGATACACCACTTACTTACAACGCTCATGCCATATTCTTAAATCAACATTTTATCTTACTAAAACACTTTTATACATATCTTTATTACTGCATTTTGCAACTTAAAATCTGGAACAATGTTTATATACACTGAAGTGCCAAAAGTCATGGGATACCTCCTAATATCGTGATGACCCCTTTTGGCCGGTTAAGTGCAGCAGCCCGAAGTGGCATCGACTTAACAAGTGGTCGGAAGTCCCCTGAGGAAATATTCAGCTATGCTTCCTCTACAGCGGCGAAAGTGTAGCCGGTGCCGGACGTTGTGCACGGACTGACCTTTCGACCATTCCCACACATGTCTGGTGATGTAGGTGGAGAAATCATTCGTTGGAATTTTCCTCAAATCAATCGTGAACGATTTTGGCTGGGTGGCATGGCGCATAGACTTTACCAAACTGATACAAAGTGATTAAAAAGTTATTTAAA
The DNA here is from genome assembly GCA_031002005.1 of Vandiemenella viatica. NCBI lineage: Eukaryota > Metazoa > Arthropoda > Insecta > Orthoptera > Morabidae > Vandiemenella > Vandiemenella viatica. Next base: position 98,749,115 of record CM061921.1, on the reverse strand, counting down.
TGCCTTGAGATGAACTTTGTATTAAATAAACCATTTGAATACGTCGAAATAAAAAATAAATTTATTTAATTACTGCCGACGTACTAAAAGCCTGTAAAATGTGATTTTTATTTAATTTAGATAACATAGAACGATTTTTCCCTTGCAGCTGTACAGGGCGTTCGCCGGGAAACGCAACCCACTGTTAGCGCTACAAGGAAGAAACTGCTCCCGGCGAGCGAGCGCTCAGTTTCCGGCATTGTTCGACCGTCGGCCGCGGACTATTTCATAATAATTACGCTTCATAAACTTCATAAACTTGTGTGCTAAGCATTTAAATGTGACGTAATTCATTAGCTTACCTTATAAAAGATGTTGGAAGTGTTGACCCTCTTGTGTAATGCACATTTCACATCTTCTGAACATATTTCGAGACACACGCTGCCCTAACTGACTTAATGATTTTTTTGGGTGACTGTTCTAGTCGAAAAGCGATATCGTCAATTTTCTCCTCTGTGAGAATACGGTTGACCGACAGTCTCTTTTTGTTAAAAAATGAACCCGTTTCTCTTACTTTTTTAACCAGACGCAGAATTGTTGATTTAGCTGGCAGTAAAGCGCCAGGAAATTCGCGACGAAATTTACTGCGACACTTTTTAAACGACATCTTCTTCTCATATGTATCGTAGAGAAATATTCTTTGTTGCAAACTGTAACGTACCATAATTTTACTCACACTCAAACACGGTACAGATTAATAAGAGTATGAAGCCCCAAACCAGCCAAACCGCAAAGAAACGTTTATTCACAACACTGATTAATAAGAGACTGAAGTCACAAACTATCTACAATGCAAAGAAACCGTTCTTAACAATGTAAGGGTCACTGCACTGCACTGTTGGGGCAGCGGAGGTGTTAAACAGTGCGGTGATTCACGGTGGCGTGTGGCGGAAACTGCTGGCTCCACTGACCGAGTAAGTTGCCGACGGCAACAGACTGGGAGGGTAGCGTTTTCCGGCGAACGCCCTGTATTATGATAATGTTGATTATGTGCACACATTATTACGAACTCCAGTGATAATACTTGAACTATATTGACCTAAATTTGTTAAACATGTGAAGAATTAATATAATGAACTCGGGTGAGTAGCAAAGTCCACTGTTACCATCTTCTGGTGAAGATGGTGACAGTGATTTGGATCGCAGAAATATCATGTGTAAATACTCCGTTAAATCGCAAGTCACCGGAGAACATAATATTAATTGTCAACGCTAAAAACTTCGTTCTTATATATGTGAAGAATTCTTATAAGAAAATTAACTGAATAAGCTCTCATAATTACGTCATACATCGAACAATATCTATCAGCGCATACTGAATACGAAATATTACTTTTGTTACTCTTACTTAACTGATAATAATCTTAAATAAGGATTTTTACAGTACCGATTCGCAATTAAAATTGCGGAATATATTATCTTAATGTACCCTTTTACGAGTTGTAATGCAAGATTGGAGTAAAGATATATAGACTGCATTCGCCTTGAAATTTCGCACCGATTTACTTCTCTCGCATATGAAGTCTTCATTAATTCTTTTTTTTAATATGAGAGTAAACGAACAACTGAAATTTAACAGGTTCAAAAAAAATAAAAAATGTACTATGGTTTTATCTGGACATTTGGGAGATCAAATTCGTGGCGAACAAAAATTTTGACAAATTCTAGGAGTATGTTTGTCTAAATGACAGGGCCTTCAAGACTATCATTATCAGCTACAACTTTTGCATGATGAATGAATACTACGTCTTCAACCAAAAATCACTGGAATTTTACATTTTCTACGCGAAATTATGTTGCACATAGTACAAAGCGTGTTGTGCACATGAACCATTTGATTCATACCAGTTTTGTTATTAAAGTTAATATATGTAAGACTGGAGATTTTCTCGGCGTTGTAAATGAATAAAATTTTCTCGGGTAGTTAATATATGTTTGATGCGTATTATAAATAAACAAAATTCTCATGGCATTGCAACTTAATGATAGCATCTGTCGTAACAAGATATACAGTTTAAAGCGAAATCCAAAATTAAAAATGCTGCACATAAACAAAACAAAGCTTTGCTTGAGGTGAAGGTCATGTTAAATACTCATAAAAATACCCTTGCCTGGGAGGCTTTAAGAACCAAGTCGAGCGCTTTAACCACTGAGCTATCAGACCGCTTGTTTTGTTAACTCGAGACTTAATCTTATGACTTGCAAATATTTATTTTTGGTGGTAAAATAATATGAAAATCTAAAGAAACTCGTCAACTTATCAAAATCAACTTTCGCTGAATGTCTTAAGTGCCTTTATCCAGCATTTTTACGATTTTTAGTCATATGGTTAGAAAATTTGAGAGGTGGGGAAGGGGCTACTGTTGAAGACTCTTGGAAAGTCATACGAAAATAGGTAGAAGTATCAAAACATATTTATTGCATTTTCGATTACCACACTGGACGGGGTTCGCGGAAACTAATTCATCCCCTTTATCTGTTAGGGATCAGTGTGCCAGGGGAGCGCACACTGTACAACCAGTGATGCCAATTTATCATTTTTATGGCTAAATTTAGCATATTTTCAAGTGATTTAGCATCAAAAAATTCAATTTAGTATATAGCAAATGCTTTAGCTTTTTTCCTGATACGTAAACGATTTTCTTGGAGTGATAAAATTTTATTATTTATTAGAATAATATATCACAATGAATCACTATTAATTATTATTCATTTTAAGTTGATTGTTTTATACATTTTACAAGTGTAAAGCAAGGATCTCCATAATGAGATTTAACAAAGATTTTTTTAGCAAATTTAAATAAATCAATTTTTATAAAACATTAAACATGTATTATTTAATCTTATTTTTAACTAAAATATGTATTTAAGTATCGTTTCAGATAATTTTCAAGATAAAATTTACAGATCACGATATGTGTCTGACAGACGGAAGCTAATTAATATTTTATTGCATGATTCATATATATGTTTGTTTTTTCGGTAGGGTTAAATTTTGATAGTCGTTTTCCGGTAGTGATAGAAAATGGTAAAGTTGCCTGAAGGTAGTGTTTCATTTTGGTAAAGATGTTTGGGGATATAGAATTATTCTAGTAAAGTTTTAATTTGGTAGGTTTACGATTTGCTTGACATGTTAATGGTAGGCTTGTAATTGACAGAGAACGAAAGTGGCAGACATATTTGCGGTATTTATTGCGTTTGGTAGAGATTCTCGTGGTTGAGTTTGAATGCTGCAGGGTTCATAAATGGTTGTAGGCGATTTGGGCAGTGCAACTTTGCACTGCTACCTGCCATTCGGGAGGACCGGGGTCAAACCCGGTTCGGCGATCCTGTCTGAGGTTTTCCGTGGTTTTCCTCAGACACTCTAGGCGAATGCTGGGATGGTTCCCTACAAGGCCATGGCCGACCTTTCATCCCCCTCCCTCCCCGTAGTGTAGTAGGCTGAAAAGAATCTCCGCAATTCTCCAGCAGCCTTCAGCTGGGAGGAATGAAATAGCAAAAAAAAAAAAAAAAATTTCTATAGTCACCAAGGCGTAAGGCAGACGGCAATACAACGTTCCACCCTGAAAGGCGTCAGGCTCGGCGACAAACCTGTCACATTCCTGACATGTCGCATCCTGGAGAAAAAAATGCCGTTCCTACAATAGCGAGATACGTACTAGGAAGAACAAGAAGATACGGATCTGTTTTGCGGCCAGTTAGACACATCCCGTTGCGGAATTTCACCAGACACAATGCAAACCCGACGGAATTAAGAAACTTTGAAGAATAAGGAGTTGGGGAATTTATTGGAGTCCTGTTTTTGTCGTTTTGGTTACGGAATTCTATCATAATGATCTACAGGATTTCAAGCGGATTCTTTTCATATACCATTTTATGCAATATTTACAACGGCTATCATGTTCCAGTGGAAAAAAGATAATGAAAACATAATTTCGTGGGATTGCACACGCACACGCAACACGGAACTTAAAACAAAGTTATTTTTTAATTTTTAAAAAAATCTAGTCAATTGTATTTTGTACTGAAATATTGCACACATGACGCAGCTTATTTTTCGAACTTTTTAAGATGATGTTTCATCAACTATTGTAACAAGAACACTTTTCATTTCATATAATATTTGGACTTAATTTTAAAAAATCTTTAATAGTCTTGTTTTCATTTTTGGTTTAACACATTTTTTCACTGTCAGTGTTAGTTTTGTAAAGAGATTAGATACAAACAGACTACGATCATTTCACGGTAGTTAAATTTTCCTACTGACCACACGAATATATTGGCGATGGTCCGTAAAATTTAAACTAAGATGACAGTTGTAAGAGTCGATTTCTTTCAGAACATGACTTTCTAAACATTTTTTATCCCAAATATCACATCTGCTAGAGTTATTCGTTGGAGATTTAACAATGCGATATTACATATATTGTCTTAGAGTCCTTATACTAATGATCACTTCGGATATATTTGCCTTTAGAATTTTCTTTGAGTCATTACTCATCCACTTTCGTATCAGCAGCACCTAGAATCTTTGTCATCTTAACCCAGTGATCTCGAATCTACCGATTTTTCGGTATTTCTACCGATATGGGGTCTGTCCTACAGAAATACCAAAATGCAACGATTTTTACACGATATCTGAGAATACAAAGAAATTTTCCTGATTTTTCCCCCGATTTTACATTTTCAAGTTGGCAATCAATTAATTTATGTTATACGGGGAATTCGTCGATAGATTTTATGCTAAGTAGTTACCTATTGCGGAATGTTCCCGATATCTTTTGGGGAATACACTTGTGCCTTAGATTATCGATATTTTTAGCGGAATCCCGAGCCAATTCGCTTGTCTATATAAACGGAAATTCTGACTTCATTTGTCCATTAGTTTTCATCGATTAGAAGAGAAACTTTCTCTGAGTTACTAAGTCAAAATATCGGCAGTTGAAGAATCGAGAGCAAGAGCGAGTGTAAAAAGAAAAAATACCTACAATTTTAACGAAAAGTGTGAGAAGAAGAATTTTCAGATTGCCTGCAAAAACTATGCTTTTTGTAAGAATTATAAGTGCGTTAATATTACATCAGGCAAAGACGTTCACAAAAAAACAATTAAAGAATATAAAATCACAAATAACGAACATTTTTTATATGGAAGCTTGCCAGCAGACAATACAATGAAAGGGTTAGACATAATTGAACCATCAAGTTAAGCCCATCTTTGAATGCAAGTTGGAACCAAAATTTTCTCTTCTAACTTTTGGTGGCAACTTGTCGTCCAGATACGGCAGTAGATTGCCCTCAGTTTGCTGCACAGTTTTATGTCAAATTGGTAGAAAGTCTTGGAGTTTCAAGTTTGGTAGTCAAATTGGTGTCGAACGGATAGAAATTCTAGGACAGAAAATCTCGCCCAGCAAATTATGATTAATGGGGATGTATTTTTTTCATATACCGATTTTGGGTGCAAATATACCGATATTTGTGGGCAGCTCTACCGATTTCGCTTTTTGTCTTAACCTGGTCTGTAGAACTGACATAAAAGATAGATTCTTTAAAATGTTTTTCAACCCCTGTATCCCTTCGTGAATTATCAGTCTTGATGAACTAGCCCAGTGACTGATTTATATTCTTTTTCTCTGAAGATTTTCCTTACGTGATATCACGTAGTGTGTTCTCGACTCACCGTTACGGTGAGTAACGAGAATGAAAGCGCAAACGCGTTGCCACTTTCATTCACGGAGTCGCACTGCAATCATGACTGTTACGAGCCCGTAACAACCTGCTGTTTGTGTGTTGCATTGCTTCTCTGACTTAAATCGTCGAGTCACAGTTTTTAATAATTCATCTCTGACACTTGACTTGCTTTTCCCATTACGGTACATAGATGGCCTCGATACGAAAAAATAGCGCAGGAAATTGACACACAGTTATGTAGGGTGTAAACGGAGTTAGGACTTATTCAGAAATTAAAATACAGTGCGTGGTAGCCAGCCTCGGTAGTGTAGGGGCTCCGCATAATGAGGGTCGCCGGTTCGAGTCCGGCCGCGGGCATAGGTGTTTAAGTGTTGTGTCTATGAATGACATGTCCGTCCTGTGGTGTGTCTAACCAGCTGTATGGCCTAAGCTACCGAAAGCCATTTTATTAAAAAAGTGCATGGTATTACGTTTTAGTTCAAGATTTTAATTTTCAGAGGTGGTATTTTGCAGAAAACCAAATTTTTTTACAAACCGAGCGTGGTGGGCGAGTGGTTATTGCATTCGGGAGGACGCCGGTTCGAATTCCCGTCCGGGCATCCAGATTTGGGTCTTCCATGGTTTCCTCAAATCACTCCAGGCGAATGCCGGAATGGTTCCTTCAAAAGGCCGAATTACTTCCCGTTCCCATCCCGCCCCTAATGACCTCGACGTCGACCAACCGTAAAGCCATAAAAAATTGTTAGAAGTCGGAATTCAGATTTAACATGGTGTCGTGAGATACCGGCTGTTGTGGCAGTCCTATTCAACTTTAAGTTGTTTACCACATTGAAATAAGATGCCGTGCTTTGACTTTCGTAGCTTCGATACAGAATATACTTTTGATTTCAATGAAAAGGAGGTTCATTACATAAAACTATTTTCTTTGTAGAAAGTATTTGCGAAGAGCTCGTTTAGTTTATAACGGAGTCCTTTATTTAGTTGAAAAACACATATGTTTAACAGTCTCGTTGGTTACATTAAACCGAGCGGGGCGGTGTAACGGTTAGCGTTCTCACCTCGCATTCGGGAGGACGGCGGTTCGAATCCCCGTCCGGGCATCCAGATTTGGATTTTCCATGGTTTCCCCAAATCACTCCAGGTGAATGCCGGGATGCTTCCTTCAAAAGGCCATGGCCGAATTCCTTCCCATTCCTTACCCCCATCCTTGCCCCCCATCCTTTCCCGTCTCTAAAGGCCTCGATGTTAAAAAGAGACGTAAAGCAGTTACAAAAAAAAAAAAAAAAAAAAAAAAAAAATTTACATTAATGCACCACCGTAGATGTGACCAGAGCAAAGTTAAACACTTGTTGTAGGTTACTTGCCGGTACTATTCCCAGACACATAGATCTTGTTCGTTGCTAACAACAGCATAATTTATTGAAACATCTTAACGTAAGTAATGTAATTGAGATTAACCTTCATCAACACAAAATTAAATTATTCTCACTCAATAAATGCTACTTTTCTGTAGTTACAGAACGCACGCTCACATTTTACATCTGCATATTTAAATACATTAAAAATGCAAACCATCTGATGATGAGCATCTTGCTCGAAACCGGTAATGGTTAAATAAACATAATAACAACAAATTGTAACCAGTTGTTGCTTTCAATATCAACCCAAAAATTTTTTTTTTCCCTTCCCCATGTCTCGTACCAGTCTTCTGTTCGAATCCCTGTTAACATCAATAACGTCAAACAAAGTTATTTATACGCTTGTCACAAATCGACCGTATATATTTACAAGAGAATAAAATATAATTTATAAAATCTCTTTTTTTTTTGCCTTTACGCCTCGTCGACGTCGATGTTATTAGAGGCGGGTAAGGCCTGGGGGCAAGGAGTGGGAAGGAATTCGGCCATGGCTTTATGAAGGAATTCGGCCATGGCTTTATGAAGGAAGCATCCCGGCATTCGCCTGGAGTAATTTGGGGAAACCATGGGGAAGCCAAATCTGGATGCCCGGACGGGGATTCGAACCCGCGTCCTCCCGAATGCGAGGCCAGAGCGTTACCGCTCATCCATTACGCTTGATAGGAATATCTTCTACAGTTTTCATCAGATGAAGAGATATTAAGAACGGAGTTCTTTGATCCTCTGATCCTGGAAACTAAAACTTAGAATCTATGCGTAGATACCTGCAAAATACGAGTATCTGAGTTTTTTTTAATGCAACAGACAGTACAAATTAGTCATATCGCAGATTTGATGCTTAAAGGAAATTAAGTGAATTGTAATGGTATGACTTTTCCTTTCCTAAGTTTAACAACAAGAGGAATTATACAATGATAGAACAGTTACAATTAATGTATCTAAAGAAGTGGGTAGTGTTATAGACAGAACCGCTGATTATTGTTAAAATATTTTTAAGATTATTTTTACATCTAATGAAAAGGACTTAAAAAGTATCATGTTGAGATTAGTCCTGTTTTTTGGCTGGATTACTAATTATTTTTTTACATTTTGTTACAGGAAAAGCAGCCAACAGTCTTGACAAGCAACCTTTTTAAAACAGCCCTGATTGAGAACCATCATCCACGTATAGTTAAAAGAATAAAAATTTGATACATTAAAACACAAAATAACTACAGTCTACTGCAAAAGGCAGAAGTTACAGCAAGATCTGTGTTTATATTAACATCTTGCTGTCTTGATGGCTTAGTAAGCATTTGGGGGTATGTGACAGGCGATGTGTATGAACATTATAAACACTTTTTTTAAATATCTGCTTACAAACGCCCTTTCAAATAAACAGAGAACAACTGAGTGCCGAGTCCCACAGACAACAATGCTAAAATGGCGGTTTGGAAAGTAATAATCTTTATCGTTGTTACTGTAAGCCATACCTCGTCGAAGAGTTCTAGGGGTATGAATGACTATCTGCAGTCGGAGAATTTACTGTTTGGACCGGTGGATCCTTCTGGTGGACTGTATAAGGTAGCACTCACACAGAAAGGCTACATACAGGTACGTCTCCAATGTATTTGTTTACTTCTATCACCATACTCTCACATCTAACAAGTCTCATAATATGCGTTCTGAATGTTACAGTTCCTGAAATATGAAGTAAAGTTCCCCCAGCTTCAAGACTTCGCATTTTGTTTATGGCTTCGGTCTGATAACTTCACCCATTCTCATCCAGTATTCTCATACTCCCGTAAGTATGGAGAGAGTGAAGTATTACCTGTCTGATTAAAACCAAACAATGTTCTGGTTTCTTTTTTCTCTCATGGTAATAATGTGAGATACGATGATATATAATAAAGATTCTGGATGCACTTAGATGTAGCACTACGCCTATGAAACAGATAGAGAGGCCACTTAATTTCTTAGCAGTTCTATTATTGTTTTATGAGTGTAAACTAGTATGTACAAAATTTTATGTTCTTTTTGTGTTATACATAATACGAAAGAAGAAGATGGCGAAAACCGTTACTTGTAATTGAAAGATTTCAAGTGGACCGCCATACGACGAAACAATCCCCTATCAGAATGCACTTTCAGTATGAACTTTGGTGTGGTTAGGGATCTAACCCTATCAATTGACATACAGTATGAAGATTAGGAAACGTGCGCCATTAGGGGCGTCCATTAATTACGTGACTTAAAAAATAGGCGGGTGGGGGGGGGGGGGCGGCAAAATCTCACTTAAAAATAGGGGGGGGGAGTTGATAAAAATCTCACGTCAGCTCTTTATTTCAGTTTACCACCCTTCAAAGAGCAGTAAAGCTGTAATAAAAAGGTCTAAAAAATTATGAGGTCAATCTCACTTTGGGGGAGGGTAAGGGGGGGGTTCCCACCAGAATTCCCCAAATCTCACCAAGGGGGAGGGGAAGGTTCAAATTTAAGAAAAAAACACCTCACGTAACTACCTTTCCTAGCGACTTGGTCATGAAAACTTTCCCCACCACCAGCTAAAATCCGGACACAACAGTTACTGCATCTAGAACACGATGCCCGTCGTCTGACTCTGAAAAAATAAGAAGTTTAGTATTGTAAACAGAACCGCTAATTATTGCCGATATATTTTTATAAGATTATTCATGCATTTAATAAAACTGGCTTAAAATATATTATTTATTATTATTATATCCATATATATAATATAATTAATGTACAGTATATATTATTAATATGCGATGGCCATGTTCTTGCTGGTCCACTAAACCTAAACCTTAGACCTGAATATTGTTTCATTTCTAAAAGTAGCCTCTCTATTGTATTTGGATAAGGAAACTTAAAAGTTGAAGAAACTATGAGCACTTTAATAATGTCCTCATTAACAGTTGAAAAACTGCAAGAGACAGAACGGTTATGCTCCAGGCCTGAACTAAACTAAATCATGGACGCACCGTTTTGATTTAGGTTTTTAATTGTTTTGAGCGATTCCAGGTGAAGTATGTTGTGAGGGCCGACAGCATTCTCAAGGTTGAATGCTGACACATCTAATTAAACTCTTTCTTCATTTGAGTCTGCTTAAGATTGTTTTGTGCAAAACGTATTTGAGTAAATTTCTGAGAAAATGTATCCATCCATACACATGTCGGAAAGAAGTATTGTAAATATATGTGTATAAAGCAAAGAGAAGCGCAAACAGGCGCATTCAAAACGAATGAAGGCGTTCTGGGCCCAAAAGAAGACGAAACTCGCTGCCAAATGCACAAAGGCTTAACGTGCTCCTAGTTCGCCTCAACGAATAAATAAAGCAATGTTTGGCTTATTAGGCACCTACGTTTTATTTCTGCATCATTTGTGCTTTGTTAAACTGAAAGCAGGTTTCATTTTCACAGTCAGTACCTCAAAGAACGTAGACACAAGCCTCAATTAAAATCACTCACGCAAAAGGCAGTTATTGAACCAGCGATTTTCGGAATTTTTATTAATTTGTAGACGAAGCAATGTCGAAATGAACAAAACTGTTGAAACAGTACTGTAACGTTGCAGATTGCTGGTACGATAGTTAAATTTTCACCAAATTATTATTAGTTAAAAATATAGTTATAAGAGGGGTGGCATGGGTCTTTTATCAAAAATAACAATGTAACTGTTAATCATTCACAAAACTGCGTCATCTTATAAAATGATAAAAGTAGTCCGGGATAATATTGCTGTAAAGAATCAAACGTCATTAAATACTAATTACTAAACCAACTTATCACAGAATTATTTTTAAATCTTCCAAACAAATTGCAAATTAATACTTGTTTAATGGAAATATTTTTAAATTGTGGAACAATTTAACATTCCCCTAGCAGGTCATAGATGTTTCTAAACTTTAAAGTAATGAGACTTTCAGGATGCTGGCCAATAGGGTGCTCTGGGTCATGTTTTGTCTTGCAGTGAACAGTATAAATCGATGTTAGAATACCATATTGTTGAAGGCCGGTGACTGATGAATAGGTACAATCGAACTATCCATCGCTTAAAGTTATCGACCTTGATATACCATCTTCACCTCGGCAGCTACAGCAGTGGGTTGTTGAATGGTGAAGCGGCGTCGGAAGTAACAGAGAAAGAGTTCCTAGTGCAGCAGCGTACACCAGAATTGCTAATTGTCAGGTATCTATTAAATTTTGTAACTGCGTCACAAAATTTGTTCTCAGAACCGCGAGTTAGATTAAATAGTATTGCGTATCGTTTCTGTTGTCAGTTTCTATGTTAATTCAAGCAAGAAAGTAGATTTTCACAGTTTTTAAGATAGTATTTTCTGTTGCATCAGTTTTGAGCATTCGTCTGGAGTAATATCTCGAAAATTCGTATCAAAATTATTTATTTTCGGGTAAACTATCAAAGTTACGAAATTTTTTATAATGACTAAAGTTGACGTTTGTTACAAGAATTAGCGATTTGCAAAGTTTCAAAGTGATAGTATTAATTTAGTTTTCAGGGTCAGAAGGATGATGCAAGCCTTTCAGACGTGAGATTTGATACCTGATCAGCTCTCCAGAAGTTACTCATGTGAACGTGGAAGTGAGCGGCTTTCACATGGTCCGCGTGAGCGCAGATAGCCGACTAGAACCTTCCCTCGTGGGCCAGTCTTCGAGAGACCGCGAGCGCGACAGGATGTAGACTCGCGCAGTAGCAGTCGAGCAGTCTTTCAGAAACCGTGAACTCGACACCGTGTAGCTCAGTAGGCCAGCAAGTTTCGTATCAAGCACTACTGTGCAAGCTTTTATTTTGCCACAATGTAGGCTTCGCTCCGGTTTGCAGTTTCAGTTTCATTACAATGTATGAGTGAAGGAGTATTACACCATGTGGGGCCTGGGGATTACTTAAATGTCGGTCGTTTAGAAACTAATATAATAGTAGAAGCGTGTGACGAACTTTGGCATACTTTCAATTGATCATTAATTGTACTTTGAACTATGGGGTGTGGTCTGGCTCGAATCGGTTACTCGAACTTGCAAATATAACTTCTGAGAATTAGTCTGACGCCTGTTCTGTTATTGGCTTTGCAAAATCTTTCAAGAATATACTGATTTTTACCAACAACAGACTTGTGAACGTTTTTTGAAATACCTTATCTTAGTTTGAGGTTATACAAGCTAAGTGGCGACCTTTTATTATAATAAAGCCAAAGCTGAACAATTATCCATGGCTATACACGGTCAAAGCTGAGACAAAGTGTTTTTGCCTCATCCCAAGGCAAAGCTTTTCGTCTTACATAATGTACGAGCGAGCACTTTCGCCACAGATGGTTGTACCAGAAATACTCTTGCCTAGGTGAGCACTGTCGCCATCAATTATGATACGCAAACCAGACCTCTTGCCACGAACGATAACACCAGAATCTGTCTTCTTGCTTCCTCAGCCAAACACAGGTACCATCAAACGTCCGTTATTTATCATGCAAAACAGTAAATTATAAACATCAACTTGTTAATAATAACATCCCGTGTCATACTTGCCTACCAAAGTTCCCACACTCTTCTGTCACATAAACACGTTACTTATTCGCTATCAAAATCATGCTTCCTTCTCATTTACAAGAAGTGAGTCACATTTCTGCAAAATGTGGCGATTCTCTTTGTCAATTCAAACACGCCACCTTCCCCCAAGTATTCTAGTGTACTCAGACGTTTTAAACAAGCTTAATTTGGAACAAGGTTCCCCAAAGATATCACTGTCAATGGGCAAGTCCGTGGCATCATTCAGCTGGCACGGACTTCGACTGTATTGGTCACAGTGGCTGTACCTCGCTTATAGACGCGCCCAAACTTAGCCGAGGTGTGGCTCGCAATTTTCTGAGCTCCGCCGTTGAGGTACTTTCTAGGAAGTTCGGCTGTCCAGGAAATTACTCTTGCGTTGGCTCGGCAGACTCCGTTCTTGCGAAAGACTGTAAATGACTCTTTTAACATGGTTGGTACTGTTTTTACACTGGCAGAAATTAAAATTGCAACACCCTGACAGAAATGGTGAAATTTTAAGAAACTTTGTAGATATGTCCAGGCCCATGCCCAGAAGAAATTATACTAAATTGAAATGGATCAGGATAAGTTTATTACCTTTAGATACAGTTGTCAGTAAGAAGTGAGCCCACCTTGAGCACCTATACAGTCATGGATCCTTGCGGCCAATTAATCCATAAGTGTTCGGATGTCTTCTTGGGATATGTTTTTCTATGCTGCTTGTCTTGTGCAGTCAGCTGTCGCAAAGTTTGTGCTGGGTGACCATGTGATCTAATTTGTCTACTCCTGGCATCCCAGACATGCTCTGTTGGGGACAAATCTGAAGATCGTGTGGTTCAAATTGTGATCCTATTGTGATGGCCACAGTATGAGGACGGGCATTATGCTGTTGGAAGATGTGATTTGGATGTTGGACATGAAGGGTATCACAATATAGTGCAGCACCACGTCCATATAGTAGTGGGCTGTCAATGTGCTTTCAACATCAACCAACTCATCCTGCTGTCGAAACTGATTGCCCCCAAACCATGACACCAGTGGCTGGTCCCGTGTGACGTTCTGAAATCACAGCAGGGTAAGCCGTTTCCCCGCTACGCCTGCCTACATGTTTTCGTTTATAATTTTGCCATAGAGAGAATCGAGACTCGACTCTAAACACAAATGTACGCCGTGTCCATTTACGTTTTGAATCACACCAGATTTGATGATGCTGGCAATAAAATCACGTTAATGAAACACATTGCATAGCGGTCAGAGTGTCGACCAGTTTCAAGCAATTGGTTTACAATCATCCAAGGAGTGACTCTCTCTATAACCTGGCCTCGCATTCGGGAGGACGGCGGTTCGAATCCCCGTCCGGGCATCCAGATTTGGGTTTTCCATGGTTTCCCCAAATCACTCCAAGTGAATGCCGGGATGCTTCCTTCAAAAAGGCCATGGCCGAATTCCTTCCCATTCCTTGCCCCCATCCTTTCCCGTCTCTAAAGACCACGTTGTTAAAAAGGGACGTTAAACTGTTAAAAAAAAAAAAAAAATCTCTATAACCAATGCTTGGATCTGGCCTGCAGTCAGCCGTCTGCCAGCAACAGCCACCCACACAATTTGGCGGCCTTCATGTGCTGTTGCCCTTTTGTATGGACCTGTGCCTGCTGTAAGAGTAAAAGAGCCTTCTTTCATCCACTGTGTAACAAGTCTGTATACTGACAATGCACTACGGCCAGTCCTTCGGGAGGTTTTACGATTTGATGCTCCCATTTCAAACACACCAATTCTCCGACCCCTTTCACAGTTAGACATCTGGGTTTAGAGGGTCATCACACTTCGCCGTGGCATACTTGGTCAACAAGAACTTGTGGACTAAAAAGTGTCATGTTCCACCGTACTGTTCACCACTTATACTCTAAAAAACATAATAATTTTGAGTAATAACTATCCACGTAATGTAAGCTTTCAAGTGGAATCAATCTACATCTACATCTATACTCTGCAAATCACAAATACTGTGGGTGGCAGAGGGTGCTAAGCACCAATCCTAATTCTGCGCATTCCAATCCCGAACAGATCGAGGAAAGAAGGAATACATAAATGAATCAGTACGGCATCTTATTTCTCTAATCTTATCCTTCCTGTCATTGCGACCTAAATAGGTTGGCGGAAGAAGTATTTCGTTGCACTCGTAACTTAAAGATTTTCGCATATTCTCCAGCAAATTCAAACGAAAACGACGTCGTCTGTCCACCAAACAAACCCAGCCCAACCCACGAATCAGCTCTGTGACACTTACGTAAGGACTGTAACTAGCAGTCACGAATCGAGTGGCTCTTCTCTGTACTTTCTCTAATGTGTCAATCAATCCCTTGCGATACGGATCCCAAATTCCACAACAGTATTCCAAATGCGGACGCACTAGTGTTTTGTACGCTATTTCCTTTGTATGAGCATTACAACTTCTCAAAATACGTCCTATGAATCGTAGTTTAGAATTAGCTTTGCCTACAACGGAAGTTATGTGCAAGTCCCATTTCATGTTGCTTTGTACTGTTACGCCTAGATACTTCAGGGAATCCACAGTGTCAACAACTGAATTGTTAACTTTGTACTCCTGAGCAAACGGGGTCTTTTTATTACTTATGTGCATTGCCTTGCACTTTTTACAGTTAAGTGTAAGCTGCCATTTACGGCACCATTCCGAAATAACATCCAGATTGCGCTGAATTTCTAAGCAATCGTCGGAGCACCTCACTTCCCTATAAATAAGTGCATCATCAGCAAAAAATCGCATCCTGCAATTAACGTTGTCACCGAGATCGTTTATAAAAATTAAGAAAAGAAGTGGTTCTATTACACTTCCTTGAGGAATGCCCGAAGTAACATCTAGTTTAGAAGAGGCTTCCCCGTCTACAACGACATACTGTGACCGACCAGTTAGAAAATCGCGTATCCATTCGCAAATCTGATCAGATATACTGTACGCTCGGATCTTCACTAAAAGTCGGTTGTCTGATACAGAGTCAAAAGCTTTCTGAAAATCCAAGAAAATAGCATCAACTTGTGATCCTGCATCAATAACTTTCATTACATCATGCGAAAATAGAGCCAGTTGCGTTTCACATGATCGGTTCTTCCGAAATCCGTGTTGGTATGCTGTAAGTAACCCGTTTTCATCTAGAAACTTCATAACGTTAGAGCATATGACATGCTCCAGAATTCTACTGCAAACAGATGTTAGCGATATCGGTCGATAATTCCAAGGATCTCTCCGATCTCCTTTCTTGTAAACGGGAATCACCTGCGCAATTTTCCAGTCAGAAGGTACTTTTCTTTCCTCTAAAGATTTACGAAATATATCTGACAGAAATAGTTCTATTTCTTCCGCGTATTCCGAAAATACTCTTACTGGTATACCATAGGGACCCGGCGCTTTCCCCCACTTCAGGAGCTTTATGATACCTACACTATCAATTTGTACTGGATCCACCTCAAATTCAACACGCCGTTGAAAAACGGGAATGTTTTCCATGTTTTCGTCAGTGAAGGAATTTTTAAATTCGGCTCTAAATACGGTAGCCTTGTCGCGGCTGTCATCAACTCCCCGACCGTCTTGTAGTAGAACTGGCATATTGTCGTCACAACCACTTATTTTTTTTACATACGACCAAAATTTCTTTGGATTTTCAATGAGGCTCTTGGAAAGTGAGTTGAATCGAAAGTCATTAAAGGCCTCGCGCATCGCATTCTTGACCTGTCCTCTTGTCTCAGCTAGCTTTTCTTAATCACTTCTATACATCGTCCTTCTTCAGCGTGCATGAATCTTTCTTTGTTTTTTAAGTAACCTTTATACCACGGGGGATCGTTCCCGTCCCTGATTGTCCTTTTCGGTATATGTAAGTCGATACCTTCCCTGACTTTTATCAATGAAAGTATTGCTGTGAGTGGAACTGAACAGTAACTTTTTGGCCATTTTCAGTTGAAGAGACGTTCAGCATTGTTCGGGCGTGGTTGTCTCCGCCGCCGCATGCTGCTGCCCAGTTGGCTGTGATGGACCGTCCCGTGTTCTCCGTACCTATCTCCCCGAGGCTACTGGCTGACTGGCTACACCTGTGTTACTCGTGGGACTCTCGAAGCTCCGTGTGGGGCCTCTACATCAACGGCCAACACGTCTCCAAGGGCGCTGGCCCGATACAGGTGCACAAACAAAATACATTACACAACATTATTTGAACAAGTTCCCCTCCTTTATTCTTTCGAGGAAAGCTTTGAAAAGTTGCTTGGAGTAATTGTTTTCATTCGGTTACCAAACTGCCTGAAAATATGATTTTTTTAGTTTGTATTGCCTCTCATAACACCTAATTTTAGCTTCTTGTTTCATATGATCAGCATAGATTTTGATGATATTTATTCTAGATGCCTGAACAACAGAATCAAATCCACTCCTATGTAGTGTACATACCGCTGACCAACTATCTTATCGGCTGTTTTCTTCACTAGAATGATGTTTTTATCTGCTTTCAAATGACCGTAACAAGTTGCTCTGTGTTCCAAAACTATTTAAAAGTGAGATGTTTATCACCGTCCTATGTTATGAGGTATGGTCAGACACTTTGCATTCTGTATTAATGCAGAATGCAATGTTTGTTAGCATAGCTCATAACATAATTAACGTATTGACCCCAGATTTTCTAACTAATTTGGAAAAAATCCTAATCCAGAGAAAGGTTGAGGCATTGTTTATCATTACATATAGATCTTTTAAAGGGTGCCTTACTTTTAGATTCGCATATCTTGGTTTCCTTTCTTTTGTCTATTTACGTTGTTCAATAACACTTTCTTCCTCTTCTTTTCGGTTTTGGACTCTATAGATAACGTGGTTCTTAACTCTGGTGAGCTTTCTTTTTGGCTCAATATTCTTTCATCCTTGCACTATGGTTTCCGTACTAATCCCTGTTGTAAATTTCATTGGGGTCAATTTCAGTTGCTAGAGATCTTTTCTGGCTAGCTTTGTCCATTTTGCATTAGTCTATTTCCCTCTAGAGACAGTGTTGAAGATTTTGGAGATGAGCCTATAATTGTCCATCCGAACTATGTGACCATAGAATATTAGTCTCCTTTTTCTCATGGCTGTGGTAATGCTCTCCAGTTGTTGGTATAGGTCCTTATTATGCCTGAGTCTGTATTTTCCTTCTTTGATAGGATCCATGATATCTAATATATAGTATTTTTTATATAATTTATCACGACTAAGTCACCAGCGAACGAAAAATTTCTTGATAAATATTTCTCAATTCACTTCTCTTTCCAGAAAAAAAAGGCAGGAGGCTCGAAAAAAGTATTTTGGTAATTTTACCACATCAAATTATAATATCATAGTGCTAGAAATCGATAGATTATAATGGAGACCTGTTATAAGATAGCTGAATTATTTCGTTATAAACATATGCTTCGTCGATGTCGAGGTCATTAGAGGTGAGAAAGGATTGGTGGGAAAGAACGGGAACGAATTCGGCCATTGCCTTTTGAAGGAATCATCCCTGCATTCGCCTGTAGTGATTTGGGAAAAAACTAGAAATCCCGAATCTAGATGCCAGGACGGGGTCTTCTAGACGCTTACCCAGCACGCTCGGTAGCTGGCTGAATCTTGCATCTATTAAACACGTTCGGTTTATTGATGCCACGCTTTTATATATTTGTACTATAAATCAAGAGAATAAATAAATGGTAGTAATCGAAGTAACTGCTATTATGACGTATAGCATGTACGTAGCTCATATAAGCAATGAAACGGCGAAGTCCGAACTGAAATAAAAAATAAATATAAAAATAACTTGTTTCTCTTGATGAGTATGTGGATGTCACTCAGTTTTAGATCAGAGTTTCTTTACCTGGGTGCCTAGTCGGGAAGATCAATCTAATACCTTAAGAGTATGTGACTCGTAAGCTATATGAAACATTTTTAGATTTGGTCTTGTGACACATCGAAGAGGATGTAAACGGTGCCCAGTGCGAAATTAGTTCCTCATCTGGAATCATATTCATGATCACTGTGCTTTTTTTTTTTTTTTTTTTTTTTTTTTTTTTTTTTTTTTTTTTTTTTTTTTTTTTTTTTGTCTAGTCAAATAGAAGCGGGATAGGACTTGGTGCAACATACGTGAAGGAATTCGGTTATGGCCTTTTTTTTGTTGAAGGAACCATGCCTGCAGTTGTGACATTTACGTGTAATCCTTCTCTACATTATGTTTTTTTCCTCCTTTGCTAGTAGTTAATTAATTTGATATTAAGAATATTTTTAATGCTGTTCCAATTACAATTAATGTAATTAATTGTAATAAAATGTAAATAGGGTTCCACAGATTGTAGCATGTGTAGTGAACGGGGTAGTAATAGAATCTTATTAGGTAAGTGTTGGAATAAAGTACTCTTTGGCGAAGTCGAGTGGAGAGTTGTGGTCGCGAGCTGCCTCAATGGCGTTTTTGTAGCTATGTCTACTGTTTCGATTAGATTGAATTGGATCCGCTATGGTTCCGTTAGAGAAAACCCCGGCTTTTGCTGTTATATAACAGCCTCTGTGGGAAACCCTTGAATGTTCTTATTATGGATCGCTTGTGATAGTTGGTTCTTTATTGCGGTGTCATAATCGTGCTAACCGGAACTTTGAATTTGTGCCATTCCATTGGGAGTACTGTACCTACTGACTCCAATCTGTCAACTTCAGGGCGGATGGCATCTAGCTTGCTGAAAAATTTATCTACTTGACGAAAGATTTCTGCATGGATGGTAGGCATATTGGTGATCTCGTGAAGGTCTTTTGGCGTGTAGTTACACGCGTGACTAATCATTCTTAAGCATCTGTTCTGTACTCTTTGAAAGTGTAGCAGAGTTGATTTGAATGCAGTTCCTCAGACCTGGCAACCGTACAAAATGAAAGGTAGGACAACTGATTTGTAAATTTTTATTTTTGTATCGTAAAAAAAAAAAAAAAAAAAACTCTGCCCTGGAAGGCTCGCATATGGGTTCCGCGAGCGGCGAGAATGTACTGTTTGTTGAGTATATAATGTGTTTAATGTTGAGATTGCGATGCAATAGTGTTAAACTAATGGTCAGAATTAATGGAACTGTTTTATGGTTTCTTAAAAGTATATTAAGAAATCCTTAATATCCTGAGTGTAACCGCCAGCACGGTATTAAGTGTTGGTATTTGAAAGTAAGGGCTGTGCGGCTAGCTGTGTTCGCGGTAGTTAGGGGGCCAACTACCCACAACACGCCGCTCATTAGTTAATTAGCAGCTTGCACAGTGATTTCTGGAAACCATGGAAAACCGAAATCTGGACGGCTGGACGGGGATTCGAACCCTAATGTGAGGCCAGAGCGTTACCGCTTACCCACCAAGCACGGTGGTGCCAAATCCACCTGCAAATTCCTCTGCCAGCTGCCTGCCTGTACTGGTGTTCTGCACGTTCCAGTGATTACCAACATCGCTCGTCGCTTTTTGCCATATAGTGTTGCTTCGCGCATTCGTTGATAACTTGACTAAAGCTTTTCTAAATAAAATTCAGATTCATAAAAGTACTGATGTCTGTTTCTGTCTCGATCAAAGTCTTCTCGGCAAAGTATGTGTGTCCTCGACAGGCTTTAGAGAAAACTAAGCCGCACTGCTCTTCGTTCTGTCTAGACCGCGTATTTGTTACTGATACCTGAAAGCATTAGACCTCTATGCATGTCTGAGAAACCTTCTATTTGCGACCAACCACTGGTTCACTCTCCTGCGATATAATCAAATTTAAAGACGCATTTATTTGAGAAGAGTGTTACTAGCCAGCCATTGATGATCTTGCAAAGCTATAAGAGTGATGTCAAAACCTGTCGAGAAGCGCGCGATAGGAGAAAAGACGGATACACGTGCAAATTTAACGTCAGTCGTGAGTGGGTAAGAACAAGACTAAGCAATGATTTTCTGATATCATTCTACAACACCACCACCCCGCTTACCCTGAATGCAAGGTCTGAGATAATATTTCGGCGATTCCCATTTGCACTGCAGGTGGATCTAACAAGGTGAAGCATGACAAGAAAAGCGCGCTACATAATACGCATTCGTCATACTGGAGCCACATTATGTCTTTTGTATTCCATCGTTTGTTAACAGACGAACAAACGAAAGCTGGCTAGCTGCTTGACATTTATCACCATCATCTAATTAGTCAGCGGTCAACTTTCCGGTGTATCGTTCTGGAGTACGGCCTGTTTAGACTTCACTGGTTTTCGACAGTCACCTAAGTGAATGCTGGGTGTATTATCCGTTCGTCGTATACTGTCACCAGCGAAATTTTCCGACGGCGAGAATTGTAAATGTGAATCCTGCCCATGCACGCGCTTACGTGATCTTCTTTGATATTATCTTCACCAGTTTCTCCATTTTCCAGTTACTTTAATTCTGTCTATATGGCTTCTAATATCTGACGCTTTAACACCTGAAATCGCAATCGCAGTACTGTTAGTTAACTATCCAGTATACTTCTCTTAAATGACTGATCGATGCTCTCTTTGGCACATTAAAATTTATTTTACGGTCTTACAATTATATTAAGATCAACAATTAGTATTTATCTGCATTACGTTTCATAATGCGTAATATTCAAATGACCGCCAACATTCATAAATCAGGTATTAAAACATTTTTCTCCGTCAGGCTATTTACATATCTTATACAAACATTAATGGGCTCTACCACCCTACAAGGATTGATTTAGTTTTCTTTCAGACTTTACTTTCTCGAAACATCTTTATATCATCATCATTCCATAACAATAGTTTCCATCAATACGAATTTCTTCTATATATCCGTCGACGAAAGATATTGCTTCATGCCTCTGGTGACATCTTTGACCCTTTGAACTAAGGTTTTCAGAGTCAATAAGGCACTTTATTATTCTATATTTACGCAAATATGTTCCCAATAATCTTAATTCTACGTATGGAGCATGTACAGTGCCTTGCATGGGGATGGTCCCAACTTTTGCCTAAAAAACTGCTCGCTGCCCAAACGGATTGACACGAATCAGAATTTTATAAACCTTAACATGGATTCCCTACACTACCTATTCTAAGGACCGATACTTGTGGGTTTCAGGAGGACTTGTGTTCGAATCCTCGACGGCCTAACCAGATTTCTGGTTCTCTATTAAGGTTACTGTGAAGCGACTTCATTCGCCGCTGCATTGAATAATGTCTAATTGTTCCTAGGCCTTGTAGATAGAAGAGTGACTAACACTGATTTATGTATCTCACTAATTGCCTACTAATTACTTGAATAATGCGAGTCAAATCAGACTTTGTTATATAATTTGTGCAAGTATGCTAAATGTTGGTATCATGTAGGACGAATTGGGAATTGCTTTATAATTTATGAAACTTTTATAAACTTTAAGTCAAAAACGTGGGTAAACAAAAACTGGTGACTTGTTGCAGTTTACTATTACAGGGTTTCTCCAATACTGTATTGACATCTATACCGTGGGTCTTCACAGATCTGAGTATTTTTAGTAATTGTTATTTGTTTGTTAAAAAAAACTATTCCTGCCATTGTATTTTCACTCACTATAATTATTCGCTACGTAACAGGCGTATGTTACATCGACTGGGGTTATTAGGGTGCTATTATTTATTTGCGCAACTCTTTGCGAGTAATGATGAAAAACTACTCAAGATGGCTGCCCCGTTTGAACGTGAAGTACAATTTTCACTACACCAAATAATGATTCTTTTGTTCGGATTCACTCCAAATACACGGAACAGAAAATATACTGCTACAAAAAAGATTTATTCCATTTAACGGCGCAGTTTTTGTTACAATCGACTGGGCTGGCCTGCAGATACTATGTTTTCATTTATTACTGCAATCTTATTTAACTTCTTTACTTTCATCACAATCCTTTTTACGAACAATCTCTTAATATAACACTTTTATATTCGAACCCACTATTTAGCCTTTCTCTGCAGCCATTACCCAAGTCCATCTTCTAACAATCAGCTCCAAATTTCAACTTTTACTCGCCATTACTGTTCTCCTTCCAGCAACAACTCACTTCTCGTGATCTGAAAGGCCAGACAACCTCAATTCTAACCAGAGAACCAACCTCAACAGCGATGACACCAAGGAGTACATTTATTTTTTGACAGGACACTCTGATTTTGAATATACTAGCTAAAACTCAGTTAAATCTGAATGGTGGAATAAATACGTCGCAAATAGACACATATTCCAGGTATACCTGGGATACATGCAATATCCGAACTCAACTTCTAGGGCAGAAATCACTCAGGAACTCTTTCTTAGAAATTTTAGCTTTAAAATTCTGCTCATATACTTTGCCTGTTAATTGATCTCGAGACTTTTTAGTACATCAGAAAGAAAGTACCAGTGGTCTGCTCTTTCCTGGAAGCTCTCATTTTAACTTCTGACTTAGTTCCTTATGTTCTTTAAGTTAATTGTATCACATCGTTTTTAATTTCTGCGTTTCGATATCACTACAATATCACACTTCACCGATCATTTTTTTATTTAATTTTTTCCTTGATTAATTGTGTATGCTTATAAATAAGACTGGTAGACAAGGTTTTCTTCACAAGAAATTTGATTAGTGAATCTAGTGCATTTTTTCATAATGAATTCCGATATGTAGTTTGAATTTTTCCATCAGGCACAGTTTTTTGTGACATTTACTTTTTCAAATTTGATTAGCATTCTCTTTGACCTGTCATAGGAACCGTTACCTTATATGTAGCAATTTTATTCAAGTTGAATATAAGGAAATTATATGTAATACCTTGCTGAAGCACCAAAAGACATGACTGTGCATGTTTATTCATGTTTTGACATGCGCAGACCTGTTAGTCTGGCATTGTGACATGTCATTGTTGAGCTGACTGTGAGCTCGGTAGCACGAATATCACTACGGAAATATTTCCTTCCTTTCTGTTTTGAAGTAGCCTATATTGTGTACGTTGTGTTGTAGAGTTTCTTTTTTCATCATTTCACGGCAGTGTGTAAATCACGCAGATAATTTCTGTTATATTTATGGTGAGATGACCTTCAAGTCTCGGAGGCAAAATTTTAGGCGACTTGTGAAACAATGTTCTGAACTTAACTTTGGCTGTCAAGTGGGTGATTTTGATAAGAGATGGGCTCCAAATGTATTCTGTGTTTCGTGTGTTACTGTTGACCGGTTGGAAAAATGGTACACATCATACGCCATTTAAAATTCCCATGAGTTGGACGGGACCGAATAATCATCTAACTGATGTTATTTTTGTTTAACTAACATTAAAGGAATCACATATAAATCAAAATATACGGTTAAGTATCCGAATTTGCCATCTGCAATGAGCCCTGTGTTACACAATGAAGATTTCCCTGTTCCAGTATATGCAGATAAGACTGATTCTGACCTAGCTCAAATTGAAAATGATTTAGATGATCATGATCATTAAAATGATCCTGTATATGAAGGCAGTAGATGTTCATCAGAACCATACTTTCGCAATCAACAAGACCTTAATGACATGATTCTGGATTTAAACCTGTCTAAACAGCAAGCTGAAGTTTTAATTTCCAAATCTAAAGGCTGAAATCTACTCCAAAAAGGTGTAAGAATATGTAGTTATCGTTGCCGCCATAGTGATTTTAAAGACTACTTTTCTGAAGAAAATCGTATTGCGTTTTACAATGATATTTGTTCTGTTATGGAAACTCTTGGGCATCAACACCGGCCAGATGAGTGGCGATTGTTCATAGACTCATCTAAAGATAGTTTGAAGGCTGTCCTGCTACATATTTGCACAGAACTTGCATCAATACCTGTAGCGCATGCCACTGATATGAAAGAGACATATGAAAATAGTTTTAGAAAAAATCCAAATGATACATCTGTAGCGACTTGAAGGTCATTGCTTTATTGCTTGGTTTGCAACTTGGGTTCACCAAATTTTGCTGTTTTTTGTGCGAATGGGACAGCAGAGATATGAAGTCTCACTACGTTACAAAATAAAATCATGGCCTAAACGTGAATCTCTTACCCATGACCAGAAAAATGTGTCACGTGTCCCTTTAGTGAATCCTGAACAAATATATTTACCTCCATTGCATATTAAATTAGCACTAATGAAAAATTTAGGAAAGGCTATGGATAAACTTTCTGATGGATTCTTGTACTTGGAATCAGTGATGCTAAACTGAAGGAAAGAATTTTTATAAGACCACAAATAAGGTCATTAATGGCTTATGAACATTTTGAAGAACTGTTAAATCCACTAGAAAAAGTAGCCTGGAAGTCTTTCAAAAAGGTATTTTGCAATTTCCTTGGAAACCATAAAGCAGAAAACTATCGTGACATAGTGGCTTATCTTCTGCATTCTTATGAACCTATGGGATTCAACATGTCCTTAAAAATTCACTTCTTGGACTCTCACTTAAAATTCATCAAGGAAAATCTTGGGGCCGTCAGTGATGAGCACGGTTAGCATTTTCTTCAACAAATTTATTCAATGGAAAAGATATACCAAGGAAAGTGGAGTTCTAATATGCTGGCTGACTTCTGTTGCACCAGGAAAAGAGATGATCCTGATGCAAAATATGCCTGAAAATCACTATATTCCAGTTTCTAGGCGAGTCAAAATGAGTAGTATATTATTTAGAGTTTGATATTTAATTACTGATTTTATTACAAATTATAAAAAAAATCAAATGAATATCACAAAAAAACTCTTGCCTGATGGGGAAAAACTAAAACGATATTTGAATTCAGCATGAAAAATACTTCTACAATCTCATGTTTTTGGTCTTGTGAAAGAAAAAGTTCATTTTTACATACAAGTGTATCTGTACTAATGTATGTGAATTAATTGTTGTACTGTAGGATTCCACAAGCCGTAGTATGTATAATCTTTGTGGATAGAGATAAGTTGTGTTAAGATCTTTGGTGGCAGCGATTGGAAGGGGCGTCCATTAATTACGCGTAGGTGTTTTCAGGTGCCCCCCCCCCCCCCCCCCAGTGAGATTTGGTGAGACCACTCCCCTTGCCGACGAACTCGTGGGTTTTCGAGACTTTGGATTTTGCCCTCCAGTTTTCAAGGGAGAATATACCTCCTCCCCTCCCCCTCCCCCCTAACGTTGGGATTGGCGTCTTTTGTCGACCTTTTTTTAGATCTACTGTTCTTTAAGGAATTAATAAGATGACTTGAGATTTCTGCTAACCCCCCCGCCCGCTCCTATTTCACTTCACAGTTAGTTGAGCTTCAATTGTTGTAACGCAGGGCGCGTGTTTGAGGCTCCATAGTTCGGAGACATTAATATGCTTGTAATATGGGTTTATAGTCAATTCAGAAAATACTGTTACGATTATTTAAACACTGATTTTGGTAATAGATGCAGGACACAATAAATCAAGTGTATTTTGGAACAGTGATTATCATTTCTTCTTAACAATAGTTCCCGTCACTTTTGTTTGATTAAAGTAGATAAAAGTGTTCCGAATTTAAAAATTAAATAAGCAGCGGCTTAAATGTGTTCGTGATGAGGTGTGTGAGCGGTTAACGTTCTCACCTCGCATTCGGGAGGACGCCGGTTCGAATCCCCGTCCGCGTATCCAGATTTGGGTTTTCCATGGTTTCCTCAAATCACTCCAGGCTTATGCCGGGATGCTTCCTTCAAAAGACCATAGGCGAATTCCTTCCCATTCTTTGTCCCCAGTCCCATACCGCCTCTAATGACCTCGACGTCGACGAGGCGTAAGCCATTAGTAAAAAAAACAAAATCGTGCTGAGATGCGCTTTCTCGTCCATAACACGTTGTAGTTTCGTGTAGAGTGGAGAAGCTGCTGTTGTTTCGAGTAGAGTGGAGATGCTGCTGTAGTTTCGTGTAGAGTGGAGTTGCTGCTGTAGTTTCGTGTAGAGTGGAGTTGCTGCTGTAGTTTCGTGTAGAGTGGAGATGCTGCTGTAGTTTCGTGTAGAGTGATGTTTCTGCTGTAGTTTCGTGTAGAGTGGAGATGCTGCTGTAGTTTCGTGTAGAGTGGAGATGCTGCTGTAGTTTCGTGTAGCGTGGAGATGCTGCTGTAGTTTGATGCTTCGTGAGCTGATCTGGTTTTTGAAGTCAGCCAGTTAACCATTCTAACAATTAAGGAAAGCTCATAAATTACGGAGTTATTGGCGTTTTGTTAATTTTAGTTCTGTTTTTTGTGGTTTACTGATATTCTTAAGCTATTTCAAAACTATCTTCAGGTTTTCACCAGATCTTGAACTCACAAACATATAATTTATTGTGGTGGTAATAATTTTATTAAAATTTTTGCCTTACTGGTCGCTGCAATAAAGCTTGACCAAGAAATTATACTTCATTGGACTTCTTAAATATTTTCTTTTAGCTTGAGTTACTGATTAATACACAAGAAACCGCGACGATCAAAAAAAGAAAACTTGTTTTTCATTCCTCGCATAGACATTTCATTAATATATATATTATATCTTTTGTAATGTTTTTAATTTAGATATGCAAGGAGGCTCTCATACCTGTCAGCTAGCGTTAGGTTTCAATTTCCGTTCAAAGATTCTCAGCCGTGGTGTAAAATATGCCCAGGAGGCGTCATAGCTAGTGCGCATTACAAGCTCCTTAGTCAACAGGCTGATCCCTGACACTTTCGTATCTGATAGCAAACGAAACAAGTGTTCACTGAATGTGATCTCTGTTTAAGTGATTCTTTTCCAACTTTGATACACTTTTTTCCCCTGCCATCTGTCTCTCGACTGGTTTGATGCAATCCTCCATCCCTTCCTATCTTGCGCTAAACCTTTTCGCCTATACATACCTCTTACGACCCACGTCCTCAATTATCTGCTTCATATAGTCTAATCTCTGTATTCCTCTGCGGTTCTTACCTTCGACTGTTTCCTCCATTAACAAGTTAAAAAATCCTGCATGTCTCAAAATATGACATACCATCCTATCTCTTCTTTCTGTAAGACTCTTCCACAAACTTATTTTCTCGCCCATCATTTCCAAAACTCGTTCGTTTCGTACTTTATCCGTCCACTTAATTTTCAGGATCCTTCTATAACATCACAATTCAAATGCTTCAATTTTCCTTCTTTCTGGTATTCATAAAAGTCCATACATCGCTACCATAAAGTACTGTGCTCCACACATAGAGTTTTAAAATGTTCTTTCCGAGTCCTAGATCAATATCTGAAACTAAAATCTTACTCTTTTTGATGAAGGCTCTTTTCGCTAGTGCTTTTAACATCATTCTTGCTTCGGTCATCGGTTGTAATTTTACTTCCTAGTCTATATATACAAAGATGAATGTATGTATGTTTGTTTGTTTGTTGGTTTGTTTGTTCTTCATACAAATCCACAGTTTTCATCCGATCTCGATGAAACTTTGCGCACTTATCCTTTGAAACAAGATAAAAAGTTCTGTCTAGATTTGGTTGAAAAACTTTCTGTATAAATAATTCATGTTGTCTTATAATTTCGAAAAATTACTGAACGGTGATACAGACGCGTAGGATATGTAGGTCTCTGTACTGCCTTTCCATATAGGGGTCTGGTAACTAAGTGCTTAAAGCGCTTGCTTACTGCTGTATGGATCGTGGTCTGCGGTTCAAATCTCCGTGCAGATAGAGATTTTTAAAAATTGTTTTTGATCGTAAGAGTCACGCCTGGACCGTCGGTAATTCGGATTGAATGTTAAACTGTAGATATCACAAATTTAGGAGTTCAATGAGTAGGTAGTCTTGCAATGCTGTACGTGTACACTTTTTTACGTTATAGTGTTTCCTCAGGGGTTGTTCGCAGTCAGTGTGTGTGTGTGTGTGTGTGTGATCTGCAGTAATAATACTATAAATGCGGTAGTAATTCTCTGTCTTTTTGTTACATTTTGACGACTAAATTGCTATATCAATATTGATGGATTTTGACAAGAAAATCTGTAGGAAGGGCACAGGATATTTTTTCCGGTATGATTAACAGTTGTAGTCGCGAAATTTCGAGAACTTATCGAATGATGACAGAAATATGTTGGAAATTTGATAATCTTCAAGAGACAGGTTCGACGGTAGAATGATATAGTGATAGCTTTCCTGTCATATTATGCCCACTCGGTGTTGTTTGTGACCAATCCTTCGTTTACCAACAACTTTCTATATTCAATTCTGACAAAGAAATTCTTAATCGGCGCCTCGAAGTCGCAGGTATCAGCTAGTAGTCTATAAAGCGCAGCTGCTTGCGCGCCAGTCATCTCTAGGGTTCGGATCTTTATGACCAGTCATACTTTTTGCTGACTTATTTTTGTGCTGTAATGCTGAATTAAACACTGATTGAACGTTTCTGATTGTGCTATAATGTATTTTATGTAGCATATAAGTGCATATTCAGGCCATTTTCCTACTTTTATTCATATTACGATAATATTTATGGTCATTTGGTAATATTTTGAAGAAAATCTTGTAATTTTTAATAACATCGAAAAATTACTAGAAGTTATAGATGAGAAAAAATTATGATAATTATTCGCAGAACTGTATTATTATTATTATTATTACTCCGCCATTCACTAAAAGTGTGTGGCGGAGAGTGCATTGCACCTATCCGAAAGGGTAATAGTTTGGAAGGGATATACGGGATATGGCAGGAGGCGCCCATGGGCTTATGTGAGGAACCATCCCAGCATTTGCCTGGAGTGATCCGGAAAAAACCATGGAAAACCCAGATTAGGATGGCCTGAGTGCTTTATCGGAAGCTGTTCCTGTCGGATTTTGTTTACTCGCCCGGTAAATCCTTTCTATTCCATTCTCTAATCGCTCGTGGGAAAAATGAGTACAAAGATGAATCTGTTCCGGCCCTGATTTCTCTTGTCTTCTTTTCGCGATCATTTTGAGATATGAATGTTGCTGGTAGCAATATTTGCTGGCTGTCATTCCGAAATACGTCAATCGTGAATTTTTCAATTAGTTTCCGTCGAGAGCAACGCCTTCGGTGTTCCAGGTCTTCCCAACCTAACTCCTTCAACATCGCACTTACGCTTTCCCTCCAACTATATATACCTGTCACGATTCGGGCGGCTCTTCTCTGGACCTTCTCTAATGCCTCCATTAACCCCTTTTGATGGGGACCCCATACGGAAAAACAATATTCTAAGTGAGGACGCACTAGTAACTTGTATGCAATCGATTTAACTTCCGGAGTGCATTGTTTTAAATTACGACCTAGAAATCGGAGCTTACGATTTGCTTTCCCAATTACATTCTCGATATGCTCTTTTCACGACAAATTATTACGAATTGTTACCCATAGGAATTTAGCGGAATCTACTGTTCTAAGTACTATTATCATTTGTATATTCCGAGCTAAATGGTGTCACCTTTTTACTTACACGGATGACTTGGCACTTTTTAGCTTTTAACTCCAACTGCCAGTCTTTACACCACGCAATTATTTTCATAATATCGTCTTGTAACAAAGCGCAGCCGTATTGCGTTTTGATTTCACGATAAAAGCATCATCGGCAAATAATCTTTTATTCCCCCTTATTATGTCGCACAAATCATTAATGAATATGAGAAATAAAAGAACTAATTGTCACTGAATTAATGAGAATTCACCAGTCAAGAATTATAGTTAGACCTTATTATGTATCAAAACTTTAGTGCTCCGCCCGCCTTTTAATCTCGACAAAGAAGCAGCAGCATGCCTGTGTCATTTCGTATCAGTCTACGTCTCACTGTCGACAAACTTTTGAAAATAATTCCCAGTCAGTGCTAAATCTGCAGTGGATCAGTGAGCACAATGCTGAATTTATTTTTCTTTCTGAAATTCCGAATGTACGGTGTTACCTAAAGGAATTTGGAGAGGAGTATTTTAGCACAGGCGAAAGAGTTATTTTCTGTAAATTATGTGAAATTAAAGTGACTTCAACAAAGGAAGTTAAAATTGAATTTCTCAATGGTGCAATGAGTGGACGGGGGCAAATTATGCTGTCTACGTGAATTCGACATTACTAGATAAAATAAATGATGTATGATTGAACATGTTTTGATGTATAGTAAATCTAAATGTTTTGTCATATTTTTTTTTATTTTTAGGTCATATTTACCCATTTGTAAGGTCATATTTGCATGCATATTTCCCTATGTTTTTGGTCTTAAAGATCTGAACCATAGTCATCACTGTTCGCTGTTGCAGTTGGAAGGTTCCCGCCTGCCTCCTGGTGGTGACGTTGTCGTGGGTCAAGAGTACACAGACTTCGACAAAGGGCTGGACGACGGCATCGAGGGGAGCGTCTTCGGCTTCAATCTAATAGCCAGCAAGGCTGACAAACATCACAGGTGAGCGGCTGTTAATCCAGAATATCAGATCGCCCTACAGATCCGCCAGTGTTGCTCAGTGCTCTGAAGCACCGCACACTGGCTGGGAACAGCCCCCCGCATACTGGCCTTCCGCAATCATCAGGACTAGTGCCGGGACGGTCTACAATCTCCACCTCATAAACTACACATTTCACAAACAAAAAATACACTTATCACACGCTGAACATAGTTAGACAGATGGCAGCACTTCACTTCCTCTATTACTACGTAGTAGCGATGTAACGGAGCTCCGCATCAGCATCCGCAAGTGCGGAACTTTCGCGTGAAATCCTACCCCCACTTCCGCAATTTTAAATGCAGATGTATAGCGGAAATTTTATTTACATTGCATTATACGAGGCGCGTCCAGAAAGTAAGTTCCGTTTGGTAATAAAATGAAATTGTACACAGATACAGAAGAAATTTTTATTGCACAAAATTCTACAACTCTTAAACTACTTTTCCACATAACTGCCGAAATTTTGCAGGCATTTGTCATAGCGTGGCACCAGGTTTTGTATACCTTCTTCATAGAAATCTGCCGCCTGTGTCTTCAACCAGTTGGAAACAGTTTCTTTCAGCTCGTCGTCATTGGTGAATTGATGACCGCCAAGGAAAGACTTGAGATGTAAGAACAGGTGAAAGTCGCTAGGAGTGAGGTCAGGGCTGTACGGAGGATAGTGAAACACGTCCCAGCCAAATCCCTGTACGAGGTTTTTCGTCATGTTTGCAGTGTGTGGTCGTGCGTTGTCGTGAAGAAAAACAACACCTTTTGACAGCAGTCCCCGGCGCTTATTCTGAATTGCACGGCGCAATTTCCGAAGTGTCTCGAAAATAAGCATCTGCTTTGATTGTTTGACCACGCGGTAAGAAGTCAATGAGTAGGATGCCTTTCCAGTCCCAGAACACTGTGCACATCATTTTCCGAGGTGTCATGA
Source organism: Vandiemenella viatica (assembly GCA_031002005.1). Lineage (NCBI taxonomy): Eukaryota > Metazoa > Arthropoda > Insecta > Orthoptera > Morabidae > Vandiemenella > Vandiemenella viatica. The sequence continues at coordinate 98,717,108 of CM061921.1, read as the reverse complement.
TTTGCTTCGGCTTAACCTTTGGTGGGGATGAAGTGTGCCTCCATTCCATTGATTGCCGCTTACTCTCAGGGGTGTCGTAAGAAACCCACGTTTCATCTCCTGTGACTATCCGTCTCAGAAATTCTTCGCCGCTTTCAGCATAACGGGTCAAAAACTCAAGTGCACTACCCATCCGTTGTGTTGCTCAGTGTCTTTGGTACCCAACGTGAGCAAAGTTTACGGAATTTCAGTTGTTTGGTAACAATTTCATGCATCAGTGATCGTGAAATTTGGGGGAAGTCCATAGCGAGAGCACTAATTGTAAACCTACGGTTTTCCTGGATCTTGTCATCAATCGCGTGAACCAGTTCTTCTGTAACCAAAGGTGGACGCCCTCTTCGTTCTTCATCGTGCACATCACTACGCCCGCCATTGAACTGTCAGACCCATCTTCTCACCATCGAATAACTCATCGCATTTGGTCCGTAAACATCGCAGATTTGCCGATAAATTTCACTTGGTTTCACTTTCCTCGCAGTCAGAAACCGAATCACAGACCTGATTTCACAGGCGGCGGGATTTTCAATCAACGCCGACATTTCAAACAAGCACAACAAAGCGTACGTAACTGACAGCGATCTCCAAATGGCGCACGTTCTTCCCCTTGATACACATCGTCTACAGCGCATGTGCGGAACTGCAATCGCAGCGCTGCAGCGGAGATAAATTGAAACGGAACTTACTTTCTGGACGCGCCTCTTATGTTATTCTTTTCTCCTTATACGACATTCGGCTCATAGTCGCTTAGCTAACAACAATGTGGTTGAGGTTTTCTTACGATCTTGCAATAAAAATAACAATGAACTGAATGGTGTTATTACCTAAGTAGCACCATTTACTTGCATGTAAAGTATAGCGGCTTATTCACGGTCCAACATCCGTGTAGAACTACCTTAGCATGCGCTCACCCATTGACGCCACTAGAAGAGGTCCAACAAAATGTTCCATGAAATCCTTTCCACTCGTACTTTCTCGCCGCACACCAGTGTCCTTATCGCACACTCGTAGGATGTTTCCTCCAATCACAACATAGCTTGTTGGACGGTAAGGACCGATGTTGGTTGTCTGGGAGCTCAACAACATCCAACACGTCCTACATGTAGTCCTGTAACCCCTTTCACGGCCCATCAAGAGCCCTATAACAGAAAATCGAATCATTGTAGGTCCTACAAGTTGGACTGTGAATGGGCCACTAGAGCGGTGGAAAGAAGGGTGGCGGGCACGGAGATATTCATCTTGACACTAGAATTAGTCGAACCACGAACGCCACAAAGTCCATATAAGAAAGATACTTTTTTGATGCTTGTGTAGTTACGTAAATAATTTAACTCTCTTGTGTGTTGAAAGATGGGGCCAAAAATAAATCAATATGGCAATATTATATTGAAATAAACTGTGCTTATGAAAAAATGTAGAATTCTGGATAAAAAATATACTTATTTTGATTTAAAGTCTATTTCCGATAAAATATTAAAATCTCCACCTCCGCATTCGCTTCCTCAAAACATCAGCATCCTCGGATGTCGAGCAGTGAACACCGCATCCGCAAAATGACTTCCGTTACAACCCTACTCCATATGAACATAGTAGAGGGCAGCAGCTGGTGTATGTTGCAGAAGCTGGCCGTATCCTCAGCACTCAGCTAGCCCGCTGTTCGAGTCTGCTGTTCAGCGCCTGGTGTCCAGCAGCTTTGCAGAGTGCGCCAAGGGTCGCGGATCTCCTCTCCACGACGCGGGTTTGTCTCCAGTGCGCGCCCTGGTGAGTTGGGCGCAGTCACCTGTCAAAGTGTTCGGAGGCGCTACCATCAAGCCCGCTCGCCCCGTCTGCGGACACTTCTGAGGGGTTTCAAAACATCTCAATACTGCAATGCTTGATATTCCGCATTTGTGATTTCATGAATGTGGCCAAATAATTTCCACTGACCTGAATTCCAAGGAAGGACTGAACTTATTTAAAAGGTCTTGGCTTATATTACTGTAAACAAGATGTGTCGATGTATTGTCTGCAACACTCAGATTTTATTAGATACTGTTTACAACTTTGTTTTAAACAGTACCAGCATAATGTTAGGATGTGAAACACTGAACAAAGTATTTCCACTTTATATTTTTCCTGGCTCACGTTCGTTTATGAGATATACCTTACGGTATTTGTAAAGAAGTTATTTAAACAGAATTTCTCCTTCGCCCAGACGTGAATCAGTTGTGCCTGCTCCTGTCCACAATCCTTGCAGCTAATCCACTATTTCAGCCAGGGTATTCTGTGCAACTTCACCATCACATCGCACGCTTTTCTCAGATAACGGTGGAGAACAAAAACAGTATGGTGAAACAGTCTGTTTGAGGAACACTTTTTTTTTAGCCCAAAGCTAGTTATAATTATTGATGGGCTGGGAGAAAATAGCCAACTGCAGTGACGTCTTTCTCGCACCAACAACGGAATCTCGGCAGAAATTCTGATGAAAGGAACTGCTTACAGCATGTAATTTCGAATGATTTTAAGAAAGAAGAGTGTGAGTTTTTGAGTTGACATGCAATCCACCTCTGTTACAGGTAGAAATACACTTTAGAGTGGAATCCGAACCACAGAGCTTTCGTAGCATATTACACACACACAGTCAAGCAATGCCAGATGTAGAGGTCACAATCCCAGAATTCTGATGGGCATATAGTCTCCATCGCAGTCACTATCAAACCGATCTTGGGGTAGATAATACACAAAACCCATGTACACTGGACAGACTTCGTTCATTAGTCTAAAGTGTATGGTGCATAAACCAGACATTTCTTGACTAGAAAAATCAAGAGAAGTTCCTGGAACTAAAATAAATTCTTCCTTATCCATAAACTATGATATACACTAGCTGTCTGGTATGGACTTAACATAAATTAATACGTATGATCGCAATATAGTTTCAGGCAAACATACGAGCTTTCACTGACAGTTGCTTATGTCCCTATCGCTGAGAAAATAGGGTTGCTATTCATTAATAATGCTTTAACTAAAAAACTCACAGTGAAACTCTAATCTGGAGACATTAGCAGTGAGTGCTATTGTATTTCTTGTTATCATCATACATCACATCATTGCATGTAAATGGCTCATTTTAGTTTATTCCTAAAAAAAAAAAAAAAAAAAAAAAAAAAAGTCTTTTCAGAAATTCTGGAAGTATGAACTGATATGTAACAAGTCACTCTCAATGTTAAGTAGGGCCTATTTCCCCAGTAACATCTTTAAATGTTTGCTCACCTTCTGGTGGTGCCACTCCATGAAATATTGAGGGCTACAACATTCACTTTCCTGCTATCTCTAGTAAGCAGATTATGGATAAATCATTCATGGTTAAAGTGGATACTATATAAATATTAGGCCAATTGAACTCTATCTTCTTCTGATGTCCATACATGTTGGCTACATCCTTCGTTATAAGAAGTTTTCAAAAAAAAATGTGTGTGTGTACATTTTTAAATCAATTCATAGGGGCTAATACTAACTGTGCATAAAACAAGGATGGCAACCTGGGAGTACCAAATGCAAATATAAAAATGCATACAAATGAACAGTCAACGAAACACATAAATGTGGACCTGGACTCTGTCACATAAATGGATTGTTGGCATGACATGCAAGTGGAATAAGTAGCATGCCAGTAAGACAGATGGCAACTCAAACACAGAGATAAGTGGAAAAATAGAGGGTAAGGCTAGCTTACTTCTGATTCTGTGTAAGTGTTGACAGTATATGGTGAAACTTTTTACTTTGCTAAATACGGCATTGTCAATGTGACATTCAATATAACCTCTAATGTTGAGTGTTTGGATGCCATAGCAAGAGAATGTATTCCTCATGTTAAGTGTCTATTAAAATTGCAGTTTTCAAGTTGAATCGTTCAACCAGCTCCCACCTTGCTCAGTACACTCAGAAAGTCCAGAACAGTGGTGCTATGTGAGCTGTGAACTGACAATTACTTAGTAACCTCTTGCAGTATGGTATTCTTAGTGTTTCATGCTGGAAAAGATATGAAGCGTTGGTGGAAACTATGGCAAATTGTCCACCAAGTTATGGGAATTTAATAAGATATAATGCAATCTGCTAACAGGAAGCCATTTTTTTAATGCAGTAGCCATATTGTTTGTCTTAATCCACCTCATCTGTTGCTGAAAGCCAGGCCATCTTTATAGGGCGCTGTCTCTGGTAAGTGCTAGAAAAAAATGACCTGCTAGAATTTAATGCAGGTGAAATACTTAGTAAAGTAGCAAACTGTGTTAAGACAAACACATTAAAATAAAATTTTGATAAAACATATTACATTAAGATTAAAACAAAAAAATTATGCAGAGCAGGGTTTACGTACAAACTAAAGAAATAACACAATCTTGAAAACAGAGTATAAAATTTCTTGGCATTCAAATACACAAGAAACTCAATCGGCAAAAAAGTATTACATTACTACTGAAGAAGTTAAGTAGTGCTAACTTTGTAATAAGAACCCTTTTACTAAAAGCACACCTACAATTAACAAAACAGGTGTACTCCTCTTATTGTCATTCAGTTGTATCATATGGCATAATTTTTTGGGGAAATTCTTTACAGAAAAGAACTATTAGGATACTGTGTACCGTAAAACCAATAACTAAATGCAGCCAATAAAAAGATGAATATACCTACAGTGACTTTTTAGTATATATGTTCTGTAACTTGCTTTGTCATAGAAATTTTAATTTGTTTGCATCAAATTCACAAACACACAGCTCAATACAAGAAACAAAAATAACTTGTTTGAAACAATCATTATTCTCATTAGTCATTAGTACAAAGAGGGGTTAATCATTCTTGGGCTCATCTATTTAATAGTCTACACTTCCTGTAAGAGTATAGAAGAGTTTGTAGATAATGAAGATATATTTAAAGAAATGTTGACAGATTATTTTATTGAGAACTCTTCTTACTCAGTTCAAGATTTTGTACAAATAATTGTATATAATATGCCTTTTACAAAAATTCAGTTGTAAACATTAATGTTTTTTTACTTAATTTTATTTTATTTTTTGTCTTTGTTTGTAACATATAATAAATTTTTTCACTTTGATAATTATTCATCTTGTATGTATATATGTTAACCATGACATCTTCCACAACCCAGAGGTCCTTCCTCAGCAATGATTTATGGAACAAGAATAATAAATAAATAAATACTCCTGTGTCAATTGCCACTCTAGTATTTGTTAGACATGGATCAAATAAAATACAATGATAAATACAAAACTAGACATGTGATGTCTTGTTTATACTTTAGCAGAGGAATCAAAACTTGTGACATTGAAGTTGATGACATTTTTAATGCACACAGCTAGTAAAAGCACGTGCAAAACAATAACAATTCACAGCATACCTATTAGTGTTACTACTCTTAATTTTCGAGATTACATCATCCCCCAGGGATACAAGGTACTGAATATTATAAATCCTAAGTGAAAGTTGAGTAGTACTGTGTATCTACAACAGTGTGATCAAATTTGTCATCTAAAAACAAAACAAAAGTTTGGGAAATTATTTTGTTTGTAATGTCAAAGATCACAATTACATAGTTCAGGCCACATCCCATACTGTTCACAATTATTCTGTTATTGGTAGTGCTGCTATCTCTTATCATTACTGAAGAATTAACAAGCATTAGCAAGTAAGACTGGAACTTGTACATGTTTTCAGGCTCAAAAATAAGCAGTTATGGACAGATCGAAATGCTGCCTGGACCAGAAGAAAAATTTCACATAATACTAATATACTTTTTGGGAAAGACAATTCTTCAACTTAAACAATAGACTTAGTTCATATAAATGGTTGTGAAAAATGTTAATTTAGTATTCCTTCCTGCTTATATAACGAAACATTACAACTAAAAAAACTATTCCATTTTCAACAAAACTTAGCTGAATGACAAGTCTCTGTACATCACTTAAGCTACTATAAACGTATACCAACAATAAATCTATATACATAAAAATAAAATAGTCTACTATTTACATGACCCTCGAGTCCGGACAGATTTTTATGGCAACAAATAACATTAAATTTGACAAACAAAAACAACAAAACTCGAAAAATATTTATTCATATTCATCAGGAATAATTCCTGAATGCAAAAATATATAAAGTACCTCCACCACTAGTAGTTAATAAAGTGAGCTGGACAGAACAGGTGTCAGACTAAATTATCATGAGGGTAAAAGAGTTATACGCCAACAAAAATTCTCTACATTAGAAAAGCAACAGTCTGTAATCATACCTTAAAGCTAAATTAAAATACTGACACTCAAACCAATAGTAATTTTAAACGAGGTGGTACTTAATGTTAATCACCAAATCGGCGGGTGTAAACGATCTGTGTTGTAGATCTGTTCATCTAATCCCCATTTCAATCTGGTACTTCCCGTAGTGAGGAAATCCAACGGATTATTGAAGTCAAAAAAATCTGAAACACTGCTGTTGGCACCATCGTTCTCCTTCTGGTTAGGGATAGAAATTCTTACGAAATCCCGGGCGTTCAGTGTTTCTCCGTTATTTTATTTTTTCCATGATCCTCCATCCAGACGTCGATGTGAATTGGCATTTTCTTTGGTTATCACCGTGATGGTATTAAATGAAAACAATGGATCCTCTCCGATGACTTTATTCTGCTCAGTTCTTTCCAATGTTTTTGTTTCGGCTTCACGGTGACTCGCCGGTATTGGATTACTGTGAATTGCTAAGACTGTTTATTCGTAACCTGGGACTTAATTTCCCTTCATGCAATGTTTTCCGAGTGATACAGAACTATGGACATATTCTAGTGAAGCAGCTTTCTCGTGCGTCGTCTATGGAATACTTCTGGTTACGTCTTTCAGCAGCGTACTCCGGATCTCATTCCTTTTATCAATAATCGAGAAAATTCCCTTTAAGGTAGGTTCTAGCTGTGGAGTAACTTCTACGTCTCTCATTTCAATTAGCTTAAGATTATATAGTCTACGCTCTCATTCCACTTAATTTTCTAGTTCGTCAAATCCGTCACAGTAAAATCTTTCCATTTGATAGACTACATAACTTCTTCTCATCTAGCACGTCCTACTCAATGATCAAATCAATCATAAGTCCGGGCACTATTAATGCTGTTATTTCTATCACTTCCGTAGCTTTTTCCACCATCTCTGTACAAATTTCTATGCGAATCAACGCTTGTTCAGTCACCATCACCGAAAAATACAGTCACCGTCTTAAACTTAGATGCGAATGCAGGTACCAAACCAAATTTTGTTTCCTATTGGTATTATCTTAAGTTCAGCACCGCTGTCAATTGTCCGTTTCACAAAATTCTCAAATATTACGCCGGCGACACTTACACTATCGAGAAGCTATTGCCCATACACTTAATTACATCTACCAATTTCCTTCCCATCAGAATTTTGCTCTACATCATTTTCTTCAAAAGAATTCAATCCATCTCTCAAAAATTGCTTATTTTCCTGTTGTATCACGCACCCATTGTTTTTCTAGAAATTTCAATTTGAGCTGGTCGTACTCAAAATGGTCACCTGCAGGAGCGGATCAAGGATTTTGAATTTGGGGGTGCTAGGATTTTGGTTTGGGGAGGGGGCCTTGACTTGGGCGAGGGTAGGTTTTATGGGATGGGAAGAGTCGACGAGAGAAAATCTCAACCCTTATAAGAATAGAAGAGCTGAATAAAAGGTCCCCAAAATTACAATGTCGTCGGGGGTGACCTAGATTTTTTTGGGGGGGGGGGCTTGATTCCCTATCCCTCCCCCTGGATCATCCGGATTCTGTATGGAATATTTTTGATGTCCAAATAGTTTTTCAGTTCTCTAAAAAATTGTTTAGGATGTGTTTTATTATCATTTGAAAAACTCGGCAATTGAATGTCAATTGCACCGATTAGGATTTCGTAGCAAATTCTACCCTGCCTCCCAGACCAGGGCCGGCGCTAGGATTTTATGGCCCGGGGTAAGCGTTCTTAGCAGTCACGTAACCTCTGCGAGTTTAGTGTCTGTTGACCCTCGACCGCATCAATCCTTTACTGACCCCTTCGACTTGTTTACCTCTAGCAATGTCGTGTTAAATTTTACCTCCATCGAATGGATCATTTCATCGTTCTCCTTAATCTTTCTATCGGTGGTAGCCTTCAGTTCACCGAAAGCTGTTGCGTTACCCGGTTTCGTTCCGCTGATTCGTCACGAAATGTTTCTAACTCAATGATCCTTGCTTCATTCCGGAAACTCTTTCAGAGACTGATGCAATTCCCTCGCGAAAATTCTATTTCATATCTGGTAATGTCTTTTCAGTTCGACTTTGAGAATTTACTATGCTGCTCTGTATTTGTTGTAAGAATAAAACAAAACTTTCATGTGAGAAGTCTGGACTTCCTGCTGTTTGATTTTCAGCTGACGCTTGGGTATCCGTTTATAGTAACGGCATCTGCCGAGACAATACATTAGCTGCCTCATCCTGCAGGTACGCGCCCGTTTCTGAACGTTTTACTACCACTGGAAACATTACTGCATCTGACGTGGACTCACTTAAAACATTTACAGGTGATGTTGGATTAATCTAGTTTGTTGTTTTAACAGAATGAAGATTCATAAAATTTTCAGCACTTAAAATCTACTTATGACCTTACATTACTTTTGTCAGGAAAAAACTGACACTGAATATTTTACTCACAAAACAACCACGGCGAAAAAAAAAAAAAAAAAAAATATAAAAACCCTTGTCAAAATATCTACTTTTAATAAAGCAACATTACTTCACTATAATAAAACAACACAGAAACAAAAAAAAGAATTTTCTAAATGAATCGGCATGCTAAACTGAAAATTAGAATGATGCTTCATAAACGTCTACTCAAAAATTCAAAGCACGATTTCAGGCACAAAGGTATGGGAAGATTCTCTTCTTTAGGTAAGGGTGTCAGGGATCGGAATGAGTTACGAAGAGAAATGATGAATAATTTACCGAAAACGTTGAAAGAATTTAAAGATAAAATTTGTAGAGGGCAAATGTAGGTGGCTGCAGGATAGGGGGAAGATGGGGGTGTAGGGAAATTGCCACGGAACCTGTGCTCCATTGCAATTAAATTAAATTTTAAAAAATCTGCAAAGAACAGTAGCATATCTTATTGCTAACATGAAAATTACAAAATACAATTAATAATATTTATGACCCACTGAGAAGAAAGACTGAAATTTGACTTTAAATTAATTGCATTTTTGGTATGCTGTATACGAAACTAACTTGATGTACGAATTGAAATGTAAATGGTAGTACACATTTTATCACAAATATTTCTGAAAATTCACCCCAATTTAATAAATATGTCTAGTTCAGTGACGGATCTAGAAATTTTCTGTGCCGGAGAAAAACTTTTCAAACACAAATTTGCAGCCCGAGGCATTATAGAGCTATTCTTTGATTTTTCCGCCTACCTGATGGTTGCCGCGGGGAGCAGTAGAACTAAACGGTCGACGCCACACGAATTTGTCATTTACTGCCCCTTCAAATATGATTTTGCCGCCCTTCTGTAGTTGCCGCCCGGGGCTAGCGGCCCGGTTTGACACTCCCCCCCCCCCCCCTAGATCCGGCACTGGCATAGTTATAAAGTTTTGAGTCCCACGTTGGGCTTCGATGAAATGTCTTGGTTCTTTATTAATTACCATCCCGAAGTCACCAGAAACATTTTTATTCATTTCTGTATAAGATGCCCTTATTTAGATTAGTTGTTATCCAATCAAAGTTACTTTGATAATTAAATAAATTATTAAATTTAATAAACCAAATTGGAAGGTTGTAACATCTTTTACACACTATAATCACAAAAAATGAATAAAGTGAGCAGAATGTTGAAGAACGTTGGTTTTATAAAAATTTTAGGAACCACTAAATAAAAAAATGGTATATTGAATTGGTAATACGAAAAAAAAGAGACTCAGCCTACATTAATCAATCAATTTTTTTTTATCAATGCTTAAAATATTATTCCCGATTAGGGAGAACACGAGATTCGATATTTTTTGCCATCAGTTCGACAGTGGCGGCCGAAGTAATTTGCTCAGGTAGTGACAACACTGAACTTTTTGATGGTTTACTGATCATCCGGCGGGCCCGGGTACTTTTGACCCGCTTACCCCCCCCCCCCCCCCTAACGCCGGCCCTGGGTGCCTGGAAGAAGAGATCAGAGTTGGCTAAGAATCAACTTAAAAATCTGCAACGTGTGAAAGTGTCATTACCTGCGTGTCCTGCCGGATTAAATAAATGATTTTGAAATTAATCAAAGATAAATGCTTTAAGATTGACCAGAAAGTAAACAAACAATGACTGATTAGTGAAAAACCGACGAGCTGACCTACAGGCAACACTGGATTACCCAATAAGCACGACTAAGCAGTAACCTACGTTTTTTTTTAAAGGTCCCCTGTGGGTTAACTTTTTTCATTAAATAAAAATATTAAAAAATAAATTTAAACATCCAAAATAAACAAAGTAATACGAAAAGCACGAAAAATAAATTTTTTGGTTTGATTGTATTGTACGATATTAATAAAAATATTTTTCAAAATATTATAAATTGTAAAATTCTTTTGTTTAGTTGGATAAAAAATATAATCAATTCAGTTAGTCATCTACGAAACCTTTCCTTTGTACTTATAAAATTAAGGTAACTTTTTCAAAAACAGTAGGACCCAAAAAAATTTGAGTGCCTAGGGCCCCATAGTCCATACTTCCTTAATTCGGCGCAGCCTTCGATGACCACGATGACAGTGGCACACCGTTTCCGACAGTGGAACACATTTCGCTTGAGAGTCGTTTTCTGTTACGTGCATTAATAAACTTGAGTAATTCTCCTTCAAAGGAATTAAGATATAGAAACAATATTGCCTCCTCACATTAATATAGCTTCTAGGTTAGCGTTTCTCAATCTTTATCATTCAGAGTTCCAGTAAATTGTTAAAATAATGCTGCGGGCCACTAACTTACATCGTCATAATTTTTATGTATATATTAAGGCGCGTCCACACCAGAGGAACACAGAGGAAATTCTTGTTGCTAAACTGTTGCGGTCTGTTTCTAGAAACAGAAACAGATCGCAACTTTCATAAACATTCTGTCCACACCAAAAAACCTAATTTAGGAACAGTTTACTTGTGTTACTGTTTACAGTTGTTACCCGTCTACACCAAGAGCAACAATATTTATTTTTCTGTGCGAAATAAAAACATTCTGTCACAATTATAATTCAGTTAGTATACGATGATGTGGTGCGACAGTGAAGTTTCGTCAGCACCTGCTGCAATTTATATTATTTCGAATCAAAAGAAAAATAAACCGCAAATGCTGAACGAGATCAAATCTTTTGGAGAGAAACCAACACGGAGTAGAACGCCTCATAAATTCTTTTTTTTTTTTTTTAAAAAAGAAGACAATCTGTTATCAGGACTTATTGAGGATGGACACATCAAACACTTTATTCGAATGAGCAGCACTGATTTAGAATGGTTACTTTCTAAAACTGAACAGTTTATTCGAAAACAAAATACAAACTACAGGGCCGCAATATCTCCAATGGAACGTTTGCTGTTGACTTTAATATTTCTAGCTACTGGAGATTCCTAAACATATTTGCTGTACTTATTTCGAATCTCGAAACAATCTATATCCAAAATTGCGCCGAGAAGTTTGTGATGCTATTATTTCAGTTCTCCATGATCAAATACAGGTAAATTCAAATGTAATCGTATGCTTCCCAGGCCAAAGTCAGTTGATTCTTGGTTGTCCGGGTGGTGCCGCGTCATATTTCTTGTAGCCGACGTTTCGACCATCATTCTGTGGTCTTCTTCCAGGGGACCACAAGAAATATGACGCTGCGCCAGCCGGACAGCCAAGAATCACAGGTAAAATTAATCTTAACTGTTAATAACTGATTCTAATTCATGAATTATTTTGTAATTTTAATTGTATTTCCTTCTAAAAAATACCAATGGTACATGAAAATTGTAAAAATGCTGAAATACATTTCGTTTTAACAGTACAAAAAAATCATTTGCCATATCTTCGTAATTAATATTGTGTGGACTGGTAGATGCATGTTGAGCGTTTTGTGGCATTTCTTTACTTGTACAAATGTCAATTGAAGGAGGGAATGAAGTAAGATAATGTTTACATGACAATGAAGACGAGAGGAGGGGGGGTCTATAGTGTGCATACACTGGTGAAAATTCCTCTGCATTTTGTGTATTAGTGTATGGATATGGATGATGGAGGTGTATTTGCAAATACACGTTTCAGGAAGATGCTGATGAAGTATCAACTTAATTTACCACCTGATTGTCCTCTTCCTGGTCGAACGGAATCAAAGCCTTATATATTTTTGGGCGATGATGCTTTTCCATTATCTCCTAATCTGTTGAAACCATATCCCGGACACCAAGAAAAAGGATCATTGAAAAAAATATATAACTATAGGTTTTCTAGGGCCAGAAAATGTACTGAGAATGCTGTGAACTCGATTCAGAGTATTAAGAAAACCATTACTACCCTCTCCTAAAAATGTAGAAAAATTGTAACTGTAGCTATATGTATACACAATTTCCATCAAGAAAATTCTACACGCCGCCCTTTACATGGTGAAGACAAAGATAATGGTGAATTAATACCAGGTATTTGGAGGAAAGACGTAAACGCAGGCACAGTATGGTAATATTCCCATTACAGAAACGAGGACGTAATTCGTCCACTGAAGCAAAAATTATTCCACAGGAATTTGGTAACTATTTTGAGTATCAGGAGGAATGGTTCCGTGGCAATCTGTTATTTAAATAATATTAAAATTATGGTAATGTTAAAAAGTGTAGTAAAAAACTAAACAGAGATACACCTACTTCTATAGAAATAATAAAACTTAGTTTGAATTTACTTGTATATCACTAAATCCTTTTTCTGAACAATGACGCACTTGATTTCTATTCCAAATATTTGTAAGCCAAAGTTGCTGCAGCACCAGATTATTTTAGTTCCAAATATTTTTTTCTCTCTTTCTCTATGAAAAAATGTGCCACTTACGTCTGCACCAGTTGTTTTACTTAACATCATCCACGAATCGTGTTTCTTTTGCCGATTTGTATAGCTTGAATCACATGGACTCTACAAACACTCTGCATTTCCATATAATTCAATTAAATTTATTAAATCGCTCGAACATTTTTGTGGGAGTTCAACAACTAAGGTAACAGCAACACGAAACAAGCTGTCCACACCAAACTAACAACAGTTTTAAACACGATAATGTTTACCAATGTTCCTTTGTTTCCTTTCATCTTTACCGCTACTTCTGGAAACAGTCAACTTCAAGGAACTTGTGTTTCTGTTGACATAAACATTGAGAAATATTGAGGAACATTGGGTAACATGAGGGAACAAGTTGCTGGAACTAGCAACATCAACAGCATGTTCCTCTGTGTTCCTTTTGGTGTGGACGTAGCTTTATGTATGTAAACATTTTTTATAGTACTAACATAACATAATAAATCTAAAACCACGTTTTGAATTCCTGCGAAAACACAGTTATGGAACTGGAAGTGAACTATTAAAAGTTAATTACTTGTTGACCAGATTCTTAATACTTAGCAAACCATATAAATAATAATGTTACTACAGACTGGACATTTCACCACTCCTATGTTGCGAACTCTACAACGTACCGCAGTCCCTCAAACCTATTACAAGACACTCAGAAAATGGATATTTACTTAATCCCAAGACGAACGGCACTCTTTTCGATGCCATCTTACCCTTGTTTTCATAAGTAAAAGTATATTAGAGAATATCGTTTTTATAAATATTTATTTTCCTTTCACTACATTTATTTTTTAATTTATTTATTCTTGATTCATAGGTGGTGGTATGTCTCAGTGTTACTACGTCTAGAGCTGCCACTGCAGTTCGATAATCATTCAACTCCAAGCAAAAATGGCTCAAAAAAAATCATTTAACAGTTTTGTAGTGATGGTGGCTGGTCTCCTCTTGGTCTTCTGTTTACCTGCAGCAGACAAATAAAGGAAAACAGCCGACATTGCAACATTTATTATAAGTCGAAAGTGTTATTGAGAAGAACGGCCATCAAAGATTGTGATGACCAACTATTCAGTTGTAGCAGGGGGAACAAACAATACCTTGGATGAAATGCATTATCAGCCAGTTGAATCATTTACTGATGTGGCCTCTTAAAGTAATGAGTTCAGGTAGAGCTTGAGCAGTCTTCTCCAGGGCAATCCTCTGCCAGTTAACTCCGACAACCTTTCGTATGTCCTTGTCCCATGGTCTGGTGGTCTTCCTCTAGGTCTGGGGTGATCTCTTGGGCTCCACTCTAACACTGTTTTTGTCCACCTCTGGTCTTTTCTCTGTGCAATATGGCCGGCCTATTGCCACTTCAAGGATGCTGTCTTCTCTAAGACGTCTGTGACCTTCATAACTGTTTTATTCAAATATAATTTATTAATTGGCTTATTAATATTTAATAATAATAATAGACATGTTAGCTCAAGATTGGAAGAGATGTAACATCTTGCAAATCTCTTTAATGACAGCCTACCCAATCCTCTCAGTTCTCTTAATTGCACATTTCATGTTGTGGAATAATTAGTTCCCCCAAATAACAAATTTAGGAGGTATGATAAATGATGATATCGTTACGGTATGTCAGCATACAGCATTTTTTACATTCTGAAATATGAAAAGTTGCGAAGATTAAAAACCAGAAATTAAAACTCAGGAGCATACTCACACGTATCCTTTAGACAGGAATCAAATGTAGTATTGCAGATGATTATATATATATATATATATACATTAAAAACAATTCACAGCATATCTATTGGTGTGATCATTATTTATTTTCAAAAGTACATCTTCCTAATCCAAGATAGTCAACTCAGTGTTCCGTTTTCTGGATCAAAATGAGAGAGTATTAAATGAAGCTGGTGTACAAAAATTTTGAAAAATTAAAATTAGTTTGATTCACTGAAAACGGAACACTGAGAACGTGTTTAATATTAACCAGCAACTATTAAAAAGGGATGTTGAAGATTTATTCATTTTATTTACAATGCAGCAATAATAGAATAGCTTACTGAAGTTTAGACATAAGAATCATTGAATCTGAAATAAATGAATTACCTTCAACCTGAATGCCACAGAAATACTATTAGAAACTGATAAAACAAGTTATAATTACCTCTCTTTGACTATTCCACAGTTTCACTACCATTTCAACTCCCACAACCCACACCGAATCCTCCATCACAATGTTGTTTGTTGGGTCATGTAATGTTCAGCTTTTTCTAACCACCACAGCTTTAATTATAGTGCCTGGAAATTTGAACTTTCTTGAAAGGTCTTCAGCACATTTTTTCAACATGTATCCTGTCATATTTACCTCCTTCAACTGAAGCAAATAATTTGACATTTAAGGATGTATTTGAGGCTACATTGTTTAAGAAATATGCGTTAATCTATTATGTCAACACAAATAACTATGAGTTTGAGAGAAGTTATAATTTCAATTATCTTTTTTCTATTAAATGTGAAATTTGATGCAATAAAGAAACAGAATGATGTTCAAATAACTGAAATGACATGGGACTCTATTGGGGAGTTGTTCCTTTTGTGGCACACTTCACCAGTATGTACTTAACTGTTTACAGAAAATTCATCATTAAAATTTAAGTTTACACTGTCCAAATGTTTGAGTTTCAAGGAACATGGTGTTTCATGGGACTTAGTAAATCATCCAAATTAAAGACCAAACATTTTACTAGCACATGAAAAAACAGTTTCTACTTCATAAATAGAATTTTGCTAGATATAAGCTTTCTTAATGCTCAGACATGTCAGTAAACATATTTACCAAAACTAGAATTAGGATTTAAATTCATAGTTAAAATGAAAATTGAACCAGTTTAGCAGAAGCGAACAATGTGCAAAACCACTGCTTATCACTATGTATTATTTTCAGACACAAATAAAAATTTCCAATTTTGAGAACACAGATGAAAGGTGGGAAATGCCAAGTAAAATAGTGTTTATATTTAATTACTATATGTTGGGTTCTACAGCTGCATGTTTCCACATTTTGCTTCCTCACATAACATTTATTTCCTCGTGTAGGAAAAAACTAAGCAATAATTAATACATGCAATGCCTTCATGAAATATCAATACAGGTGATACGGTAATTCAAGTGTTAACATTAATAAGTTTTTCTTTGGCAAACTAGCCAATGAAACAACAGTTATTGTTTGTAGCTTAACATTTTGTTTAGACACAGGAGAGAAACTACAACCAGGTAATAATTTGCTTAACATTTTATTTAGGTACAGAAGAGAAACTTGAGTTCAGTACCTAACTACTACAGCATGTAATTTCACAGTAAGATCACAGAAGGAAAAGAAGAAGCACACACTGATTGATTCTGGTAACATTATTATTATTATTATTATTTTATTTATTATTATTTTTTTAAAGTTGTGGCTTTACGACTTGTTGAGGTAATTAGAGGTGAGATGGGACTGGGGACAAGGAACATGAAGGAATTTGGCCATGGCCTTTTGAAGGAAGCATCATGACATCTGCCTGGCGTGATTTGGGGAAACCATGGCAAAACCAAATCTGGATGCCCGGACAGGGATTCGAGCCGGCGTCCTCCCTGGTGTGAGGCCCGAGCATTGACTGCTCACGCTCCTCACTCGGTGGTATCATTGTGACCCTCTGAGCAGTCCATATCCTCGAGGGAAGTTTTCTCTCCCTGCACAGCTGGTTGTACACATATTGTTTTCTCTTGCCTGATCAGTAGAGCTGACAAATCTCCACCTTTCAAAAGGCATTTGCTTCCATCCTTCCTCCATTCTTCTGGTTCTGCTACCACTTTCTTACAATGAACTTTGACATTTCCCTTTCAAAACACCAAATTTATAAAATTTAATCTATCTTTAAATGGTCTTAAATTGTCTGCTGTATGTAATTCACATGACAAACTGGTGGTGCATGCTCTCCAAGATTACTCTCCATGCACTTTTTCACCATATCATTATCTGACCAATTGCATCACCTTATCATGTTGTGTGGAAGACAGGATAAATTCTGCCCAATATACCTGTTCCTTTCAAGTTTTCTGTTGAATACCATTAATCTCATTGAGTGTTTTTTTTTGGTAATATTCATTTCAAAATGGACAGTTTTCATATTACTAATATTTCTGGGATACTACCCAGTACTGACAGTTTTTGACGTAAATACAATTACTTTAAATTAGAAATGAACTATTAAGAAATTAATTCAGAATAACACACTGCAAGTACAACTTCAGACCTTGAAACACCATCTTGTATTATGTTTATCTTAGTATAAGACAGGTCGATTCATAAGCGTCCAGTCAACAAATTTATTCCAGAATAAAAAAGAAAATATCATTAATTTATTAATTATTCTTGTTTCACATCTGTCTGTGATGTGGAACATTTCATGTTTAAAATATATAGTTAATATAATTATATACAAACTGAATAATAATGACAGTGAAAAACTGTGATATAATAAACAAAATGTAAACGTTTAAATTTACACACAGATTTCTTGAAAGTCAAATACGTTGCATTTTATTCTTTTGTACAATTTAATGGCTGAAGTATGAGCCATTACCAATTAGTTAATATTTCAGTTTATCTTTAAATACATTTTTATTATATGTAAACTGTTCTACAATAATAGGAAGTTTATTAAACAGGTATTCTGAAACTAATTACAATTTCTCTGTATTAATGAAGACAATCTATTGAAACCATGAACCTGGGAATTTGATAGAAACAAGTTAAAATGTTCTATGACCATGCACATAAAAGAATATACTTTATTCTAAGTATTCATTGTAAGGATACTGAACTTTTGAAAAAAGTTGTGTGTGAAAATTTCCTTGTTTTATCCAACATGGCATTCTGATAGCTCTTTCCTGTGCTATGAAACCTTTTTTTTCCTTTGTGAAGGGTTTGCCCCAAAACATTATGCCATATGACATGACAGAATCAAAATAATAGGAGTAGATCTGTTTCATCATTTCCAGATCTGCTGTTAGATAAAGTTTCCTTATTTCACAGGTGGCACTGTTTAACTTTTTCAGTAGTAATGATATTCATTCTTGCCAACTCAGTTTCTCATCTATCTAAATGCTAAGGAATTTTACACTATTTGTTTTCCAAAATTGTGTTATTTTTATAATTTATATATAAATCTTGCTGCACAAAACTAAATGTAATGTAATGTGTTTTTATTGAAAGTTGATTTGAATGTGTTTGCTTTAAACCAGTTTGCCATTTCACTGAGTACTTTATTTGAATTTTAAATTCTAGATTAATATTTTGCTTTTTTTTTCCTTTCCTTTCTAGTTACATGTCATCTATAAGTAAAACTTTTACCCTTATCAGCTATGTAGCAAGGGAGATTTTTAATTTACGATAATAAAAAAAGAAAAACAAAAATAAAGTCCACTGAAATTCTTTACAATGAAAAAATTTCTGCAGCCAGTTAATTGTTTTGTGTTGGATTTTGTTCTAGATAAATCTTAAATTAAATCTGTGCCTAATTAAGTTTTTGCTTGAAATGTTGGACTTTTTTTCATTACTGGATAATCTCACGTACAGAGGCAGATACTTCCATGCTCCTTGAGGTTTTCATTCTGTAAAAAAGAAGTTTTTCAGCAAAATAAAAATGGTACACACATAAATAGAACCAAATGAGAATATTTTGGCAACAGTAAGTTAAGTATCTATAAATTACACAATATAGTGCCAAGTTCAAATTTAAGGAAATATGATGATCCAGAATTTTATTTTATTTATTTTTATTGTTTTACACCTTGAGGAGCAAGGAATGGGAAGGAATTTGGCCATGGCCTTTGGAGGAACCATCTCAGAACTCGCCTGGAGCGATTTTGGAAAACCTAAATGTGGATGGCTGAATGCAGATTTGAACCCACGCCCTCTTGAATGCGATGCCATAGTGTTACTACTCGGCCACCAATAATCCAGAAAACTGTGCATAAAACCAGTAACACTGTCAGCCTTATTTGTCAATCCTGATGGGTCCGTGTGTTTGGTGATGGTCTGGTCTGTGTATAGTGAACAGTTTGTAAATGGTGCACGTACAAAACTCAGTATTGCTTATTATGGTAATTAAATTTTATTGTTCAGAAGAAATTTCAGCTCTGAATTAATGCAAGTTTACTTTACTTTATACTGAATGTCAGTATGCAGAGGTAATTGCAATAAACTAAATAATTGTTCGCCTTAATATTTTAAACAAGAAAAATATTTTTACAATGGATAGCCCTTATATAAAATATACATGCTGGTACCTAAATTTTTGTGTTCTTTAAATTGACAAAGGGTGTTAAATTTAGGTTCTTCACCAAAAATTACCTATCATTGTGGGTGAGCGATAAGCTCTGGCTTCACATTCAGAGTGACTCAGGTATGAATTCCCACCTGGCTGTCCAGAATTTGGTTTTCAATAGCTTCCCAAAATCACTCCTGAATGTCAGGATTGTTCCTTCAAAAGTTCATTGCTGCTTCCATTCCCGTTTCTTGCCCCCAGTCGCTTCCTGCTTCTAATGGCCTCAACAATAATGAGGCATAAATCAATAAGTAAAGCAAAATATAGCAAGCGTCTTAACCACTGACATACAATGATGAATTATAGTTTAAAGTATGTGCTTTGCAAGTTAATATCTTATTACAAAGAAAAATATTCCCATTGACTTTTCCTTGAAACAGTGCAAATTTATGGTTCATGTGTTTCTCTTGTCATACTCGTGCTAATTCTTTAAGGTTAGCATGATAATATTTGCAATACCCATTTTGCTGTTTTAAAAATGCTTTCATTTGTCACAGATATTATCAATGTCACTAAATATCAAGCTTTCCATCAGATTGCCTACCCGTGGAACCAACTAATCTATCTATAATTTTCAGACATATTTGTTATCTTTTCTGAACAGGTACTGCTATGTCATTTTTTTATGCAGCAAGGCTTCACACTGAAACTAATTAATATTTTTTGGTGAAATAATATGGTGGCTTTACCTATCTTTAATACATTTACACCACTGACATTATATTTTTACTAGCCAATTCAGATTCCCTCATTCTTGGAATTTATTTCTGGTTTTCTTTCCACTATTTCTGTGAATTTTCTCTACCAGACTTTGTTCACTTCTGTCTCCTACGCTATTCAAGTTACACATATTTTAAACTTGAATGTGCTACTTTGTGTTAGTTCCCCATAGTAATAGTTCTGTATTACCTTATTCAATATTAATATGCAAAGTAAACTAATTTCCTCTTAATGTACCTCATTCAATTCCAGGATATATTCTTCTTTCCTGTCATCAGTCTTTCAACTGGTTTGATGCAATTCTCCATCTCTTCCTATCTTGTGCTAACCTCTTCATGTCAACTTACTCCCTACAACCTACATTTTCAATTACCTGCTACATACATATATTAATCTTTTTCTTCTTCTACACTTCTCACCTTTGCCTGTTCCCTTCACTAACAAACTAACCAGTCCTGGATATCTCAAAATGAGACCCACATCCTGTCCCTTCTTTCTGTAAGACTCTTCTAGAAACTACTTTTCTCACCCATCATTTCCACATTTCATACTTTATCCGTATGCCTAATTTTCAAAATCCTTCTGTAGGCCCACATTTCAAATGCTCCAAATTTCCTTCTTTCTGATATTCCTAAAGTTCGTTTCACTATCATAAAGTGCTGTGCTTCATACACAGAGTTTTAAAAAGTTTTTTCTGAGTCCTACATATTTGAAACTAAAAGATTTCTTTTTTTCAAAACAACTCTTTCTGCTGATGCCACTCTGCTTTTAACATCAGAATCGGTTGTAATTTTATTTCGTAGATCACAGGATTCAATTACTTCTCCTGTTAGGATGCATTCTGGCCAATGCCTCAAATAATGAACCCTAATAGGTAACAGTTTTGGCCTAAAAGACATCCTACTCTGATGAAAGTCAGACTATTAACTATCCCTGCTAATATTACCTCCACTATTAAAATATGTGCAACATTGCTAAATCTAGCTTTCTCTCTTCTTTTAGTTTTGTGTTGTTTCACTTGTTTCTGTTCATGTCTTTCAAGCTGAAGCTACTTGCTTTTTTTAATCCACATATGGTGAAATTTTGTTCAAGAAAATTTACCATGGTGTATGAGGCTGTAACATGTTTATTTTGTTTAACATAACAAATATTCAATGGAGCACTTATTTATTTCTTAAAATTGTTGTTTTTTTTGGAATAAAATAAGTTATAAATGCCCTCTCAAGTTTATGAAAAAAGTGCTAATTTCTGCTTGTTGCATGAGTAGGGTATAGTTGCTATGTTCTTTTTGATTCTGTGCAAGACCAGTTTTGTGAATATTATTTTTTTTTTTTATCTTCTTAACGTCTCTCTAACAGCGAGGTCTTTAGAGACGGGAAATGATGGGGGGGGGGGGGGGGGGCAAGGAATGGCAAGGAATTCGGCCATGGCCTTTTGAAGGAAGCATCCCAGCATTTGCCTGGAGTGATTTGGGAAACCATGGAAAACCCAAATCTGGATGCCCGGACGGGGATTCGAACCGCCGTCCTCCCGAATGCGAGGCCAGAACGGTAGCCGTTACACCACCATGCTCGGTGTGAATATTATTCTTATGACCAAAAACAATAATATTAATAACTGAAAGTTAGCACAACTATCACCTGATCAAATAACTTCATCACCACTCATTAGCCGAATTTCTAAAAAAATTACCATCTTAGTAATAATTATTAATTTTACATCCATTTTTCAAAACTCAGGCACATATTACATCGCTAGCACTATTAATTATTTAATAACCATAGACAAATGTTATATGCAGAGTAAAATGTGATATGAAGTCAAAACTGGAAGCATTTTGACATAAGGTTATTGTTATTAATTGCAATGGGCCGTATGTCCTGGTGGTGGTTTTGTTGTGCATATCTTCTTCTTCTTCCAATCCAGTATTAGGCCTGGTGGCCTGTTAGAGTCTCAATTCATCTTCCTACATCTCTCCTGCCTGTGGGATGGTATATGTGGATTTTTCGTGGGGTCCGGACTGTACATGGTTTGTCCAAGATGTTCTGTAGGTTTGCACAGTTTGGAGACCCAGTTTGGCTTTGAGTTCTTTAGAGATTTCATCAGATCACGTTCTGGCTCATAATGTGTAGCTAGCTATTCTCCTCACAAATTGCATCTCAGCTGCCATTAGCCTTCGCTCATCACCTTTGCGGAGTGTCCAGGCCTCGCTGCTGTACCGTAGAGTAAGTTAAGCCAGGATGTCACATAGCCTGATTCTTTTGTGCTGTTGAACAAGAGATAGTCTGAAGATGCTATTTATTATTCCTGTGACCTTGGTGAAATTTGTGATTTTTTTTTTGTTGCATATCGGTTTCTAGGGTGTAGCTGAGGTTGTATCCTAGGTATTTAAATCTTGTTATTTGTTCTATTAGTGTGTTTTCTATTGAAATTTTGGTTCTTTTGTGATTTTTCCATCAAAGGGCATAACTTTTGTTTTGTTGAGGGAAATCTCCATGCTTTACTCTTTTGCTGTCTTATGGAGGTTATATACCAATCTCTGCAGATCAAACTTCTGATTCAGTAATGTGTTCAGTTTGGTCTGTCTGTCTATTTTGATTCTGTCATGGGGTTTTCATCACCAGTTGCTAATGATTTTGTTTATATATATGCTGAATAGAAGTGGCGATAGGGAAAACCCTAGTCTCACTCTTCGATTAATGGGATTCCATTCCAACTACTGTTGTCCGGTTCTGACTGCGACATTGTGGCTGTAAATGTTTTGAATTGCTTTTATGATATGTGTTGGCGTGTTACTTTTAGCCAAAATTTGCCGAAGTTTTCTTCTGCTGATTGTGCATATTTGAACTTAAATTGTTATCACTGTAGGAGGCGTATTGTTCAGCATCTTCCTTGATAATTTATTTCAGTCCCACTCACTAGACTTTATTGTAACTTTCCTAATTCTTTAATAATAATAATAATTGATAAAACTACAATGGAGTGCCTGCTCCAGTGGCAATCTCCATACACATCCGTCCTTTCTCCTATCCTCTTCCAACCTCCTTTTGACATTAATTTTTACTTCAAATTCTTTCAGTAGTTTTGGTCTATTATCTGAAATCAGGTGATAATTTCTAATGGCAGTTCTCTCCCCCTTTCCATATTCTGCTCCTAATTCTTCTCTCAATAGCAATTCATGTCTAATTATCAATTTATTCCTTACACACACACAGCATTATCTTCACCTTCTTCAGGGCCGGCGCTAGGAATTGCGGGCCCGGGGGTAAAATGGGCGACCTTTTTTTTTAGCTCTACAAACTGGCCGAGTGACAATGGGCGGATTGTTGGCTCCATGGCCTGGTGGCCCCTGCAGCTGGTCATCTGGGCCCCCCCATCAGCCGGAGGGCCCGGTACTTTTCACCCGCTTACCCTCCCTTCTTCTATCTTATATTGTTACTAACTGAAATCCTTTATAGCAAAGTTCTGACAATGAGTTGTGATTGGGTAATACTAAGATTAATAGGATTTGGCGATAATATTGATTATGAAACAAGCAAGAAGATAGTACGAAATAAAGCAAAGCAAGAGACATGTAACACATACATATAAAAGCTATGTAAAACAACATAAAATAATATGAAAACTAGAAATAACCAAACTGAATGATGTGAGTAGTGTATATAAAACACAAGGCAACCTAATTAAACTCCTACAGTGCATGGACTCTCACTTATGAGGTTTAAACAAAATATCATTTATTTTTTTGTGCATGACAAATGTCCTGCCTTCAGTATTGGTAAGCAGAGATTTACAAAATAGTTTTTAAAAAAAATATTTAAATACAAAATACAAAATACTTTCTTGTTTTTCTATTTCAAATACAAAATATAAAATGGTTTGAAATGTTAGTATTTAAATACAAAATGCAAAATAGGCATTTTTAAAATACTTTTATTAAAATAAAATACTTTTTGTTCACTTGTTATATATGTTATTTATTTCAGTAAATTAATTGATTTTAACACTACTGCTTGTTCATGCAAGTTATCCTTTATGATGAGACATCTTTATTATAAAGTTCTACTTGAGCAGAGCTAGAAAAACAAGTATTTTTTTTAACACCTTTTTTATTGTTGGATTTTCACCTAAGCAACCTAAACCAGTATCATTATCCCTTAAATGTTGCAGTATTTCTAGGTCTGCGGCAGAGTTTGCATTGACACTGCCTACAGAAGAATCCAAGACCTCTAATTAATAATAATAAAATACATTTACTTTTTTCCCAGCTGTATTATATATATATATATTGAACATCAGCTTGTTTTATAGTTATTACCTTAGCAACAAATTATCCTTTTATGTATTCTTTGTTTTCATTTGGCAACCATTTGAATTTTAAAAAAGAATTACATACAGATGCTAATATGTTATCCTTTCCTTGGTTTCTTCTAATTGGTAGAGTCTCACAAAATGCCTTTTAAGGCTTCTTAAAGTTATATATAGCAACACACCACAGTGTGTACGGTTATTCATTTGGAAACTGCTTAGCATCCATTGCATTCTCATTCATCTGGTGTTGAACATCCATCTTAGGTTCCTTTGTCCCCCTCTAAACTTCTGATGTCGTCAACAATAAGTTTTTTTATGATTACGGCATATATTCATTAAGAAAATGAATTTGAATTTCATTAAAAGCTGCCAACTCTAGTTTTCTTAATGTTTCAGTCAGGGTCTCTTTTACAGCGCAAAGATTTTGGATATTATAACAATACGAATTACATCCATTTAATTTAATTACAATGTAGAGCACACATTGTCCAGTAGACTAAGTTTGTTTCACATGCTTTTGGACACCTTGAACTCAGATTTCAAAGTGCTTGACAATTTACAATTGCCATATCATGAATTTTCTTGTACGAGTTGCTTCTCGTGTAGCAATTAAATGCAATGTGGGTAGTATATCTTTCATTATATAGATGGTTTGGGAAATTCAGTAGTAACACCTCATCAACAGCTTAAATATTTTCAATGTTAGCTGAATTTCTATCACATACTATGTATGTTCTCAAAGTAGGTTTCCCATACTTTTTAAAGGCTTTGAATATATTTGTTTCATCATCAGTACGCGTCTTCCTTATTGTTGATAATTTCTAATCAAAGTCACGATGTATGTCAACAATCATTTCAGTTACTTTATCAAATGTGTGAGACCCTTTAAATCTCCAGCTAGAATGTGTAGCACTTTTTCAATCAGATATATTACGATCAATGCAATAACCTGTCATATCCAGATAGCTTAAGATGAAGACCAAATACCTGCCATGGTGCACACACAATCAATCACTTTTAATGCTAGTTTTGTGTTTTCCTTGTATTCCATAAATTTTCCAGCAATTTTATTATTGCAAGTGTAACTGCACACAATCTTTGGTGGGTTCAATATTTACTGAATAACATCTGCAGTTAGAGCCCTAAATGAATCATTTTCTACAGTCTGTATTGGTAACAGAGTGTCAACTACAAAATTCACAACTAACTTGTCAAAATTAATTGAATTACTGAGGTTTGACTTTCTGATACTCCTCTAAAAGTTCACCATTGTCTTTTCTCAGAAAATAAATAAATAATACATACTTTCTTAAGCTACATTCACACTTGGATACTTGTGCTGAAACTTGAATCGAGATTTATTTGTCAAGCCACAGCACTTTACTTCTTGTCTTGCTAGTAGCACAACTGCATTACAAATTGTAATCTGACGAATCCACAAGAATTAACCTAACTTCGTAAAATATAGGCGCATAAAGTGGCAATTTAATTTTAAGTTAGGAACAAGTAAGCTGTTTTTTGTATGATGTGCAATAGTACATAAAAACTTATTTTTGATATTCAATTATGTTGTAATAATTAGCAACCATGAAGAAAAACAAAACTGGCATAAAAAAATAATAACAACATGCAAGTCGGTGGTGGCATCGTTAGATGTTTCAATATTGTCAAATTCATTGTTATTTGCGCAACAGTGCAGTTGTCATTTGTCTTTTGTTTGGTAATGTTGCTAATAGTTTGAATGACAGTAAATCAATACTCATGATGTAATATTAAATTAGTCCATAACCCGAAGATTACCTGGGTCCTCGTAAAGGAGGCATACTTAGCCATTGTGTCAGAGGTAGTTCGTTTCCTCTGGGACCTACAGTTTAAAGTCAATCCAAACCAAGGAATGACCTTGTATAGCTCATATGATCAAACACAACTCTTCTATATTCAGGCCTCACTGGGACCAGACCATGAGCTTTTGAAAACAAAAACCTATACCATTGAGCTAACACACCACTCATTTTAATGATATATGCAATACCGTCAGTAGGAAATAAAAAAACCAAGAAAAGTATTTTGCATTTTTTAAATAGAAAATATACCTGAAAAAGTATTTCAAATAAAATACAAAATGCCTTTTGTGTCAAAGTATTTTAAATACAAAATGAAAATAGGTATTTTGTATTTGTATTCCAAATAATGTATTTCAAATAATGCACAATTCTATTGGTAAGTGATGTTTGCAACGAGCAGAAAAGTGCTGCTGTACAATAAAAGGCCAGAACAATGGGCTGGCATTCAAACCATAGGGCTGAGAACTGGCTTCCTTGTTTACGATTTTTTGGAAAATTTGCATAGCAAATTGCTGGTAGAATTCTCAATTTCTGTTTAGAAACTACACAAATTAACACACAACACACAGAACATCATGATATGTGATGGAGAAACAACTATCACCACATCTGCACGAGTATTGACCTGCTACCTGTTTCATCACCTTTGTATGTGATTAATGGTCCTCCAGAAATACTTTGCCTTACACTGATGAACTAGAACATTATGACCACTGCCCACTGCCAGATTGAATGCTGCCTGGTGACATTGTTGGTAAATCATGTAGTAAGATAACTATGTAAGCAGAGCGGAGACGCATGAGGAGTCATTCTAGCTACGATATGTGTGGTCACACTGAACATAAGTGACTTTAACGAGGGTCAGAATGTTATGGTCTGGCGGCTGGGAATGAGCATCTCGGAAACGGTGAGGCTGGTCGGCTGTTTGTGCTACTGTAGTGAGCCTCTACAGAAGTGGTTGAATGACAGGGAAATCACGAGTAGGCGACAA